>CAOKZL010000170.1:1200000-1800000 GCA_948472985.1 Iguana delicatissima | reverse complement strand
GGGGTTCAGGGGAAGGGCTTTTAATTCCATTCAGATATTGTCCCATGATTGAAAAGAAAAGTAAGTCATGCTACTCTAATCTCTGCCAGATAAAAGAGCAGCTACTTTCCTCTCATAATATTTGTCTGATTCAGGCTTCTGCAGCTCTGAAGGCTGACTTCATCATGACAAGTAAATTAAAAACTATTCAAAAAATATTTTAAAGCATTAGTTAAATGTTGTGGTTATTGATTTGCTTAATAAGATATATTGCTTAGATTTTTCAACTGCCTTAAGTTTTAGTTTTTGATTCCATCCAGTCATGATCTGTCATGCATTTAACGCATGCATTAAATTACCGATAAGAGAATGCCATAAGATTTTTATTCATGAGTTACTTCAGTTTGCCAATATGTTTGGGTGTATGTGGACTAATTGTAATTTTTGGCTGAAATTTCTGTTCTGACTTTTTGTTTTTTACAAATTTAACCATATGCATTCTTAAAACATGGACTGCCAATTGTATATATAGTTTGATAATCTCATAAATAGTTGCAGAATTATCCCTTAGTAATTGTCATCAGATAATCTCATATTTGCTGACCTAATTTCTTGAGCAGTTTATTTAAACAAATTTTTAGACAGACTTTCACTACAAAAATCCAAAGCCAGCAGCCAGTCAGTGGTAAAAAATAAGAAAAACAACAAACATAGAAGTACGTAAACAGCAGCCACAAAATTAATATGTTTGGGTAGACTTCTATCATAAAGGTATCATAAAGCACTGAAAAGAAATCAAAGAAGCACAACCTATGTTTCTGTGGAAGGTATTTCATGCATTTGGTGCCATAACCTACTCACTACCTACCTAACTTTGACAGAGGCCTCAGAGAAAGAAAGGAGATTTGGGACAAATTCATGTCCTCCCAGGGAGTAAGATGTGGTTTGAGGCCATGAGTTCCCATTCTATCTGCAGGACACCTGCAGGTCATTCCCCCCCACCAAATGGCTAATAACACTTTCCAAAGCCTTCAGAGGGGTGCTGTTGGACGCTTAACTGTGTTTGAGGACGATTTTGTACTCCTCTCATGCCTTATGAGGAGAGGCTTAGGGAGCTGGGTATGTTTAGGCTGTAGAAGAGAAGGTTAGAAGGAGACATGATAGCCATGTTTAAATAGTTGAAGGGATGTCATGTCGAGGAAGGAAGTGGGCTTGTTTTCTGCTGCTCCAGAGAATAGGACAAGGAGCAATGAATTCAAACTACAGGAAAAGAGTTTCTACTTAAACCTCAGGAAGAACTTCCTAATGGTCCTGATGGTCAGAACTGTTCGGCAGTGGAATATGCTGCCTTGGAGTGTTTTGGAGTCCCCTTCTTTTGAGGTTTTTAAGCAGAGGCTGAATGTTCATTTGTCGGGAGTGCTTTGAAGTAGATTCCTGCATGGCAGGGGGTTAGACTGAGTGCAGGGAGTTGGATTGAATGGCCCCTGTGGTTTCTTCCAACTCTATGATTCTGTGATTCTAAGATTCTATGATGGGTTCCATTCCAGGCAATAGAATCTACAGAGTATTTATCTAACAGAACCAAATAGGAGACAAAGCTGAATGGTAGAGCACACATCTGACATGTAGAAGAAGCTCAATCTCTGATAAAAAGTAAAGTATGTGCCTTCAAGTCACCTGTCAACATATGGTGACCTCATGAATCTCTTGTGGCCTTCTTAGGCAAGGACTACTCAAAGGTGGCTTGCCATTGCCTTCCTCTAAATATAGCCTTCAGCATCTGGTATTCACTTGCAGTCTCCCTTTCAAGTACTAAGCAGGCCTGACCTCACTTAGCTTCCAAGATCAGATGGGATCTGGATCATTCAGAGTATTTAGGATCTGGTACCTCTAGTTAAAAAGTATCAAGTAGCAGGTGATGGGAAGGAAACTCTGCTGCTGGCCAGAGTAAACAAGTCTGGTTTAGAATGGCCTGCTGTAAGGCTGCTTCCTGTGTTCTTAACACTGTAAGATTTACAGTTGCAAAATGTCCTCCTCCTGAACACTAGCTGAGCATTTTTGACACTTTTCTAGCTTGCCTACTTCCATATTTTTTCCCCTGGGAATGTGTGTCATGTTGCCGCATAATTGAAAAATGGCCTCTGCCTTGCCAGGGTGCTCCATGATTTACTATCCTAGTTTGTGTGCTTCCCCAACCTCAAGCAAGGTGATGACATCATGTATCATGTCAAGTTGACTCTACAAAAGGAAAAAAAGAGTTTCTTTAACTTGCATGTAAATCAGAGCTTCTTATTTTACCATTTTTTTTAAAGCAAAAAATTTTGTTGTATTTAGGGCCAAAATCCCAATGCACACTTACCAGGGCGTTTACCCCATTTCACCCTACAGTCAATTGGCCTACAGTCAATTATGATATCCATCATTCTTGATTCATAGACAATTTAGTAGTAAATGTCTAATTAAGCTTTAAAATGTGCTACCTTTTACATAAGAACTGGGGGATATGTTTTAACCAAGCAGATGTGCACTGTAGGTACTAATATTAACAGCACAAATTAGATTGGCCTCATTGCTTTAGCAAAGTTAAAATAGACAGCAGAGATAACATCAGTATAAATTAAACAGAACTGAAGTAATTAGAGAGCAAAAGACAGTACATGGCAATAGGAAAGTACATCTTCTAGACTGTGTGTTTAATTTTTTTCCAAAAAAAATAGAATGTTTTCCCATACCGTCTGTTCTTGGAAGTTTTGACACAGCTGGGTTGACAGTGTCAAATGCTGAAAAATCTGAAGTCAGGACTGAGTGAATAAGTAGGTCTCTAGTCTTAGAGAAAGTTGCTTCAGCCTGAGTGATATTATTATAAATATTGTACTGTATTTGTTAACCCACAATGGGAATAAAGAGAGAAGAAACAAGAAACTGGGTTGAATAACAGCCATTTTATTGACCTATTAAACTCATTTAAATTCTGTGAGAATCAATTGTGGGGGAGCAAGCTGGTGAGGGAGCAACTGAGGCAGGGGGTCTCCCTCAGATCCTCTCTTTAGCTTCACTGGTTGGACATGAGACCCCCAGGGAGAACCGAATACTTGGGTTGCTGGCTGGCCAGCCCTGCAATGGAAGGCAAACCAAGAGAATCCCTCCCACAAGACCCCTGACTTAAAATGAGGGCAGAGTTCCCAGGCTAGGATTAAGGGTAGCCTTCTTCCCTACATCTTACTCCCATGACCTAAAGAGGCAGTTCCAGGTACCTCCTCTTTCCCAAATGGGTGCCATAGGTGTTCATTGTAATCTTACTTTTCTCTATACAATATGCACCATGGACAAAGGTCAAGTGTCTGCTTAGCCCCTTTCCCCTACCAGAAAAGCCAAAAGGGCTCTTGCCCCCTGTTGCAAATCATCCCAAAACAACATATTGCCCTTCTCAGAGAGGTAGACACTATCAACTCTGTAAAGCTCTGGCCTCTGAAATACTCCCTGGGGATATGGTAAAAAGTGGTCCAACCCCTTCATCAATACATTTTTAACTTCCCAATTGACCTGTCTGCCACCTTTACTCCACCAATAGACAAAATGTCATGCTGCAAGCATTGTAGGAGAAAAGTCCTTACTAAACATACAACCTCTTAGGCTGAGAAGACAAGAATTGATTACCTGCATTGTGGCCATATTGTCACACCAAAGGAGAACAGAAGACTTAGCTGAGGAGAAGCTTGGACTCTGCTGTTCAAACCCTATTTCCTACCAAAATGGAAAAAAAAAATCCAAAAAGGTAAGGTTGGCTATGATGCCAGCCTAAATCTAGGCCTCAGCCCAAATCCCAGAACACCAGCAGCACTGAACATAAACTCCAAAACCTATAAATCCTTAGTATCTGATACAGTCTTATTCTTTAACTTCTCCTGCCAAAGCGAAATGCCATTGAAACCCTGAAGAAAATCCTGCCAGACACAAATAGTGTAAAGGTAAAATTCTTTCTTTCATTTGGATTACAGTTGGCAAGTTTTACCTGTAAAGCACGGCATCTAAAAGTTTTTCCAGATGTAACAGTACAGGGACTTCTTGAGAAATTCAGTGTTCTCTGCCTAAAAAGAGGTCAGTTAACTTCACACAGGAAAGAGACAACCTTGATCTCTAGTGAAGTAACTTTTCTGTTGCTAATGGAGTTGAAAGCATATACACACACAATAAAATTTCAAGTTGCCGGTCGACTTATGGCAATTGAATGAATTTCACAGGGTTTTCTTAGGCAAGGAATACTCAAAGGTACTTTTGACAGTTCCTTCCTCAGAAATATACCCTACAGCACCTGATATATGTTGGTTGTCTCCCATCCAAGTACTAACCAGGGCTGACCATTCTTAGCTTCGAAGATCAGATGGGATTTGGTGCCTTTCATTAACTGCCTTTTAACTACCCTTTATTCCTAGTCCCCACGTGGCTAAGAAGATAGAGTGGCCTCTGCCTGCGCTGAGGTCCCTCTAGAGTAGTGGTTCTTAAACTTTTCTTTACTGGGGACTCCCTGCAAATATTATCTGCTGTAAACAGCAACAAAGTACCACTGACAGTGGAAGATTTTTTCTAGCCAACATGTCTCTCCCCTTTGAAAAATGCCTTATGGCAACCCTGGGGCAAACGTATCCTGAGGGTTTTCTTGGCAAGATTTGTTGCCTTTGCCTTTCTTTGAAGTTAAGAGAATGCGACTTCCTTGAGGTCACCCAGTGGGTTTCCGTATCTGAGTGGGGATTCCAACTCTGGTCTCCAGAGTCATCGTTTGGGCACATGCACATGCCTACTGCTGTGTCCCTTTCATCAGTGACATGGCAGTGGGGGTATGTGTGCATGTATTCAAATTGCTCCCCTGTTCGCAAATGACAGAGCAGTTTCAGCACCCCCACCTGCCTCTCCTGCCACATTCATGTTGTGCCCCCCCGGGAGGGTTCTATGGACCCCCGGTTAAGAATTACTTCTCTAGACCATCTTGACTAACAACTTAAGTCACATCTGAGACAAAAGGTAGCCCTGTGACTGTAGCATCATCATTTTTTCCCCCTCCTATATGATTTCTAACAACTTTGCCTGATGAAGCTTCAAAAGCTTGGGTGATGTATTTTGTTTGCTTGTTTTGTTGTTCTTTTGTGGTTTTTGGATTCTGTTGTAACTTTTTCAGTTACTTTTAATATTGTTGATAGGCTCTTTTCAAATAGTGAAGGAAAAATATTACATTGTTCCCCCCAAAACTGGGCCTCGAGATGGCTTACGTGTTACAAGTAACAAGTAATGGTTACTGGTCATTAACTACCCTTTTCGGCAATGAGGCTGGATTTAAAAATACAATACAACGAGTAAGAAAGTGATGTTAATTGTGCAACAATTTGTAGTTACTTTCAAAAGTTACTTTACAAGGGTACTTTTGAAATGTATTTTCATAGGAATTTTTCACATTTTATGTCATTCTGTTATTAGTTTTAAGTTTTTTTTTCCCTCACACACTCCACACCAGAAGGTAATGCAAAAGCAACAAGTAGTTCAACAGAAACACAATGAGTTACTTCTATTCATCATTGCAATGAGGAATGATCATGGTTTATTCTTCCAACACTAACAAGTAATGGAACGGACTTGTTTCGAAAAGTTATTTCCAACCTTTGGACAAAATGTACTCTTCTTATGGTCAGAAGTACTCCCTATGTCAGTTCTGAATGGCTTGTGCTGAACAAAAGGTTGTCATGTATTACTATTTCAAGAGTTTCTATCTTCTGAGGCAATCCTAAGGCAGAGGATAAGATGAGTGGGAATGTAGAGATAATGGCCTCTATTAGAGGCTGGTGTAGTTGTTGTCTGTGGGTAGCCATAACATTTGGAGGTGCTTTTCAAAGAAGTCAAATCTTGTGGAATGGAGGACCCCCAGATTCTTTCTATTGTGAATCACTTCTGTTTTCAAGACATTTATAATGAAAAAGGTCAACAGAATTTAGTAATAATGTACTTATTATGATGGTTTACTTGAAGAAAAGCTGAACAATGAAAGCAAAACAGAAGGCTGGAAAGCTTATTATATGCCTATGATTGGGCCTGTTTAGATGAGCATATGCACAGTGTATTTCTAGTAATTTTCCTCCATTTTGGCTGAAACAGGTTTCTTTCTGTAAGAAGAACACACTCTTTTATTCTTGGTTTCATTCAGGTAATAGTCAACCCAACTTGTCCTTGGTATTTTGTGATAACCTGCTGAGGAAATGGCTCCAAATAATGACGAATGGGATTTGGTGAAATACTGTTCATGTTAATACGGCCAAACAGACCCTAACAAAAGCTCTGAAATAGGAGCAGTATTCTGCTGATCCCCTGATTTTCTTCAATATGGTCCCTGCAGAGGCACACTAGCGAGAAGGAAAATAATAAAGAAGCCATTTAAAGACCTGCGATAGTGCTTGATATGAATGTTTCTTTAAATGAGTCTGACCATGAGAACATAATGTATGTCCACAGAGCACCTGTGTTTCACACGCACAAATGAAAATAGTTCATCAAGACAGAATTTCCGATCTGTTAGAAATATTCCTTCTTCTTACTGCAGCAGCTCAAGTGAAAAATGGAAACAGAAATCAAGGATATAGTTGGAACAGAGGACCAAGTTGCTTTCATGTCCTGAAAAAGGCCACTCATCTTTCTTGCACAGTGTGAGAAAGAGTACTTTGCTGCTACCTATGTTATACCTGATTTCCAGATCAGTAACTGATTTCACTCACTCTACATAGCAGAATATTTTAATGTTCTCAAGGAATAGATTCTGCCCTCCCAAGGATCTGCACATGAATACAGTGTCCTCTTCGGACACTAGATTTCAAAGTGCAGATTCCTCTTGCCTATAGGAAAAGGGATCATCATCAAATTTTAAGTGTATGCTGCTTTCACATAAAGTTGTACCCATTGGAGCTCATGACTAATACCTAGAAAATTGAGAATAGAATAGTACAATACCTGGCAAAATATAACGTCATGATTCAGATCACAATTAATTTCATAAGCATATGAGTGAAATGTTGATGTAGTATTTGTATAATGCTTTTGAAATGAATTGTTCATTGCTTTGTAATGATACCCAATGATACCTTACTTTTTGTCACATATTTTAGTTCTGTTTTAGTAATTGTTTCCTGTATGTCGTAAGCTGTCTTGTCACCCCTTGAACACTTTTGCTTGAAAGGAGAAACCACAGCAGCTCCAGGTTTGAAGCTGGGTGGCACATGTGAATCTGATGTTACAACAGCCTCACAAGCTACCAGTTTGCTTCTATCTACAACCTAAATTACAGTGTTTGACCTAGAAAGCCCTACATGATTTGAGACCACATTGTTTGAAAGATTGTGCTCATTCATATGACCGTGTCACATTATAAGATCTTCAGAATATGTTCTCTTTTCTACCCTGTCAACATTTTATAGGAAATTCAAGAGCGGGACTTTTCGTGGATGTTCTCAGGTTTTGGAATTGGCGATCAAGAGGGACCCAATTGGCCCCTTGTCAAATCATCTGCCAGCAGGCAAAGAAAGTTTTGTTTAAAACAGGCTTTGTTTTCATAAGGCAGCTTAGAGTGACTGTAAATTTTATAGTTGGTTCAACATGGTGTTGTTTTTAATTGCTTTTATTGATGTTTTACCGATCTGTTTTTATGTTTTAGTTATTTTTTTTTATTTTACTCTAGCCTAAATCCAGTTGTTAGTCACAACCAGAGTAGATCCACTGAATCAACTGCTGAACAATAAGCCAACAGCCAGATAAATTCCACCGATACAGTAGGCATACTTCAGCTGGGACCAGTGACTGGATGTAGGTTTCTGTATATTTGCAGGCATGAGTGGAGCGGTCTGAATGTTGAACTAGGATTCTGGGAGACCAGAGTTTGAATTCCTGCTCAGCCATGGAAACCCAGTAGGTGACTTTGGACAAGTCCCACTCTCTCAGCCTCAGAAAAAAGCAACAGCAAATCCTGTCTGAACAAACGTAGGCAATAAACCCTGTGATAGGTTTGCCTTAGGATCACTGTAAATCCAAAATTACTTGAAGGCACACAACAACAACAACAGCAGTCTATGTTTTGCCACTGAAGTTACCTAAATATCCTGAAGGTACCAGATCCTGTCTGATTATGGAAGCTAAGTAGAATCAGGCCTGGTTAATTTTTGGGAGGAAAACCACCGGGGAATATCAGGTGCTACAGGCTATATTCAGAGAAAAAGTCAATGGCAAACAACCTTTGAGTATTCTGAGTCTAAGAAAAACTGGTGAAATTCATGGAAGGTAGGATAAGTTAACAGCTGACTTGAAAGTGCCGGCTGGAATCCTGTATGAAAGTTACATCTTTGTAAATGGACCTAAGTATATAGGAATTAGAATTAGTCAGTTTTGTAAAGGTTGCATCTAGTAGAGGGCTGCTGTTATGTTTCAACGTAGCAGATCCAGCTAAGTGACAGTTATGCCACAAGACCAACGCACAACATGACCGATGTACATTGGGATTAGTGTGCGTATGCCTGAGGCATATCAAACACCAATGCACATTAGGCATCCTTGCCATTATCCTGATATGCATCTTCACAATTCATTAATAGAGGCCATTTCCACACTAGACTGTTATAGGGGTATTATTCTACTTTCAATATCCTATGGAATCCTGGGGTTTACAGAAGGGCCTCAAAGGGGCCTGGATTCCGTAGGATGTTGAAAGTGGAATAATAGCACTATAACAGTCTGGTGCAGAAATAGCCAGAATTTATTAGCATGCTTGCTCCTTAGCTAAATATATATAAAGTTACATTGAGTAAAAAGTGATATAGGATTCCAATGATTTACTTTACTTATTTTACTGTTAGCTATCCTGAGCACCATTTGGAGGAAATCAAATTTAATAGACAATAAATTAATTAGTTTTCTTCCCACAAAACACACAGCACCCAGATTTGATGTGTTCTTTTTCCTAGCTTTCATTTTTCATTGGATCTTCCTACCATCGCTATTTTGCTTTCTGTGCCACAATCCCTCTGCCTGCTCAGATCTAACCTTGTCCATTAATAGCTTCAGATCATTGCAAATCATGCACACACATTAAACTTCATTGTTAGAAGAATTTCATTGCATTTAAATATGTGCCCTGTGCATCTGATTGTTCAGATTTGGGCTGCACTACAACTCAGTTACTGGAAAGTCATGTGCAGTGAGATCTAACTGATGTTCTGTAAGAGTAATACAGTCCTGCTTTCTTCCTATTATCATGTGAACATCTTGCTTTTAGTGGAAGTAGTTGACCTACTATAAAGCTGATTATGCTCTGAAAGCTAAATGGAGAGGATATCACTTCCTCTTAAGTTCAGTTTAGCGTTTTGATAGTGATAAAATGTATTCAAATGACAAGAAAATTCTAAAATGCATGCATTGCCAAGAGAGAATAGAAAAGCTGCTATAGAGCCTAAGGATGGTGGATGAGTCACTTTCTATTTTTCTGCAGTGCTATATGAATTGCTGCCAAGTGCCAAGTTTTGCCAAGTGTGAAATTACTCTTTCTTCTTAGTAACATTTTGTTTCAACAGAGGGCATGGGGGAAAAAAAGGCAATAAAAAGTTCAGATTCATAACAAGTCAGGCAGCTTGTCAGAATATATTTGCTTTATCATTGCAAACAATGCCAACTTTAGACATAAGGTGGAAGCAGGTAATTCAAACGCTTTTCTCATTTATTCAGTCACTCAAAGCAATGTGAGCTTTCTGTCTTTAGAACATTTTGAAGTAAGAAATCATGCTCATTGGCTTTACTAGCCAAATTTACCTCAGTAAAAAAAACAACTACTGTACAAGGAATGTATTTATTTGAAATCAAAGGTCATAAAAAACCTCCAGCAATTTTCTATTCTTCTCAACCTAGAATACAATTGCACATTAGAGGAGGTCCTACACTCAGAGGAGAGTCTGAACAGAACCGGCAGATGGGACCAAGGGAGTCCTGCTGCCCGCCTTCCTCTAGTTTTCTGAGTATTGCATCACTCAGGAGGAGGAGTCTGTCAGAACAGACCAGACTAGGGTTGCCAGTTATGTCCCAGGTCTTGAGGTTTCCAGGCCAAAACCTGAGACCCAAGGATGACCTCTGGTGATGTCATTAAGCATTATGCTTTATATACCAGTTGCTCACAGCTTGTCATTCACACCCACTCACCCTACCCACCAACTGTATTTTCAGGGGAAGGAAGTTAGGACAGAAATCTGTGCTAAAGGAGCTGTTGCCAGATAAAGGTGAAATGCAGCAATTATTCCTCTGGGAAATGGGAAAAGAAACATTTAATCTAGCCTGTTTGCTTCTAGCCCTAAGGTGGATGCAGAGCAGAGAGGAAAGTGAACCTTGGTGCTGCAATGATTGGGAAAGAAGGAGGAAGTTAAATAATTGCTAAGTTTCCTCACAGGAGAGTCTTTGCAAGCTGCAGCAACAAATCAAATAAGTCTGACAAACTGAAGCAAGCTGAGACTCTACTAGTTAAACTGGAGATCTGCACACAGTTCTTTCCTCTGATCCAGAGCTGAGCTCAACCAAGGCCATTTCCACACTACATTGTTATAGTGCTATTATTCCACTTTCAGTATCCAATGGAATCCTGGGGTTTGCAGTTTAGGGAGGGGCATTTAGAATTCTCAGCCAGAGAGCTCTTTGGCCTCAGTAAACTACAATCTCCAGAATTCCATGGCATGTTGAAAGTGGAATAATAACACTGTAAGTGTAGCACAGAAATGGTCCAAAACTGTAGAATTTGTACCCTCCTCTTCTGCTTGGAGAAGACCCATGAGATCTGGGGACTTAGGGCCAGGTCTGGAGATCTGACAATCCTACCGAAGACCTCTCTGTTATAGCATAATGTTTGCCCATGGGGAATCCCAGGACCAGCACATTAGGTCTTGAATCTTGTTGGAGCACTTTGCTAGTGTAAATATAGTCATAGTGAAAGCCATTACAAAGCTGAGATTCTACATCAGGGTTGTGCATATTGTGCAATCTCATTATGTGGAGTTAACACATTGATTATACTATGCAACCCTTGTGTTGAATCGTAATGTTGCACAACCCAATATACTTTCCATATGTACAGCAGCACCACATGGAAAACGCTGCTTTTCTAACCTTGAACTGAATGCAGAAATTCTACATCTGACAAAAATGTCTAAATGTTTCTGGAAGGGGACTTAACGCAAGAGTGTAACATACCAACAAGATTCTGGCCAACACTTCTTATAGGCTGTGTAAATGCAGTCCTTAGTGCTGCCCAGGATGTAGCTGTGTCTGGCAAAATAAATGGATTGTCTCTCCAAATAAGAATTTTGTTCCCCAAATGACTTATTTTCTTTCAGTCCCTTAATTTCCAGCAGTACAGAGCATACTGAACATTGTTCACACCTAGAACTCTTTTATTTGCTGTGTTCGCATTCCCTCAGTAACTTTGCTTGCCCCTTTTGTTTAGGTGCCTAAACTGTATTTCTAATGTTCAACTAAAGTTTTAAGTTATTGCAGTGCTAGAAATTTGGCAACTGAAGGGATATTTCCTGGCAGGGGGGAGGGAGATGTCCTCATATTGCCTTGCTTCAAATATCCCGTACATAGATCACTTGACTTGGGTTGAGTTGGGAGCCAATCAATCATTGTGCACCTGCTGAACTTAAGGTTCTAGTCCCGAGTATAAAATTGCTTGCATAAATGTAGAATGTAGAGTGGAACCTAGAGTTATTCTGGCATATATTTGCACTATCATGTTATATGATTTTGGACAAAGGGAAGAGCAACTGGTATTCAGAGTCTCTGATCTTGATAGCAGATTAGCCATAAGACAGTCTCCAAAATCTGTGTTATGATAAAACTTTTATTATGCCAAACAAACTGATGGTGGCTCTTTAGATTGATGCCCAATAAAGATACTATCAGTATGGATTTTGGAATCTGATCCTGGAGGCAGTATATATCCTGCATGTGTCATCACTCATTGGCAGCCTAATTATAGTTCTAATGTGCCATTTTTATCTTCTTCCCCTGCTTGCACTTTCTATTCCTGTCTGTTCCATTTGCTTGTGCCTTCTTCAGAGGTCTTCACCTTCTGTAGGTGAAGTCAATTCAGTTCTTAAGATCCTTTCTAAAATTCTCAGTAAATTTTGCTGGTGAACGTTCTGTACTGATTATGTGAGAGTGAATACGTTTTGGCAGAGTTTCTCTGCGCTATGTTCATCATCACTGAATACCCAGGGATTTTGCAGTAGCAATCAGCCTTTGGGTGTATTAAAATGCTGACATGCAGTTGAACTGGACCTCTGATATGCAGCAGTCTGCACTTGACCAGATCTTGGAAATGCTGGTGTTACCAAAAAAATACATTATAGATATGAAATATTTGAAGAAATTTAATTTGTTAATGCCAAAGCATTAGGAGAAATATAATTACTAATAAAAGCCATTAATCATTAATTAAAAAAGGAATGTAATCATTTGACTTTACTAAAAATGGTCCCATTAGACCACCCCAGTTATGAATTAAGAGAATGTGAACTGCTCATCATTACTTAAAAAGGAAAGAAATGTAATTGGTGTTCAGTGGTTAAAATTGCTGTTCAAGTTGTTGCTGAAAATATTAATGAATTAGCAGTAGTAAATTAATTTTTAATAAATTATTTACATTTAGTTCTTTACTTGATAGCATTTGACCTATGGCAGCTAGGCATCAGTGTTAGTCTGGCTAGAAAATTCCTTGGGCCTACACATTGGAGGGGAAGTCCAGTGCTTACTGGGACTTAGTGCTGAGGCTGGTTCTGCTTCTCTTTCTCAGTACTGCTCTACACACACTTTTTTTCACTCCCCTTCCTTCTCTTCTTCTTCCCAATAGTGGCTGGTCTTTGTCTCTCAGTTCTGCCTTCTTCCACTTTTCCTGTCACTGATCCATCTCTTCCTCACTGTGTCCCCTCCTCTTCCCTTTTCTCCTTGGAAGAGGCTGGATATCTGCTGGCTGCTGTTATCTCCTTCCTCTTCAGCTACTACTTCCCTCCCCACACTGTGATGTCATAGTTGAATAACAAGTGGTATTAACATTTGAGGCTATGAGGTGGGCAGCAGTCAGCATCTGAGAATAACTCGTGAGAGGTTTTTTTTGAAAATCAACTTATAAATTTTACCAGTATAGCACTGAAGCCTATTGTAAGGTTTTCTTGGCAAGGTTTGTTCAGAGATGGTCTGTTCTTATCTTCCTCTAAGTCTGAAAGAATGCGACTTGCCCAAGGAAGGTATCCATAGCTGAGTAGAATTTGAACCATGGTGTACCAGAGTCCTAGTTCAACAGTCAAACCACTATACCACACTTGGCTGAATACACTGTACAGCCTAACAAAATTACTTCTTTGGACCATGACTCTTAGAATCTCCCAATGAGCATATCCATTTACTGTTAGTGCTTGTTGAAGCTCAAAAACTCACATTTTGAAACACAGTTATATATTATTTATGTGTCTTATAATACCTAGAATGAGAATCAGTTTAAGGGGAAGGCAATGGAAGACATATAACAACAACAACAAGCAACAGTCAATACTTTACAAGCAGACCAGACAGAGATATAGGATTCATAGAAAAAAGCATTAGAAGATGCCCTCTGTATGTTACAAGTCAAGAAAATGGAAATTTAAGCAATTATAATGTCCTTCTATGGTGGGAGATCTGCCCTGGGTGCTGGCATACAACCAAATGATTGATGTTGCCTGTATTCACAGAAGTGTGTTTGGCATGATACTAAAGCATATCTAGAGAATGTGAAGTAAATCTAAAATTACTTCCTTGTTAGTGCAATCCTCTACTCAGAATTAATTCTCACTGAGTTCAATGGAGCTTTTGCCCAAGTATAAGTTTTTATAGGATTGCAGTCTATATTTACTTCTGCTGAGACACCTCAGAACTCAGTAATTCTGTTTCATTGCTATCACTTTATCGGGAATGCTGTATAAAGGGCTGAATGGCATTTGCTATAGCAACTCCTTGACATGAGCATTTTCAAAGATGTTTAAATGCAGCCTGTACAGGCATAGAACTACTTCTGCTATATATATGATGGCCACAGACCAATGTATTTCCTTAGCAGTTATTTCTTTACTATGTATATTTTTGATTCATAGGCCATTTCCGCACGAGGCTGTTATAGCGTGATGATTCCACTTTCAACCTCCTATGGAATCTTGGGGTTTGCAGTTTCGGGAGAGGTCGGCGGTGAAAGTGGAATCATCCCACTATAACAGGCTCATGTGGAAATGGTCATAGTCTACAACCCAGACTTCTTCAGCGGGTAATAGGAGGATGGCTGTCCAGCTTTCAGCGGTGGTGTTGGGTTGGCTTTGCTATCCCTGCCATGTTTTTAGGTAGACACTTTACTGGGCTTTACTGTGCTGTGAGAGGGTGATGGGATTGACTGCAAAACAGTGTGCTGGGAGCAAGGAAGTGTTATTTTAATGAACTGTGATAAGAGTACCAGTGCAGGCAGGCAGACCCGACCACAAGGTCAAGCTGTTGGCAAGAGGAATGAAAAAATGGAAGGGGCACAGAAGAACCAGGGAAAGGAGATCTTCTGGTTAGGTATCAAATAGAATACTAGTGCATGCTAGTTTGAAACATTACAGCTTAGATGGTGCTACAAATCCAATGCTCCTTTAGTCCTGGCAGTTGCCAAGGTGTACAGTTGTTTTCTTCGATGTTCTGAATAAAGATTTTGAAATCTCTGAGCCTAATTATTTGAGTTCGGAGCTATCCTGTACATCATAGGTGGCTAGGAAAGCATCTGCAGAGCTAAACTAGTGTGTCAGCTGCACCTATTCCTGGAAATGTCAGGAAAGCGTGAGATTTTGCTTCTGATTTTTAAAAAAGCGAAAGCCAGTCACCGTTGTGAAACTGCTTATATTTGTTATTTTCTGAGAAAAGTAAAACAAAATAAAAAGTAGTAGGAGTTTGAATTTCATTGCATTACATAAGTTCGGTTATTTTAGGCCCCCCCATCCATATTCAGTGTGAGTTACATTATGTTGTCTTGACCTTCTTATATTCTCCTTTGTCATCTTATTGCCAATCTTTTTTCATATTTGTAGCAGAGGGGAATCAAACTTCTGGAAAACTTTGAGATATTCAGGTTTATCACCCCAAATCTCTAGTGCTGTCCATTGGTATTCACTTTATCTTTATCTTTAAAATACCTATTATTATCTTTTCATCAAAAACCATAAGGTGAGAATTAGGCAACTAACAAAAATGTAAACGCTGCATAGCGAACCATGAAAAACGATGCTCAATGTCGCTGGCTCTGTGATGAGCCTTTATTGATCTTATTGAAAGTATGTCTATTAACCAGTAGGTGCCAGACGCCATGCTGTTTAGAACCCAGTGGTATGTAGAGATCAATGCATTCTTCTTATCCATCCCAAATAGTAATCTATTAGGCAACAAAATCCCATTTCCATGCAATTCTTCTATCTTGTCTTTGCATCACAGGAATACCATTGAACCTTTGTCTTGCATGACCTCTATTTCATGCTCAAACCAGATCCCTTTCTTTGGCTTAAACAGAGCTGCAATATGAAATGTGGTACTTAATTTGGGCAGTGAGTCTTGTAACAACTCGTGAATGTATTACAAAA
Organism: Iguana delicatissima; assembly: GCA_948472985.1. Lineage (NCBI taxonomy): Eukaryota > Metazoa > Chordata > Lepidosauria > Squamata > Iguanidae > Iguana > Iguana delicatissima. The sequence continues at coordinate 1,784,329 of CAOKZL010000170.1, read as the reverse complement.
ATGTGCATGACTAAAGCAAGTATGTTTTAATAATGTGCAAAGATATGCCATATCAGGGTAAAAATTCATACAAAAATGTACATTACAAAAATTCATTTGAATGTGTACATTTTTAGAGAAAAAAGACATAAAATACACGTGAATTTCCAGGTAAGAAAAAAGATCCACTCTTGCAACCCATTACAATGGGAACTGAACAAAAATGCTGGTGGGAAATATAGAAACCCAACAGGAATGTGATTGGCTTTAAAATAGGAATGTAAAAGTCTGTCAATGATCACTCTACTGCTTCCAGTGTTAGGTATTCAAGTCTCAAGTTTTTGATTTTCTATCAGATGAGCTTCCTCTTGAGGCAGTGAAATTGTACAGCACTTCTGGATAGAAGGGGTTTTTGAGTTTCAGGTATTCTGATTTGGAGAATCTCAGCCTGACAATATGAGTCAGAATTATGCTGACCTGTATGCCCATGCCTGTTAGCTCCAAAATATCAGGATGAGCCAAATAATAATGCCAGACTCAAACAAAGAAAATAAAAGTTACAATTGCGTGTGCCACCGACAAAGTCCTGGCCTTAGAGTTTTAGCACTTTAGAACGAACCTTTTGTTGTTCATAACTTTTTAAAGAATTGTACCTTTTTTTTTAATTGAAAGACATCTTTTTTTAGAGGTCAAACTTCCTTTAAATCTTATCCTTTCATCTGTTATTTCCACAGGCTTTGACCTGAAAAAAGTAGATACTTTTGTCATCTTTAAAGTATACTGAAGTGTAATGAAGAGTCTGGTAAATGAAATAATGTAGAACTTCAGGATGAAACTTCCTTGGGCCTCTCCTTAATGCAGATGGTTGGTGAGATCAATTTTGATAAATACACCAGTAAGTGAAGTCCATATCAGAAAGCTGAAAACCTAAGGGCATGCCCTCTTTTCTTGTCCATGATTTCAGTGTTCTGCCTATACTTTGTCAATATGTATCAGTGTTCTGCTGATATATGTTGTCTGTACTATTAGAGCTAATTGTGGCATGGTCACCTGTCTTTCAGAAAGCAGTCTGAGAATAGTTCATTTCAGATATGCCAATGAACAGCTGTTAGAAAGTAATCATTTCCTGCCATTGATGACCTTGGCTGTACTTGAAATGGTACACTCTAAAGATAAAAGGCTATGTATGCCATTATCACTTCCATAGGTCATTCAGTTTCGATTTTTGTTTCCCTTTGTGGTCTCCCAAACTATTTGAATATGGAATGAAGGTTGCTAGGAGAACAGCTTCCACAGCTGTGCTATAACCTCTGTTTGCTTCTCATTTAAACACAGAATTCTTGAAAGATACCCAATAGGTCACAAAAGAGAGCTTTGTGCCTGATTAGTTTTAGTGTTGTGCTTGATTTTATTTTGATTAATCCTCAAGTACCAGGATGAAGAATGCTCTTAGAATTCTCTCAGAGTCACCTTGTGTGGAAGAATCCACATAGAACTAGCCCTGCAACATGGGCATTCTGTGGCATGACCACCTGAAGAGTTTTAAGTGATTTCCTCATATTTTAGCCACTTACCATGTATAGTGTTTGAGTGCTTCTTCTGCCTTTTTTACATACAGAAAACCACCAAGGTGAAAAAAATATGCCCCAATAAATCTTTTGCTGGGGCCCCATGTCATTATTCTGCAAACCTGTCCTGCCTGCTAGATGCCACCTGCTAAACATCTACCATCTGAGCTGCTTTTATCCTCTGAGGATGAAGGTAAGGGGGCGGAGTGACAGCAATTTTGGCTAGCCTTGATGCCTTAGAGAGGCCCTGGGTTTAGCCCAGGCCTGTGCCCCCTCTGGTCAGAAAGGAAAGTAGAAGTATTGGGAAGTTAAAGATAACTAACCAAATTCTTGCTTGTCTGGATATCCACGAGTGCCTTTTTCAAAGGGAAGAGGTTGTCCGGCTTTTGGAGAAGGACTCTGAGGAGATCCAGGAGGGTGCAGAACCTATGAGAGGAATCCCAAAAATAGGGGTGAGAGCCCTTTTGGGTGGTCTGGTGGAGGACAGGGACTAAATAGACACTTGCCCCTTGTCTGCGGCAGGTATTGGAAGAAAAAAAGTGAGAATATGATAGCACCTATGGTACCCATTTGGTGAAGGGATGGCCTCTGGAACTGCCTGGTTAGGTCATGGGACAGGGGTGGGGTGAGGAAGGAGACTACCCTTAGGGCTGGCCTGGGCTTTGCCCTCAACTTAAGTCACAAGACTTGGGAAAGGAATCGGCTTTTGCAAAAGTGAATTTCTATACAGAGGCAGCGAGATTAGGTCTTTGTTAACTCATATGACAAAACTGTAATGTTTTTGCTTACCAGACAATAAATAATAAATACTTGCCAGATGCAACATTAAAAAAACCTTCAATTATTTAGCCTCTTTTTATATATAATTAATTTCCCATATGTTGCTTTGTATCCAAACAAAATGTGATGTTGGTCAAGACCCTACAGCATCATTGTCATAATGATGGAGTTCTGTCCTTGTAGCTGTGACTGACAATCCTATCCCACCAATCTGTCTTTGAAGTCTGGCAGCATCCTCACCAAAGTGCTGGAGATTGAGGCACTGGAAGTGACCTCTGGAGTATACTCCTGGTCATGGGGTGCCTTGAGGACAGGTATCTGGAGAGACCTCAAGGGATCTTCCCCCAACTGCTGATCCTAAGGCATCCTGCAATTGTTAGAATGTCATGGATGTCATTTTCTGGTGCCTTAAAGATGTTTCAGTCAGGGTACTGCCAAGCTTTAAAAGTAGGATTTGGGGGGTCATGTTATAGTTCATGACTGTATTTGTGAATTCCCAGCAGTTACAATATCCTGAGTCTAGCTTACAGAATTGTAATTGCGAACAAAAAGTCAATTTTATTTAATTTGTTTATCTGCTTTTCCCTGTTTTTATAGAATGTTCTGTTTTGCTTATCTTTTAAAGTGTGTGAGATTATAACCCTTTGATTTAACCCTATATAGTTAACAATGTGAAACTATACTAAGAAGGTTTTTTTTTTTTGGCGGCAGGTGGTAAATTTAGATAGAAGGATTAATGAAAGATTGCTAGACTTTTACTTGGGAGAACTGCTTACCAAAAGTTAGTTGGATTTATGTCCCTTTGAAATTAACGAGGCTTAAATTAATAACAATTCCTATCCCTTTCTTTTCAAATAGATTTGATCACAATGGATGTTTTCAAGATTGTGACCCTGTCCAGCGACACAAGTTGAACAACAGGGGGAAAACTGTTACTGTATTATTAGCAGGATCTGATCTCATGTTAATTTTGGCTGTTTTATAGGCTGGCATCCTGTTAGTGATGGGATACACAGGGATATTCTCTTGTACTTGCTCTCAATGCAAAACCTTCCCATTGTTGCTGCTCCTTCTTTTTTTATCAGGGGGAAGGGGAAGGAGGGACAGGCAATCCAGGACATAAAGATCCAGCTGCACTGGGTTCCTGAGGGGAGGAAAATATGGTGGGGGTCTATTTGAGAGTGCACTCACATTTCCTCCCTCTAACCAAGTTGAGCCCAGATGCTTCTCTATGGTGATGATGGGAGCAGGGGCTGTAGGAGGACACTGAACAGTACATGCAGAGCTGCACACATGCGTAGGATCTCAGCCATAGTCTGGTAAATAATAAAATACACATTATAATTTCACATAATGTGGTAAACTGTAACATGTACTTCATAAGTGTATCAAATGAACAATCGCCAATATCAAACAAAATAATATTACTTCCCCCTAGGGCTTAAATATGCTGCTTCAGTAAAGTGAACATAAATGGCTCAAATCCTGCTGACAGTTTAGCAGAAAAAGACACACCTGTTAAAATTCCTTCTTCTACACAACTATTAAAGATATAGGAGCTGTTCCTTTTTTTTTCACTTCACTTGTACAGTTAGGCAGCCTGAATCCACAGAACTGTAGCCCTTTTTGTATCTCTGTGTCTTTTGCAATGTTATATTACTAAGGCATGACTAAGGTATGCTATTTTTGCACTGTGCTGTAACAGTGGTGTAGGGACGGAGGGGCAAAGGCGGTGGTGCACCCTAGGCTGCACCTTTTTGGGGGCACTACCACTCCTTGCCTGCCTCCCTGCATGCCATCTCCCCTCACCTGTGCACTGTCACCCATCCCCATGAATTGTTGCCCCTCCAGTCCCCCCTCCCCCACTCATGCCAAGCTACACCACTGTGCTGTAAGCCATTATGTTCACTAAAAATCCCATTCCATAGTATTGTGGTGATTTCTGCACTTTTGCTCAAATAAGTAGTATTAATTTCACAGGGAGAGTTTTCATATAGGCAGACAATAGGTATTAGTTTATATGGCATATGACTGTGTGGATCTTGCTTTTCAAAAAATATAAGAACAATTGTTCTACAACAGGAAAGGGAGGAAGAAACAGTTAAATTGGCAATGATACAGTGGGCTCAAAATATAGGACATTCTATACAATTAGCACACTGGGAACAGAGTTGGCAACGGACACAGAAATTTACCATAGCTCAGAATTTAAAAGAGAACTATTACAAACTTTTCCATAGGTGGTACATGACACCAGAAAAATTAAAGAAAATATACAATAGTGGAACAGGGCAATGTTGGAAATGCCAAGAAAATGCTGGTACACTTTATCATCTGTGGTGGTCATGTACCAAGGCAAAAAAATACTGGAATGACATTCGCAATATGATATGTAAAATATTAAGAATCCAACTTGATAAGACACCTGAATTGTATTTGTTAAATATGACTTATATGTTAGATGGATCTGTTGCAAAAAAAACCTGGAGAATTTTACTTTACATGATTACGACAGCTCGTATTGAATATGCAAGGTTATGGAAAATTGAACAGATACCTACAGTAGAGCAATGGTGGGCAACATTAATCGAAAATTGCAATGCAGACATAGTTGGTCAGAGATTAAAAGGAAAATCAGATGATGATATCTTTAAAGAATGGCGAAATGTATTAGATATGAAGGAGGTTTTGTCAAGTAATAATTCATTATCCATGATAACAGGTTAAATTAAAGGAGATAAACAGAGAAATATTATGGAACATGTAAACTGGGTTTGAAATGCAGGAGCTATCTTGATGATGTAATCAACTTATTGCGATGCATAAATATAACATGACAATGATGTAACAGTTTATGTAATCTGGTGAGGAGCGGGAGGAAACTGTAAGAGTTTGGTAAATGTACAATGAAGAATGTATGTTTCATAAGTTGGAATTACAATAAAATTATTATAAAAAAAATAGGAACAAGTGCATTTGTGTCCTGCTTTTCTTCCATGATGGACTTTGAGACAACTCCTGCAAGGTTCCTAGCACTTTCTTCCAGCACTAACCTGGCTTGCTTAACTGAATTAACCTGGCTGAATTGTGTGCCACTGTGATACTGTCGTCTAGGTAGCTTCTCAAGGGTCACAGCTTATTTTTCCATTTCTTATTGCTAGGAATCCTACCCAAAAGAAATGGAAAATAAGCTGCAATACGGGGAAAGCTACATCAAATTAAATACCTGAGATATATTTATCTCATACCTTCCAACAAGAATTTGACAGGATTCAAATTTGACAGGAACAGTTCCAGTTAATCCCCTGTTATCTTATTTTTTTCAGCTGCTTTTAAAATGTCCCAGTTTCTCTCTCCTTACGCTTTCCCCTTTAACCTCTGTTTCTTCAGTTACCACAAACTAAGGCCATTTCCGCATGGGGGACTTAAAACAGTGCAGTGCGTCCTCTTACGGAGGTCGTCTGCACCTTGGAGCGGACTAGGTCCGGACTACTTACCTCAGATCCGCACCTCAGTCCACTCTGAAACGCCCCCAACTGGTCCTCCAGCGTGCTTTTAAAGAATGGAAAAAACAGGTTTTTCATTTTTCCAGAGCGCGCCATTTCATACCTTCTCCCTTGTGCAGATTCGCAGGCTTGCACCAATGCAAGCCTGTGATCTGCGGAGGGCAGGCTTTAGGCGTGGTGAGCTTCGCGGTTGGTCGGGACCCACGAACAACCGGAAGCCACCATTTTGGAAGCTGGAGCAGTGCGGATCTAAGACCTCGCACTGCTCCGATTCACCATGGACAAGACGAGGAGCCCTGTGGAAGGGCTTAAGGGACAATCCGCATTGGTCTGTGCCCAGAAAGACCTGGTAAGTACCGGCACGAAGCGATTCCATTGCCTCATGCTGAAATGGCCTAAGTTCACTGTGCAAAAGTAGTTTGCACTCATTTAACTCAGCCATGTGGAGGAGAGAAGAAAAGTGGGTAGAATCTTGCCCTTTCCAATAGGCTCAGGCAAAAGCATCTCCTGCAGCCTCTCATAGCTTCTGAATTCTTCACGGATGACTTCCAACCGCACTCTCATGTTGCTTGGCCAGATGTGTCCTAGGCCATTCCCACACCAGACTGTTATAGTGCTATTATTCCACTTTCAACATCCTATGGAATCCTGGGGTTTGCAGTTTAGAAAGGGGCCTCAAGAGGCCTCAAGGCCTTTCTCTAAATTGCAAACCCCAGGATTCCACAGGATGTTGAAAGTGAAATAATAGCACTATAACAGTCTGGTGTGGAAATGGCCCTAGTTTCCGTCTGTGACATGTTGGAGGGTGTGTTATTTTACTGCATATACTGGGATATCATGTACTTCTTGGCTAATGGTCACAAGTCCTAGCTGTTAGCCAAGATATATAAGGAACCACTGTATATATAATGCGATAAATAGATCACATATATTTATTTGTTTTTGACTTTAGTTGGCACAAGCAGAAGAAATGCAATGGGAAGGACCCAGGCTAGGTAATCCCTCTCTATCTCAGGAAATGTAAATTTTCAGAGAGTAGAAGGCTCAAGGAAGTAAGAACTAGGAACAACAAACTTTTGCTTTCTTCTTCCATCACAACTCAAGCATGGGAAGGGACTCTTTGAGGTAAAGCTAATTGCATGCTTCAAGCACTGAGTCTCAGCTGCTGGAAACTGCTGGCACCTAGCACCGAATTGTACTTTAGCAGCTTGTCAGCTTCCAACTTTGCTACCTGAAAACATTGAGATCTTGTCTTCCAGTGTCCTCACACAAACCTGAATATTTATGGTAGCTGAACTCTTAATGATGGGATAATAGGGCTTTATAGGCAGTGAAATGACAAGGTCACTTTTAATTAAGCAAAGATCACCCTCACTCTGTGTTGCAAACTCTGATTAGGTTATTTCAGATTAATATACATTTTTGGAGACTTGACTGAAGTTAGTAGTGTTAAACACCAGCTGTGCTGGCAGATAAGTGTGGGATATAAGAAGGAGATAGTATTCACATTGAAATTAGCACTTGGCACAATATAATTCTCTGATTGCAAACTATGTGAAGTTGCCTGTGCTAATTGGTTGATTTTATTTGAAGCAGATGTTGTTAGCTTTCCCACTAATGATCTGGAGAGAAATTCTTTTGAAAGACATGCCATGTTAGGTTCTCTGCAGTATAATAAGCTAATTACAACTTTAAGTACTTGCAGTAATTAGCACAATGTGTATAAAGTGTTCCCGATCTTTTCACCCTGCTGCATTATTGTTAGGGCATCTTAAAAAACAACAACAATAAAATGCTGGAAGGATTTTGTTTCCTCAGGATAGCTGCCTGCTTTCTGTCTGTTTTAAAAGTTTACAAAATGGACTTTTATCCTTCTTTTAAAGCATGCACGGGAAACAGCTTAACCTTCCTGAAACATTCATCACCCCATCAACAGAATTAATTTTGTTTTCTTTCTGCCATATCCTTTTAAGTATACTTTGTTATTTTTCTTTTAAAAAACACAGTTTTCTTTCTAATTAACATGAACTGGCAGATATAATCCGTATTTAATTGATTTAGGTTGTAATCTTATGCTCAGTCACTTGACAAAAAGTTTCATTGAACTCAATGGGAAAAAATACCCTTATTTCACATTAACTGTAGAAAGGATTGGTTTTAAAAAGTTTGTTGTTGCCCTTATCCATCTTTATTACATTCCTCCCAAAAGTTCTTTCTCTTTTCAAGAGATATTTTGGTAAATAATCAAACAGGAAACCTAGAACATTATGGCAGTGAGAGCAAACTTTCAATATTTCCCTTGGAGCTTAATTGGTCCTGGGCAGGTCTCATTCTTGTTTGCATGCTTAACAGATTTGAATGACTGAGACTGTAAAGGATGCTAATGGACAAGTAATTTATTAAAAAATAAGAAGTAGGGGTAATTACACAATAACGGTGAATGCTAATTATAGTAAATATTATTTGCACTGTTGATTTAGGGAACTGAAGTCATTTTGTGATTTTAGAAAGATTATATCAAACATAATCTAGGGACAGACTGTTGAGGTTTGTTGCTTTTATGCCCTGCTTATGAACTATACTCAAGAAACCACAGTTATCTGTAGGTAACCTGTTCTTAGCATTCATTGGGAAGAATCTGGAGATAAATATGATCTCATCTTATTGCAACTGATTCAGGTGGTATTGCCAGAAATACCATTTTGATTTTTAAATGCCAAATACTGTACATTCTGTCTATAGTATACTGACTGTTTGGATAGAGCAATTGCTTTAGGATTTAGCAATTGCCTTGTGGTACCAGTTCCAAAAAGTTAGTTGGTGAACAAGTTAGAACTTAGGCTTGATTTAAAGTGCCATTTTTAAACCTAAAAGCCCTAAACAGTTGCGGTCTCCCCTTCAATATGTGCCTCAGGCCTTGATATTGTGATATTGATATTTTGTGGCCATTTCAACCATTATTTGCATTTTTTTGTCCTACACTTCTGCCAATAGTCTGAAGATTAGCAATCAACACTGAGGGAAAGTAGGGGGAAGAGGAAGAAACTAGGATTTTTTAAAAGCAGTTGGAAAACGTGGGATGAAGAAGATCAATTGAGACTGTACCTACCAAAGCAGAAACACAGCCAAAATTTGAAGTGGAGGTTATTTTTTAAGCACCAAACTATTCCCCAATCAAATTGTTCCCAAGAGAAGAAGGCTCATGGAATCAGATTCCGATGCCTGTCAGATAGATTTGTTTCTGTGCAAGTATGGTGATATAACCATTTTCCTCTCTCACTCTTCATATTTCCTTTTGCTGAGAAAATTCTAGCTGTGCCATATATTCAAGATTTTCCTTAAAAATATGCATGGAATAAACAAAATCTATCTCCAAATGTATGTGGGAATCATCTCCATAATACAGCTTGTGGGATGATTACGATAAATTTGATAATTGAAACCTGATATCCAGACATACAATGAATCTGGAGCTTCTTTGCAGTGAATTATGTTCCATACTGGATGTGCATCATTTTGTAAAGGAAGTGTAGCAGCACAAATCTCTGCCACCCAGCTTCAGGCTGTTTTAATTGGCTGTAATAGACCTGGAGTAAATGAAGTGCACTGCATAACATTTAGCCTGAATCCTAGAGGTAGTCACAGCTACAGTATACTCACTGAAACTATATTGAGTGGTGAATCAATGTGAGGTCAATCTCTTTGATTCAATGTGTCTTCTCTTGTTAAGACTGCCAATAGCGTTCAGGCTTTACTGATGACTTTGTTGTATTGTGTTACTGTATACCTTCAAGTTTTTTCTGTCTTATGATGACGCTAATGTGAAATAATTATGATCATAGGGCTTTCTTTGCAAGATTTGTTGAGACTGGGTTTGTCATTGCCTTCCTTTGAATCCCAAGATGATGGTTTCCATGGCTAAATAGAGATTCAAACCCTGGTCTCTCAGACCCTAATCCGACACAGAAACTATGACACTCTATTGACTCTCTTGGTGCTAACTAATGTGGGATAAATTCTGTCTACATGAGAAAATAAGAAACTTGAGTCAAACCTTTTATACATGTCTAGCATCAAATATGTAAGAGGAATGTGCAAGAAGTTCAACAGTGGAAGATTATTATTATCTAATTAATCTATTTGCAGAGTATTAATCACTGCAGTGCAGTTTCTAGATTGAGATAAACTCTGTTCCCACAATTCTTCTGAGCAGGGGACAATACTCTGCACTAACAAAGCTCACATTGGAAGCATTACCTCATCTGAGTGCCCTTAGTGGCTGAACATACTCCAAGGTCAGGACACTGTTTCCTAGCAACTAATGAGAGCTGATTAATCCTTTTGTGGGTGTGACACATACTGCACTGATTTGTGTGATTCTGTGCTAGATTCTACTATTTGTGTAGTAGCAGGAAAAGCAAGTAACAATTACTAGCTGAAAGATGTTGCATACATATGCATAGCAATGGCATCATTAGTTGTATAAATAATCATGGAGGAAGTGTGACTTTCCATTAATAATGTTAAACTGAGACTGTGCATTTATAAGCTATGCTTCTTCACTTTCTGGTGAACGCTCATTAGATGGTTTCTGAGTTAAAAAGCATTGAACCTGATAGCTATGAGTAAATTGCCCGAAAAGTAATGCATTTGCTTTCTACGGCAGATAGCATGATGGCTTCACATTTTGCATGTAGGACTTGAAATTGGTAGTGTGGTTAATGACTTTGAAGACAAGTATACCAGAAGTGGTAGATAGAGCTTTGATAAATTCTTTTTTTCTGTTTTACAAACAGTGACTGGCATAGGTAAGGGAACATTGTAAATACTACATAGTCATCATAACTGATACTATGATTATCAGAAATAAATTTTCAAATGTGTCCTTGTGGTTTGGGAGGTTGTATATAAACACCATCAATACAAACATACATACGTATATGAATACTTAAATCCCATCCATACTAATATGGAAAAATTGAGATTGCCTCCTGAAGTTGTTGGAAAAACTGTATTAGCTCAAAGGTGTTTTGGCCCAAGTGAGTAATCTGCCTAAAGAGGGGAGAAAGTTTGGAAAAAAAGAATTATGCTTTAGTTTTAAAAAGTTGTCTAGAGGGTAAAATATGATATTTATAATGCAAGAACTTGCTGTCATCTCTACAGGTTTGAGAGCTGCAGTATCGCCTTCTGTCAATGTCTAATGAACTGTGTAGTTCCATATGATTTACCATTCCCAATGTTCCACTAGGAATGATCAATAATACATTCTATATCATTTCTTTTACTTCCAAATGTGCACAGCAGGGTAGAGTGGGCTTTATTAGATGGCAGATTGGGAGAAAAGGAGAGAATAAAATCATCTTCTCTTCCCTCCAAAGCTGAGCTTGTAGGATCATTACAGTGTTTGGTGTTATTTAAAAAATGATTCGTTTCTTTCTTCCTTTTTTTCTTCTTAAATATTCAGTTTGTTATTTTGTAGCAGCCTTTATGGGGGGGACCTCCAACCCTCCAACCCACCACTCAGAATATGCATAAATGGAAAAGAACGGCAGGGTAAATATTAAATTTGAGATCATTTTACAAGTTGATTTAGGCAATAGAAAGCCCCCAAAACAAACTCCCTGAGGCTTTGAAAACGGCAAGGAATGGAGAAGTTTGGCCGTGACCCAGACTTAGCACAATGTTGCCCTGCTTCGCCTCTCCCCATTCTTCTGAGACCCTGCATGAAGCATTTTGTTGTTAGGCTTTAATTTTACATTTCTCCTTGCAATTCAGGAAGACGAATGAAATACAGAACTGTCCCCCCTGAAGAAATGAGCACATATTGTGCTGAGGATAAGAAATGGAGGGGAGAAGTATTAATATTACGATATAAAAGATCAGTTCTTTCAAAGAAAAAAAGAATGAACAGTCATATGTGCAGTGCCTCTCTCTGCAGCGATCAGATGCTTTTTGTAGCTTGTTTTAAAAGCTGGGTTAATGCAATTTGAGAAAATTAGGCATGTTAAGTTTTGCTTCTGCCAATGATTGCACAGAGATTTATTTTCCTGTTTTTCCTTTTCCACCTTCCTCCATAGCATCCCACTGAGGTACAATATTACAATTGCATGCATGGCCATTTTTCTGAACAAACAGTGGCTCATGAATTGAGTCCAGATGGCTAAAAAATGTTCATCTGACAAATAAAACAATTGCAGTGTGGAAGCTACACTGCCATGCAACTTTGAAAATCTACAACTTAAAACAAAGTTATTGTTGTCAATATAAAAATGGCTGTTTCTAAGTAGAGAATCAGTACTATGGCTCTAATCCTCAGAACAGTTTCCTCTATCCCTGCATACTGGGGTGAATATGTCACCCAAATTTGTACTTTCTGGCTCAGATATAAAAATGGCAGTGGCTTGTTCCCTTCTTGCTTGCTACCCCATCCCCACATCTACCTCCACACTTCTCAATCCCTTTTTTAACCTTCTTTGCTGCGCCAGTGAACTTGGAGTGGAGGAAGGGTGGGAAATCTCTCAGTCCATCCTTCTACGCTCAATACTGCTGCAACAACTATGTGCCATGAATAAAGGAAAAAACTGTTTTCCCAGGGCACTTGATGCCTGGCATTCAACTGCTGTATCAGTGTGCCAGACATTGGATATGGGGAAGTGGGATGAGATTTCCTTCTCATACGTCACTCTACCACTGCTGGAGAAGACAGAGAGTTTTGGAGTATGACAGCCAGATTGGTAGGGCCATTTCCGCACTATACTGTTATAGTGCTATTATTCCACTTTCAACATCCTATGGAATCCTGGAGCTTGCAGTTTAGGGAGGGGCATTTAGAATACTCAGCCAGAGAGCTCTTTGGCCTCAGTAAACTACAAACCTCAGAATTCCACAGGATATTGAAAGTGGAATAATAGCCCTATAACAGTGTAGCGTAGAAATGGTCTAGGTGAGTTGTATGAGCTCATCAGGCAGAACTAAGAGGCCGGACCCTATTAAATGCCCAGGAACATCACTGCAACTGTACAAACTGCAATCTTACGAGTCCTTGTTTTTATTTCTTTTTTTAAAAGAGAGGAATAGTTATGTTTTTCAAAACCAATTTCTGACCAAAAATACATAAGACCAAAAAGTCCGAAGAATTTCTGACCAAAAACTACATAAGAAAGGATTAGTAAATATTGTTTTGAAATAATGATTTATTCTTATTGTATATGTAGAATGGATAAGGAGAAGACACTCCTAAAGTGTAGTCGTATCTATGTCTACTCAAAAATAAATTCCACTGAAATCAATGGGACTTACTCCTAGGTAAGTTTGTATGGGACTGTCAGGGTTAGCAGGAACTGGCTCCTCTGATCATATGCTGAGTTCAAACAGTGAAGCAAAGCTTTGCTGCAGCAGAGGTATTCAGTGAAGCAGGAAAAAGTGCTGGAGTCTCATTATGCTAAGCTTAGAGGCAGATTTCTTGCTGAGCACTAAGATAAGGCTTTCGACAAACATTCCAGAAAGCAATTAAGTAAGAAAAACATCAGGAGATAAATGGACAGCATCTCCCCTTACAAGGCATAAATTGTTAGCAGCAAGACATGACCAGCTAGGGAAACCTAACTGTCAACTTGTGAAGGCAAACCCCCTTTTAAGTCTCACTGTCACCTTGAACATGTGGGGTGACCCAATCAGCTTTCTGATGTGTGGCCCTCCCCAGTACATAAGTTATAGTCATAATAAACCTGATAACGTTGCACCTGCTTGTCTGGCCACATCACCTCTTTCTCTGCTGTCCACATAGAGGAAATCATGCCTGACTCAGCATAAATCTTTGACAAGGTAAGTTTGTATGGGACTTCAGCCTCAGAAACTCTAAGGCCCTTACTGCACAACGTCGCCATCCTGGCATGGCAATGTTTTGCTGCTGGTCCAGGACATGTGTCATTGCACAATGTCATTGCAGTCCTGCTGCTGTCGCACTGTATGCTATTACTGGGAAAAATCCAGTTCTGGCCCCCTTTCCTGCTATGATCCTATGAGGGGTAAGGACAGAAGCAGTATCAAGCACTTTCTTCCACAGTACAATGCAGGAAGAGGCAGGGAAAGGGCCCTGCCATTCACTTTGTACTGTGGAAGTGAGAAGAGTGTCCCTAATACTACTCATCCTCTGGCAGCTGACTGGATGCAGTGGAGGCAATTCAGGTCCTGATCCCACCCTGACAATGGCACTGCCAGCATGGGATTAGTATGAAGTGCTATTGGGCCATAGTGTGACAAGGGCCTTAGACTATGTGAATCACATGTGCTGAAAATTGAATTTCTTGCATTATAAATACTTAGCTAAAGCAAAATAGTTTAGGAAGCTATTTGGGATTAGTGAAATTTGAAGATGCTTTTATAATGAAGTGTGCTCCTGTTTTTGCTGATTTTCCTCTGTTCTGCTTTATTTTTGATTGATGAGACAGCTTGCTAGCACCATATCTCCATATACCTTTTCTATTTTTATTTTTTTTGGTGTTTTAAAATTGTCATTAGCTACCTTACGAGCTTGATGTCAAGGCAAGATATTTGTGTTTTAGAATAACTAGATGTGGCAGATAGCACAGGAAAAAGAATCAATTTTTTAAAATTAAAAAAATCTACTTTTCTGATGTTTGACCAGGCATCTTGGTTCACACGTAGTCATTCCAAAGCCTGGAAAAGTTACTGGCCATGTTGGCTGGGGGTGTGTCTGGAAGGTGGAAGCAAGATTTCCAAGCTCTGATGCTTTGCCTTGAAATGGTTCAATGTCAGCTGCTTGATTACTGTGGCTTTTGCTACTCTTCATTGTTTATATGTTTCAGATGGCGCACTTGCTGATCAACAGAACACAGATGCATTGTTAAGTGGATTTTCTTTCTACAAGAAGGAGAACAGACAGTAATAGAACCCATGACAATGTGGAACAAAGGATGGGGAAAAATTCATTTAGCCTGCATTAACCATAACTTAATGTGAATTTTTTGCATTCTGGCTTCCCAACCCTGTGCATAAGCCAAAATGTAGCAATATAGTCTTTCATTATCCTGAATTTTGTAGTCCAGAAAAAAAAAATATGTAAAACAGAATCTATTAGAGGAGTATGCACACAAATATGTGTATATTACAGAAAAGTCCAAGAAGGAAAAGTCACTGCAGTATGGATGTATGCATACAAACATGGCCACATTTTGAGAAATGTGTGTGCAAAGATGGATACATTTTCATGCGAATCTTACAAAAAGAGCTTCAAAAATGGATATGGAAATGGAATGGAATAGAATTGCATTTCATGTTTGAAAAACGAGAACCTGAGCAAAACTAATTTTGACAGATTAATCCATTCCTGGTCTGCAAAACATGAGGAGACAGTTCCTGGGGGTGGAGGTAGTATATAGCAATTTCAAATGGATAAGCCACACTTTATTGTCTTCCTTTTTATTGCTTTTGTTCCTAATGAGCTCACGGCCATGGGATGTGCTGCCTTAGCTTTCCTATGTGACCTTCCTTAGACTTCTCCACAACCTCTTAAAGCAAAAATGTAGATACCATGACTCCAGTGCCATCGCTTTCCTTGTGCTATATGCTTATTTAACCATCTTTGCCTGATAAAGAAGCTGTGGGCTTCAAAAGCTAGAGTGTTTTTTTTCTTTTGGCCTTTCGGTTATCTGAATAAAGGCATCACTCCAAGATGGACTTCAGCTGTTTTTTTTTTAAATATAGCTATCCCTACATTTATTTTCTGACTTACATTTATTACTGAGGAGGTGATGGGATAACACAGAGAACACTGTTTGTGCACGTAGTGAAGCATAGGCTTTACTATAGAACTAGATCTTGAGTATCATCAGAAAGGAAGGAAAGTGAGGAGGTCTGGCCAATGCATGTGTGTGAGAGAAAACTTTTTTCCAGTTTAGGAAGTACCAAAGCAAAAGTCACAAAACAGAATGGTAAAAGCGTATCATGGGACTCAATGATAAATGAGCTTGTGCAAAATGAAGGCAGCTACAAGGAGTATAAGGAGAGAAATGGAGGGGGCATATTTAGTGAGAGAGAAGCAGATAGCTTTAGATGTGAAGATTAGAACCCTGAAATCAATACAAAAGCACACTGTGAGGCAGAGTGGGACTTAAGAAGAGAGGTGACATATGAATAACAATGGGAAAGCAAGACAAGTATAGCAAAACAGTTGTGTATTGATTAATGGGGAAATATAGCAAGTAGGAATGACAGCAGGGAAGCTGCCATAGCCTAGATGAGAGATAATAAGGGTATGGACAATTATTTTAACAGTAGGTATGGAAAGGAAAGGGCAAGCCATGGAGATGTTGAAAAGGAAGTGGTTAGAGGACCTGATTGGGCATAAGGGAAGACAGAGAAGGATGAGTCAAAGATGATTCCAATTTTACATGCTTGAGTGGTGGTCTACAGGATGACAGTATCTCCATCAGCAACAGATAAATGTATGTGATTCAGGGATGTTGGAGGAAGTATGGGTTGAAGGACCACTTGTAATAAAAAGGAGACTGTGGGCCATTCAAGAAGAAATGTTATCGGAACAGAAAATGAGAGTTTGAGAACAAAGTTAATGACAAGATTTTTTTTTTTAAATCAGGATATATAAACTCTCAGCCTAGAAATGAAAGCTGTCACTCAAATATACCATATTCTCAGTTATGCAAAAGTAGTCTTTCCATATTTTTTCTGAAGGACTTTTAAACCCTGTTGAGAAACTAAGCAAAAAATCAGCTACTACTAAGCTTTGGTGGATGGCAAGTAATTGAGCAAGATTCTGCATAATAGTTAATTTATTATATAAATAGATGGCAGTTTCTGACTACCATTTTTTTTTTGCTAATGGTTCCTGCTCATATAAATGGATCATTATCTTTTTTAAAGGAAGAAAGTGGGTTACCTCCTTTGTAAAGACATCCTTTGGCCAACTTTATGAAGATGGGCTCAACTTTTAGAATCCTTTTCTACATCTGCTCAGTAGAAATAAAAAGAATATCCAAAATTATTTCACCAGGTCTGGTGTGACATTTGGAACTCTATCCTTTTGTGACACCAGTTAATCACGTATTAAAACAGCTAGTACATGAGTCAGGGAAATAGCATTAACATTTGGTACAGTTGGGAAAAGTAAATTTAAAAGGTCTGCTGGAAATAGTCTTTCCGAGTAGTCTGTCAGACAATGCATGAACCTGTGACCTTTTTTGTACACAATGGCAATGTATCTCTTCTATCTGAAAACAGATAATTACAATGTCACAGAATCTCCTGGAACACTGGGGGAAAAGAGTTACTCTCATTTTCTATTAAATACTGTAAGTATTCTGCTGAGATGGAAATGCACGTATATAGAGTATGGCCTGAGTGGATGTGAGGGACTAGGTTACCAAACAAAAAGTGAAAACATGCTTTGTAAGCCCTATTATTTATTTTCTTTTCAATGATTCCATATGATTCATATAAAATAAATTTCTTATTGTTATAGCTTGCAGTAGACAAACTGTGAATTCATACCAAACCTTAAAGTCTTTCCTGATTTTCCTAGGGATGGGGTGATGAACTTTGGTTGGTTTGAAATTTAATATGCATTGACCAGATTTATACAGTGGTGGTTGCTAGGTGCTTTCCAGTCAACTCTCAGTTATGGTGACCCTATCGTAGGATTTTCTTGGTAAGATTTATTTGGAAGAGGTTGTCCATTGGTGACCTCTGAGGCTGAGAGAATGTGACTTGCCCAAGGTTAGCCAGTGGGTTTCTATGGTTGAGCAGGGATTCAAATCCTGGTATCCTGGACTCCTAGTCCCAAACTCAGACTATTACACTACCAGCTCTCCAATTCAGATTGCACTAATACAGTGGTTCTCAACCTGTAGGTCCCCAGATGTTTGTGGACTTTAGCTCCCAGAAGCCCCAGCCACTATGGTCAATGCTCAGGGCTTCTGGGAGCTGAAGTCCACAAACATCTGGGGACCCACAGGTTGAGAACCAGTGTACTAATACATGAACTGGAACACGTTTATACCTTGGTTTCTGTGTGTCTCTGAACCTGTAGAGTTGCTTGCCAATCCTAAAATGTGTACAGTAGGCAAATTTGCGTACAGTTATGCATACAGTTGGTCCTTCATATCCACAGTTGCTGTATCATGGATTCAACCAATCATAGCTTGATTTTTTTTTAAATCCTAAAAGCAAACTTTGATTTTGACATTTTATATAAAGGATGCAATTTTATTACACCATTGTACCTAACGGGAGTTGAGCATCCATGAGTTTTGGTATCCGTGGGGGGTAAGGGAACCAAACCCTAGTGGATACTGAGGGCCCACTGTACATTAGGGAAAACTGAACACAAAATGCATATATGAATGGAAAGTGTTTGCAAAACATATATTTATCAAGGAAAATGGCATACAAAAGGATACTTGAATTTTCATGCATCCAAATATATGTGAAAAAAATTGGGCTTTTTTTTTTTGCATGTTACCTTTAAAAAAATTATGCAGAGACAAGATGGAACAATGCTGTACTTGAGGTGAGGGGAAAGGAAATGTTATAGATAGTGAAAGCCAGATTCACCCAAGTTTTGCTGAGCTTCATGAAAGCAAGCAAACTCATCTTATGGCCCATATACATACAGCCTTGCATTGTTTAACTGATTTCATTTTTTGATTGACTAAAACTCCATGTTGGTCAGAGTAGTGTTGTTCCAACTGATGCAGTGGGACTTCACCTTCCTCTCCTTCCCCTTGTGGCCCCACTTAAATCAGCTTCAAAGCTTTCTCCATAACCCTCCTGAAAAAGATAGGAGGGGCAGGGTACAGGAATGGGATGGGGAACCAATTCTCTCCCTGCTGTTCTGCTGGAAAGCTTCTTGTGGTAGAAGACACTAGTTGGATTTTGCTCATTGTGATTAAGTTCCATGAATACTTTTTTTTAATGTATAATTTTAAAATACAAAAATGTATCAAACTACCTGTAGTACACATTACTGTAAATAAATAAAATAAGCATTCTCTCTTTACTCATAAGGGAATGCCTTTCTAAGATTATGGCCATTTCCACACTAGACTGTTATAGTGCTATTATTCCACATTCAACATTCTATGGAATCCTGGGGTTTGCTGTTTAGGGAGGGCATTTAGAATTCTCAACCAGAGAGCTCTTTGTCCTCAGTAAATTACAAACCCCAGAATTCCACAGGATGCTGAAAGTGGAATAATAGCACTATAACAGTCTAGTGTGGTAATGGTTTAAGTCTGCACACACAAAGTCTAAAAATGTGAATAAACTATGCTTTGCTTTGCTTTTCCTTCCATAAAGAAACTATACAAATTTTAATTTCTGAATGGACTACGTTGTCTGTAATTGGGTGACAAACCTTGTTGCTTCCCACATATAGCAATATGACCAAGTCAGTGTTTGAACCACCTCTTTACAGTGTTTGAAATGTTTGCTTCTCATGCACTTATTTCTCTGCATGTAGCACCTGAACATCAATAATATATCACCAGGCAGTAGCTGTACTGAGGCGCAGATACTACGTGCTTACACACTTGTGCCCAAAGTGAGATCTTTTATGTGTTCTTGTGGCTCCATGTAGGACTGCTATAGGTAAAGTTATTTTTTCCTGAGGCACTGCATGCTGGAGGTGTCATGTCTAAATCGATTCTTTGAGAAGAGATGATATATGGAACTCTGTATAATTTCACTTCAGTGTTATTAATCTTCAGACTGTCATTTCTCCTTCCTGGCAATGCATTATTGGGAGTTCTGCAAGGCAACCAGATAACAGGTTCTGAGCAATTAGTGTATGACCTATACATATGGGATGTATCAGGAAGTTCTGATCTTAATCTTTGTGCATTTCCATTTTATGCAACTTTGCCCTTTTGGGAATTATGTGCTTGTGTGTGTGTATATGTGCTTTCAAGTTATATGTTGACGTACAGCAACCCCATGAATTTCATAGGCTATTCTTAGGCAAGGAATATTCAGAAGTGGTTAGTTTTTAATTAATCAACCCTGAATTTGTATCAATGTATGTCAAAATAAAGTTGACACAAAAGAATTCCACAATGGTAGAGGAAGAGTACTGTCAGAAAGGTTAGAGAGAAGGACATTACAAAGCTGCTGTAGAGAACTATTACAAAATTATTTTAAAAATGTACTCTGAATTTAAACCTTTATCATTTTCTGCACAGCCATGGACTTCTTGCAGTGAGAAGCTAAGGGAGACTACCTTACAATCCATTCCATGGAAGACATCTTTACTTAGGCTGGGGTCATAGTGTGCTTTCAGCTTAGTAAGTCTTGGGCTCAGTTCTTGGCATTTTCAGTTTAAAAGGATTGGTTACCAGTTGATAGCTAAGAGCTGTCCTTTGCTTGGAACTCCTGGAGAACTAGTGTTGGTCAACGTAGACCCCTCTGGTCTAGAGCAGAGTGGGAATTATGCAGCTCCTGGCCATTCTCACAGGTCCTTCCTATATACAGCTCTTTATATTTATAGGTAACAGTGAAACACTTGCATGTAGGATCTTGATTACTATGTTATCAATAGTGGCTCAGCTAGAGATCTCCAGATGTTGGTCAATTCTGGCAGACCTAAGCAAATATTCATGAAGCAATCATAGCACTATACAAAAAACTCCCCAGTGAAAGGAATTTAATAAATGGAGCAGAAAACTTTATGGAGACTTGATTTATTTTCTAGGAATACATGAAGGACAAAATGCAAACCATGGGATTGTCAGCAAATGATGTCACATTCTGACTTGATGTGTGCCTCTACACTTTCAATTTGATACCTGCTGAAGCAAAGAGAGGCTGCAATTCTATATGGCTTAGTGTAGCATAGGAAGTCCTCATACAGACTTTTACTAGACTGACCTGTACACCACCCCTCTGACTTACTTAATAGCCCTAGAAGCCCTTCCCCCATATGGGGATTTGCAGCTTTTGGGGGAAGTGGCATGATTATAGCAGCCTCTGGCTACATCCCCATAGCCAGATGTGAAATAATTACAGAAGTGCTGAGATTTGCAGAGGACCATGGTGGATCCTAGCATTTATGTCATCATTTTGTATCTTGCTACAGGGAGGTGCTTCTGCAATCCTGCTCACTCCACACAAAGCAGGGAATGGCTGTATGGGGGCCTTCAGAGGCTGTTCAGTAGGTTGAAGGGCAGTGGCTTTGAGTGCTGTAGAGGGAGGAAGGTAATACTTCTACAATGCCCCCAAAGGGCATACACATGCATAAGAGAAACTTATGTGTGTGTATATCCCTAACAAGATGCCAGCCAAAGTATTATGATCTGTGGAAAGTTTAGCATTTATTTTACATATTAAATGATATCTACTCATCACTTGATGATAACCTACAGACTGAATAAAACTATACTGTCTCGGATGGATAGTTTTGCTCTCCCTGTTGTTTTTGTAGAATACCTACTGCAAGTGGAAATTGTACTATTTATACATAGGTATGTTGTGAACAGTAAAATAAATAAATAAATAAATAAATAAATAAATGAATGAATGAATGAATGAATGAAAAACAACTTATAGCCTCTGGAGTTTCTGAACAGTTCAACTGCTTAACTTGGGAACAAAACCAGAAAATCCCACTTCTGAAATCATACAGTGCTACACTTCTGTCCTAAAACAAAGTGTGCCCCTTGCACTTTATTTAAGTTCTCAAACCATTTTTCACAAAACTGGAAATGTGGAAAATGCAACAGGTGCAGCCCCCAGATTCACCAGGTCTATGCACTCCTGGACTTGGGAGGCAAAAACTGCCATTTTTACATAGAATTGCTATCTGTGCAATCTTGAAAGACGGCGCTTTATAATAATACCTCATGATCTGCATTATTTTGGCACTAGGGTGCAAATTTACTATGGTGCGATTGCACAAATTCAAGGTTCAGTAAGAAATAAAAACAATTGGAGTTGACAGTTCCACCAGAGATTAAGCTCCTTATGCATTAAGCTCCTTACTAAGAGAGCTAGGAAACAAAGCAACAGGAAAATGGCATACAACCAGAATGCTAGTTCAGTCTGGTTACTCCTACAAGTTATCTTCTACAATAATACACAAAGAGTCATGTCCTGATAGTTCTGTCATCAGCTTGCTAATCAAATTTGTCACAATATTATGTGAGAATTTGATATTGTGCCTTAAGGCATGCATGACAAAAATATGTTGGCTAGATGAACACTGAGACAACAGTATATTAGGACCACGAGAAGCAGATTTATACTTAGTCATATCGTTGGTCTATATAGCTTAGTGCTATCAATGCTCGCTGACAGTAATGGCTTCCTATGGTTTCAGGCAGCTTTGTTCCCTAGCACTACCTAGAGATCCCTGGTATTGGCTATCGGCTTCCCATCCAAATATTAACCAGGCCCAACCCTGCTTAGCTTAAAAAATCAAATGAAACTGGGTATGAATAGATTGGTATTTTTGTACATATTCTTGAGTATTTTTTCCTGAGCAAAGTTGCTAGGTGTTCATTGCTGATGTAGTTGGAAGACAGCCTACACACTACTTTTAACTTGTAGCATGCATCTTAGTTGCTTCCCCCCTCCTATTCAGAAGTAAGACTTGCGCTGCTTTGGGACTCTAGCATTAGGGGAGGTAGTAGTAGGCACAATAAAGCCCTCTTGGTGAAGTGGAGATCATGCCTATCACCATTCATTACAATGTACAAAATGTTTACATCCATCTAGGAAAAAATCCCCTTCCCCATATAAATATGAATGTTATTATTAATGTATATATTTATGTATTATATGTATATTTACTTATGTCTGTTGTTGTTGTTGTTGTGTGCTTTCAAGTTGTTTCCAGCTTATATCGACCCTAAGGCAACCTTATCATATGGTTTTCTTGGCAAGGTTTGTTCGGAAAGGGTTTGCCTTTCCTTTCCTCGGAGGCTGATAAGTTCGTCCCCCAACGCCCAAGCGAAGCAGTGGCGGGGGGGCGGCCTTTGCTGCCCTCTCGCGAGAAGGGGCCGCCGGGGGAGGGGGCGGGGCACGGCGGCGTTTTTATAGCGCGTCCCGCCTCCCTCGGCCTCTTTGTCCAGCAGGCGACGAGAGAGGACGACGCTGGCAGGCTCTCCATCCCGACCACGTGGTTGGAGTGAGGCCTGCTCCCACGTGGCGAGCCTGAGCGTTGGCAGCCGGCCTCTCCGTCTTTGTTCAAGCAGCGGAGGGGACGTGGCTGGTGCGGTGCTGCTGTGCTCCTCTAAGTCTGCTTTCGACGAAGGGGGAAGGGCCGAGGGCCGAGGCGGGGAGGCTCAGCAGAAGCGGCGGTCACCAGCGGCCACCCTGGTAAAGGGCGGGGTTGTGGGGTGGCCTGCATCCGGGGCTCGCTCTCCCTCATGAGTCCTCCCATTTGTTCAAGCGCCATCTTGAAGGGTTTGAGAGGTAGTTTACAGAGAGGAAGCGGTTGCGCGTGGTATAGGCGCCTCTCCACCAGTCAGCTCCAGGCCCTCCGGGTTGGTAGGTGGCTCCATCGACATTTTGGGGCCCAGCTCGCAGAGAAGGCTTCTTCTCGGTTGCTTCTTTGAACGCAGCAGTTGGGTTGAAGAGAGTGTGACTATTGGTAAGGCTTTGCGCTGCACCCCCCTTCCCCCCCCGGTTTGTCCACGGGTAGTGGTGAGTGGCTGTAGGGGGAGAGGGCCGAGACAGTGGGCCCATATTGAAGAATAAACAGTTAATAAAAAAAAATTAGAAAGTTTTATCGCAAGGGAAAGTTGTTGTGTCTGAATATGGCTTCCAAGCAACTGGCAACATCCAAGGGGAAGCAGCCTGCAGGGAAGGCCAAAACAACCAAAGGGGCTGCGGGAGCGAAAGGGGCCACGCCAGCCAAGAGGCGCAAGCCGGGAGACCCGCGGCTGCCCCACTTAGCGGCTTCTTCCTCCGGATGAAGGGGCAGATTGCCAGTATTAAGAAGCTTCAGACCAAGGGGAAAAGGCAATCTGCAGTGCTGGGAGGAGGTAGCGACGAGCAGTTGGTTGTCATACCAGTGGGCACTATTAACCGGATGTTGGCACGACTAGATGCCCTTGAGAAGAGACAATCGGGAGAAAACAGCAGCCAATCGTTGTCGGAGGGGGCAGAGTCAGGCTTCTTCATTGCAACAAGTCGGCGGGGCGGCCGGACCCTCAGGGAATTCAGCAGCAGCAGGAGAAGTACAGGGGCCAGTATAATAGCCCGGGGGATAACGCTGCACCTGTCTTGGCCTTGGAACCTAGCTACACCATCAGGTAACACAGGAAGGGCCCCGCCTGCTAGCATTTCCAGGCCATTAGCTTCTTCCTCTCCAGCTTCACAGGGCGAGGCAGAATCACCATCCCAGCCGCATTCAAGGGGGAGAAAATTCTCAGGTGACCCCGGGACTGTTTAGGGTTGTGGATCACAGGAGAAGACAAGGATGCCAACATTGGGCAAGTGGAAGAAGGACGGTTGGGGGTTATGGATGAACACCTCGCTGTGGCCACTATCGAGAAAATACTGAAGGGAGAATATGTTGATTTGTTCACCCTTTTATATCATGAACTAGACAAAAAAGAGAAAGAGGATTTGGATGCGGGAGAGAAAGAAAAATTGAAACATCGTAGAATTGAGAGGAACTGGGTCAAATTGGTTTATAGGATACATGATTTACATGGACGTGATAATTAAGGCCCAGCCTTCCAGGGGGCACGCTATGCTAGTGTATTTGAGTACCATTTATAGGGCCCATAAGGACAATTTTTAGGGAATGGCTGGCTGCATTACGATGAGAAGTTTCTAGGCTGAGAGCAGCGTGACAGCCAAGCCTATGCTGGGGCGAAATCATAACTCAACTATGGATGCAGATGCTGACCTCAGCGCGCCCAGTGTTTGGTGAGCGAGCCCAATCAGGACACCTGGTACAGATTAGTAAGTCTGCCCCCCCCCAAGGCCCAGGGATCTCAAGAACAGCAACAGCATCCACAGCTGTGCTGGGACTATGGACGCAGGGGTCTTGTGCCCGTCGTCCCTGCAAATACAAGCACATACTGCTGGATCTGCTGGGGCCCCCACCCCACTCGCTACTGCAATAAGGGGAGGGGGAACGGGCTTCAAGGAGGGAACCAATAAACGGGGGCCAGGGAATCAACCGGCTGTTTACAAAGGGCCCCAGTCCAATTAAAGCTCAAAGGCTGCAGGCATGGCTCCAATTTTATCCGGATCAAGCGCAGCACAATACTTGAAAGAGGGATTTACTGAAGGTTTCAGGATACCAAGTACGGGTCCTCGGAAGTTTTTATGGCTAATAATCTTAGATCTGTGGTAGGTAATGAGCATGTAGTTAGAAAAAAATTAGTAAGAGGTTTCTGAGGGCAGGGTGTTGGACCCCTTTGATTAACTCCTGCCCCTGTAATGTTATCTTCCTACTAGGTGTAGTCCCCAAGAAAGCCCCGGGGAATTTTGGCTAATCCACCATTTGTCTTACCCCAAAGGTGAATCCGTTAATGATGCCATCCCTGTGGAGCTATGTTCAGTCAGGTATACTTGATACAGCAGTGCGGGTAGTGCGCAGACGTGTTGGGGCGAGCTGGCTAAATCTGACATCAAGTCAGCCTTTCTCCGCCTACTACCCGTTCATCCCTCTGATTTCGAGCTACTAGGATTCGCCTTTGAGGGTAAATTCTATGTCATTGCTCTCTCCCAATGGGATGTTCCGTGTCGTGTTTCTGCCTTCGAAGCTTCCAGTACTTTCTTAGAATGAGCCATCAAAAGGAAATCTGGCCTTTCGGGCATTGTGCATTACTTAGACGATTTTTTATTTGTCGGACAGGCCGGTTCTGGGCAGTGTGCATTCTTGTTAGCACAATTCACATCGCTCATGGGGAGCTGGGCGTGCCACTGGCACATGAGAAAACTGAAGGCCCTTCACAGCAGCTCACATTTTTAGGCATCGAGTTGGATACAGTGAACCAGACATGTAAATTGTCACTTTCTAAAGGTTCAAGATTTGAGATCAAGGGTGTCATCATTTCTAGGCAGGCGCAAGGCGACCCTTAGGGAGCTTCAGGAGATCCTGGGACACCTTAATTTCGTGTGCAGGGTGGTGGCACCTGGCAGGGCGTTTGGCAGGTGCCTGCGTTATGCCACCAAGGGCACCACCAAACCACATCACAGGATCAGGGTCACAAGGAGATGAAATTGGACCTAGAAGTATGGCAGGAGTTCCTGGCAGGTTTTAATGGGGTCTCCTTTTGGCGGGATGAATGAGGGTTAGGGACGCATTACAGATATCATTGGACACAGCAGGATCCGTGGGTTTTGGAGTCTTTTTTCAGGGGCAGGTGGTGTGCACAGAGATGGCCTGAGAGCTGGGTGGAAGCGGACATCACAGCTGACCTTACATTTTTGGAATTCTTTCCAATATTGGTGGCAGTGCACATCTGGGCACGGGAGTTGGCAAACGCCTCAGTCCACTTTTGGTGTGACAATCAATCTACTGTCAGGGTGATTAACTCCCTCTCTTCCAGATCACAACACGTTATGCGCCTGGTTCGGGCTTTTACACTTCAACGTCTCCACTTTAACATAGTCTTTACAGCTGTACATGTGGCAGGCGTGGATAATTCCTTTTGCCACTCTCTCTCCCGTATGCAGATGGATTGTTTCAGGGAACTTGCACCAGAAGCTGCAGTTCGTCCAGAGCTGATGCCCTCCCACCTGTGGAAGCTTGGTGGGATGAGGTAACACAGATGATTGGTATGTCAATTGCACCGAGCACCAGAAAGAGTTATAATAGAGCTCTTAGGGAGTTTACAGTTTTCGAGGATCCAAGGGTTTATCTGACGCTTGGCCTCTCCTGGTGGACCATGTTTTGCAGTTTTGTGTGGCCCTCAAGCGGGAGAACTTATCTCCACAATCCATTAGATCTCACATTTCAGCACTGGCCTTTTTCTCCAAGGCGAGAGGTCTCCCCGATCCAACCGGTGATTTTAGGATACGTAAATTTGTAGAGGGATGGCACCGGTCAAAAGGGGTAATTTAACTGAAGATAGCAGATACAACCTCTCCCCAGACATCTTGAGAGGTCTGAGTGGTGCTTGGAAGGTTTTGTGTGCTTCGGCATATGAGGCTCTCTTGTTTCACTCGGCGGCCCTCACAGCATTCTTTGGGGCATTAAGGGTGAGCGAGCTGGTTGTTCAGAGTAAAGGAGACAGGTCAGGAGGGCCCTGGAGTTTCGTGACCTGTACTGCGATGAGCGGTATTTGCGTCTGCACATTAGGAGATGAAAGACAGCAGACCAGGCCAGGTGAGGCAATGCAGTAACTTTACAGGAAGTTCTGATCCACACTGTGCCCTGTCAGGGCACTGAGAGCTTATATGGCCAGCTGGGGGGACCCATGCGGGGCCATTGTTTTGTCATGCTGATGCGGTTCTGCTCACCAGGTATCAGTTTTGGGCCGTGACAAAGAAAGCCTTATCACATCTGGGTTTGCACGGAGCCAATTTTGGCACGGAATCTCTTCAACGGCTAGAGCTCTATGGCGGCATCATGACAGGAGGCCGAGGACATCCGGAGGATGGGGGAAATGCAAGTCCTCGGCATACCAGCGGTATGTGAGGCCCATCCAACTGCCCTAATGTTTCTGGTTCTTTTCAGAGCGACCTGCTTCAAGGAGGAAGCGAACGCTGATTTGTGGTCACAGTTTCGTCTTTTGGGCTGAGCAGCGAGCTCGAGATGGCCAATTAGGGCCGAATTTGGGATTGGGCAAGCGAGGCTCGATTCAATGGCTTAAGAGAGGTCTTTGCTGGCACGGTTTGTTACCTGAGCTGTTTAGGAGGGCTGTTTGCCTCCGCCTGACGTGCTCGGGCCATTCACCTTGGGGGTAATGACATTGGACTTTTGAAAGGAAGGACCATATTAACTAAACCATTCATGATATGCGACATATTCAACACACATGGCCTCGCACCTGCATTGCTTGGTCGGCTCTGATTCAAAGAAGAGTATGGTGTGGGGGAGGTGACCCACGGCCTTTAGAGTTTACACGTAGATGAGTGAACAAGGAAATTTACAAGGCTATGAAACAGGGCTTGGGTTATTTTATTCCACACCATGACATCATTTTCTAGAAACCAGAGTTGTATAGACATGACGGGGTCCACTTGTCACCTGCAGGTAATGATATCTTTCTGCGGGATTTGCAGGTGGGCATTGAAGCCATCCTGGAGGTGGGCTGGGGGGATAAGGACTAAGCAGACGCTTGACCTTATCCATGGCCGGTGGGGGGGTCTAATGGGTGTTGGTGAGTACCTATGGCACCATTTGGTGTAGGATAAACGCTATCCTTGAGGAGGGCTCAGGACTGGCCCTCACTGGTGTGAGCCCGGGAGTGGTGGTTCGGGGAAGCTTGACCTCCACAGGGGCTGGCCAGGTCTTAACGCAGCTTCAGCGGTTGGCTTTGGGGCCTGGTATCTCGCTATGGGCTATGGAAGAAGGTCAGGAGCTGACTCTTGCCATAGTTCACACAGGCCTTGACCTGTGTGATCTTAGGTCAGAAGTTCAAGTTCAAAGTCAGTTCACCTCATAATTATGTTAATTAGGCATATTAATAAATTGCCCTAGTTGAACCCAAGCCCTGTGTGTGGTCTCTTCATTTTGCGGGTTGGGCGGCAAGTGATTTTCCCAGTTAGTCAGTGGGTTCCCGTGGCTGAGTAGGTATTTCAACCCTGGTTTCAGGAGTCATATTCCTATGCTCAAACCATTACATCATGCTTATTCTCCAAAATATCTATATTTATAAAATACACACATATTTATATGCATATAATGTATTATACATGCATATATATATATATATATATGCGCAATATTTATTGATGTATTACTGTAATACTTCAAAACTATAAATAGAAGGCATTAATGAACAAGGCTCCTGACTGGGAAGAGGAAAGATATTCTAAAAGAGTGAGCAGTTTCTACCCAACATTCACTGAATATAGTTTAATTAGTACAGTCTACTATTGGTGTGATCTCTGTTCTGAGTTAGTAATACCCTATTTATACCCAGAAATGAAAATAAGATTTGCATCCATGGTGAGTGAACATATAAAAAAAGCAAGCCCAATTTTAACACACATATGTTTCTAATATTTTAAAATCTTGGCACAGAACTCTACCTTTTGCTTTCAGCAGCTGATAATTACATTTAAGGGCCTTGGTAGAACAAGATTACCTAGGCAATTAACTCTAAATTCTGATAAAAGAGACAAAGCTGTGGAGAGATGAGAATCTTACTCTGGTGACTTTCATGCTCCCAAATGTCAGTTTCCAAGTGCAGTGCTATTGAAATGAACAGTTTGAGGTCAGCTACAGGCCATTTTCTGTATTTTTTTTTATATGGCTGCATATACAATACTCTGTAGCCTGTTAAATGCACCATTACCTGATTTGTGTGGACTGAGCATCAAACAACAGTGTACAAATGTAAGAGCTGCTAATGAAAATGTAAATGAAAGCTTGCTAAATCCAGTTTTAAGAAACTCTGATTTATGAGACAGCAATGCAAATTGTCTTAATCATCAACAACAATATAACACTGATTCTTAATCAATGTTTTACATTAAAGAATTAATCCCATATGGTTGACAAGCTGGCAGATTCAGATTGTATGTGTATGTGCCTTCAAGTTGTCTGTTGACTTAACTGTGACTCCCATGAATTTCATAGGATTTTCATAGGCAAGGAATACTCAGAGGTGTTTTTGCCAGTTCTTTCCTCTGGAATACAAGTTGGCAATTACTGAGAATGAATACTTGCCATTCATATTGCTTATGAACACATGCTTTTTGTGGCTTGCAATTGTAACAATACTCATGCAATTGTAAAAATTGGCATGGGCTTTAGATTTAGAAATGGTAAATAATATGTGATTTGGATTCATGGAAAGTGTTATATCAGTGAAAACTGATCTGGAAATCTTTAAACTAGTTATTTTGGGTTGATGGTATAGTGTGATGGCTTAGAACAGTGGTTCTCAACCTGTGGGTCCCCAGATGTTTGTGGACTTCAGCTCCCAGAAACCCTGAGCATTGACCATAGTGACTGGGGCTTCTGGGAGCTGAAGTCCACGAACATCTGGGGACCCACAGGTTGAGAACCACTGGCTTAGAACATGAAGTGGGATGTGGAAGTGACAAGGACATTGCAATTTGGCTATGCACTCACTAAGTGGTCTTAGACTGGAGTAGAGAACTTTTCAAAGATGGCACGCCCAAATTGGACCTCTCCAATCCATCAGCGATTGAACCTTGATGCCACGGCTATGTCAAATTTGTTGCTATACTGTTGAATTTGGATGGTGAGAATGTGGCAAAAAATGGCAATTGCTTTTGAAAACAAGATGTGCCTTGTTTGATACTTCTTTGAATCTTCTGAGAATGCAATCTTGATTTAAAACAAGTTGTGCACTTTGCATGTCTGTGTTTCTCTATATTGTTTTCTTGCTGTTGCTGTGTCACTGAAATTTGGTGATAAAGTAGAAAGCAAAAACGGCCATGTGTTACCAACTCCTCTCTTAGACAAACTGCCATAAGTTCAGCCTCAGTCCTCTAGTGCCCTCCCTTCAATACGAAGCTAATGGGATGACTGAGAAACTCTTTAAAGATTACTGATGCAAGGCATACATTGTACTCTCTGATGCTTTATCATAGTCTTCCTTGTATTATTTTGCACAACATCTCCTTAGACTTTTAGTAGTTAAGGATTTCCAACTCCTTAATTGGAAAAAAAAGGTTTTACATGACCACTCCCAGAATCATAGTCATGCTGGCTGAAGGATTCTGGGACTCACAGTCCAAAAAGTGCTCTAGTTAAAGCTAGTAAGCGGCCCAGTAAGTGCACTCACCATCCATGGGAATAGACAGTGCAGAAACCATACCAGTGCTAAGTCATACACAAATTGACAGCAAAAGGAGAAATGTGGTCTAGGCAGTCTGAGGTCCAAACATGAAAAGGAGTCATGTACAGGTCCCAAAGACAGTGAGGGAGGCAGCAGAAATAAAAATATGAAGGTACACACAGAATTTCCGAGTTCCACAAAGCCAGACTCATCAGACAAAGCCACAAATGTTGGAGCTGATTGTTTGCTGCACAGGAACGGCCTCGGTGAGCTTATGTATAGTCAGCTATAGATCAGCTCAACTGACTTAATTATAATTTTAAAGTCAATCAGGGCATTTCCTGTTCCTTTGCAATGACTTTTTTAATCCAGGATGCTCTACAGATGAAGTGCCTCTATATCTTCTAAGTTATCTTCAGCAGTGCATGGGATGATCCAAGCTCTGCTTCTGCTAGTACCCTGAGAGGATTTCCAGCCTTCTCACTCCTGACCTGAACCTTTTATCTTGATTCCCCCCTTCCTCATCTGAGAAGGTGTTACCCTGATTTCTGGGAGTCCCATGAGGAACACTTTAATGTGCTCAAAATAATGGGGAATGGGAATTAGTAAGAGCACAAGCTAAGCAATGCAAGAGACAGGGCAACCTAGCGAGATCTTGAACTCAATGTTTACGGGGTCAGGCTGAGTCAATAAGCAAACAGAAGTAAATAATAATTGCTTTCCTTTATTTTGATAACACAATCACAACGTATGTATGCAAAACACACTCACACAGACTTAATGAAAGAAAGGTAGGAGTTGGATAGAGGGTTTTTGCATGGGAAATACTATACCTGATCCTGAAGCCCGGTTTATCTGAAGAAAAGTCAGTTGACGTGGAGATTGTTAGCACATGGAAGCTGAGGGGAAGGCTCGTCGAACGGAGTGACAGCAAAGCG
The DNA here is from genome assembly GCA_948472985.1 of Iguana delicatissima. Classification (NCBI taxonomy): domain Eukaryota; kingdom Metazoa; phylum Chordata; class Lepidosauria; order Squamata; family Iguanidae; genus Iguana; species Iguana delicatissima. The sequence continues at coordinate 1,752,644 of CAOKZL010000170.1, read as the reverse complement.
GGATGGAAGTCAGAGCGATCTGAAGCGATACTCAAAATCAGGGGGTCTTATAGGGGAAAATGTGCCTGTAGGCTAGTCTGTTCCTGGGGAAAACAATGGGTTTTGGGCTGGAGACAAAGCCTCCAAAAGGTCAGTACTTTGCATGATTGAATTATGACAGAGTTGTCAATAGTGTAGCCAGTATGCAAATGCGGAGTGCTTGACAGTTGGATATTCGGCTCGTCAAGCTGCCTGCTCGGGGCAGGGGATCGTTTGTAAACTGCGTGCATACATAATGTGATCTTAAAGGGGTACTTGCCTGGAGGTCTCCTGAAGCTGCAGTCCAGCAAATACTGGTCTGCCTGGATTTGTTTTGAATAGTTCAGCTATTTTTGGCTGTGCCCGTGTGTGTGCTTGTCCGGAGACCTCGCAAGCACATGGAGAGGAATGGGTAGTGAAGGCCAAATTCTTGATATCAAATGATATCTAGTATACCACAAGTTCGGACTAGAAACTACAGTAACAAAGGGCTCTTGTAGGTAGGACATGACAAAAAGTAACTTTGAGCTCCAAAGATAAGGTCAGACATACTTAGTCTTGATGGGTCCCTCAATAACTCTGCTCTGGGTTTTAGTTACAACTTAAAAGAGCTATTCAAAGTGCTGAACCCTAGACCTCGCCCCCAATAGTTTAAACACCTTGGGGAGCGCCTTTAAAATTTGGACAAAGATCAGGAGTGGATTCACTACCTAACGAACATCGGAGCCACCAGCTGCAACTGGGCATGCCTCTACTACCTCTTAGCTCATTTGAGCAGAAAGGGCCCAGTTTTTCCTGTGAGTAATCACCCATAGATGCAGAGGCAGGAAAGGCTTGCATAGTGCTATTCCTCTTTGCTGTCTCCATGATGGAGGGAGGGTGGAGGTGACAGAGGTGAGGTTGATTGTCTCCCTTTTGGCTTCACAGTTTAAAGATGTACTGCAGGGCCTCCGTGGTGGACAGATGATAGCAACTAGCTTTGATGAGACTGGCAAAGAGGAGGAGCACAGAGAACTTCTCGTTGACCAACATTTTCATACCTGAACAAACAAAAGCTAATTCATTTGAAGAATATAACACCATGCCATGCCTGGAATGATTTTCTTTGCCACCATTCTTCGTTCGAGCAGAAGTACTTGAATAATGATTACTGGGTGTATTAGTATAATTCACACACTCATTTTGTGCTTTAGAATATCAAAATGTTGTTTGACTAAGCAGCCTTGTTCCTTATTGTTGTTATTGCAAGGGGGAGGAAGACAGTACATTACAGAATTTTCATAATAAAAAGGCTACACTTGATTTCTGAGTGTCATTTTTACATGTATTAATAAAACCTAAAGGCATGCCTGTTCTTGACTATTTTTATTCTAGCATGCCGTAACTTCCCACACTTATAATGAACAAGCATGTTGGGAGTGAAAGCACTATTGGATTTAGTCATATTAAACACCAAAAAGAAGAAAGGGGAATAATTTCTTTTATAAAAAGCAGTTAGCGTTTTGTTTGCGTAATTCCTTGGGGAGCAAAAGAGAAGAAAAGGGTAGGGAAACTATATATAATAAGGGGTAAAAAGCATAGCATAATAGGCTTTCAAAAACCCCCTACATGTTTGCAGATGCAATTTTGTAGCTATGTTAAATTATAGATGCAAATGCTTGCATTTAAAATGCCAGAAGGCTTTTTGTAATTTCTTGCTGGGGGAGGGGAGGGTGGGCGGGCTGGAGTTAAGTGTAGTCATTTGCAAAAATGAAGATCCTGTAAAAAAAAATTGTCAGTTTGGTAATGCAAACGGTGTATCCAATGTACATGGTTGAGCAGGGGGGGCAAGAAAATATTGTAATTTGGATGATGGAATCAATTGCGCTGTTTTCTTGCTGTCTCCTCAATACATACATTGGTAATTGTTGACCTCTTATTTTCTATCTCCAACAAACATATCTATGAAAAATATATTCCTCTGGCTGGGTTTGAGATACAAGCAACTATAACAGGGTTGTAAAAGCCTCACATTAAATGTATTTTTACGTATGGGTCAGCAGTGATGGCTGGTGGCTCTGGTGCTAGTAAGCTGATAGACACTTTCTTGGTTTCAGTTCCGATTTTAAGGGAGCTATCTAAGATGTTAAACCCTTTGCCCATCATAAATGCAGTGCCTTGGATAACCTATTAGGCTCAAAACCTTGGATAGGTCCTCTTGAATAGCTCAAAGAGCAGATTCACTGGCCCTGAGACTGCATCCCCTGGATGCCCCTGCTATCAGTGAAGGAAGGTCCTATGGTATTTATTTTGTTAAATGTTTTCATCTTAAAATAAGGCCAACCTGAAAAGGGACTTAGCACAAAAACACATCTATTTGTGCAACATTAAACAGGTTTCATTTTCTTAGATGAGGCTTCTATGGCTGCACATTTAATCAAGTGCTGACCAAAAAAAAAAAAAGAGAGAGAAGAAGAAGGTGATTTCTCTATTATAAGTGATTTCTCTATTATAGTCAGTTGAGAGGGAATCCAAAGGTTTGGTAAAGTGAAATGAAGTGAGTGTTCCCTTTACATCTAACTGAAGTGCACTGTCTCATCTGAAGCTTTGAGCCAAAATGGTGGATTCCACACCAAATTTTCTGTGCGCAGTCCCAGACGTTACAGTTTTGGACTAGGGCCGTTTCCGCATGACAACACTCTTCCGTGTCATCTCGCTGCAGTCCCTGGATCCAGAAGGGAGCGCGTCAGTAACGCACCCCTCTGTACCCGCTCGGTCTGTGTGGAAGAGAATGCAATGATGCCACGTCTTCCTTCTGCAGTGTAGCTGGGCTTTTTCCATTGCTGTCCTATGTAAGGAAGCGTTGCCAATGGGCTTCCGCATGGCCAGAAGTGACGGGAGCGCTGCGTGATCACAGACGTGAAACGGATTTTTTCCGTTTTGCAAAAATTGTGCAAGCTCAATGCTCTGCAACAGGATGGCAGTAGGATAGTGATGATGTCATGAGGAAGCGTGACCTGCCGACCACTGCCATCCTGTGGCAGAAACGAGACTGCGATGTTGTGCGGAAAGGGCCTATGATTCGAGATAGCCAGAGGTCATTTTTCATTCAGCTATGTAACAGTTGATTACCTGGGGTTTATCCTTCTCTTTCAGCCTAACCTATTTCTCTAGGATTGTTGTCATCCAGGAAGGGCATGGGGGACACAATGTACTTGAAGTCCTTAGAGAAAGGTAGGGTAAAAGAATAATTAGAGAAAAAGAAATGGAAAATATGACTATGAATTAGCATTAATAAAATGCTGACATTTACTCTTTCACATGTATATTCCCATAATATCACTTACATAACTTCTGTTGGTAGATCAGTAGCGTCATGGGCTTCCAGGACCTAGACTCAGAATCTGAGACAGCAGAATCTGCTCTGAGTCTTGTCTCAGAGTCTGTAACAGCACAACCTGCGGTCTGTACCACCATTCACCCCAGAGATAGAACAGGGGGCAGTGCCAACCCCAGCAGGGAGCCCTACTCCTTCTGACACAGAGAATGACTTACCAATACCCACTTTGACCCAGTGTAGACACCAAAGGGGACTTCTACGCTATTCCCAACGAATTTATGCCAAATAACAATTAATCAAGCACCAACTGTGCTGATCTCTGAACCTATAAGAACTGAGCCATTCCCCTCCAGATCTTGTTGGTGATTAACTGACCATTTCTCCTGCAGTGCTTCTACTTGTTTCCCTTACCTGTTGTTCTTGCCTGTGACTTGTGTTTATATTACCTGCCTCTGATTTATAGACCTTACTGGGATCGTTGTTTGCTTCTCATCTGTAAGACTGTTTCCTTGCTAAAGTAAACTGATTAATTACTTTGCTGCCAGAACCTCTTGCTGTGTGTGTTATCAGCTGCCTTTGGCTGCTGGCCCAGATGGAGCATGGACAAGTAGACAGCTTAGGCTGGATGTCAGGGCAGAGGCCCTACAACCTGAAAGCCAACCTAGAGGTAACTGGGGTAACGGTAAACAGACCCAGCTTTATTTCACAGTAACTATTCCTCTCTCCCTGAACCCCCCCAAATTATACTCAGGTGGCAATCTCTAGACATGTGCAAGGCTGCAAATGGTCATCTTACTATTTTAACTTATAACCATCCCACTCTATAACAGAATGGTGATTATCTCCAGGTAAATGAGAAAGAAACTTCATTTTATTCTTGGTGTCATGAGGTTGCTATGATTTGAGTTAGAGAGTGAAATTAACATACTCTTTATTTTTTTTCTAATCAGAGCTAGAAAATTTTTCCTTTTCTTGCTTTAACATATCTGGAATGGCGACACAGTTGTAATGCATGGAATGCTGTAGGAGGGAAGTGAAGAAGAGAAATGTTGGTTGTGTGCTTCACAACTGGAGAAGAATGCATAGTCATTTGAAAGGTGTTACTGGAAGTCTATTAAGTCCAGGGTCTAAAATTACCTGGCTGGATGCATTCCTTGCCCCCTTTCCCTACCTCCCTCCTGGCAGGATACAAGAACAGGTTCTGCCAATGGACATTGGAGAGTTTTTTTTTGCACTACAACTCCCACAATTGCACACTCAGCATGGTTTTTCTCCCCCAGTTTATACAGAGGTTTGTCAAGAGACATGCTACTGTTTCAAACTACTATCTCAAGGAGGACAAGCAACTGGAGGAAGAACCAGTTTTCGCCCCTGTGGTGGGACAGATCACTGGGTTTTCAGGTGAAAATCATCCAAGGCAACTGTTACCCTGTTTACTGGGGGTCCTGTGAGGGACACCAAAATGTGCTCGACTATAGGTGGGGAAAATTAGCTCTGAGCACTGCTTTAGCATTACGAGAGGCAGGGTAACTTAGCAGGATCTTGTAACCCAATGTTTACGGGGTCAGGCCAAGCCAAGGAGCACACCAAGTTTAGAATAATTGAGATTTTATTAAATACAGACAAACAGTGTATGCAACACACTCACACAAGTAGCTAAGGAAAATAAAGGTTGGAGTGGTACAGAGGGATTTTGAGAGGGATTGTTGAATTGGGTGATACAGCACCTGTCCTGAAGCTTGAGTTCGTTGGTCTGGAGTCTCAGTATGTGGGACTGAGGGGACAGCTCGCCAAACAAAGCGGCAGCAAGGCTGGATGGAAGTTTGGAGCAATCCGAGGAAGGTCTTGGAATCAGGGGTTTTTATAGGGAGAAGTGTGACTGCAGGCTATGCCTTACTTGGGGACAACAATGAGTTTTGGGTGGGAGACAATGTCTCTGAAAGGTCACAATTTAGCATGATTGAGTTAAGTCCGAACTGACAAAGAGGTAGACTGTATGCAAATGCTCAGTGCTTGGCATTTAAGCTTCTAGCTTGCCAAGTTACCTGCTCGGGGCAGGGAGTCCTTTGTAAACAGCATGCATACATAATGAGGGTGTTTGCAGAGAGGTCTCCTAAAGCGGTGATCTGGCTATTTCTGGCCTGCCTGTATTGTTTTGAGATGTTGCAGCGTTTGATGGCCGAGCCTAGTTTCGTGCTTGTCCGGGGGCCTCACAAACACGTAGAGGGGGTGGTGGAAGAAGGCCGAATTATTGATATCAAAGTGATATCTAGTGCTATCACCAAGTAGGCCTAAACTGCAGTAACACAACCAAGCTCTGGAAATGAATGGAAGTCTATTTCTGGCTCTCTTTTTCATTTTTTTGTCTGAGTTACAGCTGGAAGACCTAGTGAAAGCAATGGCACTTGCATACATGGAAGTTATGAAATTAAGAGTTGGGAATGACACTGGATTTAGCATGAATAACATATCATTTAAAATAAGCACAATACAGCAACAGTAAAACAGCATAAAGGAGTATTTAAGAAAGCCACTTTAGAACAACCATATCTTTAAGGCACTTTAGAAAGCAATAAGATTACTAGATAACAAATAAGATTACTAGGCAACAGGTAAGATTAATCAATAGCTGCCATTGAGTCTACATCAGGGTCTGGTCTGACAAACAGGAGCTGGTTGCGGCACCTGTTGGCCATGACCATTATTGATTAAAATGGACTATGGCTTGTTTGTGTGTTTCACCATGCAAAATGAAAGTGGGTGGAATGGTGTTATTGATTAGCGAGTTCCAGGTGCCTCTTCTGCCTGAAAGGTATCAAAGAACCTTAGTTAGAAGGTTAGTAGGGCTATGTGTCTAACTCCTGCCATGCAGGAATGCACAATTAAATACATCCTGAAAGATGCCCATCCAACCATAAAAGACCTCAAAGGTGGACAGTCTACTGCTGTCCAAGGTTTCCTATCGTCTGTCATGAAGCTCTTACAGTTAAAAAAAAAACAAACCCACACTCCCTCTTCCTAATGTTTAGTTGGAACCTTCTTTTCTTGTAATTTGAATTCATTGGTTTGTGTTCTAGTCTGTGGAGCAGCAGAAAGCAATATTGTTCTATCTTTCACATGACATCCTTTCAAATATTTAAAGAAGGCTATTTTGTCATCTCCCAGTCTTCTCTTCTCCGAGCTAAGTCATTCCTCATAAGACCTGATTTCCAGGCGTTTCTCTGGACACATCCCAACTTGTCAGTATCCTTCTTGAGTGTGATGACCAGAACTGGACACAGTATTCCAGGAGAGGTTTGATCAAGGCAGAGTAGGGTAGGGTACTGCTACTTCCCTTGATCTGGACTCTATATGCCTGCAAACCAGAATTGCATTGACTTTTTTGGCTGACGCATCACACTGTTGACTCATGTTTAGCTTGTAGCTGGATCCTTTTCACATGGACTGTACACAAGCCACATGTCACCCATTCTATATTTGTACATTTCATTTTTCCTACCTAGATGTATACCCTACATTTATCTTTGATGAAAAATGAATCTTGCTCATTTTAGTCCAGTTCACCAATCTGTCAAGGTCATTTGAATTCTATATTTGTCCCCTGAAGTATTTGCTACCATTTCCCCCCTAAATTCAGTGTCATCTGCACATTTGATAAGTATGCTATCATCTAAATCATTTATAAAGGTGCTGAACAACACTGAGCCCAGGACAGAAACCTGAGGCACTCCAGTAATTACTTCTCTCCAGGATGAAAAGCAGCCATTGATAAACACTCCCCAGCTTTGGTCAGTCAACCAATTACAAATCCAAACAACAGTAGCACTGTCTAGCTGACAGTTCACCAGTACGGCTGCAGGGGACTCATGCGAGACCTTGCCAAAAATCTTACTGAAATCAAGATATACTACACTCACAGCACTCTTCTGATATACCAAGGTTGTAACTCTATCAAAAAAAGATATTTCTTTGGTGTGACTTTTTTTTTTAAAGAAACCCATGCTGACTCTTTGTAGTTACAGCATTCCTTTCTAAGGCCATTTCCGCACTAGACTGTTATAGCACTATTATTCCACTTGCAACATTCTATGGAATCCTGGGGTTTGCAGTTTCAGAAGGGGCCGGCCGGCCCCTCCTGAAACTGCCAACCCCAGGATTCCATAGGATGTTGCAAGTGGAATAATAGTGCATAACAGTCTAGTGCGGATACAGCCTAAGTGTGCACAGACTGACTGTTTAATAACTCATTCCTGAACTTTTCATGCTACTGATGTCTAGCTGACTGGTCAATAGTTGTTTGGGCCCTCTTGTTTTTGCCAGTTTTGAAGATGGGAACCATATTTGTCCTCTTCCAATATATTGAGATCTCTCCTGTCTTCCAAGAATTTTTGAGATGATTGGCAGTGGCTCTAAGATTACAATTGCAAAGTTCTTTTGTACTTGTGGATTCAGTTCATCTGGTCCTGCAGACTTATTCTTTTAGAGTTGCTAGGTATTCCTTTGCTATCTCTTTATCTCTTCTGTGCTGCAGTCTCCTTACTGCATCAGTTGTTATATCTTTACTAGTTAAAGCATGGGGCAGAAGACTGAAGTAGAGGTGGTGTTAAAGAGTTTGGCCTTCTCCCCGTCTCCTGTTAGTTTTTAACATCTGCTCTATGCAATGGTCCTACCATTTTCTTGTTTTTACTTTTGCTCCAAGCATAGCCATCCCTGCTTTTTTATTAACTTCTTGAACAAGCCTGAACTCTGTTCAAGATTTAGGTTTTCTAACTTTTCCTTACAACTACTAGCTCTTTGTTTCCTGTTTGGTGACTTACCTCTTCTTTTATTTCTTATACATGTCTTTTTAAAATCTCAGCTTACTTGAAAGTTCTTTGTAGATCCACCCTGGTTTCTTTAGACACCTGCCATTTTCATTCTCACTGAAATTGTTTACAACTGTGCCTTCAATATCTCATCTTTAAGAAACTCCCCTATACAATGAACTCCTAAACCTTTAACATTTCTGACCATGGGGCCCAGTTTTTCCCTAAGTATATTGAAATCAGTTTTCTTGAAGTTCAGAGAGTGCATCTAACCATGTTGGGCTTCATCTCTCCCTTGTATAATGAATCACAGGAGCACATGATCACTCCTACTCAAGAATCCCACTGTCTCCACCCTATTGACTAGTTCATCTCTGTTGGGTAGGTCAAGTTCAAAATAGCCAATCCTTTTGGTACCTTTCTACCTTCTGTACAATGTCTGCATGGCTGCTAAGGAATTTGTTAAACCAAACATTCTTGGCCAAGTTTGACTTCCAACAAATATCAGGGTGGTTGAAATCTCCCACTTATTACTCTCTCTCTCTTTTTTGAATGTTTGGTCATTTGTTTTAGGAAGGCATTGTCCAAACCCTCAGCCTGGCTTTGATGACTTATATATAGTGTCTTAATAAATTATTTAGCTAAAGATTTGTTTCTTCAGTTTTTAAAAAACGAAATGTGATTCTGAATATCTCTCTCTTTGTTTTTTAAAATGTATATTCCTTTGGCAAACCAGTTGCCAGTATACAACCTAGGATTTGGCTTTATCCAGGTGCCAGAATGCTTAGCAGAAAGAAACATGCTAACTTGGTAAAAAGTAGAAAGGAAATTTCTGGATAAGGGCCTACCCTTTTTCATATATATGGGCCTTCTATCCTCCATATAATTTTAATATATGGAAATGGTAATAATATCATCCCTGAAGAATGGACAAAGATCTCTTGTGGCTTCAGTTACCTTGCAGGTTTGAAAGTAGAAACACATTGGTTTGTCACAACTTCATCACTGATTCATTGTTCTTAGTTACAACACTTATTTTGCTTAATTGTCATTTCATAATACAGCATGTAATTCTGTAAGATTTGTTTTTGTGGACCTCATTTTTTCCTTCTGACTTTGATGCTTGGTTTCTCCTCTGAAATAAGAAACATTTCCATATAATTGTACACGCTTAATAAAAAAAGAAAGATACAATTTTGATGGCTGTGGAACTTGGCAAATTGCTGGAAAATCTTTCTGAAGGATATGAGCTGTAGGGAGAAAAAAAGAGAGGAAGATCTCCTTATTAGGTTTGAAATATTTTTGCTTTTTATGCTGTAAAGCAATTCTTCTTGCTCAGCTGAGAGTGAGTAAGCATGATGATTTATTTGTACTAAAATAATTACATGCACAGTTCTCTAAACAAAAACAAAAGTAATTAATTGCAAATTACATGGTATTGGCAACTGGTATAGAGACTTGGTCTGATTTGTTTCATTTTTAACGGCATGACATCCCACAGTGCCCTCTTCCGAAATAACTGTGGGATTTGGTAGAACATTTTTGGAACAGCTGGAAGTTGGAGGATCGCCTTAGCACATTCAACAAGATCTCTTACTATTCATCATGCTTCCACACATGATGCACTTAGATTGCATTTCTTTGTACATCTCTGTAGGGACTATTCTCTTTTCAGATTTTGTCTTTCTTCATGTTCACAGGGACCTAAAGTACTTGAATTTCAAGGGAGAACTCCTACAGCACTTTGTAATCAGGCTGGTACTTAACCAACAGAATCAGTGAAGGCTGGTGGTTTCCATGTCATGGGTGTGGTAAATCCCCATGGGCTAATACTTCAGATTTTAAAGTAGCTATCCAAGATGCTGAATGCTAACCCTCAAATAGGTTCAGTACTTTGGATAGCTTCTTTAAAATCTGACATAGAACCCAGTGTGGATTTACTGCATCCTTTGCATGGAAGCCTCTAGGTGCCACTGGTACACTTCATTCCAATCTCTCATTCACTCAGTTACTTTATTTATACCCCACCTTTTCCCCAGGGATTCAGGGCAGCTTATACATGATGAGTAGCTGCACTCATGAACAGACTCCATTGGAAGAAATCTATTCACATGTTTTGTGTATAAAAAGTCACAGCTTCTCTACAGTCTCTACATAAGGTTGGGAAAGGATCATTAACACTCCAGAGAGTCTCCATTACTCAGCACAGAGTGAAAAAAACAGAGGAAACAGTTGTTCTGACTTGGTATAAGATAGCTTTCTATTTTAGGAAAATTCTGTTTGTGATATGATGTCTTTAACAGACCATTCAAATATGTTTGGCATCATTTTTTATTCCAGCCAGTGAGTGACAGATGCACACGTACAACCCAGAAAGATGTTCAAAGGCTGTTCAAGGGCTGTGACTCTATTATACCCCATCTAGAAGCTTAGATTAGATGATAAAGGTACATTCAGTGATTAGATCAGGTCTTGGGAATATTTGACTCTCCAAAAGTTGTTGGACTCTAAACCATTTGTCCCAGACAGCATATCCATGGTGAGGGTTGAGGACAGCTGCACCCCAACAAGATCTGGACATCTTTTACTCAGATGTTTCACAGTAATCTTGGGAAAAAGTAATTGTGGCATGATTGAAATTTGTTGGATGAATGCAAAAGTTTCCTTCATCGCACAGTGGGAACCTTTGTCCAGAGAGCTTTTCTCCAACTTCTGTGTTTTTTTCTTTCACTTCTTCATATTACTTCCTTTTGTTTACAATAAATCCTTCTACCTGTTTAAGTTCCTACATCTCCAGTCTCCCCATAACCCTCTGCTATCTTCCACTGAAGAAAAGAGTCTAGCCACTCTGTTTTCTGGAGATGCAGATTTGGGGTAGGGTCTTGAGTGCTGGGATTCAAATCCAGGTCCAGATCTTAACCAGCTAATTAGCTTGCTAGACAAGGATAGAGAATCCCCAGCTGCTCAACTGAATGCATATTATTGCTGTGAAACTACAATGTGTAGGTAAGACTAAAATGAAACACGCCAGTACCTTTAGCCATTCAACAAGCATAATCTCTTCTGGTAGCAGCTGGTGCCCATTTGGACTGGTGGGATGGAGGGGAATGCAGCCAAATATAGTGGGAGCCAGAACCAACGACAGATACAGCTAAGTCTGGTTTTGTCTCCATCCTTACCCTTTGCAATTACACTAAAGATACTTAAGCAGTGCACTACAATTTTACATGAAGTGTGTGTCTCAGACCATCATCAGATTATATGTTAAGACCCTGCTCATCCCCCACAATTGGCATGGTTTAATTGGCAAATATTATTTAATTGGCACTATTAATTGGCATTGATATGAATTATACCTGAGGGGAATGGAAGGTCAAACTGGAGGAGGCAGATTACTGACTGTAAACGTGAGATAGCAAGGCAGGTCAGCCACACCTGCTTCCTAGGTAGAACCCAAAGTCATTGGCAAAATAATAGTGTGGCCACTCTCGAGACAATAGGCTTAAGATAATTAGCCAGACATCTCAGACTTGAAAGGGGAAATCCCCATTAGATTGTGATTGTTTTAACCCTGATCCCTCCAACCTGGATGTTTCCCTATTGTCTTCCCAACCTCTCCACAATATTGGGCTATTAAGGAAGCCATTATCCTTTTGTCACCTAAACACTAAGACCATTAACTTTGTTCAGACTTCATTGTCTGTGCAGCAAATCCCATTGTCTGCTTGGCTAGGAGAGCGAGTCACTCCCATACCTGCAGGATATTTTTTGGGTATAAGAACCCCCGATTTTGAATGGTTCAACGCAGGCTTTTGTCTTTCTGAACACCATACTGTCCATTTGATTCCTGAACAAGAACTGTTCTTAGGTGTCTACCTAAGCTACATCGCCATTTTCCTCACTGCCACCGGACTGGTAATTATTGCTTCATCCCTGAAAGTCCTCTACCCACACTTTCCTCCCTCTACCTTTGGTTAGCTCTTGCATGAATGTGTGAGTGTTTGCATCTTTGTGTGCTTGTGTGAACTGCTTTCAATAACACATTTTATTTTACATTTGGAATCTCTGGCTGGTTCTTTCCTGCAAGGACTCTGTAAACATAGGTGGGAGACCTCGTTCAGTTACCTCCCTCTTGCAGGCCTCTTATTTTTGAGCTAATTAATCTCCCATTGTCATGTAGAGGTACTGGCATCATGGGTGGGCCCCAGAGTCACCCACATTTTGGGGTACCACATATGTTACATTTGTTCTGCATGACTTGAACAGTGAAACTCATGGCACCTGTGTTTTCGGTTGCCACCATGGTGCAAAACATCCCAAAAGGCCAGGAGCATGTATTCTTAGGGATCTTTATGGTTTGAGACAGAGCTTGAAAATAATGAATTACTCTGTGTCTGTGCATGGGTGTGATGGGTAAGGTAGTTTGGGAACACACAGGATGGAATTATTTTCATTGTATTTCTACACTCCCCAGGGCTGAGGCAGATATTTTGTTAGCTTAAAAAATACACATGAGGAATGTTAGAAGATTCTCAATTGTTCTCTTATTAACGTAATTAAGAAAAAGAATGATCATCTGCTGTTCTTGACATTTTGTTTAACTAAACTTTGTTCTGTACTGTATGAAAGCATTATTGTTGAAATCTGGATTACACGTTACATCAATAACATGATTTGTTACATTGGTAACAACTTTGTCTGTGTACGTTTTGGTAGTTACACACTGTTGTGGTCATACAGACATCTGACAGAAGAGTTAGATAAAAAATAACAAGTAGTCAGTCTTAATTGAAATACTAATCTTGCTGATGTATGCTTTATTCTGCTTTCCTAATCAAGAAAATAGTATAAAAATGTGAAGCTTGAGGAATAAAGTTATCCTTCTGGATCACTACTGCTAGCAGGTTGGACTGAATGCAGTTCTGATTATCAGCAGGATCCTTTGGCCAAAGAAACTCTTTTCTGTGTTTTATTGTATTACATACTTTGCATTCTGTGTTGCTGCCTCATTTCCTACCCAGTTTCAGAGCTCATCCCAGCTCCATGTCCAGCCCATTTGGATATGGTGGGTACGAGATTTTGACCCACTCACAATTTCGGTCTGCATATTGTTAGACTGCATCTTCCAGTCACCCTAGGCAGCATAGGCAGCAGTGAGAGATGAGGAGGAGAGACAGTTAAGGTCTGGAGGGATCTCTCTCTCTCTCTCTCTCTCTATTTACACATACACACACATATATATACATACATATATACATACCTGTTCTGAACTATATAGCAGCTGTGCAGCTCTAGAGCAGCAACAAGGCAATATTTATCTAAAGGGAATGGCAGCGAGGCATGGTTACTCTGCTATTGTACAAAAGGAATAATTATTTCTCCCCCTCCCTTTTAAGGTACTTAATTGCTTCACACAGACCTGATTGACAATATACCACTAATGAACCCTAGATTGACTGGCACATTTTGTCCCCAGGGAATATTTTCCAGTCTATACCTGTGGCCTTGATCCAGTTGTTTGGCCCAACAAGAATAAATCCATTGAATCAATGGAAGTTACTGATGTGATGATTTAAGTCTTCTCTAGATAGGACTAATCATTGGATTTAGGTCTCTGATTCTTGGATTGCTGCTTAAATGACTGCTCTTTAAACAATTTTCTTGTTTTTCTGCATACCACAAATAGATTCTCTCCCATTTATACATTTACATAAAGAGTATTGTTTAGGGAAACTGTCAGAATTATTTCAGATATCTTCCATTACATTCCTTGTTGTTCTCTTCTTTTCCCATCTCCATTTCTCTTTATTATCAAGGCATGCTTTTACTGTTTTGGTTTGAAGCATGTCAAAACAGTGGGTTCAATTATTTTGAATTGTCATTATCTAATTTTGTACTTTTCCTAAAGATGGGCAAAGCCTGTAACAGGAAACAACACCATTTTAGTACACTGGAATCCAAATATGCAGAACCAGCTGGTGATTCTCATGTCAGTGGAGTGGTGACTCCAGGCTGAGTTTTAGTCTAAATTTTAAGGAGAAATGCAAGCTGCTGCTGAACCTGTTTTGGGGATAGGGTTCAGTATCCTGAAGAGCTTCTTTAAATGTATTTAGTCTTTTATTCAGACTGAAAGCAAGAGTTGACCCACCATCCCACTGACATGGAAGCTATCAACTACCATGGCAAATATGTGATCCACATGGTATGTCCATCAGTATGTTTCTAGCTAAGCAGATGAAAATGTTGGTGTTAGTGTTTGCATAATTATACATTATTATTTTTTCTTCATAAATTGTAATGTGTGTAGCTAATACACATACATACACCACACACACATAAGAGTAGTTTGATAGTGGAATACACTGCCTGAGAGTGTTGTGGAGTCTCTTTCTTTGGAGTTTTTTAAGCAGAGGCTGAATGGCCATCTATTGGGAGTGCTTTGAGTGTGTATTCCTGCATGGCAGGGGACTGGACTGGATAGACCTTGTGTTCTCTTCTATCTCTATGATTTTGTGATTTTATATATGCATATACACTCTATCTATCCATCCATCTCACAGTCATGAAAGCAGACATTTAGCTTGTACATGATTACAAAGGGTCTCTTTTTTTAAGAAAGAAAATTTATTATTCATTTGTGTTAATGACCATATCTGGTATGGAGAACTGATTCAGGTAGTGTGCAACACTGCAGGATACTTCTGCTTCATTAAATAGAACTGCATGCATTTGAAAGAAGATAAGAATAGAACTGACTCCCATGAAGACCCATTGATATAAAAGCTTGGGGACGCTGCTGTCGAGACTAACTTTTTAGTGGATTTGCTGTTATTTGCTCAGAAAGAAACAGTACTCCTATCGTGTCTTGTTTTCTTTCGGACTGATGTTCCTAATTGTGGGAGGGGTAGTGGCAGCAGAAACTTAAGAAATCTGTGGTAACTTTGTGCATGGCCCATTATGTTAACAGAAGTGTGATATAGCAGGTATAAGGATACCTAAAAAATAGCACAAGGAATTCACTTTTTTATTTAAATGAATGAAAAATCCTATGGTTTGTAATTTGCATATCATGTAACCATACAATCTAAGAAAATATTTACACAGCAAAAAATCAGAAAGCATTCTTAGAGCCAAATCCTCTGAAGTCTTGTTCAGTTTATTTTGACTTAATCATAGCCAGTTCAAAGAGGTCTGCTTTTAAGACAGTCCTTAAAAACAGTTATACTTCCTTCACGTTCTCTCTGCCCCATGTATGGTACTTCCCATTCTTGTTGGTATATTATGGCAACATGTGAAAAGGCACCAACATCCTTAAAAATAGAAACAAAGCTATGTTTTCATTCCATTCTTCCAGCATTCTGCAAGAGTGCACAGGAAAGGCTTAAGTGACTTCTTCAGTTTCTAATTCCATGCCTGGGCATCAGTTCCCACACTTCAGGTGCATCTGCAGTTCATTTATGGACACAAAGTGGTTACGCATCTGACTGCACCTTCAGTCTGTTAAAGTTTGCGTAGAGAAATTGTCGGTGTTAGCACAAAAAGCTGCTGAATGCAAAGTGTGTGTACAGCATCTTAGTTGTGACAGTGTTCCTTGAAATGTATTTCTCTGCTTATTCATACATGAATTTTTCTTCTCAAAAGAAGTAGTATTTCTATACTATCGACTTTAATGATAGTAGAATTTCATCCATATTTCAAGGAGATTTAAATCAGTGATAAATTATTATGCCCTTCAACTCTAGTTGAGGTCCCAAATCATAAGAGAGATTCAAAATTTGCCATTTAGTTGTCTGAAATGCAATCTTATTAGTAATTGCCATGTGGCTGAAAAAATTTGAGATGCTATGCTGATAAGGGACAGCAATTTCAGTTTGCTCCCTGAATGTACTCTATAATTCTTTTTTTTTGTAATGACTTCCCACTCCAGGAAACTACTGCATTGAGATGATGGTATCTGACTTCCTTGTTTGCTGAACTGTTTATAAAACATAGAAATGTGCTGAAACCTAAGATGGTAGCTTGTGAAATATTCAACCATGAAGCTACTATGGCAGACAGCAACTTGCTTTTTAAGGTGCCATACATTCATGAGCTCTGAATGTTTTACTATCTTGAACCTACTTGCTAGAACCAATAGGGAACTGGCTACTGATGGAAAACGTGTGTGTTTCATAACTCATGAGTGTAGCTCTATTCAGGTGTTCACACACACACACACACACACAATCAATAGAAGAGGAGTATGTTTATTCCACCTTTACCATCACACTCCTCATTTGGAGTGTGATAGTCTGAAAAATCAGGGTTCTTGACTGAATGGTGACAGCAGCAATGGATTGTAGTTACTATTGTTATTTGCCATAAAGTCAGATTTGACATATGGGGAATCTATTTTTGCGAGACCTCCAAGAATCCTAGACATTAACAACTCTGTTCTGGTCTTACAAACTCAGAGTCATGGCTGCTTGAGTAAATCAGTCCATCTGTAATGTGGTTCTCCTCTTTTCCTACTGATTTAGGCCATTTCCGCACTAGACTGTTATAGTGCTATTATTCTGCTTTCACATCCTATGAAATCCTGGGGTTTGCAGTTTAGGGAGGGGCTTTTGAGGCCTCTCCCTAAACTGCAAACCCCAGGATTCCATCAAATGTCGAAAGCGGAATGATAGCGCTATAACATTCTAGTGCGGAAATGGCCTTAAACTTTACCAGGCACTATAGCCTTTTCCAATGAATCATATTCAATATGATAGTGTCAATTTATTCACTTAGTTTAAATTCCTGTGATTATGAGACAACCTAAAATGAAGCAATAGATCCAGTGATAGATATTCCAGTGTGGGCTTTAAGCTACAAATCTTAGACTACAACCTGATCTTCTGTTACCTGGTTGGGATACGGACTGGTCCCAGGGGCAAGATTGCCTTGCATGATATCACAGGGCAAAGGCTTACCAAACCCTAGCCCCTGGTGAACACCATCTAGACTTGCAGTTAGATGATCACTCATGAACTTAAATGTGATTTTGCTAGCATATTCATGTGATGGGAGGTCTTGGGTGCAAACAGCTACTTGATGACATAGCAACATGAAATGGACTACAAGGGGCAGGAATAGGAGCTTATCCATTGTACCTGATCCTGCCCAGCACGTGTTCAATCAACAGGCTGAATGAACCTACAGTACACAAATCAGAATACCTCCAAATGAATAGAATCTCCAACCTGACTATATAGGGACTGAGAAAAAAGGACAACAGGCACCAGGTAAGC
This sequence comes from Iguana delicatissima, assembly GCA_948472985.1. Classification (NCBI taxonomy): domain Eukaryota; kingdom Metazoa; phylum Chordata; class Lepidosauria; order Squamata; family Iguanidae; genus Iguana; species Iguana delicatissima. Next base: position 1,735,230 of record CAOKZL010000170.1, on the reverse strand, counting down.
GATTATTGGTTTTCCCAATAAGTGGTATTCACAAATAGGAGATAGTCAAGGAAAAAGCCTAAAGTATACTGTGCTAGTATATTGGTGAAGACATTGGTAGAATGGCAATCAATGAAACGAAGTACGATGCAGGGGATAACAGCAACACGCAACAATAATAGAAGGGGTATGAGACAGTTAGAGATGGTAGTTCATTATTGATAAGAGACTTACAAAGGTCTTAATCATCAGTTTGGAAAAAAAATCCTTGAGTTTTTCTTCTTAAAAAAGCGAAATTAGAGAAATGAATAATTGGCAAATTTTCTATCTAGGCCGAGGATGTTGAGCTTTTAAATCTTACTAGTCTGGGTTTGAATTCTTGTGTATTTGGCCTTGTTGAATACTATTGCCCTTTCTGCACGTCATTTGCCATGTGAAAGGCCGCCTGGAGCTTTGCGTGATTGTGAGGAGCAATGTGCATGATGCATTCACAATCGTGTGACGCTCCAGGGGCCGGCAGGTGCCGATCGCGCACCTTTTCATTTTCGGCTGGAAGCCGCATTGCTCCCAGGCCCCGCGCGCACTTTCCTGGCGTGTGGAGCCTCAGGAGCCAAGCCAGTCATGCTTCCTGCCCCAGCGCAGTCTGGGAAACTCCCAAGCTGCACTGTGAAAGGAAGAGGCGGGGCTCTCGCACAAGCAGGCAGCTCGTGTGGAGCTGAAGCAGCAGGGATATGAGAGCCTCTCACCGGAAGCTGGCCGTGTGATCCCTGCACCCCAGCGCTGGAAAAAGGTAAGGTGTGGAAAGGGCCTATGAGAGGTCTTCATTTTCCTGAGCAGTTCCTATCTTCCAACATCTGTGCTACTGGCAGGGACAACAGGGTTTTCCTTTTCTACATGGTTGGAGCAGCTCTCATCTATTGAATTTGGCAAAGCTGGGGATGCAAGATGAGAAATTTCCTTTCAGTTTTGTTTTGAAGAATTTCTCAAAATTTCTTCATATTCAGGATATAAAGCACTTGGGGTTTTCAAAAAATGAACTGTTGGTGAAAGCAAAATTGGCAGGTTTTCCCAGCCCAGTACTCAGCATGATAGTTGAAAAGCTTGCTGAGTTCATTGGATATTTTGATTTGTTACAGGAGAAACTATTCTATGGACAGTATGGCTTACAATGCAGGAAACAGTTTAATTCTTACTAGGGTTTCTTTTTGCAGCCTATAGGCCTCTGCTGATCAAGATGTGACCTTCCTGAGGAGAAGGAGGATCCTTATAATAATTTGTTTGTTTCCTCCACTTTACTTTTTAATTTCCCTTTTTCAGACGCTAATCCCCAAAGCAATGCAACTGAAATAATTTAGTCTTTCCATGCTGAACTCATATGCATTGAGTTTCTCTCCCTGTGTTATGGTATTCATTTTTTTTTTCCTGGATAAATAATATTGGCATGGGCCTGCAACTAGGTAAGTTCATCCATTAGAGATCATGCTGCTTACCAGCAGGAGTACCGATGCTGTTTTCATGCTTGAGTGGCAAATGTTTGTAGCTTAAATTTCCTCTCATTTGCAGCTATTGAAGACAACTGCATTCTTTTACGGAACTGTCATGAAAGGTATTGATTTCTTGACAGTACTAAGAGGAACATTTGTTGGTATGGAGAAAGAATATATGGGAACCGCCAAAAATCATTTGTAAGATAGAAAGAAGCTAATTAAATCTGTGGCTTGAGGAAGGAAAAAAAAACCTTTCAGTGACAAATAGTCATCCTGTAAACTTGAGGTCCAAATTAGATTATATAATTTTCCTCCAGAGCAAAGCAGTTTCATTAATGCATTCTATTTGGTCATAATATGTCATTGTTCATTGAGAGTTGAGATGTATTAACTACCGTCAAAAATGCTCAGGAGTCCAGACATTATTGCCTTAAACTTAATATTGAGGAAATAAGATGTCCTAAAAAGTGGGCAAAAAAAGGAGACAGATGGGATGGAGGGAGGAAGAGAGGAGAGCAAGCAATTTAAGTAGTCTCTTTAATTTTTATAGATATATTCCTATTAACTGAGTGTTCGATGTGTGGCATTCCTATAGGCAATAAATAGATATCTAGTGGTGGGGCTGTGGTACAGTCTTTTAGTTTGATTTTTACAATCCTAAAATCAATATCTATCTTGAACATGACCCTTTGTGGTTCTGAATGTACAGTTAACTCTTCATTATATATGCATAGCTGTATAGCTGCAAAGCATCCAAGAATAATTGGACTGTATTGGAATTTGGAAAGCACAGCTAATTGACCAGGATGGGAAACACGTTGCTCTCTAAATGTTGAGCTATAGCTCACATCATTCCTCACTGCTTGTGAAGCTGGCTATGATTGATGGAAGCAGCAGTTCATGAACATCTAAAAAGCCACATCTCTTTCATTAGGGAAGTCTAAAAAGATTTGTATGTAAAACACCACTGGTACAACTGGAGATAACAGTTAAAATCAGCCATTGCTTCTAGATCTCCTTTTAATTGAATCAGAAAGATCCTGGTACACATGATACTGGAGCCACAGCTTCACAAGCCTGGCATAGATCAACCCTCTGATCTACAGCATCAGAGATCACATCACACCTCTTGTAAGGATTATGGAGAGAATAGATTGGTTTCAACAAGGGGATCCTTTTGATCCAACCCAGTGTATGCAAAGTGTGTCTGATATTTGGGATATGCACAGTTACAATGGATTGGGACCTTAGTTGGGGTGTTCCTGGGCAGACAATTCCTAGCACTACCAATCAGAAGACATTGCCCAGCTGTATTCTCTTTCTCCCCTTATTGGATTTTCTCTGTTGTATTTTTTTAAAAGGAGCAACACCAAAGAAGTGGTTAGAAAATATAATAAAGTTATGAGGGATGAGGGATGATGGACTGAAGGCTTGAGGCAGTCTATGATATTTTAAGAGATGAAGAGTTAGCAATGAAAGGGTTACATACCTCTTTCAAGTGTTTTGCTGATATTATTAGAACAGAAACTGAAACCCGTGGTGGCCAGCACTGAATCTCTATTTCAAACCAGATTAAGAGATTAGTTATTGAGATTGGATTACTACCGCAAATGTCCTGCTGCTTTTTTATAGCCCTGCAATGAGATTCCACAGAGACAAACACTATGTAAATAGCAGGTAGGTAGGCAGGATAGACACTATTATCAAGCACTAGTAGAGTCCAATCGTTTGAAAGATGGTTTTGAAAAGTGATACAATACTCCATAGCTCCCTAGTTAGTTCAGGTATCTGGTGCTTTATCTTTTCATTATTTGTTTTCTTTTTTTAATATTTTGCAACTTTTTTTAATTAACAGAGGAACAGTGATAACACTACCACTTGGTAGCCTCAAAGACAACAATAGGAGGTTTCAATTTAATTGAAACCTCTGTGGCTCCTCATAAACTACAAGAATGAAGAAGAGATTTTCTAACAGAATTACGGTCTTTTATTCAATCAGTGACTGTAGTTGATCTATATTTTAACCTTTTCCTTCAGTGTTTGTTCAGACTTTGTTTCCTAGCAGGGTTGGTAGATTTTGTTTTTAGTCTTTGATAAAGAGCCTATACAGGAGCAGGAGAAAATGAAAGCACTATCTTTCTTGACAGTACACATTAAATAGTTATTGTTTTCTAGGCAAGTGCCATGACCAGCTATGGCTCATTTGTCTGGGCATCTGAATTTGTATCATTTGCCATTTCTGCATTACACTTTATAGTGCTATTATTCCACTTTCAACATCCTGTGGAATTCTGGGGTTTGTAGTTGACTGATACCAAAGAGCTCTATGGCTGAGAATTCTAAATGCCCCTCCCTAAACTGCAAACCCCAAGACTGCATAGGATGCTGAAAGTGGAATAAAAGCACTATAACAGTCTAGTGTGGAAATCTCCCTCAAGTCCAACACTAGAAGTAGAAATGACAGATTTTAGCACTCCTGTAAATGTGGATCCATGTAGTCCTTAAGGGCATGCCAGCTTTCTTAACAGTTGGAGTGCACATTCATAATAGATAAATGTACATCCCTATATTAAGGCCATTTCCACACATGGTATTTGAAATGGTGCAGTCCGTCCTCCAGGGAGCATGTCTTCACCTGGGAGCGGACTGGGTCCGGACTACTTAATGTAGATCCGTACCTCAGCCTGCTCTGGAACAACCTCAAGTGGTTGTCCAGTGTGCTTTTGAAAGACCAGAAAAATCAGGTCTTTCAAAAGCACGGAGTGCACCACTATGAGCCTGCTCCCTTGTGCAGATTTGCAGGCTTGCACCAATGCGAGCCTGCGATCTGCCAGGGGCGGGCTTTAGGGTGGCGAGCTTCAGCGGTTGGAGCGGTTCAAGACCCTCAACCAACTGGAAGCCGCCATTTTCGATGCCGGAGCAGTGTGGAGTGATGAGCATGCACTACTTCGGAGCAGCCTGGACCGGACTGGGGAGCCAGAAGATCCGGTAAGTAGCGGCGCGGGGTGATTCCCTCTCCCTGTGTGGAAATGGCCTAAGATTCCTTCACAGAAGATTGCTTTGCTTTTGCTGAGCACAGTTGCTATGGCTCTTCTCAATTAAAACAATGGCAGTACCTCATATGGTATGTTAATTTTATTTCTAAATTATACAAACTTATGTGCAAACTTTCAGATCTCTTTCCAGACCTCTTTATTAGTGAAGCGGTCACAAAAACGCAGACTGGTGGTGGCAGTGTTTGGTAGATTTGATAGGGATGAATATTATATGATATTAAACATCATGATATATGATATTATGATATATGATATTAAAAATCATGATATTAAAATCATGGTGTTCTGAGATGGAACAAGGAAGGAGGACGTTCAAATGAAGCTTTAATAGGTGATCTGATGGTTTTATGGTACATCCTCTCCACCCTTGGCCTGGTTTTTTGTAACACCTTTCCTGATTTAGGCCCTTTTTGCACCTTACCTTTTCTTGCTGCTATCGCATGGGGATCGCGCAAAAAGCCTCCTCCGGGAAGGAATCATGTCCCCTGCGCTTCTCTTCATACCAGCTCCGTGCTGGATGGAAGGAAGCATGATAGCTTTGCGCCTTCCTTCCGCAGAACAGCCGGCTACTTTCCCAGGCTGTGCTGGGGAAGGAAGCGTGGCCATCGCCCTTCCTGAGATTCCACACACCAGGTAAGTATTGGAGCGATGCGGGAGGAATGCACAATCACGGGTCATTTTCGGCAAAGAGCCGAAAATGATATAATCCTCTATTGCTCTGGGATTGGTATGGGAGTGCCATGCGATTGTGAGAATGTCATGCGGAACCATCCTCACGATCCTGCAGCCATTTAACATGGGAAATGGCGTGCAAAAAAGGCCTAAGAGATCTGGAGGTCTCAGATGCTTGGCCACTTTGTATTTCACTTTGAGTGGGCTTAATTAAGATATTACACTAACATGGACTGAAGTAGGGGTGGGCAACTGAAGGCTAGGGGGGCACACTAGTATCTTCAGGAGATGTCAGAGGGCTGCATCCCCTCTGCGCCTGCTTCCATAAAAATTATTTATTTTTATTTATTTATTGCATACATATGCCACCTTTCCTCACAAAGTGGGACCCAAGGTGGCTTCCAAAAAAGTTAAGACATTTAAAGCATCTAAAACAATTAAAGACTTTAAAAACATAATAGATAAATAAAAGCTCCCCACTTCACCCATTAAAAACTTGCTTGAAAAGAAATGTCTTTGTCTGCCAGCAAAAGCAGGGAGGCGGCCAGCCTAGCCTGCTGTGGAAGAGAGTTCTATGGGGTAGGATCAGCCATTGAGAAGGGTCTCTGCCATGTTCTCAACCGGCGAGCCTGTGACGGAAGTGGGACTGAGAGAAAGCCTTCCCCAGCAGATCTTAAGGCTCTAGTAGGTTCATATGGGGAGATTTTTTGTCCCTCAGACAGCTTCAAGGCCTTTCTATACCATTTTATGGCATTTTAGAACAAATTTCCCTCCCTCCCCCCTTCCTCCCCTTTTTTTATTTATGATCCCCTTGGGGATCCAAGGGGGTTCTGAACATGGTAGAAATAACCTCTATAAACCCTAGAGCTAATTTGGAGCAATTTTGTTCTGCAAAAAACTTTTGACACTTGGAGGGCCCTAGAGCTCACAAAGTGGCCCTGGGGGCCCCATGCTGCCCATGGGCCACATTTTGCCCATCCCTGAACTAAATCTACCTTTGCCCTGCATTTCTAAATTTTGAGTATTTAGCAAGATAGCCATTAAAATGCAAAGTACAAAATGCGTATATATGTTTTATAGTATGTATTTATGGAAAGAAAAAAGTGAATGAGTATTATTTAAGATTTTTTTTTGCATATTTCAAGTCTTTGCTTTCCATATAACTTTATTCTTGCATTCTATTAACTTCAGTTTTATAGGGTATCAAAAGTGGTTCATTGTTTAAAGCATATCTTCAGACATAAATCATCATACTTTAATCTGTGCCCATGAATATAAATGGCAAATAATTGCTCCCAAACAAATGCATAGTTGTCACCATTCATAACAGTTCTGGCTGACTGTGAGTGGCATAATGGAGATAATATTTGCATAATGGAGGTAATAGATTTTTAATTTCTGAGGTGGTAGAGAAAGTAAAGATCTTGTGAAATGGGACATGGTATCTATAGTCAGGAAAGTATGTAGGTAGAAACATGTAATAGATTGCTAATTACCAGGTGTAAAGTAATTTGTTCTATCTGTCTGCAATTCAATTTCCTGCAAAGTGCAAAAAATATATTATAGGATTTTCTTCAAACTAATTACTGGTATTTTATTATGAAGGCTTTTGAAGTATAATCCTCTTCTGAGCCGCTTTGCTGTCATTCTCCCTCTGACCATTTTCCTCACTTTGCTTGTAAAATCACAGAGAAAGCCAACTTTAGTTTAATCAGTCTCTCTCTGATTCTGAAAGATTTTGCTGATGCTTGGTTTTCTTCAAGAAGATATGTAACCAAGATTACTTTTGTACTAGAAATTCCAAAATCCCCAGACTTGGCCAGTAGGCATGCTGGTGTTGGTTTCTGGGATTTACATGTTCTGGAAACAAAGATATCTGGGGTGCTTTAACATTGTACAATTCTAGCACTATTATTCCATGGAATCCTGAAATATTTATCTGGGCGAGGCACTAAAGGAACTCTTTGGCTGATAATTCTAAATATTCCTGCCTAAATTGCAAATGGGAGCCAACATGGTGCAGTGATGTGAGCGTGTGATTTGAGTAGAGACCAGGATTTGAATCCCTGCTTAGCCAGGGAAACCCATTGGTGACCTTAGGCAAGTCACAGGCCCTTTCCACATCCTACCTTTTCTTGGCGCTGGGGTACGGTGCTCGCGTGAGCAGCCTCTTGTGAGAAGCCCTTGTGTCCAGGTTTCTTCAGCTCTGCACAAACTTCTTGCTCGCGCAAGAGCTCCGCCTTTTCCTTTCGTAGTGCAGCCTGGGACCTTCTCAGGCTGCACTGAGACACAAAGCGTGACTGGCCTGGTTCCCGAGGCTCCGCATGCAAGGTAAGTGCGCGCAGGGCCTGGGAGCAATGTGCGACCATGCACCATTTTCGGCTTAAAGCCAAAAATGAAAAAGTGCACAAGCGGTGCCTGCCAGGCCCTGGAGTGTCGCGCAAATGTGAGTGTGTCGTGTGGACTGTTCCTCACATTTGCGCAACACTCGAGGGGCCCTTTTGCATGGAAAATACTGTGTGAAAAGGACCATAGTCTGTCAGCCTCAGAGGAAGGCAAAGACAACCTCTCCCACAAACAAATCTTTCCAAGAAAATCTCATGATAGGTTCAGCTTAAGGTTGCCATAAGTTGGAAGTGACTTGAAGGCACACAAAAACAAGAATGACAAACTGCAAATCCCAAGAACCCATAGGATGGAACCATGGCACTTAAATTGGAATTGGTAACAAAAATAAGTAGGCTTTCCTAGAGTACAATGAAGCCAATAAGTTACACACCAGTGGGAGATTCAAGATATTAAAAAAAAACTTAGTCAGGGCCAAAAGAAAGATTGACATTAGGTGAGATTTCCATAAATCAGATATGCCAGAACAAAGGCCCTTTCCACATGGCATTTGCCATGTGAAAGGGCTCCTGGAACGTCGTGCAATTGTGAGGAGTGATCTGCACAATGCACTCACAATCGCGCGACGTTCCAGGTGCCGGCAGGTGCCGATCGCGCACCTTTTCATTTTCAGCTGGAAGCTGAAAATGGTGTGCGATCGCTCATTACTCCTGGGCCCTGTGTGCACTTACCTGCTGTGTGGAGCCTCTGGAGCTGCGCCAGTTGTGCTTCCTGCCCCAGCGCAGCCTGGGAGACTCTCAGGCTGCACTGCGGAAGGAAGAGGCGGGGCTCTCGCACAAGCAGGCAGCTCGTGCAGAGCTGAAGCAGCAGGGACATGAGAACCTCTCGCCGGAGGCTGCTTGTGCGATCCCTGCACCCCAGCACTGGAAAAAGGTAAGGTGAGGAAAGGGCCAAAGAAAGGCATATATACCTATACTTTTCCATAAGATAAAGTAACAGCATACTAAGTTACATCACTTCTATGAAAGTTCTTGTGGGCTTTAGGTATCAGGGCATGTGCCTTGGGCCTGTCACTTAGTAACCCCAACCTCCCAAAAAAACCCAAACCACGAGTCACTTAGCACCTATCTGTTATTTATCCAAAGTGGGGCCTGCTTACATTCTTCACTTTGGGAGCTTGGCATTACTGACTTCTTTGTTATCAGTGCCATTCTCTGTGCCTATATGCCTCCCAGGTTAAGCTGCTGCTCCTCAAGTTTAGTATCCTAATTTCTAGGTGTTAGCTTGAAAGTCTGTTTTACAAATAGCTGTTAATACCAAACAGGCTATTTTGTTAGTAACTCAAAGGGCATTGGGGAAACTCAGCAGAGGTCTGGTTAATTAATTTCTTTACAGTGTTCTATGTTACTCTAAGTCTCATCCTTCTCAGGCTTCCAGGCTTCTCTAGCAGAATCGTGGTACTGGAATGGTGTAGTGTGTAAGGACCCTTGAACGCACTTGTCCGTTTACTTTGCTTTGGCTTTTGAAAGTCACATTTTTTATGAAGATGTCTTCTCTTGAGGCATACCATTACTCTCTTTGTCTAGTACCTCCTATGCTGGCTAAGCATCATTCTCCAAGGCCTCAGAATGGCTGGATCTTCCTGTAACTATCTGGGATGCTTTCCTGGGAGATACTGGGAGAGAATTTAAAACTTAATCCATGCAAAGCATTTGGCCTGCTGCTTAGCTACAACCCCTGCCTCAATGGCATCTCCAGAAATATGTACCTTTCTTTTAAGTTTCTTGAGTGGTAATAAAGTAATAAAGGTCAAAAGATACTGAAGGGCAAATTAAGTCTAATGTTACTGGCCATATTTTTTCCCATCTCCTCCAGATTTGCATAATCACTTAAGGATTTGTTCTAAGTGCTGAGCGTTTGGTGAATAAGTAGTGACAGTCTATCACAATATTAATGAGAAGTGGTTAGTAATCATAGTTTGATAGAAACCCCGAGATATTTATTTTTGATCATTAACATGAAACCCTGCTAAGGTTGAAATATCTCATTAAAATGGTTGGCATGTTGTCTTTGATGGAAATTATTGTTCAGTTGAAATGAATGACAGTGCCTAAGTGTTTTCCGTCAAATCTTGATAGTTAATTAAATTGATTTTATTGAAATAGTCAACCATACAAAATGCAACCCATTAAGGACTTTATTTGACAAGAAAATAAATCGATCACGTGAATCTCAGCACTGATTCAGTACTTACATTATCACTATTTCTTTTTCTAAACACTCCAGCCATGTATGTTCAATAAGCACATAGGGCTATTCAGAGATTGTTACACTTTGAAAAATGGGGTGGGGTGGGGAAGAGGCGACACTACAGGAAGGTTAATTTCTTTGCATAGCAAGCCAAATGAAGATTGATGGCTACAAAGACCAGCAGCGATTGAGTCTTGAGGCAGGAGACATGAAGATCCTTTGCCTTTCAGAGCAGAAGCAAGCAGAGAATTACAAAACAGTTCTAACTGCAAGGTCAAAATCTCTCCTAAAGGAAAACTCCTTACTGTATTAAACTTTCAGGCGAACAGCAAGAGATAGAGTGAATTAAATAAAAAGAAACCCATTTTTAAAAAAGATATGCTGCATGTGCTGTAACCTTATTTTGTTTTTTTTGGTTTTCTTTTCTTTAGACAAATTGGAAATTCTAAGTTGGGGTTGGATTTAATTCCACAACCCTTTAGGGTTTGGCTGGGGCCTGGGACTGATGGGAGTTTTAGGAAAAAAACACTTAAGGGCCACATGCTAAGAATTCCTGTTCAAACTGACAAAAATTAAATTTATTATTTTTTCCTCCAAGGAGCCTGAATTCTTCATTCATTCCTAAATGTAACAACTGTCCTTTGAATGTCAATGGCTAGTTTCAGTGCGAGAAATATGATAGTATGAGCATGAAAATAGACACTCTCTCCCTTTTTGCATTTCTTGTTCTCCTAACAAAACACCCTTGTCAGCAGCCAAAAACAACTCTCCACTGCTTTTTGTGACTGTGAAATTTGTGGCAGAAAAAGCAGTAGTAGTGTTGGGGGGTTCCAAATTGGCTTGAAGAGATGTTATTTTATGTAGTGGTAATGTAGGCCCTTTCCACACCTTTTTTTCAGTGCGGGGATACTGAGCAGCCTCCGGCGAGAGGCTCTCACGTCCCTGCTGCTTCAGCTCTGTGAGCCCTTTTGGCGAGAGCCCCGCCTTTTCCCTTTCTGCAGTGTAGCCGGGGAAATTTTCCCGGCTGCGGGGGGCAGGAAGCGCAACCGACGCATTTCCGGGAGGTCAGCAAGCCAGGTAAGTACGTGGGGCCTGACAGCAAAGCTTCCACTGAAAATGAAAAGGTGTGCGATCGTTTTGCCGGCCCCTGGAGCATCGCACGATTGTGAGTGCATTGTGCAGATCACTCCACACAATCGTCAACACTAGGCGCCCTTAAAATGGGCCATAGTTTCTCTCTTCATGTAGCAGAGAAATGTGTGTGTCAGAAGTGTGTATGAGGTGGATAACAGGTGGGGAACATCTGGCAGGGAGCCTATTTACATATGGGGGGAAAATTTGTTAAAAGTGAAAGGTGGCCTGGAAATGTAAAATCTAAATGAATTTGAGAGAATAGGTGGAACACAATTTTGGTGAAGACCATTGGAGAAGATGGGGACTAGTTTTAGGGGGGAATAAGGGGGGATAATGAGATTTGTAGGTGTATGAGAAAATATGTCTAATATCTAGAGCTCATAGTTAAATATCAGTATTAAAGTTTAATATTGTTGATAGTATATAACAATAATGGAGTGATAATGTGTTGGACAGTAGTACAGATATCACAGTAAAGTTGTAATTAATAATATGAAGTTGATTGTGAATTAAAAGCACTTTTGATGCTAATATTCTTAATAAGGATCTTAATAATGATTTTATAATGGCTATAACGGACAGATCTTGTTTGCTCAGTATTATAGAAAATATTGTTTATCTAAAACAAAAGTTATGACACTTTGATACCATTTAATTCATGGTTTCACCCTATAAATTTAGGGATTGTGCTTTGTGTGAAAAAGAATTTTATATTATAAACTACAACTCTCATGATTCCACAGGACAAGCTAAGAAAGTTAAAATAGCTAAACTCTTAAAAATTTAAGTGGGGATCCCTTATGGGATTAGCTAGAAAATTATAAAAATAGCAGTGGTTTCCCCATATATGTCTACTCAGGCTAAAACCAAGTAAGCAGCTATTGTTTTGTTTTTATTCTACTGTTGCAAAGGTTTTAAAATGGTTGATTAACCAAAAAATATTTTTCTTGTAGGTCTACCAAATTTTGATATGCTTTATTCTGATATTAAATTTCGAACACAAAGAAGAAAAAAACGGTTCATTACAGACTTTTTTAAATTGCTCCTGTGCTTTAGAGAAACAATTCTTTCATCCAGAAAAGTGCATTCAATTAAAAGGGATGCCTTTTGAGTTTAGTTTTTTTGAGATCAATATAGCAACAATTACCAAAGCAATCTTTTTGAATTTAATCCTTAAATGTTAACCTTTCCTTTGTTAAAATAAACTGGAAAAGTTCCATCCCTGTGATTGGTTTTTTAGTACTTATAAACCATGCTAACAAGATGAGCGGATATTCCAGAAAAAAAATGTAATGTTTTTTTATGTATTGATTCTCAAAGGCTAAGGGTTGTATTAATAGGGGGGAATATATGGTCCTCCAGATGTTAGATGACAACACCCAAAAGTCCTAATCACCATAGCCAATGGTGAAGGAGGATCAGGATTGTGGTCCAACAACATCTGGAAGATGATTACCCATTCCTCATCTTGATATTTGCTAAATATTGTCATTTTCTTAAAGCCTGAAAGAAAGTAGTGATTTCACTCATACAATATCTGGATTTTGGTGTACAAACAAAATTTAAAAGGAAAAACTGGTCTTGTCTGCAAACTTGCAGTGTATTGTGGGGAAAAAATAAAAGGTTGAAGTGAGAAGAGTATTAATTTTGTATTTTTTCTTGGTAAATGGAATCATTGACCTCTGTCTCATATAACAACAATTTCAGGGGAAAGACATTTTCACAGATTCCATAATTAGCAGGTGAGGCTGTTTACATTAACCTAAATGTAACCACCTACAAATGAGTTACTTATAATAAATTCCTCTTTTTGTAATAATGAAGGCACGGGGAATTTTAAAGAAAAACAATGTAATGTGCATCAGTTTCTTTTGAATCCAAGACAGTGAAGGAAACCCTTTTAAACAACTGTTGTGATGGTGGTTTAAATTAACTACTTTTTGAGCCTTAAAATGTCACTGTAACTCATTACCTGCTAATAGTAATCTTCTAAGCTCTAATCAAAGAAAGACATTCTGTGAGATGCCAAACCTTGGGGTTTAGCGGGAGTCATTCATTTTATTTTAAATAATACCTGAAATGGGGAAGAGTGAAGAACCTAGAACATCTAAGAAAAATCCCAAATTGGTAGTTTTTTGAACCACCTTTATGTGAGTTGCCTGTGTTTCCCAAATTCTTCTGGGGAGGTCCTTCTCTCTGTCACTCCACCCTCACAGGTCCTTTTGGGAACATAGGAGAGGGCCTTCTGTGGCTCTCCCCGGCTTAAACCCCTCCCCCGAGATGTTAGACTGGCACCCTCCTTACTAACTTTGCACAGGCAGGTGAAGACCTTTTTTTTCCCACAAGGGTTAAAAAATTATTTTTAGGGGAAACATGCCCAAAATAAAATTTCTGGACTTTCATTTGTTGTAGCTTTTTAAAGGTTCACATTTTTTTTTAAAATGGTTTTAATTTTTTTTGATAGTTTAATTGCTTTTTAAATGCTCTATGCTTTAAATTTTTAACTACATTCTTTAAAACTCTGTTCTCTGTAAGATGCCTTAGTCCCCCAGTGGGAAAAGGGTGGGGTGGTGGTGGTGATGGTGATGGTGATGGTGAGTGATGATGAAGTAAAGTAAAAAGGGGAAAATTCTAAAACAGAATTTCAAGAGACACATGAGACACCAAACACAGTAAATGCAAAGGAGTCTGAATCCAAAAAGAGGTGATGTAGACAATCTGTGGCCTTTTATCTCCAGCAGAGAAGGTAAGGAAAGAAGAAGGAGGTTATGAGTTTATTTGGGCCCTGGAGGGAAGCAAACAGGGGCTAAGAAACTCAGTCACCTTCAGAAGCTGGCAAAGAGGAAAATAAATACAGATGCTTGTATTTTGTCTATAGGTCTAATAGGAGATTTGGAGAGGGATTTAATTTTTGGGGGAAAAAAAAAAAGCCCAGGAGAAAAAGCCAGTGGCAGCTATGGTTTTCCATGGACGTAGTAGTGAATCTCTGTATTTTTAGTTGAATTTAAAAGAACTAGCCAAAGTGTTGAAACTTTCAACTAAATATAGTGTATCCAAAATGTAGAAACTTTGGGTCCCCCAGCATCTTGGATAGCTCATCTACAGCCCCGTTAAAACCTGGGGCAGTTTCCCCACACTGACTCAAGAGTCACCTTCTGTAGTGAGAAAAACCTAATTCCCTTCTCTCAGTTCCCCTTTGGTTAAAGTCAAATACCTTTCTTCAATTATTTAATGTTTTTTTTTAAAATTTGGGAAAATTTTTCAGGATTTCAATTGTTTTATCCCGGAAACCCGAATTTATTAAACAAAACCTGTGGCACCAAAATAGAATCACTGGAGCTGCTAAAAGGAACCTGAAAGGTGACCCAAGAAGGTAACTCTGGATTTCAAAAATACCAGCTGCTTGGTTGGGCCAGAAAATGTAGCCAATACAGGATTTGACTGGTGATAAGTTCAAACCAAACAGGCTTCAGTACTGGCACTGGGGGGGACAAAATGTTCCCTGGGGCTGTATGTATCTCTGACCCTCACCACCAGTCTTTTCCTTCAAAAAATATGAAATTTGGAAGATTTAGAGTAGTGATTCACTTTGTCTATAAATCATCTCCCCCCATGTATTTTAACTTTAAAAATTCCCATATTGCAAAAAGAAAAGGTGGACTTTTTGGGCCCTGTTTAGTTCTGTTGTTTTCATTTTTAAAAACATTTATAGCAGTCTCTGTGCATCCCAAAAAGATCTAGGGACAAATAAGTTCTACCAAAGTTGCCCCCCCATACTCTAGTGGGATAATGGGGGCACAGTGGAAGGATGAACCCTAAATTTTGTGTCCTATGCCTAAAGGCAGCAAGTGTCCCGAAAGAGAGATTTTAATTTACAAACAGATGTAGGAAGTCAAATGAGTTGGGTTTAAAAGTAATATAGGCAGTTCATGAAAGATGAAGGGAGGAACGGGGGAAGATTTTGCCAGTCAAGAAGTCATTACATGAAGCCACTTCCAGTAAATGTAACCAAAAAGGATGTAAAAAAGTAATCAAATGTACTAACCAGGGGTCAAAAATCCCCAAAAAACACACTAGCACCAACAGCGCTTGCAGTAAAGGGGGCTGTCTCAATGAAACTCCCCCTCTCTGGAAGTTTTGTTGACTGGCTCTGGATGCAAGGTTTGATTAGTCAGTATGTCCCCTTTAATGAATGTTTTTTGACACTCCTGTTTTTTGGGCTATAAAGGATGTGGAAGTCTCCTCAACATAATCAACCTGCTGTGGAGAGAGCCCCTTAGCTGTTTCATCCACCAGCTGCTCTGATTTGGTAAGAGAGCTGTCATCTCCTCCAATCCAACTCCTCTATGCCAGATTCCCCCGATTCCAAGAGTGATTTATAACACTTTTGGTGAAAGGTGGATACAGGAGGCAACTTAGCAGGTTGTGAAAAAAACAGGGGAAAAATGGTGTGTTTATGGAGCAAGGTGGAGGACTTTAGCTATTAACAGGTTCTCAAACCCTAATTTGGTTGCCTAGTAAAACTTAATTTTACAAGTTGGCCCAAGCCAGTATTGGAACTGTTCCCTGGTAACTTCATATGCTGCTTTTTTTATGAAAAAATGTTCAGTATTGCTTAATTAATTAAACCTTCCCTGCTGAAAGAGAAATGTATCACATTTGATATATGCACCACTTACAGTTATAGTAAAGGAGCCCTGGTGGTGCAGTGGTTAAATGCCCGTACTGCAACCACAAGGTTGTAGTTATCCTGCCAGGCTCCAAGGTTGACTCAGCCTTCCATCCTTTCTTAGGTCGGTAAAATGAGTACCCAGCTTGTTGGGGGCAATTAGCTAAAAAATACATTGTAAACCACTTAGATAACACTAGTTGATAGGCGGTATAGAAATAAATGCTATTGCTATTGCTAGTATGGACCTCTCTTAGGCATGAGGATGCTGGTCTTCCAGCCTGACATCTGGATCCTGACACTTAATTGTAAGAAACTAGCAATACTGCATTGTTTCTCCTTTTTGTCACTATGGTCCAAGATTTCTGATTTATGCATCCTAGCAACATATAAATCTGGATACTTGATGATTGCAGGTGGTGAGTTTTGAACATCTTCATTATTTGCTTAGCATGTGATGTGAAAAAGCTTTGATCAATCGCACTGGCTTTTCAGCTCTACCTGCTTTATACAGCTTTTAATTCTTTCTAATTCCCTAAGCTAAATGTTTTATTTAGGTATGAGGCTCTTTTAAAAATTGTCCTCTTTGAAAAAAAAATTATCTAAATTATAAGCTTCTATTTCACTCAAATTATGATTCACATTCCAGATAAAGTATATGTAAAGCACATTTTTAAATTGTATTTAGTTGTGAAGCTTGGAAATACACTTTTTTTTTAAAATAGAAATTCCCAGAATACCCCATGCATATCATGGCCACTGGCCATGTTGGTAGTGGGATTCAGGATGCTGTGGTCCAAAAAGTAAATTTTCCAACCTCGGTACAATTGTTTCTAAAGCTAGATGCAACCCCCATCAAGTTTTCCTAATGTTTAAGTGCTACCAAGCTGGATGATCCAGGTGTTGAGGAAGATTCTTGTGTCAGTGCAGGGCCTTCCCAAGACATAATATTCTAGCTGTTAAGAGGTGTGACAGGCCTTTCTGTCCCTACGTGTTTTTTATGCTATATCCAAGCAGCAGTTGTAGCAGGTGCTGTAGAAACCACCATATGCTCTTTGAAAATTTCAGATAATAAAACAGTGGGGGCACTTCAAACTGATATTTACACACTTGCAAAAACATTAACGTATTTCTCTTGTGCATCTGGTACGTACAAGGATCTGCTTTTTTAAAAAATCACAAGCAGCTCATTAGAGATATTTGAATATTGCCTTGAATTTTTACAGAATAGCTGATATATGGGCTACATTTTACAACATCTGAATTTAGGGGACATTTTGAACATATTTAAGAGAACTATCCCCCATCTTGCCCACTGGTTTAAATTGGGACACAGTCACAAATGATATATTGTTTCAGAAAGCAGTCCCAAACACACATAATGCTGTTTCAGACAAGCCAAAATTGTTCGTCTGTAGAAGGAAGGAAGGAAGGAAAACCCATTCAAGGACCACATTTTAAATATGTAGTAAATGAATCAAAGAAACACACAGATTAATATTTTACTCTAGCTCTTTTATTAGAGTGGGTACAAAGAATGTTTGTGTGTATCAATTGCACATACCGAACTTCAGTTTTAATAAATAGTTATTATACAGAGTTTGTGCTTTGTAATGACATCTTTCCAACAGTATTTGTTAGCCATTTCATAAAATGATGCCTGTTAAGTTTAATGTCAAGCATTTAAGTGAATACAAGAAGCTTTTTTTTTTTGCTCACCTACGCAGTTGTATTTGCATGTTACGCACAGTAAGTACCATCTGCATATAGTCCTATTAATTTCAGTGAGATTCAGCAAGTGTATACCAACACCTGTAGACATAATGCTGCATTTCAAGATCGTTATTTGAAGTGCAGATTCTCAGTATACAAAAACTGTGTTCTCATTCTCTTTTGATGTTACCTTTCCAATGGCTCAAACAAGGGAAAAAGAGAATCCAGAAAGATTGTCTGCTCTGTCTTGGCTAAGTATGTTTCAGGTTGTTTTAATTATATATTTTAATATATCCATTGCATTAGTGTATCTGTTCCATTTAATAAACATTGTAAGGTGCTTTGAGGTAAAAATGTGAATATCAATAAACTAAATCAATAGTGGGGAATCTCTGTCAGCCTAGGGGATAAAATCTATTTTCAGAAAAGCTGTTCCCTATTAGCAGTAGGCAAGGCCAAAGGTAAAAGGATGGGGCCAATAATACCAGCATATTTTAACTCAAGCAGTTACTGTCAGTACCTTAGCCTTAGGAGAAGCGTTACAATGGTTTAGAATGGAGGAGGAAACACTGAAAATGATAAAATGGTGGTGTGATGAGGCAGGGGCTGTAGCCATCTGAGAAAGCCCAGAGAGAAGGTTTGAATTTGGCTCCAGAGCTTATTAGGGATGTACTTCTTCACTAAGTTTTTTCTTGAAAGAAGCAATAAGTAATTTTAGCAATTTTCTTTCTGCTGCAAGAAAGATGGTCAAGACCATAAAGTTTTTGAAGTGTATTCATAATTCAGGGCTTATTGTGCACAAAATTCACACACAGTTGTTTTGCACAGAAAACAGCATTTTCAGTACAGGAAACATCATATTCTGCACAGAAAAAAAAAGCTGTTTTCAGTGCAAATTAACCATGTGCAGATTTTGCATGGCATGTCCCCAGTTGCAGAATTTTCTGTGCAGAAAGTATTTCCATACAGAAATATTATTTTCTGTGCAGAAAAAGCTGTGTCTAAACAGTCATGTGAAAATTTTGTACAGAATAAGTCCCATCCTGTGAAAATTCTTGTCAGTTCATGATTCTTCTTGTCAGGATTTCTTGATATTTGAAAGACATGCTTTTTGATCATTTCCCAAGTATTTTCAAATAATCTTTCCATCTATAGAGACCTCAGATATCCAGTTTTACTCAGCATAAGACATTGACCTGGAGGACTGGAATAGCTTTCTTTAACTTAATGACTTTTGGGGTTGCAAGATCTTGAGTTGTCATAGGGTACCAGACAGGGGATAGATCTTAGTGATTACAGCAGAGCTTTTCAAACTTTTCATGTTGGTGACACACTTTTTAGACATGTATCATTTTGCAACACAGTAATTCAGTAAGTGGAGGTAGCCCCTCTACCCAAGCCTGGCTGCTGCTGCCTTTGCTGGAGTTTTCCTCAGCCCGGAGCGGAGAGGCAACTCCCTTCACCTGGCCCTGGCCTGCCACCCTCACTGGGGTCTTTCTTGGCCCTGTGCATCTGCAAGGACAGTGGGAGAGGCAGTCCCTCCACTTGTTATGGTTGCATGGCACACCTACACACTGCAGCTGACACGCTAACGTGTTGCGACACACAGTTTGGAAAGCTCTGGATTACAGAATCATAGGGCCTTTCTGTACTATACTGTTATTCCATTTTCAACATACTATGGAATCATGGGGTTTGCAGTTTAGGGAGGGGCCTTGAATTTTCAGCCAGAGAGTCCTTTGGCCTCAGTCAGCTACAAACCCCAGAATTCCACAGGATGTTGAAAGTGGAATAATAGCACTATAACAGTGTGGTGCAGAAAGAGTTTTAAAGGACTGCAAGGGGCATCCAGTCCAAACCCTTTCATGTAGAAATACACAACTACAGTATACCTAATAGATACCCATCCGACTTCCACCTCTGAGGCTGTCTACTCCATTGTCAAATAGCTCTAAGTGTGAGGAGGTTTTCCTAGAGTTCAGGTGGGATCACTTTTCTTATAATTTGAATCCACTGGTTTGCGTCCTAGTCTGGTTTGCATCCTAGAGTACTGGAAAACAACATTGTTCCATCTTCTAGATGACATTCTTTCAAATATTTATTGAGAGCTATCATATCACCTCTCAGTCTTCTCTTCTCCAAGCTAAATGTTCTAAGCTTCCTAAGCTGTTCCTTATATGGCTTGATTTCTAGACCCTTTACCATCTTGACCATCCTTCTCTGGAACATTACTGCTTCTCAATATCTTACTTCAACTGTTGTGCCCAGAACTGGATGCTGTATTCCAGATGAGGTCTGACCAAAGCTGGATAGGATGGTATTCTTACCTTCCTCACTCTGGACACTATATTCCTGTTGATGCAGGCTAGAATTATACTGACTTTTAAAAATTCTCATATCACACCATTGACTTATGGAGACAACACAGAGATGCCATGAATGGGTCCTTGTAATGCCACAGAGGCAAGACAGATAAGGGTAAGAAGATGAGGTGGAACTGCTTCTGGGTCAGCTGATCATAGAAATGGACATAAAAGTAGCATAAAGATGTGTGTAAAACCTAGCTAATAGGTAAAATGGCAACCAAGAGGTAGACGGAGCACTTCTTGATGGCTTGGCAGTTTGCAGAATGCAGCCAGTAGCTGCAACAGTTGGTGTCACTCTCACTGGGCCTGGCATCCCGTACATGTGTACTATAGTGTGTGGCCATACTACAGTACACATGACATGTGGGGAGATACACTGCTGTTGGAGTCTATACAGGGCTCACTGACAGTGGTCAAAGAGGTTTTCCCCCCTCAGGCCCTATGTCATTACTGCCAGGCTCACAAGTTATGATGGCGGCACTCGGTTCCTTGCCATTCTTCAAATTGCATGGGCGTGCATCCACCTGTTTCTCCCCCCTCCCCATTTCCTTTACACTTACTCCTGGCTTTTTAGTGCAACAGTATTGCACAGAATGTGTGAAGATGAGTGCCCAGATTTTGAAACTGCCTTACATACTAAAACAAAACTTTCTTCTCTTCCAGTGCCACTGGCCCTGATATTTGTCTCCCTATGTAGCAAGCCAGAAAAGCCTAGCAATTTCCTGGACTTCAGTCAGAATCCTGAGATCTGGCAACCCAAGTCCACATATGTTGGACTACAAATGTATTATTCCTGTTCAGTATGGCCAGCGGTCATTGTGGCTGGGAGTGATGACACCGTTGTCCACCACAACTATAGGATGCTGGGTTGGGAAAGAGTGGACTAGAAGTTGAGTGTAATGTAGCAGACAACCTGCTATATCGTGTTCCTAACTCAGGCTGTCTCAGTTTTTTGACTTAATGAATTTAATGATTTCCCCATATTTCTGACTCTGTTTAAACTTCTGGGTATGTTCATATGGGAGTAAAATCTCAGAACACTTTTTTAGTCATTTTTAAAAGATATTTATGCCTTGCCTTCATATAATTCAAAGTAGTTGGCAAGTAATAAAATACAATAACACAAGAATGAATTAAAACTCAACAAAGAGTCCTTGTGCTGGCCATGTGCTCTCCCTGAGCACACAGTCTGACTAACGAGGGGCAGGAGCCAGCTAGGGGGGAGGAGCTTTATTAGGAGCTGCCAAAGGCATGTGCACTTAAAGTACTCTACTTCAGTCCTCCTAGTTTAACCCTTAGCATTTGGTAGAGCAGATGTAGCTTATACAGCTGAATTTCAGAAAGAAAGCCCAGTTATTCTTTCTAGAATTACATACAGTACTGCTCTCTGTAGTTTCAAGGATGGAAGGTGAGGGAGCTACTGCAGTCACCTGTAACACTTGTGGGATGTTCCTTTTCTTGCCACAAGATGTTCTCGGGTACACCTGCACCAAGTGCAAGCTGGTCACCTTCTTGGAGGAGAAGTTTCACCAGCTGGAGGCACGAGTTTCTGATCTTCATCTTATTAGGGAAGGTGAGGAGTTTTTGGATAGGGCAGAGAAGACCTACTGGAAGACCGAATGCACGGAGGAGGTGCCAGATCAGGAAGTCAGCACACTGTGCCAGGAAATGGAGGCTTGGGTGAATGTCACACGGAGGAGTAGAAGGACCAGGAAGGCAACAGAGACTCTCAACCTACACAATCGCTTCAAAGTTCTTGGCCTTACGAACAATGAGGAGTGCCATGCGGAGGGAACAGAATGTCAACAAGAAGGAATCCAACTTTGGCAACAGGAACTAGATCAACGCCCCCAGCCTCAACAGAATGCCCAGGCAGTCCTAGAAGAACATGCTCATCAAGGAGCCCAGGACAAGCCTCAGAGGAGGCGAGTCCTGGTTGTTGAGGACTCTTTGCTCAGAGGAACTGAAACAGCAATTTGCAAACCAGACAAGCTCAATCGAGAGGTCTACAGTCTTCCTGGGGCCAGGATCAACCACATAACGGAGAGGCTAACCAGGCTGGTCAAACCCACTGACCATAAGCCCCTTATTTTGGTTCATGTCGGAACTAATGACACTGCGAGCAGCAGCTTTTACCACATCACAAAGGACTACGAGCTTATGGGGACGAAGCTTAAGGACCTTGGTGTGCAGGTGGTCATTTTGCCTCTCCTCCCTGTTCAAGGATATGGCGCATGTAGGGAAAGGGCAACAGCAGAGGTCAACAACTGGCTCTGCACTTGGTGCCGCCGGCAACGGTTTGGGTTTTTGGAACATGGCCTGAATTTCCATGAACATGGGCTTCTGGTGAGGGATGGGCTGCACCACACGAAACTTGGCAGGAATATTTTTGCAAACAGTCTCGCAAGGAGAATTAAGAGGTCTTTAAACTAAGTTCCACTGGGGAGGGAGACAATATTATTCAGGGCAAGGACTTGGCGAGTGCAGGGGGAAAAGGCCCAAATGATTCTGGACAAGTAGTACAAGCGGCCAATGGCAGGAGGAGTAGAAACAATAGTACAGGGCTTGCAGGAAGGGCCCGGGGACTTAAGTGTCCCTACACTAATGCGCGGAGTATGGGAAACAAGCAGGGTGAACTTGAACTCCTAGTACAACAAAATAAATACGATTTGATAGGCATCACTGAGACCTGGTGGGATGAGTCTCATGATTGGAATATAGGAATAGAGGGGTATCGCCTATTTTGTAAAAATAGACCAAACAAGAAAGGAGGAGGAGTAGCCTTTTATGTCAAGGATCTTTTCACCTGTGAAGAGATCCATGACTTAAACCCAGAAAGCCAGGTTGAGAGCATTTGGGTAAGAATTAAAGCAGCGAGAAACAATAGGGATATTCTGGTGGGGGTTTACTACAGACCTCCAACCCAGGCTGAGGACTTTGATGATGCCTTCCTCAACCAAATGACTGCACATTCAAGGAGGAGAGATACAGTAATAATAAGAGATTTCAATTACCCAGATATATGCTGGCAGTCGAACTCTGCCAAGACAGCAAGGTCCAGCAAGTTTCTTGTTTGTCTTGCAGACAACTTCATGGTCCAGAAGGTGGAAGAGGCCACAAGGGGATCAAATATTCTAGATCTGATCCTGACCAACAGGGATGACCTTGTAAATGAGGTAGAAGTGGTTGGATCTTTAGGGGGGAGTGACCATGCCCTATTGGAATTTGGCATTCAGTGGGAAGGAGAAGATAAGTGTAGCCAGACACTCATCTTAGATTTTAAAAAAACCAGACTTCTGTAAACTTAGGGAGCTGCTGGCTGAAATTCCGTGGTCAAGAATAGTGAAAGGGAAAGGAGTTCAGGAGGCATGGGAGTTCCTTAAAAGGGAGATACTAAAGGCACAGTCTAAAACTGTGCCAATAAGGAGGAAAAATGGAAGGCATCTGAAGAAACCAGAATGGTTGACTAAAGAACTCTCAGCTGAGCTCAGTGTTAAGAGAAACATGTATAGGAAATGGAAGAAGGGGAAACCACCAAAGAAGAATTTAAGCAAGTAGCCAGGAGATGTAGGGAGGAGGTCAGAAAGGCTAAAGCACAGAATGAACTTAGGCTGGCCAGAGACATTAAAAACAATAAAAAGGGCTTTTTAAAATATATCCACAGCAAAAGGAAAAAGAAGGAGACGATAGGGTCGCTGCGCAGAGAAGATGGTGAATTACTCACAGGGGAAGAGAAAAGGCAGAACTACTTAACACCTTCTTTGCCTCAGTTTTTTCCCAGAAGGATACAAGCACTCAACTTGGTGGTTGGAGAGCAGGTGAGGAAGCAGGGGAAATGAGGCACGTAATAGGTAGAGAGGTGGTACAGGAATACCTGGCCACACTGGATGAATTCAAGTCTCCAGGGCCAGATGAATTGCGTCGTAGGATATTAAAAGAGCTGGCAAAGGTCATTTTGGAACCACTTGCTATAATCTTTGAGGAATCTTGGAGGACAGGAGAAGTTCCAGCAGACTGGAAGAGAGCAAATGTTGTCCCCATCTTCAAGAAGGGAAAAAAGAGGACCCAAATAATTATCGCCCAGTCAGCCTGACATCAGTACCCAGAAAGATCCTGGAGCAGATCATTAAGCAGTCAGTTTATAATCACTTAGAAAGCAAGGCGGTAATCACGAGAAGTCAACATGGATTTCTCAGAAATAAGTCATGCCAGACTAATCTTATCTCTTTTTATGATAGAGTTACTAGTTTGATAGATGAAGGGAATGCTGTGGATGTAGCATATCTCGATTTCAGTAAGGCCTTTGACAAGGTTCCCCATGACATTCTTGCAAAGAAACTAGTAAAATGGGGGCTGGACAGGGCTACTGTTAGTTGGATTTGTAATTGGTTGACCGACCGAACCCAAAGAGTGATCACGAATGGCTGCTTCTCATCCTGGAGAGAAGTGACTAGCGGGGTGCCACAGGGTTCTGTCCTGGGCCCAGTGCTGTTCAATATTTTTATCAACGACTTGGATGAAGGAATAGAGGGCATGCTCATCAAATTTGCAGATGACACCAAATTGGGAGGGATTGCTAATACACCAGAGGACAGGATCAAAATTCAAAATGACCTGGATAGATTGGAGAGCTGGGCCAAGGCTAACAAAATGAAATTCAACAGAGAGAAGTGTAAGGTCCTATACTTAGGTAGAAAAAATGGAATACAGAAATATAGGATGGGGGACACGTGGCTGGATAGCAGTACGTGTGAAAGGGATCTAGGAGTCTTCATAGACCACAAGCTGAACATGAGTCAGCAGTGTGATGTGGCAGCCAAGAAAGCCAATGCAATTCTCAGCTGCATCAATAGGAGTATGGTGTCTAGATCGAGGGAGGTACTGGTACCACTTTATTCTGCTTTGGTTAGACCTCATCTTGAATACTGTGTCCAGTTCTCGGCACCCCAATTCAAGAAGGACATGGTGAAGCTGGAGCAAGTCCAGAGGAGGGCAACCAAAATGGTGAGAGGCCTGGAAGTCATGCCCTATGAGGATAGACTTAGAGAGCTGGATATGTTTAGTCTGCAGAAGAGAAGGTTAAGAGGGGACATGATAGCCATGTTTAAATATTTGAAAGGATGCCATGTAGAGGAAGGAGAGGCCTTGTTTTCTGCTGCTCCAGAGACCAGGACAAGGAGCAATGGATTCAAGCTGCAGGAAAGGAGAATCCACCTGAACCTCAGGAAGAACTTCCTGACAGTTAGGGCTGTCCGGCAGTGGAATATGCTGCCTCGGAGTGTAGTGGAGTCTCCTTCCTTGGAGGTTTTTAAGCAGAGGCTAGATGGCCATCTGTCAGGAGTGCTTTGAGGGTGTTCCTGCATGGCAGGGGGTTGGACTGGATGGCCCGTGTGGTCTCTTCCAGCTCTACATTTCTATGATTCTATGATTCTAGAAGATAAGATGCCAGCAATAAAAAGTATTTTAAAACAGGAGCTGTTAAAAGATAATAACATTTAGAAGGATTACAAATGAATTATGATAAGACAAGCAGTGAAATCTATTCTCTAAGGGCTAAACCCTTTTATAAACAGGAAGGTCTTAACATTGTGACTGAAAGACAATTGGAAGGGGGCAGAGCAGAGGAATAGAGAAAGCCTTCCTCCTTTTTTCAAGAAAACATGGGCTTGGAACTGACAAGAGGACCTCTGCAGAGGATTTAATACACAGGCAGGCTCACATGGGAAGCAGTCTAAATCCATCCATTGAGGTGGGATTCTTCCAAGAAGAAAGCTGCTAGCGCTACAAAAATAATTGCTTTTCTGCTAAAAGCTATGGGTGGGATTGCAATAGATTTTCCAAATGAGTAATTTTTTTGCTGTACGTCCCATCATGTTCCCTTCATATTAGTACTTGAGATGTAGCTACGTAGGTGGGGAACAAACAATTCCTTCTTTGCCTTCCCTTATCTTCCCTAATGCAGATGGACTAAAGACAATTTTACAGCTAAGCAAATGGTGGTTTAAGAATCCTATTTTCTATAAAGCACGACTCCACTTTTGGGCTGCCTCCTGATCCCTTTCCTGTTTATCCTGATATGCTCTGTTGCAATGAACTGCAGATTTCTCCCTGCCCAGCTTCTAACATAGAAATTGAACCGGACAGTACAACACATCAGCCCACAGGAGCTGCTCATCATTATTTTAGTAGAAGCTCATGGTCTTCCTGCTGCACTCAGTCAAAAATGTCGAACAGGAAGAGGAGGCTCACAGCTGAGGGCATTTCACCCTCTGTTCTCCTATATTTTCTTGGATTTTCAACTTTTAAAAGAGTACAGAGATTGTGCTACTTGGGAGAGGTGCATCTGCTAAGGCAAATTTAATGTGCACATGAAAAAAGGCTTTCTGGGTGTAACTTTTCAGGCTCTGGAGCTCTTTGGTAGTCCCTCCTTGTTGTCTTTTCAATTGCATACAAATACCCGCTTCTTTAGATTTGCTTTTGTCTTCCCATCAGCAGACAAATACAGGTTTCCTAGATAGCCCTTTGGCAACTGAACTTCAGGTGGGCCTTTGGCAACTGTGGCAGGTGCTTTTAGCAGAGTGGAGCTATATTTATTTTCCCATTGGAGTGTTTTTAAATTGCAAGCTAAATGTTCCATGTTTTTGTTAATTTTACATTTACATGTATTCATGTTTATGCTTTATATTTTTATGCTTTCTGTCTTTATTTGACATGTACATTATTAGACAAGCCACCTTGAGTCTCAGTTGTGAGAGAAAGGTGGTATATAAATCAAACAACAATAACAACAACAACAACAATAATACTATAGCTCACATTTGCACTTAGACTCTCGTTGTTGTCCAGACATCTCCAATGGTGGGGACCACAGAAAGCCTCAGTGCCACCAGGCATCACTTAGAGTACTGAGAATCCTCAAGCAATAAAAAGGTTGAGTTTTATACTAGCTGCACTGTTGTGCAGTTTGGACAATGAATCAGGAACTGCCTAGTTTGAATTTTGCCTCTGCCGTGAAATGACTAGGTGATTTTAGACACTTAGGCAAGATATTTAATCTCATTTTTAGTAAACCTCCCTCCTTCGTATCTGTATCTGTATCTGTATCTCTCTCTGTCTACATTTATATCTGTATTTGCATCCATTGGCATCTGTAGCTTTGTCCTATATATATCTGTATCTATCATCTATACCAATTTCTATCTATCTCTATATGATCTATATCTTTATCTATCATCTATGAGTTCTCCTTGTAAGAATTTATATAAGAATCAAAAGAAGATAATGTATGCAATGTATGCAAAAGTGTTTAGAAAGGAGGATACTATGAATGCTAAGAACTTTTATTTTTTTTAGGGATGGGCCAACCAAATCCTTGAATCCTCGAATCCTGGGTAAGGATCTGAGATTCCTGAATCTGAATCCCTGTGCCAAAATAGGCAAACTGAATCTGTCAAATCCACCAACCAAATAGATTGTTGGAGACTGGAAAGCCTGAAAACCAGAAAGATTGGGATGCCTGTAAACCAGGGAGATGGGGATGCCTGAAAATCGAGGCACAGGATGCCTGAAAACTTGGGAGACTGGGACGCCTGAAAACCTGGGAGACTGGGATGCCTGAAAACCTGGGAGACCATACGTACAAGGGAAGATAGTAAGTAGGTGAGGTTTTCCATTGGGGTAATAATGGCCTTTGCTAACAATTTCACAAATTACATCTGGGCTTGTATTCTAAGATATTTAAATTGAACATTTCATATTTAAGTTGAGTACTTGCCTGGAAGCTACAGGCTTGAGATTTCAAGGATGCCTGAAACATTCCTTTGCATAGCTCCCTTGCAAACCTCTTTCAGACACAATTCTGGGGTTTGCAGTTTTACAAGGTGTCACAGCCTTCTCTGACAAAGTGTACTGGTGCATCATCAGACTATAAACCCCAGGATGTCAGAAGGAGCTATGCAAAGAAAAGCCAGTTTTGACCTGGATTATCTCTACTGTAGTATGTGGCCCTGTTTACACAGGCAGGAAAATGTGGGATTAATCCACATTTTCCTGCCTGTGTACAAAGGGCCTCCATGTCATTTTCAATCTGGGGAAATCCTGAGGCAAAACTATGACCATTGTCCTGGCCAGATTTCTTCAGAGTGTGGTTTACCTTTGCCTAGGCTTTTGCTAAGGCTGAAAGAGTGTGTCTTGCCCAAGATTATCCTTCTCCTCCTTGCTTTTTAAACTCTTCTTAAAAAAAGGATTCAAAAGATTTGAGATTTGTGGATTCGCAGAACTTCCAGGGATTCGGATCTGGATTCAGATTTGGAAAATTCTGGATTTGTCCCATCCCTAATTTTTTTCTGCGGGAAAAAAAAGTGTGACATTGTCACTTTCCATCCCACACTGTGATAGTGCTATTATCCCAACATCCTGTGGAAATCTGGGGTTTGTAGTTTACTGAGGCCAAAGAGCTCTCTGGCGGAGAATTCTGAAGGCCCTCCTCCCTAAACTGCAAATCCCAGGATTCCACAAGATGTTGAAGGTGGAATAATAGTACTATCACAGTGTAGGGCTGAAAAGGCAATTGTTAACTGCTGTCAAGTTAGCGATTGCAATAGCATGTGTGCTTCTATACCACTTATCAGCTAAGTGCTCTCTAAGTGGTTTACAATGTGTTAGCTAATTGCCCCCAAGAAACTGGGTACTCATTTTACCAACCTAAGGAAGGCTGGAAGGCTGAGTCAACCTGGAGCCTGGCAGGCTCAAACTCACAACCTTGTGGCTGCAGTACTGGCATCTAACCACTGTGCCACCAGGGCTGCACTAGCTTTGGTAACTTTATGAATGGAGGACCTGCCAGACGTTTTGTCATCAACAGCCCTGCTCAGCTCCTACATACTCAAGGCTTTGGCTTCCTTGATTGAATTGATCCACCAGTAATGCAGTCTTCCTGTTTTCCTACTGCCATCTACTTTATCAAGCATTACTGTCTTTCTGATGAGTCATGACTTCTCACAATATATTCAAAGTGGCCTTAGTTTACTCATTTTCTCTTTTAGTTAGAGTTCAGGCTTGGTGTGTTCTAGGATTCATTTATTTGTCTTTTTGGCAGTCCATAGTATCCCTAGAAGTCTGTTCCCGCACCATATTTCAAATGTGTTGATTCTCATCTTATTCTCATCATACTTTTCACCTTTCACAACCATGCAAAGAAATTGGAAATACTATGGCACAGACAACCAGATTCTGTTATTCGATGATATGTCTTTACTTGAGATAAAAGGCATGGCATAAAAGGCAGCAAAACCTAATCCAGATGGAGGTACTGGGGTTAAGGAAAGCCATGGCGATGGAGGCTTGCAATTGATCCCAGAGAAATTGGGGAGTTCTCCTGGACGTGGTACAAATGGTAGAATCTCAGGTGGTGGTTATAGTGGTCAGGAGAGCATTCTACAACTAAGCCTGATTGACCCTGTTTGGATGGACCTTTATTCATTTATCCATTACTTGATGACATACAAGTTGGAACATTGTTACGTCACCTAATGGAGCTGCTTTTAGAGGCAGTTTGGAAACTCAACCTGTGATACATTGTAGGCAGTGAGTTCATGTGACTTCTGTACTGAACCAGCCTTACTGATAGCTACTGCATTTCTAGAGCCCAGTTCAAAGTACTGGTATTGCCTTTAAAGGCCTAAATGGTTTGAGGCCAGATTACTTGAAGGACTATCCAAACCTCTACTAACATGCTTACACTGAGCTCAGCTTGTGCACCTTCCTGTAGGATAAATTTGGCTGCTGGGCACAAGGGCCTTTTTTGTGGCAGCCTGTAACTTGGGAATAATTTTGTGCTCCAGAGGATGTCCATCCATCTCCCTGCTTCTCATTACAAGTTTTCAAACAGATCCTGAAAACCGAGGGGCAATAAGTGTGGTAGTTTGTTTAGTTTGCTTAGGTATATGGAGCTATCTGATTTTAAATTTTTAACTTTGATATTTCCTTATTTTTTTCGTTGTGTTTTGCAATTTTAATTTTACAAGTTATGTTCCACTAACTCTTGTCATTCCCTCCAATGCACCCAGATCCAGATCTGAAACAAAATCATTTTTTGAGTCTTGGACATTGGAGTTGGACATGTAGGATGACATCACATGCACAAACTAGATATGCATTTCCCCATCGTATTGTACAGCCTGATAAATATATGATTGAAATTGACATTCTTAAAGGAAAATAGCTAGGCAAGGTATACAAATACTTCTGAGAGGGTGGGAGTACCTTAGAAAAACGGTGCGCTGTCTATCACAGCAGGTCAAACTCCAGATATGCAACTTATATGTCTATTTAATAGAACTGTGCTTATTCTCTTCTCACATGCCATTTTTTCTTTTTAAACTGAAGCCATTAACACCAAGCCAGCAAGATATTACCTACCATGACCAAAATAGGTTAGGTTAGGCAGAGTGACAGACAGACTTCATTTTCATTTTAACTGTTAAGAAATTACAATTAAAACAAGAAAATGTTTACAAGAGCAGCTTATTTTCCTGAGTCTGTGGCACAATTCTGGATGGCGTCCTTCATTTCCTTGCTATTGCCACTGGAGGTCACTGTTACTATGCATAAGTTTTGCCTTTGCTTTGGAAGCTGTCTTGCTGAAACTTGTTAAGCACAATTTAAAAGACCAATATAAAAACAAGAGAAAAAACAGCGGGGAAATAAGCATTAATATCTTCCAAACTACTTCCTTCTGTTAATGTCGGAGAAAGGTATAATGCAGAGAGAAATATAAATATTTGAATTTTTTGTGTCAGTTTCACCTGTGGTGGCTAAGGTGGCTCAGTAAATCGTGTTTTTTGTTCAGTAATGACGTTTCATGCTTTCATGATGTTGCAAATATTTGCTGTGCTCACATGGAGGTCATCAGTATATATTTGTGCCTTTCAGCATTTTCTAAAGCACTGCTCTGACTTGGTATGTTTGACTCCTTAATCTGTCCTTCCACATTGATATTTACCCCATGCCTTGATTTGACAAATATTTGCTAACAATTATAGCATTTGCTTTAACTCCATCATGAAATCCCTCCAGCTAACATCCCCCTTCCATATTATTCAATATGAATAACAGAAAGTAAACAACCCATAACTGAAACATACATGGCAACGAATACATCATTAGAAGCAAAAATGTTATATATTTCTATAGTTTGGTTGTCACGGACAAATCACTAACTACTGAGATTTAGATTCACCTTGACTTGGAGCCTCTGCAGAGTGGGTGTTAATGGGCTGTACACCCCCATAGTTTGATATGATTTAATTGGTGAAATATGATTTGATTGGCAAAATATATTAATTGGCATAAATGTAAAAAATACCCTGCTATGGCCGGCTGGCCAGGCTGCACAAGAGCAAAAACACTTGCCAAACAAGTGCAATGCAAATTAGGTCAGAAACCCCCTCTAGGCATAGCCAGGTCATAGCAGGACATCAACAGGTAACTCCAGACATAATAGGCTTAAGCTAAGTTGTAATAACTTTGCTTTTGGACAATAGTGATGAGGAAGTTCCCACCAAACCACTGATTATTTCAACCCTTCTTCCCACTGACCTCTAAATTGTTCCATTGTCCTCATACCTCTCCAACCATTACAGAGCTATCACAATAGCTATTAACTCTTTGTCACCTAACACTAAGATCGTTAACACAGCCAGGACCCCACTGTCCACTCTGCGAACTCCATTGTTTACTCGCCCTCCAGGCAGAAACCATGTATAAAACCCCCCAGTTTTGAGCAGTTAGATGCAGTATCATGTTTGCTGATGGCCATGCTGTCACTCCGATTTCTGAATGAGTACTGTCTTTAGGCTCAAGTCTAAACCAGATCACTGTTTCTTCACTGCTCTCTGGATTAGTAAATATTGTCTTCACAAACCTTGAAACCTTGCTATCAACAATTTTCCTTCCTTTTTCCTTTAGCTAGCCTTGTGTGTGTGCTTGCTTCTTGTGTGTGATTGTTAATTGTTAATTCCCCCAAATAAACACATTTTAGTTTACTTTTGAATCTCTGGGTGATTCTTCCCTGCATGAGATCTTGCTAGTTTACCCCCCTCTTGCAGGCCTCCTAATTTGAGCTAATAATTCCCCACCTTTGAATGGAGGTACTGACACCATGGGTTGACTCCTGAATCGTCCACATTTTGGGGTGACATGGGGAGCCAATTAAGATGGTCTGCCCCAGGAGACTTATGGATCCACATTGATTCTTGATGACTCTTGAGCAGTTTCCAGTTGTTTTGACAGCTGAGCCTATTGAAGCTCTGGCTGATCTCTGGCAGTGGTCAGGATGATGGACACCATAGCTCCTAAGCCTCCCCTCTCACGGGTTGGATCCAAGTAAACTCCCTGGTTTGCTAGGCAGTTGGTGGTGATGAAATGAGTGGCTCAGAGACTAAAGCATTGATGACAGAGACTCAGAGCAAGTCTGACAGAACATTGGGTAGAGCACTGGAAAGCCTATGATGTTGAAATCTTTCTTTTCTGCCACCACTGCATTTTCACAGTGCTGTCCAACACAACAGTCTTAAGTGGGGCCTTTTACACTCTGCCCCACAAAAGCAGCAGGTAGACCACCTTGGAGACCTCTGCGAAGATTTTGCAAGACACTTTGCAGATAAAATCACTTGGATCTGACTTCAAAACTGTAATGAATAAAGGTACAGTGGAAGCAACACTGGCTTCTACTTGTGCCATGTTATTGGATGCATTTAAATTTGTGCAGCCACAGGATATGGACAGGATCTTTGGAGAGGAGAGAGCCACTACACACTCATTAGAGCTGTCTCTTTCTTGACTTATAAAAGCAGATGAGAGGGGGCTGAATAGGCAAGGGGAGTGGTGAATGCCTCATAGCAGCAAGGCAGTATTCTGTCCCATCTAAAAGAGGCTGTCACAAGGCCTTTATTGAAAAAAATCTTCCCAGAATCTGACTGCACTAGATAAATACTGACCAGTTTCCAAGACACCTTTTTGGGGCAAAGTTTTAGAATGAATGGTAGCATCCCAGCTCCCAGTGAGATCTGTCAAGCTGTCCTCAGGCCTGACGAGGAGGCTGAGACAACTTTGGTCACCTTAGTGGATGATGTATGCAGGGAACTGGATAGGTGGGGAGTTCATCTCTGTTGATTCTGCTGGATCTCTCTGTGACTTTCAATGTCATCAGCCATTGTATCCTTCTGGATTACCTCTCTGGGATGAAGCATGGGGGTGCTATTCTACAGTGGTTCAGTACTCCTTGGAGGGGCAAACTCAGAAGGTGGTGCTGGCTCATGAGGCACCACAGGGTTCAGTTTTGCCTCCCATGCAGTTTCCTATCTACATGAAACCACTCAGAGAAGTCAGTCAGAGTTTTGGAGTTCAGTGTCACGAGTCCACTAGCACCCAGCTCTATCTGTCCTTTCCATCTAACTTTAAGGAAGCTGTTTTGGTGCTAAACCAGTGACTGTTCTCAGTAATGGACTTGAGGCAAACAAACTGAAACTTTATCCAGAGAAAACTAAGGTGCTCCTGGTCAGTAATGAAGCAGATCAGGGAGCAGGAATTCAGCTTGTGATGGATGAGGTTGCATTCTTCCTGAAATCTCAGGCCATTTCCACACTAGAGGCCATTAGCCCAATATACTGTTACAATTGTGACATTGCCATTTGCGCGATGCAGTCGGGTTAGGAGCATTGTTTTCCGCACCCTTCTGCCTTCAGCAGATGAATAGTGATATTGCTACCAGTGTTCCTTCTGCAACACAGCTTCCTTGGCCATTCCCTGTCTCCATTGTCACCCTGCCCCACTGCCTCTGATTGGACCTCCCCCCGGAAGCCATACTAAACACAGCAGTACACTATTGCATTTTCACACTATAATGCCTAAAAATGTATTTTAAAAAAATTAAGAGTTTTAACTCAAAGGAGAACGTTCAAATAAACACATAGAGGTGATAGATTTGGAAACTACCATGCCATGGGACTCACTGAGGGAGGGACAAACTGGGCATGCCACACCCCACCCACTCCTGGATCCATGATGACTGAAATCGCTATCAAGTGCTATAACAGTACCACACTAAGTGCTAATGGAGACTCTTAATGGATTTTTTTCTGGAAACAGTGGTTTTATGGTGATTTTATAATGCTTGTGGATGGGATAGCAGCTGGATAGCAACAACATTGTATAGTAGCATGACTCCTCAACCAGAAACAACCTGCTGCTATGGCGGTATAGTGACGTTGTGTGGAGATGGCCCCAGATTTGCAGCTTGGATGTACTCCTGGACTCAGATTTGAGCCTGGATGCCCAGAAGTGAATTTTCATGGCTAAAACTAGTTCACCAGTGATGCCCATTTCTTGAGATGTCAGATTTGGCTATGATACCACATGTCTTAAGAGCCAGCATAGTGTAGTGGTTTGGGCATTAGATTAAAATCCTGGAGACCAGGGTCTGATTCCCTGGTTGGAATCCATTGAAATCCCTTTGGATGACTTTGGGCATGTCACATACTCTTAGCCCCAGAAAACTCCATGATAGATTCACCTTAGGAATGCCATAAGTCAGAAATGACTTGAAAGGTTACAACAACAAGTGCATGTTTTGATTACATCCCAATTGGATTATTATAGTGTGCTTTTTATGGGGCTGCCTTTCAAAATTATTCAGATACTTCAGCAGATCCAAAATTTTATGGCCAGTCTGTTGACTGGAGCTGATTACAGGAAACATACAAACCTTCATGGCTACCAGTCCATTTCTGGGCAGAACTCAAAGGGCTGATTACAACCTTGGAAAACTTATACAGCTTGGCCCCACACTATCTGAAAGACTGCATCTCCCAGTATGAACCTGCTCAAGTTTTAAGATCTTTGCGGAGAAGTTTTCAGTCTCACCTCCATCACTGGCACAGTTAGTGAGGACACAGGAGAGAACCTTCTCGGTGGCTGCTTCCAGATTATGGAATTTGTTTGCTGTCTTCTTTTTATGCTAGCAGGCTTAGACCTTTTTATTCAGGCAGGACTTTAGTTTATAATTTGTACCAAAAAGAGCTTTTAATGGGATGATGTTTTATCTGTTTTTATCTTTTTTAAAAAAACTATTCTTTAATTGGATTACATTGTTTTGACACAATATAATTATGTATTATATTGTGTTTTTTAAACTAAACTGTTTAATTTTTTTAAAAAACTTTTGTATGAATATATATTTTTTAAACTGTACCCTATTTTTATAGGGTTACTAGCATATTTACCCGGTGTTGCCCGGAGTTTTTATTTTCCTCTTAAGAACTCACCAAACTGTCTTCTCCATTTCCTGTAACTTTGCTCCATATTTCCCAATGCAATCTGTATTCAGAGTTATTTACATACACAGTTGGGGTTCCTGAGGGAGTACACTGTCTTCCTCCTTGCTGCTAGGCTTCGTGTCCATAGCAACTGGCCTACTTCTGTACCTGTAAATTTTCCTCATATTCCCCAATCCAATTTTTATTCAGTTGTTAACATTCAGAGGTTGGGTTCCTGAGGGAATACACTGTCCTCCTCTTTGCTGCTAGGCTTCATTTCCATAGCAATCGGCCTATTCCAGTACCTATAACTTATCCCCATATTCCCCAATCCAATCTGTGTTCATA
Organism: Iguana delicatissima; assembly: GCA_948472985.1. Taxonomy (NCBI): domain Eukaryota; kingdom Metazoa; phylum Chordata; class Lepidosauria; order Squamata; family Iguanidae; genus Iguana; species Iguana delicatissima. The sequence goes on along the minus strand of CAOKZL010000170.1, from coordinate 1,699,896 downwards.
GTTGTTAACACACAGGGGCTGGGTTCCTGCAGGAATACACTACCCTCTTCCTTGCTGCTAGATGTTGTTACCTGAATACTCTATAACTTTAGCATGCATTTTTTAAACCTAGGAGAAGAGGGAAAATAGCAATTCACATGATCTCATGTGTCATAGTATTTTTAATGTGCAGTTGCCCTGTCCCCACTCCCCAACCACCCATTAAATGATTTTCCAAGAAGTCCAGATGCCAATGCCTTCCATGAAGAACTGTTTTCCCGCCATTGCTTTTATCTTTTTTTTTTCCAACCCAGAAAAATCCACTAAGGAAAATAGGGGCATACTGTCTTTCAAATGCAATTCCAGTGGCAGTTGATGGCTCCTGTGTCAATGAGGCAATGAGTCCATTTTGGTTTTTAGTCTGAACTTTAAAGGTGCTATTAAAGGTATCAAACCTGTTGTGAAATGTTGAGTTCAGTTCCTTGGATTGTTCCTTAGTCCACATTAAAATCCAGACTGGATAAACTGCTACACTGACATAGAAGCTGTCAGTTGTCGTTGGGAAACATTAAGACCTAATTTTAAAGCAATACTGTGGCCATTTTCATTCTGATGTTTCTGTACATTTTCCATTTGTTTCTCAGATGGTAACCAGTGCCTTCTGCTTTTTAAAAAAACAAGCTAACTAAAAAGTTTCAGTTGGGAAAATATGCCCTTTGTGTTCCACTCAGAACTTAACAAGTGAAATAACTTTGATATAAAACAAGTCAGTGTCCATCCAAAAGATCTCTCCAACAGCTTTCCCTTATTTTACACTTATTTCTTTGGACCTTACATTTGCCAAGCATCTGTTAGTGGTGGTGTTAGAAAGGGCCAAGAGAGCATGAAAACAAGACAGCTAAATTGCTGCAGCTCACAAGCCAGTTCTACAGCTTTCCAGAAGGATGAAGTCTCACAGGAGTTTGTCTGAAATTGGGATCTATATTTGTACATGGTGTGAGACCAATCTTTTAGGAAAGTGCGTACAGGCAGAAGCATTATCCTATTTCAGAGCTATCGGTAGATGTCATAAAATGTGAGAACCCTGACTGAGATCAGCTTTTAAGAGCACATTTCAAAGCAGCCTTCATTTAAAGGCGTGCAATTTTACACTCTGGACTTATCTGAGGATATTTTCATGACTAGGATATTTTAACAAGCTAAAAATATTTTCAAAATTAGGACTGACCCTGGAACAATTTTAGTTATTCGTTTAACATTATCATTTAGGTTTTAAGACTGAGTCCTAGAGATATGGGAAAATAGCAGCCTTATCAATAACCTTATATTGCAGAATCCAATGTGAAAAACTTCAGGAGGACAGGCTGAGAACTGGGAAGAAGTTCTGGGTTTTAAGAAACCTATAGCATTGCTATTCACCATCCATGGACCACTGCCACTCCATGAGCTATCAGCTGACAGTCTCTGGAGAGTTTTCAGGAAAGAAATACACAATTGTAGCCAAGGGGCACGAATGTAGTACCGGTCCCTGACACATTGGACAACAATTTGTTAGTAGTAGCCTACATTGTTGCCTTAAAACTTGGGTGACCCAGAGGTCCACCCGTAATTCCAGTACCCCTATTCAAAGGTGAGGAATTATTATTATTCCAGGATCTCCATTCAAAGGTGGGGGTGTATGGCCTTGTAACAAGACAGCTTCAGTCCCTCCCCAGACTGCCAATGCCATACCAATCCCAGAAGAGGTAGCCATGCTATTTAAAGTGAAATCATAGTGGTATAAACTGTGTAGTGTGCAAGGGCCCCAGCTCAAGTGAGGAATATTGAGAGATGCAGTCCATCAATGACTGGAGGGCTCCATGGTTCCCACTCTGCCTTGGAGAGTTTGGCTTTGATGTGGCATATTTCGTTAGGAACCATTATATCAATATGAGTCTAGCTGACAAATTTTCAAGGTTCAGTAGGAGGCTATCTAACAGGGAAAAGCTACCTGTTTTGAATGATGAGCTATTAAGAGAAGCATTGATCTGTTGTGTTAGTAAGATGCCACAACCAGATTGGGAAGCCAGAAAGGTGTAGCATTTTAAATGTTGGACTACAGCTCTGGAAACCAGGGTTCAAATAACCACTCAGCTATGGAAACTAGGTAACTTTGGACACATCACATTCTCTCAGCCTCAGAGGAAGGCAAGATTAACTTTGCAAAAAAAAATGATAGCATTGCCATAAGTCAGAAACAACATGAAGGTACACAACAACAACAAGAATCTGTTCAGAGTATGATGCAGAGACTGGGCTGAGGGAAAAGAGTCCCACCATCTTCTACTAAACAAATAGGAAAACTGGAAATGAATGTTACTTAAATTGTTGTATTTCTTCAAGGTGACTATGGCTTAAGGGATTTGTTGATAAGATTTATTCAAAGAAGCTTTGCCACTGTCCCTTTAAGGCTAAAGAGAGTGACTTGCCCAGTGTCACCCAGTAGATTTCCACAGCTGAGTGGGGATCTGAACCCTGGTTTCCCAGACTACTCATCCGCGACTCGAACTACTATGCTGCACTGTTCATGATGTGAACCTTTATGTCCTAATATTTAATAAATGCTGCCCATTTTTCACCAAGATGCTTGTGTCTAATCCCTTTATTCTGGAGACTGGTTGCAATGAGGCAGTCATCTATATTAAGAAAAATTCTGCATAGGATGTCTCCCAGGAACATCCAAGACTTTAGTTGATAATTCCTGAGTGACTTGAACAGGATTCACATGAACTTTTTAAATCTCAAAGCTAGAACTCTACAACTATTCCAGTTTTTGACACAGTAATACATAGAATACATCAGGAATGCATTCTCTCAGACAACCAGAGAGGGTGATAAGAGCTCACTGCATGCTGAACAAAATACCAGGAGGCTAAATAAAAGTTGTTACAAAAGCAAGATGTAGTCACCCTGTCTGAGAGAAACCACAGATAGGACAGAGTGTCAGAATAAAAGCAGAGCTTAATGCTGAACATGTGTGTATATTCCTCTTTTCAAATGGACTGCCTCTTATTCCTTATCTGAAAATACATAACCCAGCTCACCCACTCATGTACTGTTTCTGTTGCTACTTTCTGTCTTTCATTTTTCCCCCTGGAGTGTTCCATATACATCAAACAATGCAAAGAGTAACGCTATTTAGCTTGAATGTGCCACAGCAGGGAACAGAGGCAGCCTCCAGGACCAGTTAGGTGCCTTCTAAGGCGGGAGTGGGAATTGTGGGTCCTTCCTAATTGCGTAAGACTGCATAATTCTAGGTCAACATTGGGCAGAATAGGGAGAGACAGCTGCAGGATTTGGGATGATAGAGGAAATTATTTGAGAGAACAACAAACCAACCCAGCCTTCCTATTTACATTGTTTGATGTATGCTGCATACTCAAAAAAAGAAAAGATAGCAAGGCAAGAAGTATTACGTGAGGGTCAGATGCAGTTGAGTTCCATGACATATTTTTAGATAAAGAATCTGTTTAAAACACACACACACACACACACACACACACGCTACCAGAGATGTTGATCTTTTCTTTTCTTTTCCTTATATCCTGCTTTTCTCCCAGTATGGGACCTAACATGTTGCAGTGTAGGTTAAAACAATACACAACCAAAACAATATATAATGGTACAAAACCATTAATTAGGCAATCCTATTAAAAAAGTTAATTTAAAATATTTTAAAGCATGTTTAAAACTTAATAAAGACAACAATCCAGCATGCCTCAATTAAAAAAAAAACTTCTAGAGAACCAAATACAAATCAGTCTGTCTAAAATTAAAAAAAAGTATTTGCCTGCTGACATGAACAGGCTAGATCAACATGAATCTCTTGTGGGAAGAAATTACATAGTCTGAGAGAAGTCACTGTGAAGGCTCTTTTCTAAGTCCTCACCAAATGTACTTGTGACTGCAGTGGGATTGAGAGAGTCATTGCATATTACAGTGGAGACAGCACTGGAAAGCTGAAGAAAAGATACTGCTACAAGATGGAAACAGCCTGTTCATGAGAGCAGAGGTAGAACAGTCATTCAAATCTCCACATTCACATGTTGGCTGAGATCCTACATGGTCAAGCATAGCGTAAGAGTTCTGTCTATGGAACTATGCTACCGCTCCCCTGTCACTTTCCCAGCATTCACTGTCTCACTGCCATTCCATTCCTGGTGGAAAGTGAGGTCAATCAGAGAAGCATATGACTGTCTTTCCTTAGAACACCTTCTGCTAAGATCTGCTGGATTTTCTGGAGGTCTCAGCAGATGATGTCATTGCTCTGTGTCTGGTTATGGGAACATAGCCAAATGTTGTGTTGTTCTCCTCTGCTCTCCACCAGCAACAGAACAGTCACTGGGAGGGGTCCTATTGCAGTAACACAGTGAGTTCTGGGTGTCTTTGGTTGCTGAAGAGGGCAGAAGAGAATATCCACCAATGCAATGACTATAAAAATATTTGCAGTCAGCCCTCCACATTTGTGGGTTTCGCTTTTGCAGATTTGATTATTCATGGATCTTTGCTGTCACCACTGCTGCCTTCCTATACCATTTTTAACAGGGACTGCAAGCCTTGTGAGACTGAGAAACTGCAAATAAGGCTTGTAAGTCCTATTACAAGCAGTGGGGGTGGCAGTAAGCCCTACCAGCCACCCACTTCTGCCTTGTGAAGGAACCCTGATGCCTCAAAAGAGTCCATGGTGGGTTGAATATGGTGATCATACTTCTTCTCTCTGTGTTAAATATGGTTTTGGAGGGCCTAGAATTATTCACTATTTTTTCACTTTCATGGGGGTCCTGTGCTTCTAACTCTAGCAAATGTGGAGGGATGACTGTACACAAGTGTGAGGCAGATTTAAACTTGTGTATATCACAAGAGCCTGCCATTATAAGGGCTAGAACTGGCTTGGCATTCCTAGTGCCATGCTGTGTTTGGGTCATATAACAACCCCATTCAGTTTGCCATTTTAAAAATCTTCTTGGCCTAGTTTGTGGTAGGGTGCTTTCATTTTATTTGATTTTTTGCAGGATCAGCTTTCTCTGTATCACTGGCCTAGATATCCACATCATTACCCAGATGTCTTTCTTTCAAACAGAAAAATATTTGAACTGTGCCACCCCTGACAAATTTATTTGCAACAATCAAATCATTCTCTCTGCTGGATGGCAGAAGCAGCAGGGGACACTAAGTAATGAGCCAGTGGGGGATGCCCCGGCATGTTGAACCTCTGCATGTGTTTTATGTGTGAGCCAAGTCAGCCTCCCCAGTGGCAGTGGGAGAGAACAATAGCTGGACCTGTATGAAAATTAGCATGCTTGACAGTGACAGATGCAGTTATTGACATCTCTGGCAGAATGAAGTCCTTGAAATACAATTATATGAATGAGAGAAAAAGAGAGAGAGGGAGGGAGGGAGAGAGGGGGAGAGACATTGGTCTTACAAAACTGAAGGACTAGGGAAATTGAAGATGCATGCAAGGTCACAAATTGTACGGTACAATATCTTTGCCTTTGCAGGAAAAATGCCTTTTAAGCTCTTCTTATTGGAGAATAATAACAATTTTAAAGGAAAGAAGAGATGACATTGACGCTGTTCCAGATACTGCCAGATACACGGGAAAAAAGTGAAAGTACTGATTTTATACTCAAGCAGAAGTGAGGGGGGCTAACAGAACACATATACAAAATACAAGTGCACGGAAAAGTTACTTTTGAACTTCAACTTCCATAATCTCCCAAATATAACTTTTGCAAGTTCTCTAGCATACACACACAAGCTCTTTAACACACACACACACACACACACACACACACACACACACACACACACTGTGATTATGACTCAATCAGCTCTATTTATTAGTGTGTGTGTATGTACTTTCAGGTTGCTTGTTGCCTCATGGGGACTCCATGGATTTCTTGGGCATAGAATACTCTGAGACAGTTTGCCATTGTTTTCCTCTGAAATAGAGTAGTACCCCTTTGGTTAAGGTACTGCTGAAGGCTCAAGCAGCTGTCTCAAAATATGTGAAATTTGTGAAAAGTACAGTCACACAATGTGTATGCATGTCTGCAAGAGCTGGACTTGCTTAGCCTGAAGAGAAGGTTAAAAGCAGAAGGACCACGAGAATGCTGCTCCAATACCTGAACAGTGACCATGTAGAAGAAGGAGCAGACTTGTTTTGTGTTACTCCTGAGGGCAGCATTAGAACCGACAGGTGGAAATGCCAGGGAAGCAGATTTCTACTGAGGATTAGATGAATCTTCCTCATGGTAAAGACTACTGAACAAGAGAAGAGAGTGCTTTTGAAAGTGGTGAACTCTTCTTCACAAGATATGTTCAAGCAGAGGCTGGACAAACTTTTGTCTGCTGTAGTGCAGCTGACTTGTAGCTTTGCATTGAGCACAAGATTGAAACAGTCAACCTCCAAAGTACCTTCCCGTTCCAAAATTCTATAATCCTATTATTCTACCTATATGAGTTTATGGAACTATATCCTTTATCATCTCAATAGATACATTTTTAGATTGTGTATTTTGCTTTCTCTTCAGACTGCAGAAATCCATCTCATCTTTTGAAAATGTATGTTATGTTACGACCAGTAAAATGAATCTGTTAGAAGATAAAGCCATTATTTTGTTTTTCATGTTCCTCATTTCAGAGATATTTATAAAAATGAAGGCAATATATAATGATCTACTTGTACATATACAATATTATTAATAATTGCATTAGAAATATATTAAATTTTAATTATGCAAGGGCATCTTGCAAAGTTAATGCCACAAATAAATAAAATTCTTTTTTAAAATCCTCTTTAGTTATCTATGAAGACTGATAAATAAACATGAAATAAATAAATAAATAACAACTGTTGTATAATTTATGAACTACCCAATATTTCATGTGGCTGTGTATTAACTTATACCTTATTGTTCCAAAATGTAGTAAACACTGACCATTTTTCAAAGAATCTGTTATCACATTGTTTTACTTCACTAACCTTAATAATATTGTTAGTTTTTGAAAATAAATCAGATCCCAGGCCCTTGACATTCAATCCATTAAGGAATGAATGTCTCATTGGTTCCATTTGTGCTTATAGTGATTCTAACAGCAGTTAACAAATAACTTCCCTGTCTTGTAACACATTAGATTTCATGCTATAAAACATTATCATGACTGCATCAGGAAGCAAATTGTAGTCCATTGTATATTTTCTATTTTATATAATCACACTCCAACACACTTTAATTTTGGAACATTTTCAATAGCCCCTACAGAACACAAGTGAAATCCAATCTACCTGCAATAGGCTTCATTTGCACACTGGTACACAGAGCCTGAGCCACAGCCAGTTTGGTGTATTGGTTTGAGTGTTGGACTATAAGCCTTATCACATGAGACCCTCTCTTGCTACAATTGTGTTGTCTGTAAAAATGCTATGCAGTCATGATTGCTATCTTTCCTTGCACACCTTTGGGACCATTCTTGGATTACAGGACTTGTTAACTCCAAAACCTTATCACACACAGATTATCTACCCACTACCTTCTCCAACACTATCTGAGTCTCTTTTTGTTGTTTCTTTTCTGAGAAGTGTAAGGGACAGAGGGAGAGGGGAGAAAGCACAAATGGGCAGCCTCTCACCTTAGTGCAGTGCCAATCAAAAGCCAGTTGGGGGTCCCCTAAGATGAGTCTCTTCTATCTCCCATCCTTCCTCCCCACATTTTGCTGTCATGGCATCATGGAAGGAAGCTCAGGCAAGAACTCCTTTACATTCTCTTGTGTTTCTATTCCACTCTGATCCTATAGCCGGTGTGTGTATGTGCGTAAGAGAAAGAAGAGAGAAAATGAGGCATTACCATGACAAGGCATTGTACTGTTGTGCCATTGCAGCAGCAGAGGCCATTTCCACACTAGGCTGTTATAGTGCTGTTACCGCAGTTTCTGGCCAGACTTGGGGGATACCAGATATTATTTTGATATCAATAATTTGGCCTTCCTTACCCATTCCTTCCCATGTGCTAGCGAGGCCCCCAGACAAGCACGCAAACAGGCTCAGTCGCTAATTGCTGGAATATTCAAAACAAATACAGGCAGGCCAGAAATAGCCAAACTGCCGCTTCAGGAGACCTCCAGGCAAGTACCCGCATTATGTATGCATGCTACTTACAAAGAACTGCCTGCCCCGAGCAGGCAGCTTGACGAGCCGAATACTCAACAGTCAAGCACTCTTCGTTTGCATACTGGCTACTCTATTGACAATTTGGACTTAACTCAATAATGTAAAATTCTGACCTTTCAGAGGCTTTGTCTCCTGCCCGAAACTCATTGTTTTCCCCAAGTATGGACTAGCCTATGGCTGCATTTCCCCCTATAAAACCCCCTGACTTTTAGAGCTTCTTCAGATTGCTCTCAACTGCCATACCGCCTTGTGCCGCTTTGCTTGGTGAGCCTTCCCCTCAGTCCCACGTACTGAGAACCTTCAAATCCATGAACTCTATCTGTAGACTCCCCAGGCTTCAGGACAGATGCAGTATTTCCCATACCTAAAACCTCCTCTAAAAATCTCTCTATCCCACTCCAACCTTTATTTCTCTAGTTATCTGTGTGGGTGTGCTGCATACACTTGTTTGATTGTATTTTAATAAAAACCACAATTATTATTTCACATCTGTTTGCTCCTTGACTTGGCCTGACCCCATAGACATTGGGTAAAAGATCTCGCTCCTTTGCCCTGCCTCTTGTATTGCTAACTTGTGCTCTTTGACTAATTTCCCCAACTTGTGTAATTTGGAGAGCATTTAGGTGTCCCTCACAGGACCCCCAGAAATCAGAGTAACAGCTATTCCATTTGGCTCATAACAACAAAAGAAGTCCCTTGGATCAGACTAAATCTAAGCCACAGGAGTCTGATACAAGCCTCTGGAAAGCCCATAAACTAAAAGACCTTGCTCTGTTGCCCTGCCTCTCACAGTGCTAACTTGTGCTCTTTGACTAATTTCCCCAACTTGTATAATTTGGAGAGCATTTAGGTATCCCTCACGGGACCCCCAGAAATCAGGGTAACAGTGCTATTGTTCCACTTTCAACATTGTATGGAATCCTGGGGTTTGCAGTTTAGAGAGGGGCCTGCTGGACCCTTTCTAAACTGCAAACCGCAGGCTTCCATACGATGTTGAAAGTGGAATAATAGCGTTGTATCAGCCTAGTGCAGAAATAGCTAGACTCAGAAAAGGGGCTGGATCTCTCACCCAAAGCTCACAGCCACCGATCACCCTGTGATTAGCCCAAATCAGTGTAACAGCACGATTGAACTTTCACATAGCATGACAGAAGTGGGAAAGGAGGTCAATAATGAATTTTTTTGTGACAGTAAAAAAATCACTTTTAAAACAGTCTCCCATGAGACAGCAGGAAGCTTCAACTGAACTGCTGTTATCCAGATGCAATTACAATTTACCCGTCTCATGAGATAAGGCCCTATGACTCTGGAGACCAGAATCTGAATTCCTGTTTGGCTATAGAAACCCATTGAGTGGCCCTGAGCAAGTCACACTCTTTCAGCTTCAGAGGAAGGCAAAGACAAGCCTCATCTAAACAAATATTGCCAAGAAAATCCTGTGAAAGATTTGCCCTAGGGTTGCTATAAGTCAGAAACAACTTGAAGGCATACAACAACAAGAAGACAGGGCCTAAAAATTAAAACAGTTTGGCATTCCTTTAAATTCAGTGGGTGGAGACTAAGAATATCTTATTTTCTTTTTCAATAAACAGCTAGTACATGCCACAAATTAATGCAACTTAATTTGGGCCTTGCCCTCTCCCTTGTGAACTAAACAATATTCTGGAACCTAGAAGAGTAATGATAAATTCGAAGTGTAGGTACTCAGCAGGAGGCCCTTTCACATTATACAATTATAGTGCAATGATTCCATTTTAACTGCCATAATTCCATCCTATTGCATGCAGGAATTTGCAGTTTTAGGAAGTGTATTTAAAATTCTTAATCAGAGAGTTGTAATAACCACTAAACTACAAATCTCTGGGCTCCACAGAATGCAACTGTGGTAAAGTGGAATCATAGTACTATAACTATGTGGTATTAGAGGGGCCTTAGGACAGTATAGCAAGATCCTCACAGAGAATTCACAAGAACAGGTGACTGTGTTGATCTAAAACAATTTGTAGTAGTTTTTATCCCTACCAGAAACAGGTCTGGTATCAAGCCTTCCACAAATTCTTGGGATTACAACAGAGATAGCTGATAATAATACAGTGCTGGTGGGGACTCTCATTGCCCCTCCAGTTACTATGGGGTTGCTGCTAAGCTCAGAAGAAACAAAAGAGTCAAAAGAAGTGGCAGGTGATGTCATAGTCCCTGCTAATCAAAAAGTTTTTATGGCTTTGATTCCATGAGTCATGGTTCTATTATTCTACTACTGGAACCACAGATATTTCAGTAAAGCAATCAAGGATCTGCAAGTATCTGCATTTTCTTTCCAATTAGATTTTTTAAAAAAAAATCTGATGCATCCTATGCAGTGTAGAATAACAACTGTCAGCTGCATATTGCTTATAACCCTTCCCTTTTCAGCTGTGGTTATGCTCCTGGGAGAAGCATTGAAGTTTCACTATTGAACCATCAAAGAGCCTGGAAAAAACTTGACAAGAGTCCATGGAAAATCAGTGCATGTCATTATGTGAGAAATGAAATATCCATATTGCCTGGGGCCTGGGAGAAGGAGTGTGCCATTACTGGGGGAAAAAGAAAGGGAATACTGAGATGTTTGGTTTGAGAAACTGAGGTGAGAAGATGTGGCTCCAACAGTGTAATCTTCTGCTTGCCTTTTAGTTCAGCAGGACTTATGCCCACATATGTCAACCTAGAAGGGCATACTGAATGTTATACGGTGATTCAGAACAGAGCGAAAAATTCACTCAGTTTGCATGTCTTGGAGCTAACCACGGAAATTAACACAAATCTGTAGTTGGAAAACTATACAGATTGAAAACATGCACGATCATGTGTTAGTTGATGGATCCCTGTCTACAAAAATGTGTATGTTTGAAAAAATGTTCTTCACATGTTTCTGTGAAGAACAAAAAAATGGCAAAATCTTGGATAGAATGAGCTTGGCAGAGGGAGAATGAGACTGCTGATGAGGCTGAGCTTGACAGATTTACTCATGATTAATCTTATTTTGAAGCCCAAGGTTAGAGTATCACTGTTAAGAAGACTGAAGCTAATGAAACTCCAAAGTCTTTCTAAACTATGCAATGGCAGGTAGATGACTTGGTACTCAGAGCTTCACTCCACCACAGCTCAGTCATCTTAAAAGAAACTTTTCAAGCTCTACAATTGGTATCTACACATTTTTGGTTAACCTCTTGTAATTTTTTAAAAATTATTATTATTATTATTAAAATCATTAACATTTCCATCAACTGCCTTCTTCACTTAGGTCCTTTCTGCAACTCACATTTTCTCGGTGCTGGGGTGCGGGGATTGTGCGAGCAGCAGAGGCTGTTGTGTCCTGGTTTCTTCAGCTCTGCAGCTGCCGTCTGCTCTTGCGAGAGCCCTACCTCTTCCTCCCGCAGTGCAGCCTGGGATTTTCCTGCAGTGCAGCCTGGGGCAGGAAGTGCGGGTGCCGCGGCTCCGGAGCTCCATACGCACAGCAAGTGTGAGCAGGGCCCTGGAGTGATGCGTGATCGTGCACCATTTTCAGCTTAAAGCCGAAAATGAAAAAGTGCACAAGCAGTGCCTGCCAGACACTGGAGTGTTGCGCGATTGTGAGTGTGTCGTGTGGACCGCTCCTCACATTTGTGCGATGCTCGAGGGGCCCTTTTGCATGGCAAATGCCGTGTGAAAAGGGCCTTAGTGTCAGGGACTCCCTGCTGCAGTGACTGAACTGGTCAAATATGGCCTGGAACACAAAATCTTGTCATTCTAGTGAAGCTGGCCAACTTTTCTTTTTTAGCAAGTTCTGAAACCATTGTGGTTTCTATATAAAAATATCCCACATTTCACGTCATCATCTCATGGATTTTATTTCAACCTTCTTCTCTTTATGCTTGAAAAAATAAAATCATTTTTTTTTAAAAAAAATCTGTGGCAGCTCTTCAGAATCAGAGAACACATTAAAGTGGCTGCAGGGATGCAGCTAAAAATGGTGTCACTGAAGACAAAACTTCCACATTTAGAATGGCTTTTGGCTTGGATGGTTACCTGAGTCTCTACATGATGGAAGACAGCAAGCAACTCCCAATGCAATTGTTAGAGCACAGGAAATGTAGGCCAAATGGGAAGGCCATTTTAAATAGCATTGGAATGATTAGCATAACGTAAATCCAGACACTGATCAATACTGCTTTCTCAATAGTGTTAAATTAGTAAGAACTCAATACTGGCAAGTTCAGTCCATTACCCTATCATTCTGATTAAATCTAGTTCTTCATGTGGCTTGGATTATTCTTATACTACAAACTGCAGTATAAATTCACTTACACTTTAGAGTGCACTCCATACCCACTGTAAAAAATGCGCTGTGTTTTATTACTTGTTTTCTGCTCCCCAATTCTATTTTTTACTGTTATTGAGTGACTGTCACAAATTCAGCTCCTTTGAAAGTAATGGGATTAGACTGTCAGCTAGTCCTGGCAGAAATGGGCTGAGTCTGTGCTCTGTGTTTGTGAGATGCTGTTTGGGAAATTCATCTTTTTGAAACTTGCCAGGATTTTCAGCTCAGCGGCAGCAGGTTGTAGCAATGGTTATTGGCAGAAGGTAAAATGTTTGGCACCCTGGCATGTTTTGTGACACAATCAAACAATTTGGCATATTTAAGCACATGGACATGGGGGACATTTGCCAACAAAATAGATTGATTTGGGTCTAGTTCTCACTAAGATGGTAGATCTGTGTCTCAGCTCTCCCATTTCAGATTGCAGGCTGGAATACTATTCCATTATCAAATATAACAACAAAAAATACCAACAAGAAAACGACAGATATCATAGCATTTAGTATGCTAGGGAGAAAGACAAGCTGGAATTCTACTACCTCATATCTAGATGTAATAGTGTTTTCTTTTTTTTTGGATGGAGAAAGATACTCAGTAATACAAGTCCTTGTTGCAGTGTAAAATGGTGTGGTCCTGCTACTGTTCTATAACTTCAGTTTGATCTATGCTTTCATCACGCAAAGTCTTTCAGAATTCTTCTATCCTTTATAGCTAAGGTTAGACAACTTTGGAATCCTTTGGATATTTTTGGATTTCAGCTCCTTTGACCCTTCACTGTCTCAGGTAGGACTGCTAGAAATTGAAGTCCAGTCACTGGTGAGCCCTAGTTGCCCTTCTGTGTTTTAAGCAGAGCTCTTATAAAAATAATCAAGATTTTTGGTGGGAGATATTTATAAAAATGTGTTGCTACTGCTCCTGTGGTAGTATGGTGTGTGTGTGGCAACATTTAAGTGAAAAACCAATAGTAATAAAACCTATTATTGTTAAATTTATGTGGGAATGAAATACCAGATGAAAACATAGCATGCAGAGCTTGGTGGGTGGTGGTGGTATTGATTAGAGTGTTTTGTTAGATCAGAATCTCAGGACTACAGTCCCACTTTGAGGCTGTGAAGTATATTGATGGATGTTGTGTGAATCCACTTTCTGAGTCTAGATTACCTTACTGTGTTGTTTTGGAGGGAAGAAGCAGCCACACCACCATGGAAGATGCAGGGCAGGTTAAGCGTAACATCAGACACCTAAGTACATAGTGCTAATGCATAGAATTCATACAACACTTTCTCATTCTCTGTAACAAATATCAGGGCTAAGCAACCTCATTGGGTCTGGGGCCAAGTTTGCTCCAGGAAAACTTAAAATCCTCTGAAAGATTCTGAAAGAAGATTTTAATTTTTTAAATTTTTTTTTAAAAAAGTTCCAATTAAAAGTAGATGCAAAAAAGTACTTTTTGAATGAAGAGGAAAATTACTTGTCCAGCAAAGACCTTGGCTATTACATCACTTTTGGGGGGATGATTTTTGTAGGAGAATTGCCTCTCCTGGGGATGTACAGGAATGGTGGTTTGCCTTGCTTTGAAGAATAGCTCTTTGGCCTGCTCCAGAGGCCACCAAACTGTACCCCACTTCCCATGAATCCTACGTTCCATGGCTTGCTGACCCTGGGGGTACATGACATTGGTAATCTTTAAAATGATTTTATAAGGTTGATCAGTATTATCCTATAACAGATAAAGGAACGTGACTTCCCTAAATCTTCCAGGAAATTTATGCCTGGACAGAGATTTGAGTTGGGGGGCTTTTGTCTCATAGAACACACTATGACTAGGTTCTGCTGCTCAGAACCTAGTCAGAACCTAGGCCACTTCTGCACTCAACTGTTATAGTGCTATTATTCCATTTTCAACATCCTATGGAATCCTGGAGTTTGCAGTTTAGGGAGGGGCCTTTGAGGATTCCATAGGATATTGAAAGTGGAATAATAGCACTGTAAAAGTCGAGTGCAGAAATGGCCCTAGTCACTCACTTCAATGGAAGTGTTTACTTACAAACAGCTACAAACTTCAAGAGAAAAGAATGGGGAAAGCCTTGAGATACATTCATTCTTGTGTGAGGGAGATGGGTATGTCTTAAACAACTGTGTGACTTAGATCTTGCAGAACTGAGCTGTTGAGCTGAACATGTCATGTGTGGGTGGTGAGTGATTTCCCCCCTACTAGTGGCAGGAGAAAAACTGGGCCGTTCTAAAAACAACTGAAAAAGTGGGATGACAGAGAATTTCTTGGGACTGTCCCTGCCAAATTGGAACAGTTGGGCAGTATGTTGTCAACCGTGAAGGCTGTATAGGATGCTTGTTTACATGATAAGATCTACACCTAGCCTATTGCTTGGCCGATATATAGCTGTCACATCAACTCCTATCTATTAGTGTGTTTAGTGGATCGTGCAGATTCACTGACGAAGGAAGTGATGAAGACTGTGTCACAAAGGAATTGCCAGAATAATTTGGCTGACTTTTATGATGAGACAAAGTAACTGGAGAATGCTAGGATTTTTGCAGCTTAGAAAAATAATTGATGAACAGGAATGGAAACATTTTGAGTGTTTTGCAAGTGCCATTTCCTATGTTTTTGATAACAGAGAGATTGACCTTTAATAATGGAGCTTTTTATTCAAGTGAATCCCCATGGCTCCTCTGCAACATAGCAGTTGCTAAAAATGCCTTAATTGGGATTTAAATGAATGTAGCGCCATCTCATTTTTACAGAAATATTCTGAGAGTCATTGAATCCCATCCTTATATATATATAAAAGATCATAATAAATACTCTGGAGTTTATCACTTGAGTTTCTTTTCTAAGTTTCGTCTCAGTTTTGTTTCACTCATTTCTCTGGCTAAACCTCAAATGCTTGTGTAGCATAAACAATATCCCTTAAAGCATGCCAGGTAAGTAACTAACGCTCTCTAAATTCTCTGCTCAACAGCTCCCATGAGTTAATGTGATTGAGCAATGACTTGACTACCTCTGTATTGCTATCTGTCAGAGGAACTTTAGAGAAGGCACTGACAACATTCATTCTGAGCTATTTCATATCAATTTCTTGAAAGCTATTTCCTTGGCACTGTAAAAAAAAATGCAGGTTTTCAATCTTTACTGAATAAGCAAGTTCATTTTAGCATTAAATTGGAGGGCTTGCAGATTCAACTTTCCTAATGCCTTTACTGTCCTCTTTACCTTTTCCTTTAGTGTTGTGAAAAGCCATTCAAGGGTGAATTATACCCAAGTTGTTTTAGAATAACAATGCACTATTTCTTCTTCCTCCTCTTCTCCTCCTCTTCTTCCACCTCCTCCTCCTCCTCTACCAAAACAGAAAGGGGTTTTGTTTACAGAGGAAAAATAACTTTGTATCTTTTGGTCTTCAGGCATCAACAAGAAACATTAAGTTTACAGAATAACATTCTTTTTCTTTAACATTATAACCAAACTGCTGCATAACTTAAACTCCAGCTCTTTCTTTTCCTGTCATACTCTCTCTTTCCAATTTCCCTCATTATCTAGTTCTCCTCAACATCTCATTCCCATCTCCAACTTCTCTTATTCCCTATCTGACTCTTTATCTTTCCAATTCTCACTCTTCAGTTGGAGATGTAGCCTTTTAGCCTTTCTGAATATTTTAAAAGCTCTGATTAGCTGCCTTGTCTCTAACCTCCCCCAGCAAATTAACCCTTTCACCACAATGTCTCTCATTTGTGGGGTTACCATAAGGTAAAGTTACCATAAGGTAAAGTTGACTTGATGGAAACCAACATTGTTGGAGAGGTTTTCAGAGAGGTGTGTCAAGGATCCAGCTTACAAAGTTCTGTTTGTTCATTGATAAATTACAGGATTCATCCATACAAAGCAAAAAAGTTCAGAATACAAAGACCCTGCTGGAGATTTTGGCACAATTCTGCTTCCCTTTTGGATATGGCTCTAACCTGAGGAACCCATCCAAGACATTTTGCTCCATGAGGGAAAAGTCGACATGGCATCCCCCCTCCATTCCATGTGCAGAAGCTGACTAGACTGGCATTTGGTTTAAAAACTTGTAATGGAGCAGTAGCTTCCACAAAGCATAAGAGAGAGAGCAAAATACCTTAGGAAGTAAAGTTTCTTTTGTCTCCAGCCCCTGGTATCAAAGGTGGCCATCATACTGTATTTAGTGGCAAAATGAGAGACAGACCAGTTTGACTCATGATGTACAGTCTTTTAGGAGGCTTTGGCAAATCTAGTCATTAGCTTTTGTTGTAGCTGTGTGCCTTGAAGTCATTTCGAATGTATGGCAATCCTAAGGCGAACCACTCATGGGGTTTTCTAGGGCTGAGGGTATGTGATGCGCCTAAGGTCACCCAGTGGATTTACATGGCCAAGCAGGGAATCAAACCCTGGTCTCCAGGATCATAGTCCAGTGCTCAAGCCTTAGGTCCTACTGAAATGAACAGTTTCAATTCTTTTCAATAAGACTTGATCAGGAGAACCTCCTAGGGATTGTGTACCGCACTGAATATTGGTGGGGAAGTGCAAGTCAGGGGTTCATCCAGACAGTCGAAATGTGTCAGAATGTGATTGTTTTTCATTACTGTATGTACTGTTTTTTATTTTCAAGAATCAAAAAAAGTTTCTCTTGTATTTCTGGGTAAATCTCATTCATTAATAAAGCTTTTTAGTGCTTGCTTAAACACAACACTTCTTTCTGTACCATTACATTTGGGTATATTTTGAATTCCAAATTCTGGTTCTAGTCTGAGGCAGTGTTTTTACTGAATGATAAAGTGGTTTATTTTTTAACATTATCAATCTAATTCACAAAAATATATTAAAAAAAGGAAGAAAAGATAGAAGGAAGAAAAGAGAGAAAGAGAGAGAGAAAGACAGATAGCTCAAATACAGTAGGGTTCTGACTCCCAATCCTAATTGTAATGAAAAGAGAAAGAAAAAATACATTATTTTACCACTACAGATCCAACTAAATAATCTCACTAATTATTAATAACTATAACCACAGATTATTCCATTGTTAGATTTTGTATTGCTCAAAAAATCCATAAATTGTTTCCAGTCTTTCAGAAAGTCTTCAATTGTCTTATCTGTTAGAACTCATACTAATTTAACAATTTGGGCTTAGCAGCCTTAGCAGTGACCTTTGCAGCCCATTCTTCTATCATCAGTGCTTCAGTCTGCTTCCAAGTTTGAGAAAACAATATTCTTGCTGCTGTTATCATATTCATATTTACTGTCAAATTCTTTATCCATAAGGTTCAACAGAAACATTTCTCTTAACATTACAAAATCTACTTTTAAATTTTTTGGGATTAACATAATATATCTTAGACCAGTAACTTTTCACCTTCTTGCAACATATGAAAAAAGAAGCCCTTCTTATCTTGGTATCCCCACCATTGGTTTGAAACATTCTGGAACATTTTTGTCAGCCTGTTTCAGGTTAGATGCCATCCAAACATCATCTCATTCAAGTTTTCTTTTAAATTACTGCACAAAGTCAATTTTATATTTTTCAACCACACTTTCCCCAGACATCCATATGAACATTATTCCCCACATTTTCCCATCTGTCTCTAATTTCAAAAGTTATGTATACACTTTTAAAATTACATTGTCTTAAACAACTCTAAGTAAAAACTCATTTTCTCCAACTTCTATGGCTGTCTTTCTCTTACCTTGGTTAAATCTGTCCTTAAGTTGTATTTAAGCAAATCAGTTAAGATCTTTCCCTTCTTTAAAGAGCATCACTCTTGATTTAAACTTCCAGTTGTCTTATTCAAAGTACAAAAGACCATCATAAAGCAACTTCCTCCAGTTTTTAACCAATTCTTTCCTAAAAATGACTTCCTGCTGTGAAGTGAATAATATTATCTTCTGGAAAAAAATCTGCTTGTACTTACATCAAACTTGTAGGACAGCCTTGATTTTTAAATTCAGCATGTATCTTAACTGTATCACCATGCTATCCAAATCTTAAATCATGACCTTCAAGTTCAATGAATCTCTAATCTCTAAGCAATACCCATTTCTTTAGTAATAATAATAAAAAAAGGCCTCATACTACAATTTAACTTTAGGAACAGTGGCGGAGCTTGGAGCATGCAGATGGGGGTGGGAGGAGGGGTGGGGGGTGGGGAGTGGCTACAGCATGTGGGGGTGGGGCTATGGCACACAGGGTGGGGCTACCATGTGTGTGTGGGGTGGGGCTATGGTGTGTGGGAGCAGGGCTGTGGTGCATGGGATGGGGCTATGATGGATGGGGCGGAGCTACAGCACAAGGGGGCAGGGCTACAGCACATGGAGGAGGGCAAGCAAGATGCCCCCCCAAAATTTCTGCCATCCCTATGCCACTGACTAGGGATTCAAAAGCCCCCACTTCCTTAGCTTCATGCATTGTTTTAAGTTTTATTCTGATTTCTTTGCCTGCCAAACAAATCTAGGAATCTCTTTCTGCCGTTGCAGGAGAGGTATTCCATTACTTATAATAGAGATTGTTTGAAAGAGAAATAAAAGCCTTGGCAAAACATTTGCCATTATTACTATCTCAAATGGATAAATTTAATTTCCCCTATTTTCCTGAGTTTCTTTTAATTTCCTTCCAAGCTTTTTCACAATTATTTTGAAATAATAAACTGTTATTCTTCATGATCATCACTTAAATTTTTACTCCCCCTTTTCCACTTTAAAATTGAAAGTGAAGTTATCTATTATCCTCTTGGGGTCGTATTTTTAGTTACCAATTTTGTTTTGTCACCATTCACTTTAAATCCAGAACATGTCCCAAATACCTTATTTTTTTTTCCCCAGAAGAGCTTTCACTGAGTCCAATGGATTTTGTGTCATTATCACAAGATTGATTACATATGCTCTCAGATTGTACTATTGTTTTTTTACCCTCACTCCATAGATTCTATCATCTTGTCTAATATCTCTCAGTAGGGTCTCCAACACCAAAGTAAAAAGTAAAGGTGAAAGGGGACAATCTTTTCTAGTCCCGTTTTGTATTTAATTGATTTTTTTATGTTACCATTTACTAAAAGCTGACCCTTTTGAACTGTGTAAATTATCTTTATTGTCCAAATAATATTTTCACCAAAGTCCATCACCTTAAATACTTGAAATAAATAATTCCAAGAAACATAATCAAATAATTGCTCTGCATCTAAAAAAATTAAAACAGCCTTTTTGTCATTATGATGTGCCAAAAATTAAATAGTATTAAAAACATTTCTTACGTCATTCCTGAATTGTCTTTTAGGCAAAACTAGCCAACCAACCAAGCAACCAACCAAGCAACCAACCAAAAAATCCCCACTGTGTTCCTCTTGGATATTCTGGGAAATATATTTTCTCAATCTGCTTGCAAGACAGTGGTAAGTATTTTATAGTCATTATTTAGTAATAGGTCTATAATTCTTTGTTAATGTCTCACCGTGCTTTCTTTTAGGCCCTTTTCGCATGGCATTTGCCATGTGAAAGGGCGCCTGGAGCGTCGCGCGATTGTGAGGAGTGATCTGCATGACGCACTCACACGCATGTGACGCTCCAAGGTAGGGCAGGCACCGCTTGAGTGCTTTTTCATTTTTGGCTTTCAGCTGAAAATGGTGTGCAATTGCTGATTGCTCCAGGGCCCCACATGCACTTGCCATGCGTGTGGAGCCTCTGGAGCTACGGCGCTTGCGCTTCCTGTCCCAGCGCAGCCTGGGAAACTCCCAGGCTACACTGCAGAAGGAATAGGTGGGGCTCTCGTGCTACCTGCTTGGGAGCAGGCAGCTCATGCAGAGCTGAAGCAGCAGGGACGTGAGAGCCTCTCGCTGGAGGCTGCTCGTGTGATCCCCGCACCCCAGCGCCAAAAAAAAGATAAGGTGCGGAAAGGGTCTTAGACTTACTGTAATATAGGCATTTCTTCAAGTATCTGGCATCCATCTTTTTTCCTTATAATTCATCACACATAATTTTTAATGGTTGAAGTAATTCATCTTCAGATTTCTTATAATATACTGCAGATAATCCATCTTGGCCTGGTGCTTTTCAGATTTAAACTTTTTAATTGCTTCAATAAGTTCCATAGTTGTCACAGACCCATTCAAATTTTGCTTTTGTTCAAATGTAATTAATGTCATTGAAATTTATCCGACTAGTTTGAGGTTTTTGCTTTTCCCCTCACATATAGTCTCTCTAGTATTCTTCAGTATTATTTGAGTATTATCCATTGAGCACTGATCTCCTTTCCTGATCTTTGTGATGGATTTATTTATCCTTTCCTCTTTCAACTTATACAAAAGCCACTTTCTGGGTTTCTTTACAAATCTAAAATTCTTTCGCTTACGGTATAATAGTCTGACATTCATTTCTTAGACTGTAAAGTATGAAAACTTTTGTTGAAGTAACTTAATCTTTTGTTGAGTCTCTTTATCAAATATTTTCTTAGGATTTCCCTCAAAATTCTGTATTTCATCTATCAACTTCCATTTTTTTAGATTCTTTTTGGGTTTTTTTCAGCCTGGAACCATATTTTATAAATTGTCCTCTCATATAAGCTCTGCTTGCATCCAAAACTATTATGGTCTCTGTACTTTTATTTACGTTCACTCCAAGACTTTTCTCAATTCTTGTTTACATTGTTGTAACATTTCTCCCTTCAAAAGTAGATATTCATTAAATTTCCATCTAAACTGTGTTTGCTCCATTTTCAGGGACATGTGTGCCTGGTAACACACATTTGGTTGTGTGGGTTTTGTAGGGGTGTGTGTGTGTGTGTGTGTGTCTCCCACCTTTTTTAAAAAACAGAACTTGGAATCAGTATCTGATCCTATGGAGGCTGAATAACAATTTTACCTATAGCTTGTAATGTTACTTTTTTTTCTAAAATAAGGGCTAACCATATTATTTTTAAATTAATGCAAAAAACTACGAACATTGTTAATGTTTTTGTATAAAAAGAAACTTTGTTTATTCTAAAATTTAAACATTGCTAAAATCTTCCCAGTCATCTGAAAATGCTCTCAAAAGTCTTCTCAAAAGGATTTTTAGGAACCTGGAGAGATTTTAGCATTTTAAAAAAGCTTTTAAAATGATAAAAAGTAAGGAAAAAGTAACATATCCTGATCAACCCCTCCGTGCAATCAGTAACTTCCCAAAAATGATGAATGACAGCTTAATGTAAAAAAAAAAGTAACATTTTATGCATAGTTTGTTGCTTTTATAGTCATCCTGGCACCTTCAAAGTGTGGCTACTAGAAAGAACAACCACCCCAGCAAAAAACCCTCTCCTGTGGTACAAACTGGACATTTTTACATGATCATATCCCTTGAATCTTTATCACTCTTTTTTTTTTTAAAAAATATTATGTTGATTCATGTCAGTATTTGCCAATTGGACGACAGCTTGAAAACTTGCAAACTAAAATAATTTTTTTTATCTCTCCGTCAAATAGGTCAGTGGTGATAGGTCAGGAATAATCTGCACTTAGTGAAGACATGGTGTGCACCAAATGAGATTTCTTTCTTTCTTCTTGATAACCCTTCACGTTAGGAAAAAAATATATGGGCAGAAGGAAGGTTTCAAATCCCCTTATCTGAACACAATAAAGGATTCTATCCCAGACTGAACTGCCCCTGATCCAGATTGCCTCGTCACATCACATTTACTTGGAATAGAGAAAAATGGGGATAAAATATGTTACAGTCAGCCCTCCACATCTGTAGGTTTCACTTTCACAGATCTGATTATTTGCAAGTTCACCGACCCCTGTCCTCTCGCCACCTCAAGCATTTCTTTTCCTGGGGAACCTTTCCTCTCAGCAGGTCCAATTAGGCCATGTAGCCATTCAAAAATCCACCTCTTGTCCTCCCCCCACCCTGCATGGCCAGCTAAGGACTAATCACAGCCCAATTTCTCAGAACCACAAGTTCTCTCCCAATGCCCCCCGCAAGGTTGGAGATGAGTCAGAGATGAAGTATAGGGCTGATCCCTGACATTCCCTCTCCTTCCTTGACCTGGTTTGGACCCTGGGTGCCTGCTGTCCCCACCATACCTTGGCCCACTTCTCACAGACACACACAGACTTTTTGATATTTGTGTTTTTTCCCCCACTTTTGTGGGGGTGCACCTAACCTTAGCAAATGTGGATGGCTGGCTGTATATTTTAAATGCAGAGTATAGGTTAGATATTAGCCAGCTAGAAGGAAGTCTTGAATGAGAAAGGCTGTAATCATGGGCACACTTACCAGGGAGCCAACTGTGTAGAACAAAGTGTATTATAAATAGAGAGGCAATGCCATTGTTTTTGTCTGATGGAATGACCAGACAAGAAAAGTTTTCAAAGAAAAGAAGTAGTATGCATAATCAAGTGTAGGAAATACGAATTGTTCTGGGAAAAAGAAGCAACTTGCTCTTTCATATTTTCTAAAATAAGTTTGATTCTGGAGTGGCTGTACTTTAACAATGTATATATCCAAGAAAGCTTTACCCTCCTAAAACAGCAAGCTCTGGGAGCAAGGTGTGTGCGTGTGAAGGGGAGATGCAGTAAAAGCTCTCTAAATAAAGATTTCATTTCTTTTTGAGCCACATCAACCCCTGCCTTAAAATATGCAATGAGGCTTACAACTAGTGTCAAATTACAAGTAGGGGCGATTTGAAAGTGACAGGTTCTAAAGTGTTCTTCATTCTTCTGAAGGAAGCCATTGTTTCTCTTCTCTGCCTAAGCTTAGGAGTGAAAAAATAATAATCTTACTCAAAAAACTTATTTCAGAACATGATTCTGTGTGTCCTAAGGGATCATCAGAAAGGGCTAGGAGTAGTGGAAGGAGGCCATGTCAAAGTCAGAACAGGGAAAAAGTACAGCAATGTACTTTGATTAAAACTTCCCTTTGCCTTCCAGCTCAGACAGCTGCTAAAAAGAGCTGATCGCTAGGTGGGATTTCAAACAGTTGCAACTTTTGCTATAGTTTTCTTAAAAGAAGCTTTCATTTGAGGCTGGAAGAGAGGCAACCATCTTACTGAAGTTGATAGGCAAAAGCTGGAGCTGGCAGAAAAGATTTGAGACCCAGCTCTGCGATATGCTATCTGGGTTACGTATAACAGCAGTTAATCTGCTGGTGGTGCTAGCAGAGCTACATTCTGTAGTTAAATGCTTGAACGCTTGTTTTAAATCCCAGAGATCCCAAGGTAGTTTCAGCAGCAATATCTATAATTAATTGCATGTGTAATGAAGTCCATTTGGGAGGCCTGTGATGACTCGCCTCTACGTTACCCAAAGACATTACAATATCAATAGCACTAGTAATTTTAATTAAAACTTTGAAATGTCGGCCTGTTGAAATATTCATTATTGCACTTGATTAGGTTGTTTTGTAATCTTCTGCACTTTCTTTTCATTACATATTACATGACTTTGCAAAATGAGACCACTTGCAGCAAAGCACATATAAACTTTCAGAGCAAGTGGTCTCAGATTTTTTCTTTCCCCTGTAGATTCTGACATTTTAAAAATATACTAAAGTCACTGGAGTATAAAAGGAATAACTGTTCTAATCAAGTTCTCAGTTGGTTGTACAGGTCAGATAGATTTGGAGATTCTTGATTAAAGGAGAGATTTTTGAATAATATTTCAGAATATTGGCAATTGGGCAACTGACTGGGAGCAGTGGGGTTTGTGCCTGGCTGCCTGGAAGGGCTTTGAGGTCATGTCAGTCAGCGAGTGAGGCAATAACTTAAACACTCTGGCAGAATTAAAATGAGACTACCCAGACCAACAGAGGGCCTTTCTGCACTGTATAACTATTGCACAATGATTCCACTTTAACTGCCATGGTTCTGTTCTATGGAATCATGGGGTTTGCAGTTTAGTAAGGGATATTTAGAATTCCCAGCCAGAGAACTCCAGTACCACCCCAAACTACAAACTCCAGGATTCCGTAGAAGGCAGCCATGGTGGTTAGTGGAGTCATAGTGCAATAGTTATGCAGTGTGGAAAGGCCCTTAGGCCCTTTCCACAACTTACCTGTTCTTGGTGCTGGAGCACAGGGATCGCGTGAGCAGCCTCTTGCGAGAGGTTGTCGTGTCCCTGCTGCTTCGGCGCTGCAGCTGCTGGCTGGTCGCGCGAGTGCCCCGCCTGTGCCCTGCCCCTTCCTACCACTGTACAGCCTGGGAGTTGAAGGCTAGCGCTGAGGCAGGAAGCGTGACCAGTGTGGCTCAGAAGGCTGCGCACGGCAGGTAAGTGCGCTCCACGCTCCTGAGCGTTGCGTGACCATGCGGCATTTTCGGCTTGAAGCCAAAAATAAGAAAATCTGCTAGCGGTTTGCATCACGCTCTTGAGCGTCGCGTAAATGTGAGTGTGTCATGCAGACCGCTCCTCACATTTGCGCGATGCTAGGGGGCCCTTTTGCTTAAGAAATGCCATGCGAAAAGGGCCAAAGTCTAACAGAGAGCTTGGAAAAAGAGAAAAAATAAAGACTGAAGATTCTCCCTCTGATTCTTGTACTGGAGATTCTGGGATTTGTCAGAAAAATAACTTTTCCAAGATCTGGTCCACTGCCTACTTGTGACTAAATTATTCAACAACACTCTCAGCAGACTGGGCATGTTCACAAGCCTCATATGATATGTACAGAGTTATGATTTTGGCTGCCTTGATTGCTGTAAATAATTTTACCACCTCAAGTCCACAAAAAGAGCATTCATGTCATACTCTCCAACTGTCTCAGTTTGGCAGATACAGTCCTGGTTAATCTTTAGTCATACCACTTTTTCACTTGTTTTGAGTCCCAGTTTTTCTGGATTTCCCCAGATTACTTACTGCAAACTAAGTTCAAAGCACTCAGTTAACTCAGCATGGGAGAGGAGAAAAGAGGGCAGAATCTTACCATTCCCTGTATACTTTGACAAAAACCAACAGCTACAGCCTCTTGTAGCTAGTGTGTTCTTCATTCATTCATAAGTTTTCCCATCTGGGCCTCACTTTGATGTTGCTTGACTACATACATGTATGCCAGCTTTCACTTGTAAAATGTTGGAGGATATGTAATATTGTTTTAATGATAGGTATTATTTCTTCTATCTTTGGAAGGTTAGTCGCTTGAATTAATGAGATGGGAAGATAAATGTTTTGTAATAATGATTAATTGGTGTATGAACACATATGGATAAGTGAGACTTCTTATCTAAAGTTGGTTAAAATAGAGACATCCCTGGAGAGATTATGCTCGTTTGGACTCTGAAGCAGGCTTAGCAGTCCTAATACCATCTTTAAGAATCTACTTGTTTCCAGCAGCTTCTTTTTGCATAGCAGATTAAGAAACTTGGTAGCACCCTCACAGACTTCATACTGTTTGGAAGAAGTGGAGAACACGGAAAAATTTCATATTTAAAGACCAAGGACTAATTCCAGTCAGTAGTCCAACAAGAGTGGATCCATTCAGCCAATGAAATCGTGGTAAGTCAGTATTTATATAAATTCCATTGACGTATCAGATGTTTAGCCTACTGTGACAAATTTTGCTCAGGCTTCTCCTGAGAACATGTTTTTCTACACTTCGGGTTGGGTGGTTAACTTAACATGCCTGGTTCTTCCCAGTCCAAGTGTCACTTCTGGGCAGATGCCATAGCCTACCTGACTACAGACATGCAATTTATAAGTACAAGAAACAACTTCTTGACTCAAGTTAAACATTTCTTTGCTTGTACAAAGATTTTGAAATATAAAACATAATTTAACACAAGAGTTTAAAAATCAAAGCACAAAAATAAGTAATGTTAAAAACACAACATGTGTCATGTAAGTGTCATAAGCTCTCTTATCAGATCTAATAGGACAGGCCTGTGAAGCTTTGCAGTTAGCAAAACTCTGATTTTATCTATCTTTTTGAGCCTTTATGCAAGCTTTTGTTATCATAAAAACCTATCCTCTCTAAGACTTCTGAGGCTGAGTGTATCTCTTTTCTTGACAGTCTCTGAAATTATTAATAGCATCCCTTGTGACATGCAAGAAAGGTTTTGGATACGTACAATTCAGATTTTTTTTTTTGGCACCCTGGTCAGTAGGACCTTGGCTTCGTGCCTTGTCAGGTATACGTCTTCTTAGCTGGCATTATGTTATGGTTTTACTGACTAAGGCTTTTGCTAGTCGCACTTTTTAAATCTCTAGCTGAGGTTTATGTATTTTATCCCAGTCTTACATTTTTCCTCAACATGTATGTTTGTATCACAGTCACCAACAACTGTGTATTGTATCTATCAAGTCTGGCTGAACTATATTTTACCTTGGCACTATTTACCAGCTGTCTGATCTAGCATTTCTCTTGAGGTTAACTGTAGGGCACTCCCCTCAGAGCTTCTTTGAAATGCTTGTAGAATATGTTTCAGCTGCCTCAGCTTTTAATTCCAGAGTTCGTATTTTATTTATTTATTTAATTTATATCCCACCTTTCTCCCAGCATGGGATTCAAGTAATCAAACCACTTATGACATCTTTTTAATTCTGCCATTTTGTTATCTATCCCTCTAGATTTTCAAGTGTAAAATATTAAGCATTTTCAAATCACAGACTACTGAAAGAAGACTCTTTGTGGATAAAATGTCATTTGAGCCCAGTCTCAGCTCAATCTTGTTTGAATGCCGAAAGATACACCTGAAACATACTCATTTAACTAGGTTTGGTGCATCACAATGTGCTAAAGCACCTTGAGCTGGTTGCAACCAATAACAAGAACAATGACATTAATCAAACAGAAATAAAACAGAAAGAGCAACCAAAAGAGCACGTTTCAGTCTTCAGCAGAAATAACCCCCTCAAAACAGGAATTCAGAGGATCCCCAAATGTACCTTGAGAAAATGACAACAACAAGAACTAAGTGCTTGGAAGGCTAGTGACCAGTGAGAAGATCACATTTTTCTGGTTCCAGAACTATGGAAAAATACTGTTCCAGGCAACTCCATGGTGCATCTCAAAGAGCAAGAGAACTGCAAGCACAGCTTTGGAACAAATCTTAATTGGCTGATAGGTTCAGACGGTCCTTTGGGTACCAAGATTCAGACCACTTTGAGAACTTCATGGGTAATAACTACCACTGTGAATGTTTGGTAGAAAAAAATATGAGGGAGTTAATGCAGTTTTCAAGAACTGGCTCATTCCTATACTCTTTGTGGCTCATTCCAGTCAAAACCCTGGAAGGCAATTTTGAATGATTCAAAATTATTCAGATAATTCAGAATTATTCAAAAGCATTCCTATATACAATGATCAAATGTAACATGGCTTAAGTCATAAATAAACAGAACATTTCTGGAATAATCAGACTAACTTTTCCAAGCTTTACAAATAATGCTCCAAATTCTATTGTTAGTCCTGAAAAGTATAGACTCACTGGATTAATGGGATCTCATTCATCATTCAACAGTTCACTGAATGGGTTTATACTAATGGAAGACTAACCAATAGAATTCAGGCCATTGCTGAAAGAATTTCTGAACATGTGGAGATTATAGCCTTTACTCAACAGTGCTAACTTCCATACATGTTTGGGTCTAAAAGGAGAGATTTCAAAAAATATGTTATTTCAAGTTAGTCTAGAAACACTGGCACTTGAGTTTTAAAAATTAAACTGTATCATGGCATGTGTTTTTGTCATTAAACATTTACATGTATGTGAAAAACATGGCTTACTTATTGAAAAAAAACTAGAAATACAGGACAAGAAGATGACATGGTAGTTTGAATTATTTTTACTTGACTATCCATATCCAGTGAGCAGCTGTGTATTAAGCACAAGTGAAACAGTTATGTGAACTAAGGTAGAACCTCATTAGCTGTGTTCAATAAACAGAGCAATTCACCTAGGCTGGAGTGACAGAATAAGAGATACCTTCAATTTAATATGCCACAGTATTTTCTCCCCATCAAGAGTCTCTAAGCTAGCACAGCACATAAGTAGCAAGCTTGTCACATTTGTCATTTACTTTTAAAAGGATTTTTATAATCTTAAAATTCCTGCCATGAAGTCTCCTGCAAAATGTACTTGTGCAGGGTACATGAACATGAGTCTCTTGACATCAGCAACCAAAAGATACTTCAATTTCTATAATGGGGAAGAGATCAAAACACCCCAGCAGGGTTATACCTTTATTAGGACCAGCTAAAATGTTGCAAATTGTGAGCAAAGTTCTTCAGAACTTCAGGCTGGGGAGGAGGGAAAAGTGGGTCACAACACTAAAGTTTTTTTCCTCTCTCCTGTTTTGTTTAACTTCCAGAATTTTGGACAGTTCTGAGTAGGGATATAAATCTTCATGAATTCCAGTCCCATAATCAAGAATGAACAGTTCTACCATTTTTTGTCTTGTTGCAAGAAAACTGGGCAGATTCTGAAGACTATTTGCAGTGGAGGATTTATTCTGTGCGAAAGGAAAAAACAAAACAAAACAAAACAACAAAACATTTTCTCCACAGAAGACAAGCTTTTTACACAATAAAACAGCATTTTTCTTCACAGATATGTTATTTTCTGAGCTGAAAACACCATTTCTGCAAATGTCACATGAATGTTCAGAGTTAGTCCTAAACTGCCAAGATATTTGCCTATCTAGGTTTCTCCTCATTAGGGTTTTCTGACACTCAAGACACCAGTTTTGACCACATTTTTCAATATTTTTTGAATATTCTTTCCATCTCTATTTCAGAGCTAGATGAGCCTATGCATATAGATCTCTATAGGAACAGGAAACCTAGGGGATCAGGGTTTTAGATCCTGTGGAAAACAAAGAGAGGGGTCTATGATGTATGCTCATGGGCTTTCCCAGCACAGACACACATGTATAATACATAAACATTAGAGCAGTGACAAGGGGAAGCTATGTGTTTTTTGGAGTATGACAGTTTTCTCTGTGTGGCTCACCATATCAGAATGTCTCTTAACTGGTATGGCACCACTATGGCTGGTCCAAGATATTTTGCTGTGGAACAGCAAATGGTATCTCCTGCTGTCAAGATGCAGAGCACTTAAAACCTGCCCAGTTATTGTAGCACATGAGGCTGAAAATCCCACAAATGCCTCCCTCTCTCTCTCTAGTAGTAAGCATATCATTATAACAGATTAAATACTAGAATTTGCTAGCCTTTTATGAGACATACAATCTGCTGCCTATGGGGCAGAGCTTTCCAAACTGTGGCCCTTTTCGCATGGCATTTGCCATACGAAAGGGCCCCTCGAGTGTCGTGCGAATGTGAGGAGTGGTCCACATGACGCACTCACAATCGCATGATGCTCCAGGGTCTGGTAGGTGCCGCTCACGCACTTTTTCATTTTCAGCTCTAAGCCGAAAATGGTGTGTGATTGTGCATCGCTCCAGGGCCCTGTGCGCATTTGCCATGTGTGTGGAGCTCCAGAGCCACAGTGCTCGCACTTCCTGTCCTAGTGCAGCCTGGGAAACTCCCAGGCTGCACTGCGGAAGGAAGAGGCAGGGTTCTCATGCGAGCAGCCGGCAGCTGCAGAGCTGAAGCAACAGGGGCACGAAAGCATCTCGCAAGAGGCTGCTTGCACGATCCCTGCACCCCAGCTCCACGGAAAGGTAAGCTGCAGAAAGCGCCTGTGTGTTGTGACATGTTAGTGTGTTGGCTGCAGTGTGTAGGTGTGTTGCGTGGATGTTATGGGTAGAGGGACTGCCTCTCCTGCTGCTGCAAAGGGTCAGGCCTGGGTGAAGGGGCTGTATTTGCTGCTGCCACCACCTCAGGCCAAGGAAGACCCTGGTGAGGGCAGAGGCAGGCCAGGCTCAAGTGGAGGAACTGCCTCTCCCCCAGGACGAGGAAGACCTCAGTGAGGGTAGCAGCAGCTGGCCAGGTCCAGATGGAGGAGCTGCCTCTTCCCTCACTGCAGCCTCAGGCCAAGGAAGATCCAGGCGAGGGCAGTGGTGACAGGTTGAGGAGCTGTCTCCATTTACTGAATTACTTACTGAATTACTCTGTTGTAAAATAATACATGTCTAAAAAGTGTGTCATCACCATGAAAAGTTTTTGAAAGCTCTGCTATAGGGGGTTACCTCACTCTGCCTAGTGGTAAGGCCAACCCTGGTAGTCACAGTGTTTGTGAAGAATGGAGGTACCAAGACATTTGTAGTAACCTTTGATCTCCCCACTGTCCTTCTGAATTGCCTAAATGTATAATTTCTTAGCAACATTCTAACAGACTCTTCAGCAGCTGTGATCATTCAGCTCATAAATGATGTAAGATTTTCCTCTTACAGGTGCTTTTTTTAAGTGGATCTTTCAGACAGCCTATACTGATTATTAAATTCAGGAGGCTAGTGCTTTAAGTGTCTGACCTATTTTCCACTTTTGATAAGCTGTTTCTCAGTGCATCACTTAAGCAGGATTTTTTTATCCTTGAAAGGACAGAACAAATGGCCTTTTATTGTGTTCAGTACTTTAATAATACCAGGCTGTCAGGTAGGACGTTATCCATGTGTAAACTAAATAGATGAGCAAAACCACAGTACCTGCATTTACTATACTAAGATTAACAGGGCCAGCATTCCAAATGGCCTGATTCAACTTTTCAGACTCCTTTGAGTTTTCAGGAACATAAATTCTTTTTTCTTTCTTTTAATATTCTAAGAGGATTTCCAATTAACTAGATTATTTCATTATTTGCAAACATTTCCCCTTTCACAGTGGAAGGTGACATGCCACACTGCTGGGTAGCTAGGATGTAAATCCTCTATTGCTTGGTCCTTGCATGCAAAGATGAGTAATTATTGCAATTTCTTTCTGATGTAGGTGAAAATGAACATTTATCTGCAGTATTCTCCTCCTATTTGAACATTTTGAAGTGTTGTGGAGGAATTATTCTGTGGAGAAAGACACATGGTTTTATTGCACAAAAAAGTTTTCTGTGCTGAAAATATGTTTACAGCATATAAAACAGTATTTTCTGTGTGAGGATTTTTTTTTTTAAACCCATGTGTATTTCTGCCCAGAATAATTCCTCTGCAATATTTTGAGAAGGTTGAATTCTTGGGAAAACTCTGCCAAAGTCTCACTGCTCTAACATTCTCTCTAAAGGGGCTTCCTGATTGTTGAGAAACCCATTTATCAACCTCAGAATGAGTAATTCTGAATATTCTTTCAATCTTTGTTAAAGTACATGAGGCCCTTTCCACAGGAGTCTGCTATCCCATCATGGGCATAGGAGAGGAGCGGGACTGCGACAATGCTTCTGCATGACATTGTTGCAGTCCTGTCCTTCTCCTGTTGCCAGGTTGTGTGATCACGGGTTTTCCCACACTTACCTGGCCTGCAGAAGTGCCGAAAGCATGATGGAGGCACTTCCTGCATCAGCGCAGCCTGGGAAAGTCCCCAGCTGCACTGCAGAAGAAAGAGGTGTGTCCATCACACTTCCTTTGGCAAGGAGGCAGCTGGTGCACAGGAGAGCGTTCGTGTCCGCACTTTCATCCCAGCAAAACTGATGCTGGGATTTCTCTGGGGTGACGCCAGAGACGGCTAAGGTGCGGAAAGGTCCTGTGACTCACAGTGGCATGTTTTATGTCTCCATTCAGAAGAAAGTCCCACTTTAGGTCTTCAAAGAAAATACTGAATGAAGTACTGTTACTGCAGGTTAGCCTTCCTTGGAGATAGCATAAAGATATCATTTTGATATCAATAATTTGGATCTCTCCCACCACCTCTCTCCACGTGTTTGAGAGGCCCCTGGACAAGCCCAGAACTAGGCTCGGCCATCAAATGCTGCAATATTCCAAGACAATACAGGCAGGCCAGAAATAGCCAGATCACCGCTTTAGGAGACCTCTCTGCAAACACCTTCATTATGTATGCACGCTGTTTACAAAGGACTCCCTGCCCTGAGCAGGTAACTTGGCAAGCTGGAAGCTTAAAGGCCAAACACTGAGCATTTGCATACAGTCTACCTCTTTGTCAATTCGGATTTAACTCAATCATGCTAAATTGTGACCTTTCTGAGACATTGTCTCACACCCAAAACTCATTGTTGTCCTCGAGTAAGGCAGAGCCTGCAGTCCCAATTCACCCTATAAAAACCCCTGATTATGAGACCTTCCTCGGATTCCTCGGAACTTCCATCAATCTTTGTTGCTGCTGCGCTTGGCGAGCTCCCCTCAGCTAATCGAGCTGAGTTTCTTCTCTGTACCCCCGGATTCTCCGTAAGGTCCAGGACGACGAGACAGGTGTTGTATTACCCATTTTCCCTGAAAATCTCTATCCTTAATACAACCTCTAATTTCTTAGTTAGCTGTGTGACTGTGGTGTCTTTAATATTTGTTTGTATGCAATAAAATATCATTTCTATTGCTTTAAACCCCTCTGGCTGCTTGACTGACCTGACCCCATAGACACTGGGTTGCAAGATCCTGCTAAGTTACCCTACCTCTCGCTAGCTTAAGTGAGTGCTCCAGCTAATTTCCCCCAAAATTGTGTTGTTGTTTGGTTAATTAGGTGTCCCTCCCGGGACCCCCAGTAAACAGGGTAACAGTGCAGCCTTCTGGATGTTGCCGACTTGCAACTTCCATCAGCCCTAGTCAACAGAAAATTTTGAATTGCAGTTCAGTAGTACTGGAAGGGTCATAATTGGTCCATTCCCAAGGTGAAAGGACTGCAGCCATAAACAGAAATGATTGTGTGCATTCACCAGCCTGACTGGTATCCTTCCACATGACAGGGTGTTGACTGGCTGGAACAGTTGGCAGTTGGTAGAATGGTATAGACTTGGATGAGGGGAACCATCTTGTCTTTTGTCTGAAGCTGCAGAATTCCTTGGGCTGTCCCTGCACCAACTATGGGGGCAGGATGCTATCAGTATGTTCATGACACACAAATATACTTCTCTATGCCTTCAGAAATACTATCAGCTAAGGATAGTATGTCTCCTCTGAATGAATACGTGGAAGAGGTAATGGGTTGGATGAGTTAAAAACAACCCAAAATGAATCCAGACAAGACACAAATGCTTACTGTCAAGGGTCCTCACCTTGGTCTGGAGCAGTGGTTCTCAACCTGTGGGTCCCCAGATGTTGGTGGACTTCAGCTCCCAGAAGCCCTGAGCATTGACCATAGTGGCTGCGGCTTCTGGGAGCTGAAGTCCATGAACATCTGGGGACCCACAGGTTGAGAACCACTGGTCTGGAGGTATGCCAACCAATCCTGGATGAAGTTATTCTCTCTATGACTCTGTTTGCAGTTTGGGGGTGCTCCTGGATCTGTCACTCCAAGTGAAAGCCCAGATAGATGTGACGGTCAGGAGCGCTTATTAGCAGCTTTGGCTGTTAGACCAGCTGTGCCCCTTCCTAGAATTAGAGGACCAAAGGATGATAGTGCATGCACTGCTAACCTCAAACCTGGACTTTTGTAATGCACTGTACATTGGGCTACCTCTGTAGCAAGTTGAAAACTTCAAGAGTTCAAAACAGGACAGCCAGATTGGTTACTGATACCTCTAGGAGTGACCATATTACACCAATATTAAAGTCACCCCACAGGCTGCCAATTAGTTTCTGGGCAAAGTATGAAACCCTATATGGCTTGATCCAGTTTACCTAAGGTATCCCTTCTCGCATACAATCCACTGTGTACACTCAGGTCCTTTGGCAAACATCTACTTCAGTCAATCAAAACTAGTTTTACTGTTACCCAAAGGACATTTTCTTCAGTGGTCCCCAGACTGTGGAATGAAGAGATTTGTCAGCTCAAGAAGCTGTCTGTATTTAAGTCAGCAGTAAAGACTAGTCACTTCTAGCAGATCTATCCAGATTATTTTTAAATTATGTTTTTCAAGTATCCATGGATGGCTTTTAATATGTATTGATTTTATTTGTTCTTTTAACTGATATAAGGTTGTGTTATTTGTTGTTCCCCACCTTGATTCACAGGGAGAGGCCAGAGGTAACAACAACAATACAATCTACTCTTACTCTAGATTCAGATTCTATATGTCGTCAGTTCATTTCTGCAAAGCTAAGCATGTTTCACAACCTATTTGACAATAAGAACACAATGGAGGGGCAACATATAGACATCCTGGGTTCTGGATATGCTTTTTTAAAAAATACTTTCTCTTCTCCAGTATACATTACTGTACACATTAATGTATGCACACATATTTTCCTGTTATGGATCACCTTTGCTAGATTAGGGAAGTCATGGCTGAGATCTTATTTCTCAACATCAGTGAAAAAGGTAAGACTCACAGTTTGGTCCACATAAGTTATGTGCAATGGCCCGTGAAATCCCAGAAGAATAAATCTTACACTTTGCAAGCTAAGTGGTATTATGGGACATGCATTGTGTTGACATTGTGTGAGATCCTAAAACAATCAGATAAGTAGAAGACATGATTTTTAGTATTATTCATAATTCATATAATACCTTATACACACTATAAAAGGGCAGTAGACTATATACTTTCTGTGCAGAAGGTTCCAGGTTTCATCCTTGACCTCTCTACGTAGACTAAGGAGAGAAACCTTGAACAGGTGCTGCCAGCCTGTGTCAACAATACTGGGTTCATTGGCCCAGTAGTTTGACTTAGTACGAGTCAACTTCCCACGCTTCCACACTTGCCACACAATCCTCATGTTGCTCATGTTCACAATACCCCTGTAAGATATATCACGCTACAGACAAGGTCTATGACAGACAAAATATGAGTTGCCCAAGGCCAAAGAACAAGTCCATAACTAAGCTTGGACTTCAGCTCAGTTTTCCAAGAACTAAAGCCAGTTTTCAATCATTAAACCACTTTAGTTACAAAGAGCCTTGGAAGGAATCCAAAAAAGATAAATATGTGAACTAGAGCATGCAGTGGTGGGAGGACAACAATGAAAGCTCTCAAGGTACTGAGCAGAATGTCCTTGAAACTATAGCTGTTGGCTTGATAACCTTCAGGGATGGCTGGATGCAGGCAGTGTTATATAAAGAGTTTTACGTCTTTATTTAAACTACATTATTAAAATGAATGTAAAATAATCTACCGTAATGCCATGTCCTTTCCTGTGCTGAATGCTCTTGACAAGAGAAAAAGGATGCACTTATTATCTGTCTGATGAATAAATGCAAAAGTAAATCCTTGTTATGAAGCTTGCTAGTATGAGGCCATCCTAGATATTAAACCATTATATCTTCCTTTTAAACTAAATTAAACCCGAATATGTACTGAAAAATCTTATGAGGCATTTCTTATTACACATTTGAATTCATATATAAAGAAAGGCATTCAGCTTTTAATAGCAAAAGTCTGGACTATATCATTTGAAATGAACAGGAACATAGCAGCTGCCAATTCTGCCCAAGGTCAGATGCATTCCTTGTTCTACTCAAAATTACAAATCAAGGCTGGGTGATCTATGGCCCTTCAGACTGATGTGCTGGCTAGAGGTGATGGGAGTTACAGTCTAGCAACATTTGGAGAGACAGAAGTTTCCCACTCTTGTGTAAATTGTTCCCAGGACCTCCATAAAGTATTACTGCCAGGTAACATCACTTCCAAAGTTTCTGATCCACCCTGATTCTTTTAGTGGCTTTGCCTGATCAGTTTTTTTTGGATGCTGCAGGTGGCAGTGGGCAAGATGTCTTGTGCTAGGCTTACAAGATGATGCTTCCAGCCTCCTCCCATCATTGATCTATGGTGGGACAAGGTTAAGATAGGGCTCCTGCTTCTTTTTATTTCACCACAGATTGCTGGTTGCAGGGGACTGGAAAAATCATCAGGCACTGCCCTGATTGTTAGCAGAACAGACCTTTGTCATTCACAGAGCTACCAAACTGGGGAAGACTGCTCTAGAAACAACTCAACTCAAATTGCTCGTACATCTCACTTCTGGAAGAAATTTCTTTGCCTCATGAGATCTTCCATCATCACACCTTTCATCAAGAATGAGCGTAAAGCCTGATTCAGTTTAGATCCTTTACAAATAATCTGAAGAGTTAAAATTTCATCATATTTAAATCTGAGGATATGTGTTAAGTTGGGGGATGAGCCCTATGATTTGGGTCCCCCCTTTTATTACATATCTATTTTATTGTTCATGTAACTATTCCATTTTCCAACAGTTATTATAACAAATGTTTATTTCATATGTCTCTTGTACTTTCCAATAGCTGTTATAATGCAATAGGTAATCTCAAGCTATAAATTTTAAGTGATTATGCTCAAATAAAATGTCTTATTTGTTTCAAAATAAATCTTAAAGAAAGTTTAAAAGAACTGGAACTTTATTTCCTTTTGCTGACTCTGTAAGGCCACTGTGTCAAGGAGTGAAAGTAAGAGAACTCTCCTCCTGAGCCTATTTTGCAAGTTGAAGAGCTCTTTCTGGCCTGACAGTGTGAAAACAAGTGCTAGTTTTACTCTTTTAGACCATTCAGCAATTCCCACTTAGGATTTAAAACATCTCTCTCAGAGGACAAGGACTTGAAGATGAACTCTGCCCATGAATCTCATTGTAGCTTTATCCATATTTTCTTGACCTTCCACTATCAGTGGCTGTCGAAGTCAAACTCCCTTAAAAAATGAACTGGATCATAAGGGGTTAATCATATAAACAGCTCCAGAAAGCTATGTGAAGACGCCCTAATGAATATCAATGTCCATTCTTCCTGTATCCTACCATCATTCAAATCTTCCCCCTCACCCATCAGTTTCATTTCCTTGCTGCCGGTATTAGCAATGAGATGAGGAGATGTGAGGAAGTAACTAGCTACAGACAATTAGGTACTATTACTATTATAGGTTCAGGATACACTGATGATCTTATATATTGGGTTTATTTTCTTTCTCTGTTTGATGTAAATTGTTTCTGAAACAAGAGAAGGAGTTTCGAAATAAAGAAATGTTTTTGTTTTGATTAGCTCCTTGCCCCTACTTCTGCTTTCATATTATTGGGCATAGCAGTTGGTTTCTTCCTGGGAAGCATTTTTATGTTAATTAATTAATAAATTACATTTGTATGCTGCCTTTCTCCCTGTATGGGACCCAGTATGTTTTTGTGTGAACGGTTGTCTTCATTACAATCACCACCCCCATACCTGTTACTACCACCACTGTAACTCCATGCAAAGGGATAAATACTGAATGCTTTCAGAATCTGCTGCTTATGCTTACTTCTGAATAGATAAGAATAAGTTCAGTTTTGTACTGAGCTGCTTTTCATTGTTTCTTCTAAGTATTAGAAGTGGGAAGAGGTGATTTTGGGAATGCTTTGTATACTTACCTTTTTTGTGTAATTCTTTGTTTGTTGTTTGCTTGAAACCCCATATACTTACTCAATAGAGAGCTCTTTGAGCAATTTGTTCTTCTTAGGTGGTATGGCATTGTACTTTAAAAGCAGCATTTTAAATGTAATTTTTCAGGTGTTAAATATATTTTTGCCCATTGGGAAGGATAGGGTGGAAGTAGATTGTTACTTTTAAAACCTATAACCGTAACAATATGTAACCACTTTTTAGGGAGCCTAGGAACTAGAATAGCAACTAATTACTTTTCAGATTAACTTCTCCAAGCATTTGTAAAGTTAATAGGATATCTTTTTGTTCCGTTCCCCTCCTCTATGATGTCTGGCTAACAGCACAAACAGAGCAGGTTAAAGTAATGATGGGGAGAGATCCCTTCTCTACAATTCAATTCTGCCACTAGTCTAGAATGGCAAACATAGGTAAGCAGTGGAAGTGAATGAAATGTTCTTTGGGAGGATAGTTAGGAAGGTACTGGGACTCCCTGATCTCCTACCAACATCTTTGGGAGTTCAATAGGAGCCAAGATCCTGTACTGAGAAGACAGACCATAGGTTCGCACTCATGGAGCTATACAGTGGTCCCTCATTAGTGAATGGCAATGCCCAATGTGCACGACACTCCCATTTGCAATGTACAGTCTACATCAATATGCACTGTACAGTGCACACCTCTGCACAAAATCTCTGCTTGTGCAGCATTGCTTCTGCAACTTAAAACTGAATATCGGCATTCCACCTTGGGCAACAATTTCTATCCACTTCCTTGGAGGAACTTAGAAAAAAATAAACTGGAATGTCTTCCAAATTTGTGGGGTGGGAGGTGAGCTTGAGCCAGCTTGACTAGAAAGTTTGTTCCACCACTGGAGGGCAGCAGAAAGCCTACTCATTCAGTCCAATTGTGAGGTAAGAGATAATCCTTCTTCTGAAATCTATCCTTTGCCACTGGAGCCATACAGACAAATAAGCAAAACAGATACAGAGAGGTGGTTATAGAGCAGTTGATTTGGCATGGTGCATACAAGCAAGAGACATACTTTTTTTCTCTTTTGTATATCTGGGCCAGTCTTGAGATAAATGAAACTGCTTCTAGGGGGATAGTTATGCTAATTTCTCACAGGAAACACAACAGCATTGTTTGTCATAAGACGATGAAATAGTCTGTAGTCCACAAAACTGATGAAAAATAAAACCTATTAGTCTTTAAGTTAACGTGAATTCTGTTATAAATGAAATCATATCTCTTTTAAAAAATGCAGAGAAGATACCAAGTCAATGGATGATACTAATTTATTTACATTATTAGATAGACCTCTTTTCAAAGAGAAAGAAAGTCAGGCAATGTAATTTAAAAGAGCTTATACATATATGTGTGATAAATACTTGAGTAAATGGCAGAGTGATGTATGCTTGCAGGTACAGGAGCCCCAAATCCAGGAGAGCACTTAAGGAGTTGCCCACTCATTGACACATGGAGAAAACAATTTATTGAAGGAAACTGCGGATAGCTGTAAAGGCTAAACAGCAAAATTGAAACTAAAGGAGGGAATGCATAACTATGATATGATGCTTGATGTCTTTTCTGATTGCTCTGATTTGGCTGAAAGACAGGAGAGGGGAGGACTTGAAGTTTATTAAATGGTGTCTGCTGTGCTTAGTTTTCTCTTGCACTGATCTATCTCACTGTGAATTAGTGTGACATTAGAAGGGAATTTATAAACTCTGAGGAGAAACAAAATCATTCAGAGAAATAAGAACAAGGACCAGTAATAGATACAGCTAGGAGAGTAAGTAGTGGCTTTTAAATTTTAACTTTTCTGCTGAGTCCATAAACCTGTTCAGTCTATTTGTAGAAATGCACATATAACCAGAAGAGCAAGATGTCATCATATATTGCCCATAACAAAAGGTAAATGGTAAGAGTTTCTTTCCAGAGAGATTGGAATCGGTGAAGGGAAAAGGTCAGATGGTCAAACAAGGTAGAGCCATACTGAAGGAAAAGAATTTTCAATTAGGGAAAATTTTTAGAAGCTGTAGAGTTATTGGGCTCTTAGTAATCTCAAGGAAAAGCATAATAAGCATTTCCATAGTATTTTGACTCTAACATCAATAAACTGGAACATTCAACTAATAAAAATAACAATATGAAATATAAAGGGAAGATTTAACATGAAAACCTTTCATTGACAGATGTGTAGTCATTTTCCATCATGGCTTAATGACTGCTATCCAGTGATTGGCCAATATATATCCAATTTCCTCTTATAATTTGCTAAATGTTTTGTATGCTGTTTCTACCATGAATTGTAAAGCATATGTTCAGTTCTGACAAATGGCTCAGTTTGAATGCTGACATCTAGGCTAAGATATTGTTAAATAAACTGCTACCTTCAGTTCATTAATGCCTTCATTCTTGAACTCTAAAAGGAGTAAGTTTTCCCTACAATTGTCAGAATTTGTTTCTATTGGTAAAATGGATAAGAGTAAGAGTAAGACTGCAGGTCTTTGCACATTTGCTTGGTGGTAGGTCTCAACCAACCAGAGAAGCTCGCCAGCCGGAAGCCCGCCCCCGGCAGATCTGCAGGCACGCACTTGCACGTGCCTGTAAATCTAAAAAACACGCGGTGCCAACACTTCCAGTTGCTTCAGGGCGGTTTGAGGTGTAGAACCTCAAAATTATAAACACCCCAGTGCACTCCACAGTGTAGATGACCTCCATTAGAGGTCGCTCTACACCGTTTTAATTACCCCGTATGAAAAGGGCCATAGTCTGCTCGTATTTAACTTCCCTTTTTTCACCTATAGCAAACAATCTGTTAAGGGGGAAAAGACAGAATAGCTACTCAGTTTTGTCTGATTAGTATATTAGGAATAGTCAATACAGCTAGGCTTCCTGGCATGTTTACAAATAAGACAGATAGTGAAAGACTTGTATGGTTTGTGAAGATGCAAAGGGTGGTGCAGGGCCGATACAAAATAAAGGAGGACCAATACTGGAGTCTTAGGGAAAAACACACTACTGCAAAGAAATGAGAGCTCTTGCAATAAAAAAGCTTCATTTATTATGGGTTGGAAATTCTTGATACTGCTTTTGTACCCACCTGGAGCCTGTAGAAGCTGGCAGAGAAGGGAGGAAGCATGAAGGAAACTGAGTAGGCAATTTGGCCAATAGACTTTCAGATTTCATAATACTGTAGACAATTGTCTAGTCATCAGATCTCTTCTATGGCCATTTTTGTACTAGACTGTTATAGTGCTATTATTCCACTCTCAACATCCTATGGAATCCTGGGGTTTGCAGTTGAGGGAGGGCTCAACTGCAAACTCCAGGATTCCATAGGATGTTGAAAGTGGAATAATAGCGCTATAACAGTCTGGTGCAGAAATGGCCTATGTCTTTGCTCAGCACTGGCTCTGGAGACCTGGATGGGCATATTCTCATTTTTAAAAAATATATTCCAAAAATTTTACTGTTCTAGCATAAAAGTCCTGTGCTCTTGCTCGTATCCAGTGAGGACGATGAGCAATTGAAACTATGGCCCTTTCCACACGTGGAGGGAGAAACGGGGTAAAACACGCAGAAACGGAGCTTACCAGGAGCTGGGAAGTCTGTCGCTATGAGGAGCAGCACGAGTTTGCTGCTCCACACTCCTGTGGTGTCCTACGGTGTTCGGTGGCATCCAAAATGGTGGCTTATGGCTGGCGGAGGCTCTCCACCAACAGGAGAAGCTCGCCAGCCAGAAGCCCGCCCCCTGGCAGATCTGCAGGCATGCACTTGCATGCGCCTGCAAATCTACACCGGGGCGCTGCGATGGGGTGGAACGGGGCTGCATGCTCATGTTTTATAAAAACCACTTGAAAAGTGGTTTTTAAAAAACACGCGGCGCCACCACTTCCAGTCGCTTCAGGGTACTTTGAGGTGTAGAACCTCAAAATTATAAACGCCCCAGCGCATTCCACGGTGTTGACGACCTCTGTTAGAGGTCTCTCTACACCGTTTTAATTACTCCGTGTGAAAAGGGCCTCTTTGTTTCTACTGTCATCTCCTCCTCCTCCTCCTCCTCCTCCTCTTCTTGCTATGAAGTTTTCTGGAATAAAAACAAACACCAGCATCTGGTGCTCTGGAACAAAAACTACACTGACAGACACACAAACCAACACCAGTATTTCATTTGTGTATTTTCCCTTAGAGGAATGTTTCAGTAATGATAAATAAATTTGGACGATGGTGTCAATAAGAATGGTATTTTTGGTGAAACCAATGAGATAGGTACATCCTCCTGTACTGTCAGTCATGGATGTTCTTAGTGCAAGATATCAAGCATTTACATGTGTGCAAACATAAATTATTGAACATAGAAGACTGCCTTAACTGGTAGTTAAGGTAGCTACTCTTCAGTTTTTCACACTGTATTTTTCTCTTGTTCTAGATGGATGCAGTAGGCATACAAAGCATTTGTCTACCACTAAACTAAATATTCCCAGACAAGGTTTTCTTTCACTCCTAAGACCTCTTATTTCACATCTAAGTCCAATAATGTTTAAAGGCAGAAGAGCATTTATTCTTTATATTAAACCTGGGATGTGGGGGGAACAAAAAGGTAAGAGAAGAAAAGAAAAAAAGAGACCAAGTATTATAGTAATTGGACTGTAATTGCACTGATTTTACATACATCTCTCAAAATGTAATGTGATACCATCACACCTAAAGCTTGGTCTTCAGCCTCCACTTTGAAACTTAAGTCTAACTATAAATTCAAGAACTACTTTGTTTTTTCACACACGGAAAGGTTTTTCACTTTGGAAAGAGTGGAACTACTGTCTTCGTGAAACTCATCTGCCGTAATAAGGAATAGAATTGTCCACATGAAAGCAGAACTCCATTGGCTATGCAATTTCAGGAGGGTACTGATTGTAGTTACCCCTGCCCCCAAGAAAGAGGAAGCTTCTCTTATATGTTGTCTTGCTTGCATTATTTACTAACAGACTCTAATAAAACTTATTCTAGTATTAGAAAGTAGGGCTGTCAGTTATTCAACTACATTTTTCCCCTCCATTCTTCAACCATGTATGTTTTCACTGAAAGGAAATCTAAAAAATATATTTTTGGCCTTGCTCCCCACCTTACCTTTCTGAATCCTGAATCCCTCACAAATCTTTATCATCAGCCTTCCCCTGCTTCTGGCAACTTTGGAGATAAGCTTGCTTCACCTTGGGACTGGTCTGAATTGGCTTGAAATGGCTCAGGCCTCAGGCTTCTTACCAACCCTGAAGCAAACACCAATGGCTTAAATGAGATCAGCTTTCATATAGTTTGTTTAGAACTGTAAGAGTAGCATCAAGTATTCATGTTCTATACATCTAAGCCAACAGTCAAAGCTTACCTATACTCTTCATGCTGTGTGTCAAATCAATGATGATAATTTCACAAGCTTCAAAAGAATTATTTAAATTGAAAATTTTGCTGAGGTGAATAATACAAAACACCCATTAAAATATATGTTTGGAAATATGAAATGTTCATGAAGGTTGTCTTGGTTCCTGTATTTTTTAAAATCTTCACTCTAATGCAAATTTAATGTCAGTACTTGTATGTCTTTCCTTTTGAGAAGGTAGTTTTTGTGCCTGACATTTTACTGTTTCTCAGCCTTGAACTTGTAAAAAGACTGATGCAGACATCTGAAATGTGCTTAATGCTGCCTGTTACAAGAATTACTTTGGAAGCTCTTTTGGCACTGTAACGATATTAATCACAAACCCAGGAGAGCCTTCTGATTAAAAATGCAATAATAAATGCAAATTCAAAACCATGTATAATGCCCTGAAGAAGTCAAGAAAAATAGCTGTAGTGACCTAACCTTCTACTTTTTAACTTTCTTCCCAAATCTATATGAATCAGCATTGTTTAATCTTGAATGTTTTGCTAAATTGTGTACTTTCTGTTAAATCTCAACACTTCCTGTCCTTTCAAACAATTTTCAGTATAAAACTTATTGTTTCAGTCCAACTGACATACTGGATATATTGCAAAAATATACTGTATATGTTAATTCAGTAACAACACAGGGAGTAGTAATAGTAGTAGTAGTTTCTTTTTTTTGGAGGGGAATCTCTTTTATTTAAGGCAGATCTCTCCCATATTATTGCTACTGTTAAGTCAATTTGATTGTTAGTTAGATGCATAATTTGGTGAGCATGCTGAAAATTCTCTGACAGACATCACCCCTGAACTCTTGAAAATTTATGGATCTCCTGGGACTTCCTGAGGAAAACTAAAAAGAGTATTAGACAACAGATTCAGAACATACTAGGATCTGCTGGATCAGATCAAGGGGCCATTTAATCCATTTAATCTCTGGCCATTCTTCCTGTGCAATAAGATACTTCTGGGAAGCTCATAAAAGGACAAGAAGACAACAGCTTGCTTCCAGTGTTATTACCTTGTAGTGTTTGGAAAGTTACTTAAGAGAAGTCAATACAATGGCATGCTGAAGCCATCCATAAGTGAACATT
Organism: Iguana delicatissima; assembly: GCA_948472985.1. Classification (NCBI taxonomy): domain Eukaryota; kingdom Metazoa; phylum Chordata; class Lepidosauria; order Squamata; family Iguanidae; genus Iguana; species Iguana delicatissima. The sequence continues at coordinate 1,655,569 of CAOKZL010000170.1, read as the reverse complement.
GGAAGGAACTGAAGATACTATGACTTCCATTGTTTTGTTACAGATGGTTTCAGTCTGCCATTATTATACAGTCTTCCCTCCATATTCACAGGTTTGATCTTCATAAATTTGATTATTCATGAGGCAGGTGCTTGCCTTCCCCCCATTCTTCTCCTCCCATTTCTTTGCATTCCTCAGCCCAGGCTTGTGAGGCTTGTGTTTAAAAATGGATTTTTTTTTAAAAAAACTTTTGGGTGAGCAAAGTCCCCTTCCATTGCTGGAGGCATGTCCTCTCAGCCATGTGGCTGCACCTTCTACTGTATAATGGCTGCTGATTGATCAGGTGCTTTCTTTGCTTCTACTCTTCTTTTCTCAAGATGGAGACTGGAAGTAGCTAGAACCCCAGGACTCCACTCTTCTTTGTCTGAGGGGAAAGTACCAGTAAACCTTTTAGCTTAGGTTCGTCTCCCCAGGAACGCTGGGGACAGAGGTAAAGAATGAGAGGGGGAATCACAGGAGGAGGATTTATTCATCCCCCCCCTTTTCATGAGGGTTCTGAGCCCTGAACCCTCACATATGTGAAGGGGCCACTGTATTTATTTTTCATAAAAGTAACTTTCCAGACTCAGCATCCTAGCAACTTGTACTTGCAGACACATTCTGTCTGTAGCTGGAGCTTGGAAACACTTAGGCCATTTCCGCACGAGGCTGTTATAGCACTATGATTCCACTTTCAACCTCCTGTGGAATCCTGGGGTTTGCAGTTGAGGGAGGGGCCAGCTGGCCCCTCCTGAAACGGCAAACCCCAGGATTCCATAGGAGGTTGAAAGTGGAATCATAGTGCTATAACAGTCTCTTGCAGAAATGGCCTTAGCTGAAGTTAACCAGCTATGTAAGTCACTCCTTTCCCCAATGAATGAGTTAATTTGTTGACTAACTACATGTTATATCGGAGCTCATGAAGAACTAGTTCAACTTAGTAATTAAACTAAGTTTAACTAAGTTACAACTAGTTAAGAGCATTCACTATTCCTGTGGTGCATGGAATAAGAGATTTTGCTTTGCTTCATTGTACTAGGTTTGTTTTCAAATCTTTTTATTAAATTACAAATTTAGATTTCAACAAGTCCATTTCAATCATATTCCAAATAGAGAATTCAATTAGACAACTTAATCTTCTCTCACTTCCCTTCTTCTAATTGTCCTTTTATATATGGACTTATTTGTCTCAATTGATTCAATCTCCAGACTTTCAATTTTAACCATTATAAAAACTCTTCCCTTATTTTCTTTTTGCTATACTGGCTGGTTCTAATTTAGATATTTCAGTCCAACGATAGCCCAAACAACTCTTAGATGTTACTCCACTTGCTTCCAAAGCGATCAAATTCGCTATAATTCCCTATTTCTTTCCCTGGGTCTTCTTTCTCTATATTCCCATTCTCTTCTATGGCCATTTCCACACGGGCATATTGCCCACGCTAGGGCGACCTCTCTTGGAGGTCTTCTTCACCACGGGGTGCGCTAGCGCAGTTAAAAAAAGTGAGGCTCTAGACCTCAAACTGCTCTAGCGCAGCCGTGGAGGTGGCGCTGCGAGTTTTATAAAAACCACCTTCGCAAGTGGTTTTTACAAAACTCACTCGCACTGCCCTGTGGCAGCCCCCGGTGAAGAACTGCAGAGACGCGGTAGCGCGTCCCTGAAGATCTGCCTGGGGGCGGGCTTCCGGCCGACACACTGTCCTGATTGGCAGAGCGCCGCCGGAAGCCGCCGGCCGCCATTTTGGGCGCTGCCAGGCGCTGCCGAAATTTGGCGGCGTTTAGAACAGCGGATCCGCGCTCTCTACAGGGACGGAGCAACCCGCTCACAGGTAAGCTCTGCCCCTCGCGTGTGCGGCCCTGTTTCGGCCCCCCCATGAGGAAAGGGACTATGTTTAATCCCTTTTCCTTCAAGTAAGCTTTTTTATTCCATACTTTATCCTTTGAATTTTCTTCCGGTTTAAAATTGCAAAACTGTTCTCCTCTTAAAAGAGCGAACCTTTAATATATACTTCACCTATTCCTTTATTCCTTTAGTGGCCATCTTCATCCATCTGGCTTCATCTGGATCAGACCCCAGTCCTCCTCTATTTTCTCCTTTGGTTTTTGGGACAGTGTTGCTGTTAATTTTTCCATTTCCATTATATCATATATTTTTAATAGCCAGTCCTCTACTTCAGGGGGTTCCTCTTGTTTCCATTTACTTGCGTAACACATTCTCGCTGCCACTATCTTACTATAAAACTATAAAAGGTTAGTAACTTTTGATGTGATTGTTTTTTTAATGGTCCTATCCGTTCATACATATTTAACAAGTATATTTCTGGATGTAATGGAAATTTCCTTTGAATAATTTTTGTTATATTATTATGTATTTGTATCCAAAATTTCTTCGCTTTTATGTATGTCCACCAAAGGTGGAAAAAAGTTCCTTTCTGATCACACTTCCAACACTTAGTTTTATCAGTTTTAGTCATTTTTGCAATTTGTGTTGGTGTGTAGTACCACCTATAGATGATCTTAAAATAATTTTCTTTTAGAGCTGCACTCTTCAATGTTTTGTTTATTATAAACCATGATCTTTCCCAGCCTTCCAGTTGTATCGATCTTCCTATATTCTGGGCCCACCTTAACATATTCTCTTTTATTATCTCTTTTTCAAGTTCTAAGTTTAGCAGGATCTTATATAATTTTGCTATAAGATGTTCGACACCTGAATTAAATAGTTTATCCAGTTCGTTTTCTTTACTTTCTATCCCTACTGTTTTTTGATCCAGTTTAAATTTTTCTGCTATCTGTCTCTGCAATAACCAGTGGGTAGAAAGTCCACAGTCCACTAATTCTTCTTTCGTTTTCAGCTGGAGCTCTCCCCCCTGGAGCTTTACTACATCTTTGTATGCAATCCATCAATTTATTTGTGACTTCTCTCTCTTATAAAAGGCCTCATGTGGGGATACCCACAATGGGAGCTTCCTATAAATCTTCCTCTTGTACAGCAGCCACACTCTATGGATTGATTTCCTGATAAAATGGTTGTTAAATTCTCTGTTTATTCTTGACTTCTCATACCAAAGGTATGCATGCCATCCAAAGGGCAAGTCTGCACCTTCTAAAGCTAACAATCTCTTGTCTTCCAGTCTGATCCAAGTGGTCACCCAATCCAGACGGCATGCATGATAATATAGCCTCAGCTCCGGTGTTCCTAAATCTCCTCTTTCTTTAGCTTCTTTTAGGGTGCTCCACTTTATTCGAGGTTTTCTGCCGTTCCAAATAAATTTGGAAAGATCACTTCTCCATTACTTAAAAACCCCATCATTTGTTATGATAGGAAGATTTTGGAATAGAAAAATCAATCTTGATAGAATGTTCATCTTGATTACTGCAATTCTTTCTAACAAAGATATATCCAAAGTTGTCCACCTCTTTAGATCCTCTTTCACTGACTGCTAAACTTTCGTATAGTTATTATCACATAAATCCGTATTATTTTTGGTCAAATATATTCCTAAGTATTTTATTTTTTTTCTCTATTTTAAATTGGGATTCTCTCCCCAGCTTCCTTTCCTCTTGTTTATTAATATTCTTAGTTAACATAGATGTTTTGTCCGGGTTTATTTTAAAGCCCGACACTGTTCCATATTCATATAGGATCTTTTTTAACTGCTTTATGCTTTGTCTCGGATTGTCTAGTAAAATTACCAAATCATCCGCGAATGCCCTAAGTTTGAACACCTGATTCCTTATTTGTACTCCCCTTATTTCTGAATCTTGTCTAATTTGTATATTTAAGATTTCAATCATTATTAAAAAAATCAGTGGTGATAATGGGCATCCCTGTCTTGTCCCTTTTCTAACATTAATTTTAGGTGTTTTTTCACCATTTACTATGTTTGCTGACTAAGCCTTATAAATCATACTTGTCCACTTTAGAAAATTCTCCCCTATATTTATCTTTTTAAAAGTTTCCTCTATAAATCTCCATTTGACATTATCGAAAGCTTTCTCTGCATCAAGGAATATCATTCCCAGCTTTCTCTCATTGTGTTTTTGATAATACTCTATTATATTCAGGACAATTCTCATATTATTTTTAATTGATCTTCCTGGGAGAAAGCCACACTGATCTTCATGGATCCACTCTTTTAGTACTTTCTTTAATCTTTCTGCCAAGATGGTCGCAAATATCTTATAATCTATATTGAGCAGAGCAATTGGTCTGTAGTTCTTAACATCAGGATGATCCTTGCCTTCCTTAGGGATTAGACTGATCATAGCCTCTCCCCAAGTAGTTGGACGCTCCCCATTATCTAATTCTTTTAGCACCTTATACAAAGGTTCAACCAATACATCCTGGAAGGTTTTGTAATAATGAGATGTCAAACCATCGGGCCCCGGGGCTTCCCCACTTTTAGTTTTTGGATTGTGCTTATAATCTCATTTCTGGTAATCGGTTTATTTAACTCTATTTTGGAATCCTCTCTGACTTGTGGTATTTCTACTTTTTCCAAGTACTTCTTAATATTTCTGTCCAGATCAAAATGGTCTTCTTCTTCATAGAGCATCTGATAATATTTATGAAATATTAATTTAATTTTGTCTTGCTGTCTATGTATTTCTTCCCCATCCTTAATTTCCAATATTGTCCTTTTCTCCCTTTCTTTCTTAAGCTTATACGATAATCACTTTCCAGTTTTGTTGGAGTGTTCATAGTATCTTTGCTTTATATATTTCAATTTCCTTTCCAAATCTATTGTGTTCTGCATAGTAATTTGTTTTTGTAATACCTTCAATTCATACTTTACCTCAGTGGTTCTCAACCTGTGGGTCCCCAGATATTCGTGGACTTCAGCTCCCAGAAGCCCTGAGCATTGACCATAGTGGCTGGGGCTTCTGGGAGCTGAAGTCCACGAACATCTGGGGACCCACAGGTTGAGAGCCACTGCTTTACCTAGTCATTTTGGGGGTTTAGCTTGAACTCAACCTCCTTTTTCTTAAGTTCTTCCATAATTTTTTCTTGGATCCCTTTCCTTTTCTTATTTTTATAAACCTCCTGTTCTATCAAAATTACTTTTACTGCCACCTTTCCGGCCTCTCATAATACACTTTCTGGTGTTCCCTTTCCTGAATTTTCTTTAAAATAGTACTCTAATCCAGATCTTACCCTATTCACCACCTTTTCATCCCTTAGTAAATCTTCTTTTAATATCCATCTGTATTCTAGCTTTCTTTCTTTAATTGTCATTGTTATTGGACTATGGTCAGACAGTATCCTGGACAGGATTTCCATCTTCTGAATATTCTTAAGTAATGTTTTGGATACCAGGATCATATCTATCCTAGATCATGATCTACATGTTTCTGAATATGTATAATCCTGAGTATTCCCATAGAGATACCGCCTTATGTCCAAAAGAGCAAAATTTTCCATAAGCTTGAAAAAGTTTTGGATAGTTTCCTTTGTGCCGCTTTCTTTTCCATTGTTGTATCTTGTTTGGGGTCTATTATCCCGTTCCAATCGCCCATTATCATAATTTTCTCATAATCATATTCTCCCATGACTTCCAACAATTTAGCAAAATACCCTGATTTATTCTGCTGCGGACCATATACCCCCACACATAGAATCTTTCCTTGCCCTGTTGCAACTTCTACCCCTACGAATAGCCTACCTTCATATTTAAAAACTTCTTCAGATTTATATTTTTTATTTACATCGACTGTAACACCTTTTTTCTTTTTGTTACATACTGATGAAAATTTGGAACCTAATTTTTTATTCCTCAAATATTTAACATCTTTGTCTCTTATATGTGTTTCTTGGAGGTAGATTACATCTGCCTTCAACTTTTCTAAATAATGAAAAGTTCTTTTCCTTTTGATAGGAGCATTCAAGCCTCACACATTCCAGGAAAGTATTTTCATGTTTCCCCTTTTCCTTTAACTAATTTCTTGATCTATTTCTGTTTCTAACTCCTCGTCTTCCTCTTCTCCTTCCCCTTCTTGTCCTTTGTTCTGAATGTGCTCATCCTCTTCATCAGTCCCTGTCAGTTCCTTAAAATATGTATCCTTCTCATAAGTCTTCTTATCCTGAATTCCAATCTCATCTAGCGCTTTTTTACGCTCTTTCTTGTCCCTCTCTGTTTCTTGTCCAGTGTCTTTCTCCCTTACCAGTTCCTTGTCTGTTTTACTTAAAGTTTGCCTTTTAACCTTTGTTATGTCCTTGTCTCTATCCTTTTCAGGATCTACTGATTCTGCTGTATTTTCTGTTTCCGCAATATTTAATTCCTCCTTATGTCTTTTCAAAAAGTCTTGTGCTTTATGAATGAAATTCAACACACACCTCCTCTGTGCGAACATGAAGGTCACACCTTCCCCTTTACACCATCTATATCTAATTCCATGTCTCTTTGTATGAGGAAACCGTATTTCTTCCTCTTTTTTAGAACCTGAGAAGGGACGTCTTTAAAGATCTACAACTCCTTTCCCTCTACCACTAGTTTATTTGTATAGCTTTCTCATACTACCAACTCCTTTACCCTTTCTCTAAGAAAATATACAGTGATGTCCCTAGGGACTTTCCTTTTCTTCGCAACAAAGGAGTTGATTTGGAAGATTTTATCAATTTCTATATCTAACTGTTCCGAATTCCATCCAATATATTTGGCCAAGGCTGGAATTATCTGGTTACACAAATCTTCTCCTTCTTTCTCCTCCAATCCTCTGATCTTCAAACATTTATCTCTAATCTTTACTTCGGTGCTTATGACCTGCAGTTCCACTCTTCCTAACTGTTTTCTTATTTCTGGAGCCTCTTTTTCTAATTTGTTTGTTCTTTCTTCTATACTATCTATTTTATGATTTATCGTTTGTATTTTCTTTGTTATATTCTCCATTTCTTGGCCTATATTTCTCATTTCTTGTCGTACCTCTTTCATATCTGAGGATATTTTTTGCATTTCTCTCTTAAAATCTTCTCTTAATTTCTTCATTTCCTCTAATATTGTATTCCCAAATTCTAAAAGTTTGGGCTGCCCTTCCATAGAGCCTCTTCTCTGTTGCTGTGTTGATACAGCCTTTCTTGTACCTGAGGCCATCTCTATATTTATCTTAAACATACAAATTTACAAACTTGCAAGTTACCTACCTCTAATAGAATTTTATGTTTTATATTTTCAGTCCAGAAACCAGAGCTCAATTAATGCCCCCTTAGAGTTCACTCTTCGTATCCTATTATGTCCTTTGTTACACATATACTAATCTTCTACTAGTCCACGATGTATTATTAGTTTTCGGTTCTTATAATTAACTAGTTTCTTGAATTCTTAAAGTCCCACAATTAGCTTAAATAGAAGTCCTATTCAATAGACAATCATTTCCACACAATATTCAATACTCAAGACCCCTTCCAATCAATACAATATTCAATATTTAGTACAATGACTTTACAAGACAGACAGTTAACTTCTATATATTCTCCGTTCACTTAGCTACTCAAATATCCATAAATTTCGTTCTCAAATCTTCAACACTTCGATTCCAAACCACTATACGTTTCTTTTTATATTCTTATTGAGCTTCTTACTACAATTCAGCAATTCAACACTTACATCTATTATTACTTCCAGTCATCTAATGCCCTCATCCCCCGCTTATTCCAACCGAATAGCTTACCCGCTCTAGGTCTTCTAAGTCCAACGTTTCTCCTTAATTGTTTCCTACTCTATAGTCCAGTAGTCTTCTATCTTTCTCTCTTTGTTATTTCTTTCATTGCTCTTTTTTCCACCCCTTTCCTTCACTTCGTCTGTCCTCTTAATAGATCCATTGTCTTCTTTTCTTCTTTTCCCGGTTTAGCTTCCTACTATTTTTCTCCTTCTCTTGTGTATTTGCGCTATAGAATATGCCTTACTCCCACTCTTTTTGTTTCCTCCTTTGGTTCTATTTTGATGGGAGCACAAAGGATTTATCGTTTATTTAAAGCTTTTTTCTTAGCATCTTTATTTCTTTACTCTTGGTCCTTGGTCCATATTCTACTCTATTCCTTCTCCGTAGTCTCCGTCTCCGTCTCCGTCTTCTTCCTGGCTCGCTCCGTTTCACTTTACAGGCTTCGTTGTACTAGGTTGTCTCAAGAGGTGGAGGAGAAGGAGGGGGAAGGAGAGAGGGAGATCACATGGTTCAATGTTGGTTTGCTCAGTGTTCCTTACAGTCACTTTTTGATACTGGGGAAGGTAAGCTTAAAAAGACCAGAAAGTCTCAGACTATGTTCTTCTTCTTTCTGATTTTGTTTTTGGAGATCCATACACTTTTTTTTTATCCCAGAATATTTTTTGTCAGGTCCTAGAATGATTAGAGACTTTTTATATCCTAGACTGCCTTATTTTAACCCAGATAAAGAACAGGAACAAAATCTGGGACTTTTCAATCAGTCTGGATATGCCCTATGAGGACTATGAAAAGATTGCTCTGGAAAGTGCCAGTAACAAAATGGGGCAATAGTGATTCCACAGCTTCTTGCAACACTAATGATTTGATTGATAATGAATGAGTTAACTAATGGTCAATGCAATGAATTACATTGCTGAATTTCCCATTGGACAGCAACCCTCCTCAAATATCAACATTAACAAATTAATTTTTAAACTCAGTGTTCTGCTCTAAACCTGAATCGTTGCATATAGCCATCATATTCAGCAACCTCTATGTCATATTTCATCTATATCTAGTACCCTTTTAATGCCACCTAAGCTGATGTCCATCACTGTATTTTATGGCAGTTAAAGTATCTGTCTTTATCATAGCAATCCAGAAACAGAAGTACCACTAGGTTTAGGTGAGGATGTAGCTGCCCCAAACTCCAGAGCAGAGCTGTTGTTTTCTCCTTCCAGGTGTATCTGGAAAACCTGATGTTGAGTCTTCAGCCATTTCCACATTACACTGTTATAGTACTATCATTCTACTTTCAACATCCTATGGAATCCTGGGGTTTGCAATTTAGGGAGGGGCATTTAGAATTATCAGCCAGAGAGCTCTTTGGCCTCAGTAAACTACAAACCCCAGAATTCTACAGGATGTTGAAAGTGGAATAATAGCACTATAACAGGTAGTGTGGAAATGGCCAAAGTGCAAGAGCAGTTTGCACTTAATTAACTCATAGGGAGATGAGAGGAGGGACAAAATCTTGCTCTTCCAGTAGGTTCAGGCAAAAGCAAACTGCTGTAGTCTCTCTTGGCTTGTGTGTTCTTCTTCATTCTCATTTTACCATTGTGCGGCCACAACAGTCCTGGTTTTCATCTGTGAAATGGTAGAGGCTATGCAGGTTTGATTCTCTGACATCTGATGATGATATATAAAAAAATGCAGACCTACTTTAGTTCTGTGGAACAGCAGTTTACAAATGGAGCAGTGAGAACACCTCTGTGGAAAAATATTTAGTTAAAAGAAGAAGAAGTAAGTCATGCCAATTGCATATGAAAAGTGTAAATAGGCCATACTGCGAACCCTGCCCCAGTGTCATGTCAATTTCCTGCAGCTATTCCAAGTAGAGTCATTTATTTTGTGCCTACTTCAGGTCATTCATAAGGTGTGCCCAAGATTTCTTTCCCCTTGAAAGCCCATATTATGCAGTTTTGTTTCTTAAATCCAATCTGTCTGTGTCAGAGGCACAGCGGTAAGTCTGCTTCTCCATATGAGGGAAATTGTTTTCTACTAAGTGATGACCTCAGCTTAGCAGTTTCTTTTCCTGCACATCAAAGCTCACAGTCAGCCTGCTGCAGCAAGTGCACTTTTGAGTGGCTTTATGACATATAAAGACCCTCTTTGGCATTCATACTGTGCTTCTCTATTGTTTACAAGCTAGCAGTGAATTATTTATGGAAGTTGCGGGAGATATGACTCCCCCCACCAGCCCAAAAGCTGCATTTTATCTTGCAGGAAGTTTTTATATGAAACCTATTTTTTCAGTTTAATGTCCTTTTTGCATTTATTTGACGGGTTTTATGGTAACAATCTCATGTTTCCATTTTTATTACTGTTAACATCCATCTCTAAAGATTATTATGAACTGCAACACAGCCCTAACCCAACCAATGATATTTTTTCTTAGCCTTCCAGTTGTAGACTGATTTCAGACAGAATGACAGAATGACTATAAACAATCTCAGCCATTTTGTTCCCGTAATATGAAGCCAAAGGCCACACATTTTCTGTGGTTTAATTTATTGATGATGATACACAGACATGTAAAACATCACTGTAGATAGATAGATAGACAGACAGACAGATAGAGCATTAAGCACTAAATTGATTTAAATCAGGATCCATTTTAGACATTTCCCCCGTGAATTAAACTTACGCTTTGCTTCTTTTCACTAGCTAGTTTTTCCCCCCAAATGAACTAATTCACACAGTGTAGCTCACTGGAAAAAATACACAAAGCTGTATGTGTCAATTGACTCAAAGAAATTCAAGAAAAACTGTCTTGAATCCCAGGGCTGGGAAAAAGTGGGATATAAAATGGTGATAACCAATGGTGCACTGACACATGAAAGTCACCCATTGGTGCTGCAATCATCAAACTCAACATGCATGAATGAAATGTGCCAGAGACAGAGAGTTGAGGTAGCAAAAGCCTCCTCTGTTTGAAGACGATTCATTATTGGTTATCAAAACAATATGTATATATGTGTGTGAGAGGAGCATGTTGAGTGGACTCCAAAGTAGGAGATGCATGTTGGGCAGAAAGTGGATAAAACTGATCAGAAGTTTATCACAATGGTGGCTTCATCTTAAGATGTTTCCCTGCATCAAGCTATGACTACTTTTTGGTTCTGACTGAAAAATTGGAGGACTCCTGTAATGCAGAATGGGAATTCTAGTGTAACTTCCAAGGAATTCTGGGAAGAAGGAAGCATGGCAGTGATGGCATCCAGTGTTTTTTTTTTTTTTAAAAAAACAAAACTATAGACATTACCATAATAAGAGTTGTGATCTCATGAAATCTTGGAGGGTGGGGTGAATCACTTCCCCTATACATATGTGTGTGTGTGTGTGTGTGTGTGTGTGTATACACACACACACACATATAAATAAATAATATATGAAGGATACTTCATTTCTGTCCCAGTGCTCTGCAATGGTTTCTTGCATGCCCAGGAAATCCAGAGTGCTCCTCTCCACATAGACATTTGGATTTTGTTTCTCTTTCTTTCTCTCTCCCTCTTTCTGTTTGTTTGTGACAGAATCCTACTAAACATATATATTTTTCATTTTGACTCACCTTATTACTTTCCATATGCTGAACAAATTACTCAGTTTGAAGAAATATCTCAGCTGTCTTTGTGCTAGAAATATTATACAATGAGATATAATTGGCAGAAAGGGTGAAACATTCTCACCATGGTGTAGAGTCGAAGGTTTTCATGGGCAGAATCTGTTTGTTCTTGTGGGTTTTTCGGGCTTTGAGACCGTGTTCTGGTTGTATTTTCTCCTGACATTTCGCCTGCATCTGTGGCTGGCATCTTCAGAGAAATGGTCCATCCGTTCCTCTGAAGATGCCAGCCACAGATGCAGGCAAAATGTTAGGAGAAAATACAACCGGAACATGGTCTCAAAACCCGAAAAACCCACAAGAATCAATTCTCACCATGATTTTTCATTCTATTTCATGCCAAAAAGAGCCAGGCATTTCATAAGTATGAAACTCCTTGAGTGATATCCTCTTTTTTTTTTTAAAAGAAAATTTTTATCCATGAATCTGTTGTTCTTTTGAAATCACAAGAAAGCGCAGGGTTAAATTCAACCCACAGCTTCAATAAACATTACTTTGAAGTCAGAAGGCTACCAAAGCCTTCTTGAAGCTCCTTGCCATGTTCACTGAAAAACAAAGATTGTTATGGCACATTACATAAGACATTAAAAATAAAAAGAGATGATCACAGGGTATAAAAATTGCACAGAGAAGAATGTAACTTAATGAGTATAAGAATAAACTGAACAGAATGTCAGTCAACTTAATTACATATGCTTTAGTAGAAACTCATACAGTTCAACAGTCTTATTTTTATATTGTAAAGAAGAGTGAGGGATAAACTTTCTAACCTCCAAGACATTTAACAGTGAATGACCTGTATTAATTAACTCCAAAGAATTTAAGGATCTAACCTTTACAGATGTCCCTGTAGGTCATTTGGCTAGATTATGAGTTAATATTGTATCAGTTACAACTATATTTATATCTGCATTGCTTAAGACCAAAGGATTTGAGGACTTAACCTTCACAAATGGCCATGTTGGACATGGATTAAAGTCTTTGTCTAGAGTATGAGTTGTTACTTCCATTAATTAGATCCATATTCTGTAGGATGGTGAGAAAATAAATAAATAAATAAATAAATAAATAAATAAATAAATAAAGTGTTTAAACCCACTTTAATGAAATCAGATTCAAGCATACTTAATACCTATAGTGGCTCAGTTCTTCTCCCCTGCTCTTGATTCTTTTATATTCCAGTATTGATGTAAAATGATGTAATAGAAGTAGGAGACTTCAGTCTTTATGTGTGTTTAGGAGCACAATGGACACTGATGTGAACCAACAAAGACTGTACCAACGCAATACAATTTGTTTAAGCAAGAAGCCAACAATTCTCAGTTGTATTAATGCATTTATTTCCAAGACTGAGGCATGAATTGACTCTTACAAATCTTCCACATCTGAAAGCTTTCTGAAAGACCATTTTTTAGTCTTAGCATCATCCTAATGTTTCTTCTAGACAACATAACTCTCCTTCATATACATTTGGCACTATCTAAATCCCTCCCCCGTCACATTAGTAGATCTGTTACCCTGTTAACTGGGGGTCCTGAGATGGGAGCCCAAATAACCAAAACACAATAATGCAAGATGGGGAAATTAACTGGAGCACTCACTTTAAGCTAATGAGAGGCAGGGTAACTTAGCGGGGATCTTGCAACCCTATGTATACGGGGTCAGGTCAGTCAAGCAGTCAGACAGTTTAAAATAGCAAAAATGAGGTTTTATTAACAACAGACAAACATTTAAGACAACACAACCACACAGCTAGCTAAGAAATAAGTAGTGATACGACACCTTTCTCGTAGTCCTGAAGAAGTTGCAGATGGAGAGAAGAAGCTCAGTGTGGTTGGCTGAGAGGAGCTTGCCGGGGAAAGCAGCAGCAGGGTGGTCTGGAACTCGGGAGCGATCCAAGGAAGTTCTCGGAACTGGGGGGTTTTATAGGGAAAGTATGATCGTAGGCTAGTCTGGTCTTGGGAGAGAACAATGAGGTTTGGGCGCAAGACAAGGTCTCCGAAAGGTCAGAATTTAACATGATTGAGTTAAGCCCAAATTGACAAAGGAATGGCCAGTATGCAGATGCAGCTCGCTTGGGCAGTTGAGCTTCTAGCTCGTCAGGGTGCCTGCTTGGGGCAGGGGGCTCTTTGTATTAGCGTGCATGCTTAATGAAGTGTTTGTCTAGGGAGGTCTCCTAAAGCAAGATCTGGCTGAGTCTGGCTTGCCTAGGTGGAGATCGGAATGTACAGCAATTAATAGCCATGCCTAGCTCCGTGCTTGTTCGGGGGCCTCACAAACACTTGGCTGAGGGTGGCAAATTGAGACCGAATTGTAATATCAAAATGATATCTAATATCTCCTGAAACCAGGCCTGTTCACTTTGATAACAGATCAAAATTATCAACCAGCACTTTGAGGCTAAGGTCTGATCTGTATAATACATCTGATACAAAGAGACATCTATGTGGTCATCACTAAGTGCTCACTGTATTTTATGCTAGTTTCTTTGCCATCCAATAGTCCAGTGAGACACTGAAATGCTCTCCTCTCTGTTCCTTAGGAGGCACTTCCTACTTTCTCTTTAGGACCTTTCCAATGCCTTTGTAGTCCAGGGCTATGCTTGGAGAGCTAGCCCTTAATAGCTTGCCCTTTTCAGCATAGCAAGTACTTGTAGAAGAAGAAAAGAACAATTTAAGGCACAGCATAGCATTGCTCAAGTTAGATCCTTCTCCTACATTCTTGTCTTGGAGAGGTCATAAGACTCAGAAGATATCTCTGTACTCTTGCATGTATGTGGTCACACTCATTCCTCAGAGCTCTGAAAATTACTTTTAAGAAGAATGAATGTTATGACATGGTGTGTAGTGATAGGATGAAGCTTTGGAAGCTGGAGCATCATTCTATCACTCTTTACCTTTGGTGACTTCACCATGTCACTATATTCATTCTTCTTAAATGTAAATTTCCAAATTCTTCTCTTCTGAATCATGATATGTAATCCTTGCCTATCTCTACCCTTGCTTGCTACTAGCTGTACTACTGCCTCATATGTTGGTTGCAGCCTGATTTCTTTTCTGGTGAGAAAATTCCCTTTTCTGCCTAAGGCAGAATCAGCTACTGTTTCTGTTGTAGTGGCAAACTTACCTTCCTCTTGGTCCAATAGTGTCACTTTGTGAGCAGATGACTTCCCTCCAGTGGCTGTATAGCTGTGATATCAAGATATACTTTGAGGTTTGATGTGCAGTGGTATAGCAATATATTTTGAGGACCAGGCCCTTACCATCAAAGAACAGTCCCAAAGATGCAGACAGCTGTGTTTCTGTACAAAGCGTATTCTTGTAGTTTTCAACTCTGCCAGGAACAAGTCTGTTATAGTGCTAATGATTCCTGCTCACTTGACATCATAGTATCAAAATTTGTTATTGTTATTTGCTGTCAAGTCACCTTCCTAAGAATGAAAGGACTCCAAGGTCATTAACAGTCTTTGCTCAGCACTTGCAAACTCTGGGCTGTGACTTAGCTGGTTAAGTCAATCTATCTGTGTATTCTAAAATACTCTAGGCTGTAACAGAAGTAGCCCATATTCATCCATTTCACTTCCAGCTACCCTAGGGACTTGGACTAAAATCAGGGAGTAGGCAATGAGGTGGCAGATGACTTCATAATCCTTGCTTAACTAACAGTACCAGTTCTCTGGCCCCGCTAGTCCTGGTTTGCTTATACCATTGGTGATGGATTCTATATTATTGGATCAGTAGGACAAAGCTGTTCCAATGTGGCATTTCTGAGAAGTAAGCAGAGATTTCAGACTAGCAGATAACATATGAAGATGCAAAGTGCTGTAGTATTTTTTATTTATTGTTTTTATCAGTCAGCTTTTGGTCTGTTCAACAATGGTTTAGCACTATAGCTTTTGCCCTTTTACTGCAATTGTTATTCTAAAATGTTGTTTTCAAGATAAAATAAACTGCCCCCTAAGAAGTGGGGTTGATTCTTAGTTTCAAAGCACTTGGAGTATGCATTATTATGCTGTGGCATTTCATAGTATTTTAGTCTATTTCACCTGCTCTGATGTGATGGTCGTTGTATAAACTAAAACATTATAATTTGGGGGTATTCATCCCTTTTATTACAGTGGAGGTAGTATCCCAAACAGGCGTCTCAGATTCAAGTGACAGATTCATTAGGGCTGAATTTATGAGCTCAGTATATCCCCAAAATAGGGTTGGCCCTGCTATATTTCCACAGCTGTCATTTTGCTGCAGTAACAGAGCAGAGATTTTGAAAGAGAGAGAGAGGCAGGGAGGGAGAGAGAGAGCAGAGAGAGAGAGAGGTAGATGCAATGGCAGACAAAACAACTGCTGCTTTCTATAAATCCCAGTTCTTTCTTTTGCTAAAAATAACAACTTTTCTATTTTTAATAACCAATATTCAGTAATGGGCCATTTTAAAAACTCAACAACAACAAGAGTCAAAATCCAAAAGAAATGATCAAACTCTGTTTTTTTTTTATTACACAAGAAAGCAAGTAGATAAATCTGTAGACTCTTTTTATTCAAAACCTGGCCAAAGAATATGGAAGTGTATACACATCATTAAGCGAAGTTTATTTTCTCATTTTTTAAAAATCAATAACCTGGCAAAAAGAGAGCAACTGTAAAGGAAAATATAGATTTTATCGCACTATAGCCCCACACTTATTTTTCTAAGCATAATTGTTCTTTATTTTATTTATCAAAATGCGTATATTCCAACCAAGCCAGTGTCTTCAGTGTGCGTTGTAATATAAAATAAAAACAGTACAATATAAAGGCAAAATAAATCAAACTTGGGTAGCTGTAGAGCTGTTGGAATTTGTATGGAGCCTCAAATGCCATTGATGAGGTGACATCATAACAAAACTATGGGTGGATCCAGACTCAGACACATTCAACTGGGTTGGTAGACACAGTTTTCTCAACCAACTCACAGTCTATCCAGTCCCTCCTGCTCTCCATACTGCACAGAGAGCTGGATGATCTTGCAGGATTGGGTAGTTTGTAGAAGGAGCATCATTGGCGGATATTGAATTTTCATGAGCTGGCTACCTTTTCCCACAGATTCTCCCAGTCCTTCTCTGTAGCACTCAAATGGGGAGGCTGCCATGTGCAAAAAGGAAGAAGTTAGTTCCTGCCAGCCCAGTGAAACATGACAAATTCTTCATCCAATGCTATTTATTTCAGATTTTAGCCACTAGACTGCAAAAGCTTAGAAGAAAATACAAATTTATTTGTGTGTCAAAAATGTAATAGTGTTGAGCATGTCCAATATACTGAATTTATTTTGATTATCCAAAGAAGGTGACTGTCACCATCTTTCCACTGAACAACCATTTCAGGTGGACAACTACAGCATATAATGGTGCAAAGTGTATATACTAGACTACATAGAAATTGTTTATATCGGCATAGTCCATGGAAGTTTTGCTAAATAAAATCTGTTGGTCTTTAAAGTGTCAAAAGACTCTTTGTTGTTCATATGCATCTGTGTTCTTTGTTGCATAGAGAAAGAACAGTACAGTTGAAAAACATATAATTTGAAATTGAGGGTTTAAATTGTTAAATCTAAATGTTCCCTTTAGTCAGAGCCTTTTGTGGATATAATACAGAAAAAAATAGTTTCAGTAGCTGGAGTCTTATCAATACTCTATCCAGGTTTTGAAAAATGGATCTGTTGTCCCAATAAAACTTCTGTTTACATACTAAAATTACCCCACAGTTACATCTACTTCTATTATAGTCATAAAACTTCCAGGGTAAGTTTTATTTACATATAACTGAAATTACTTGGTCAGCACCAGAACTGTTAGGTAATAAAACAGTTTAGCAATAAGAAATGTTCTGTAATAAAACAGTCAGTATTATTTTCCATAGCTAAATTACTAAACTTGTTTGTCAGTTATTCAATGAAATTCTTTATAACAAATAAATGAAGATTCGTGCATGGTGGCAGTAGCTTAAACTGGCCACTGATTTTTAGATAATAAGCAAAAATCTGCCACGTCTTTGTTTCTTTCCAGTAACAGAGCACAAAATGAAGTGCAGTAAGTCTAGGAAGACTGCATAGATGTGAATATGTTTTCAGTTCATTTGCTCCCATTAACGCAAGCTTTGTTCTTACGTCTTTATCTTCTAATTGCTTCTCCTTTGATACTTTTCTACTCACTTCTCCTTGTGAGTATATCTGATTGTGGTTTCTACTATGCCTCAACATAACTATGCATGATGCTTATACTTAACGTTGTGTAGTTACCATGCCATTTTTTTAGAGCTTGGAAAAGTTTTGTTGCAGCTCGCAGAACTCCCTGATGAAGATGACACTGACTATGCTAGTTGATGGATTCTGGGAGTTTTAGTCCCTAAAAGTAAGTTTTTTGAGGCTTGCATTTCCCTCCACTCCCACAGATATTTCTCTAAATCAAGAAAAGTTCTGTAAAGGCCTCTTCTGGCCTTTGCCTATAAATTATAGTGCTGCATTATCTTTTAGTGGTTTATATCAACACTTGGAAGACATAGGAAGTTGCCTAACATCTAGCACTTATTAAAGGATCATTAAAAAGAATCATAAAAAAGCCCTAAACACTTCTATAGATCTCCATCAGTATTTATGAATATCTAACTTCTACAGTTCCTATGTATCGTTTTTTAGATGGGAAACAATCAACACTAATCCTCATTTTGTTCTTTTATAGTCAAAACAGAAATCTGCATTCAGGAGAATTTCCTCCAGACCTCTCAAGATACTAATCTTTCCATTGTTTTCTGAAATAATATTATATTTCAGAATTATTTGGTGTTCAAGTTCAGTTTGGCCTTGATCTAGTTCATAGGTTAAAAAACCCAAATCTTCATTCATTCATTCATTCATTCATTCATTCATTCATTCATTCATTAAAAATTCTACCACACAAAGATTAAATTTCTTCTTCATTTTGCCATTCCCAAAGTATGTACTTTATGAGTCCTTTTGAATATATATTGGAACCAATTTCACTGAAACAAGAACACCTTAGAAATAAATCAAACTGATGCAAAAAACAACCAAAAATCTAGCTGAGAAACTGGCAGAGAATTTGTCACAAGAAGCCTATTTTCTACAGCAGAGAGGCCTTATTAAATCAGGGATAGCCATTTTCCTCTCATAAAAAATGATTGTATAGAGTTTGTTTTTTTCTCCTGTTTTGTGAAGAATAGATCTTAGAGGGTTGGAATAAGCCAAAAAGTCTATCAGAAAGCAGAAACAAACAGTGTGGCGAGACAGGAACTTGCTTCTTTTCAAGTGTAACTTTTGAATGTGGTGAGCCTAGAACATGGCAAACACAAGAGTGCTTTATAATAACATGTAGTTATAGTGGTCCATTAAATTCTTACTGTATGTGGAACAAGATGAGTATGTATTAACTAATCCTGCCCTCTCTGTTCCATCCACATCACTGGATTCCACCATCCTCCATGGGTTGTTGGAGTTATGGGTTAAAGCAGGAAGGATGTTTTACACGTGTCGAACCCATGCACCATTTAGACCGATTTTCTTAGGCTAAATCCAATTGTTGGTTCTAGACTAGTCCCCCTGACTCATGGGACTTAAGCACTGGTTTAATAAGTCCATTTCATTCAATAGGAGACCAATAATGGGATTTAACTTCTTGGGCTTAGTTATCATAGTTAACAGAATTATAATAGTTGATCTGTTGTTGTTATGTGCCTTCAAGGCAAACCCAATATATAACAACTGTTGTAGGGTTGCCTTGGCAAGACTTATCGAGAAGACATTTGCCATTGCTTTTTCTAAGGCTGAGAGAGTACCATAAATAATACATTTTTATTTCTTACCTGCCCCTCCCCAAGGCTTGAGGTGGGGTACAACTTAAAATACAATTAAAATACCTCATAGGTTAAAATACATTAAACACATAAAACCATTTAAAATCATAATTAAAATACATCATAATTAAAAAGAATGCATGACTTTCCTAAGGTCTCCCCATGGGTTTCCATGGCTGAGCTGAGATTCCCAGATTTCCAGAGTACTAGTCCAGTGCTCAAACTGCTATAATACTCTGACTCTTATAACAATTGATAAGTAATCAGAAAGTAGGTGTCTGTGTACTATTTAGTTGCCTTTAAAATAAGAAACTCTCTTTCTCTCCCTGTCTGAAATTTCACAGGTTGCTCCCTTAATATAATGCTTGACAAATTTAATTCCCATGTGGTAGAAAAGGCCCAACATCTATAAGCAGAACAACAGTTGATTCACACATTGAAAAGGCTGCCACTGTTATGTAAAATTATTTTAAAGCTCCCTTTAAGGCTAAAATCCTTTCAAGGTGAAAACAAATGCAAAGCACTAACCAGCAAACTCAATAAAATCGTTAGAAACCAATAAAAGCTTTACCTTTTAATGGTAATGTATGTTTAAGTGACTTAAACATTTCTTTTTGACCACTCTTGGGGTCCTTTTAGTTAACTGAGATGTTATATTTATTTTTATTTCAGTATTTTTCAAAGATAATTAATATATAATTCTATTCCAAAAGTAGCAATGAAACAGGATCCATTATTAATCTACCTGCTAAATGTTGTATGTTTGATCATTCTATTATTAATAGGCTGGTTAATAATGGAACCTGTTTCATTGCTTTTTGCAATGGTGTGAATGAATTGGATAATTGTATATTAATTATACAAATGCTGAAATTCAAATATATCTCCCTTCAATAGTCAACGCAACTCAGTTGATACACATTTGGGCCTCTGATCTCCATCTTTTCTTAATCTTTACTATTTCATTTATTTTTGCAGACTAAAGTATCTACAAGTAAGTGTCCACATTTCTGTGTTTTTTAAGTCAGTGGTATTATTAATAGATTAGATACCACTGACCTGTGAGTTTGTGAATGTGTGCATGTGTGTGTGAGGTAAATGAGTTCTAACAACATTTTATTGGGGATCAAATGCTAAATCATATGCAATTATTCTCTTCATAACTTTTAGTTTGCTTTCAAGACATTTATATTTGCTGATGGAAAGCTGCATTTTGAGCATGCATATGTTATCGTAAGTTTTATATATAAACTTATATATGAATATATAAATATGTATAAATATATAAATATATTGAATATTGCTCAGTTAGGAGAGCAAAATGAGAGCATTGTCCCTTCAAATAAGAAACATTTTTAGAATGCCCTTCATCAAACAATATCAGGACAGTATAAAATATGTGATAAATCTTGATAGGGTATAGCATAAAAACAATACATCACCATTAAGTTTAGCACTGAAAGGCAAGAAATACATATAATTAGCACACAACTTCTTCAGTGAACATAAAATATTTGGACAAACAGATCAGCTTCTGAGTACCAAGAAGAATACAATTCCAGTGGAAGTCATAATCTTTCCATGGGAATGGAAGATGTTCCCAGTTGGGGTTTACCATAGAGAAGGCTCTTCCTTTGTCATCATGTAATGCAGCAAAGCATGTGCTCTGTATAACATCAGGCTCTGCCCTCCATCCCTGCAACTGGAAAAATCTGTATGACATAATAATATTTATTGGTTTTACTGGTTTATTTCGTTTATTGATTTTACTGACTACCTTTCTATACTGCCCAATAACTGTGCTTCTATTGGTGGTTTGTAAAATGAAGGTTAAAACCATAGGTCGACAGAATTCTATATGACTATTGTGTGCCCTATCACAAATCCCCCTTGTGCCAGAGATCACTAGAGTGTGTTTGTGTGTGTGTGTGTGTGTGTGTGTGTGTCCGCGCGCAGGGCATTTGGCAGCTGCTTTTCAAATGACCATGGAATGGACCACCATCAGTCCCAGTGGCTGCTTACTGGTAAGTGGGATTTGGGGGACTTTCATGGTCCTTACTTAGTCCCAAACTAGGGGCTACGTAAGACTGTGAATACATAGTAGTTCCAAATGTGTAACGGTAGGTTATGTGCAGGATTCTATACAGCATGTTACTAAACAGGATTCCAACAGGATCCCAGATACTGTGTTAATATACATTGTATAAAAATAGCATGAAAGCTCAAACAAAGTAAAACAGCCACTGAATTAAAGTAAAATGAATGACAGAAAATAGTTGTGTAAAATGTCTCAATGGTATTTACACATTTTTCAGATAAAAAAATGAAATGGCTTTAGAGAATTAAAAAAAATCTTCATTGGGTTCTAGAAAGACAATAAAGAAAGCACCAAGAGAGCCTCTCTAAGGAAGGCATTCTACAACTAGTGTGCCACACACTGAAATATCTTAATCCTGGCAAATCTCCTCATTTGGCAGGGAGACCCAGGGAAGGACTTCTTAATTTAGTGACCAGGTAGTTGTATGGAGGTGTATATGGAGGCGTATGGAAGTGGAGGTGTATGGAGGTAGGTGTATCTCTTCAGGTCATGTTTCCCCAAGCCATTTATATCAGGATGATGATGATGATGATGATGATGATGATGATGATAATCCTCTCTTCCTCCTACATGGCCTATATTCTCTACTGGAGCTAACTTAAAAGAATACAAGGAATTTCTCTTCAGATTTATGATCCACCTGTATTTTTGTATGGTGTTTGAATCTTGCTACAGATTGGCCTATGTACTTTCATTTGATAACATGGCTGAACTGAATTTAAAACTTGGTCACATAATCAAATTAGCTGCATTTATCCCTCAACTATATTGTCAATGTCCAAGGTTTAAGATTTGTTAATGAAATGCCACCACAGTTCTCAAGCACTGCTGAATCCATCAAAATTGAGGGCACTGACTCTTAACATGATTACTTAAAGGTTACAATGAAATCTGTAATCCCACAGCAGAAAAGCAATTAAAATGCTTGAGTATATAGAGCTGGGTGCACTTAATATACAGAATCTGTCAACTAAAGCCACGTGGGTGAAATCAAGCAGTTCCCAGGGTCAAATGAATCAGCAGCAGAACATTACTGTAAAGGCTATCAAATAATTATGGAAAAGGTCTTCCTTCTATATGGTAGGTTTCCTGTCCTTATAACAGTTATAATATAACCTTATAATTTTGACTTCTTCTGGACTTCAAAGAACAAATTTATACTCTGAAAAGATTTATCTAATGAGTTTTTGTCATCTTATTGTTAGATCTGAAAACAGATGGATGAAAATAAGCTTTAGTCTTTTGCAGTTCAAAATGTGTATACAAGAATTTTGCTCAATAGATTTATTTAACACAAATTTGTGTACAAATTCTGTTTTTAAAGAATATTTACCTAAAGTTTTGTGATATGCACGCTTAGCAAACTCTATCAGGAATATCAGTGAGGCTGTAAACAATTATAATAAGCTATTCTTTTTTGTTTGTTTCCTGAAGAAAAGATAAACTCTCTTTTATGTTCTTTTCTATGTTTCATTAGTAGAGCAGGAATGACATGGATATGCTGTGTAAACTAGTTTAGACAACTAGTGACCACCAAACTGAATAAAATCTGTTATCCCTACTTTGTGACCTTCGACTTGCTTCAATTTGCCTCCCCAATTTTTCTCCAGGTCCAGACAAGCAGAGAGTTTCTCGATCATGATCATAAACATAGTTGGTGGACCATGCTTCTCTCAGTGGCTTACACATATAAGTCTTCTTTAGAAATAAATTGAATGTATTAAACTAGTGTATAAATATACTATATGCTAGCAGAAACAAGTCCCTATGGACTTTTTTTGTGCCCTGCAGCATTCTGGTGCTTTCAGTACCCCCCTCAGTGATCTAAATGAGAAACATTGCGTCTGTGTTCCTAGAGGCTTCCAGGACTGTGGTTTTGGCCCAAGATGGGCCACAGTGCCCCTATAACTCAGCCCCCCCACCCTGAAAAACAACATTAGAAGCAGACCAGAGGTGACTTCCGGTCTTGAACACTGTACAAACCAGCTAGATTGAGGTTCTCAACCTGTGGGTCGCGACCCCTTTGGGGGTCGAACGACCCTTTCACAGGGGTCACCTAAGACCATTGGAAAATACGTATTTCCAATGGTCTTAGGCTCCATTCCCTCCTCGGTGGTGGTGCACAAGGGCAAGCCACAACCTCGCGTCCTCCTGCCCCCTTTGGCAGGAGTGTGTGCAGCCGCACGCACTCCCGCCAAAGGGGCAGGAGGACGTGAGCGCATGGCTCGCGCTTGCGCACCACCACTCCTGGGCCTTTCCTGCACGTTACCTTATCACAGAGGTGGGGGGTACCCTCTTGTCGCTGCTCCTTCGTCCCACAGCTGGCTTCCTGGTCGTGTTACCACCCCGCCCCTTTCTTCCGCAGTGCAGCCTGGGAGCTCTAGGCTGCACTGGGGGAGGAAGGGGTGGAGCAGCCGTGTGACCAGGAAGCCAGCTGCGGGATGAAGGAGCAGCGAAGAGAGTGCCTCATGCAAGAACCTGCTTGCGTGAACAGCATCCCCCACCTCCGCGATAAGGTAACGTGTGGAAAAGGCCCAGGAGTGGTGGTGCGCAAGCATGAGCCATGTGCTCGTGTCCTCCTGCCCCCTGTTTAGAAGGGACTGAAATCGCTCCCCTTCTCCACTACCGAGAGAACCTCTCCTCTGACAGGCCAGCTTGGGAGGGCAGCAGCAGCATGGGGGGCAGGCCCCCTCCTAACCATGGCACCTGTCCCACTCGCCACGGAGGGAGGTGCTGCGGAAGGGCCGGGAGGCTGCAAGGTGGTGCTTTTCTGGGGGGGGGGCGAGCTGCATCCGGCGCAAAAGACGAAGGCGCTGGGATTCCTCCCCCTCCGGCCAGGGTCGACACTCTGGAAACTTTTCCCACACTACCCCCTCAGTGGAAATGAGAGTGAAGCAGAAGTAGAGCCCAGTGGGGGGATTCTCAGAGTTTTTTCCTGGGGGAGACACGCGGCTCCTCTTTCGCTCCCTGCCTGCCCCCCCTGTTACTGGCCAGCGAGGCGGCCTTTGCTGGGGGGGCATTGTAAATAATAAATAAATAACTTTATGGTTGGAGGTTGCCACAACATGAGGAACTGTATTAAAGGGTCACAGCATTAGGAAGGTTGAGAACCACTAATCTAGAACCTTAGGATCTGCTTGGGAAGGCTTTCTCTCTGTCCCACCACAATCCCAGGCTCACCTGGCGAGGACACAGGAGAGAGCTTTCTCAGTGGCTGCTCCCATCCTGTGGAATGCTCTTCCACAGGAGGCTAGGTGTGTTTCCTCCTTACTCTCCTTTTGTCAGCAGGCGAAAACTTTTGTTTTCAAACAGCCTTTTATGTAAGCTGGGTATTTACTAACTGTTGTAATTGGAATTCCATTTTAAGGAGCCCTGGTGGCGCAGTGGTTAAATGCTAGTACTGCAACCACAAGGTTGTGAGTTCGATCCTGCCAGGCTCCAAGGTTGACTCAGCCTTCCATTCTTTCGCAGGTCGGTAAAATGAGTACCCAGCTTGTTGGGGGCAATTAGCTAAAATACATTGTAAACCGCTTAGATAACGCTAGTTGATAGGCGGTATAGAAATAACTGCTATTGCTATATTGCTATTAAGTGTTTTTGTGATTTTACATCCTTTTAATATTTTTAAAAACTGTTTTAAATGTTTTAAATCTTTTTAATGTGTTTAATTTTTAAAATTTATTTTAATATGTATTTATTATTGGAAGCCACCTTGGGTCCCAATTCCAGGAGAAAGGTGGACCACAAATACAATAAATACAATAAATACAATACAATAAATACAATAAATAAATAAAAATAAAAATAATAACATTTTGGACCTGGGGTAGTCCATTGGAGGATGGGGTCCTGGAGGCTGAAAATTGTCTCTGAACTTCCCATCATTGCCCATCCTGATGCAGGTTATAGCTGACCAGTTAGATACTTAGATAATCTAGCTATATAAATGAGAATTAGGGATGGAAATCATATGTATTCTGTCACTTTCCATCTGACAAAATACCCGTGTTGCTGGAAACTGTTATTTTGTACAAAACTCCACTATTTTCATGCAACCTTCCTGCATATTTCTATGTAGAATTAATTATCTCAGACACGTTGTGATAAGTGAGTACTAGAAAAAAATGGTGCATAAATATGTATTTCGCTGCCCCCCACACAGTTGGAAGAAAACTGATGAAATTATTAAATAGTCAATGTTTTACATCTATAATAACATGAATAGCCTAGAAAACATGTTCATGTTAGATCAGAGTCCCAAATATCAATTTTTACCTTGTTAACATGGGCCTCCTGCTATATACAAACCATAATGTCATCTCATAACACTCCTTAATGAATCATGAAGAAAAGTTTCAATACTGTGACATCATATTTTGTACATTTGTGAAATTTTGTCTTGAGCCTTTCTACCAAGCACTCTGCTTTGTGTGTGTGTGTGTGTGTGTGTGTGTGTGTGTGCTGGCTATTTTTATACAAGTTAACATAGCCCAAAGAACAGCTTTACACAGATCTGTCTTGTAACTTTTTGGTTGGTTCCAGGAAAAGCTTATCCTGTCAGGATTTTGATCTTTTTATTCTAATGGACCAATGTGACTTTAAACACAATGATCAGAATCCAGCTAGGTCCTTGACTGGTGGAAGAAGACCATGAATGTTTTTCAGAGTAAATGATTTCCCTCCATTTTATGAAAATTTCACTACTCCTGAGATCAATATTCCCAAGTATTATGGTGCCTTCTCTTCCTGACATAATCTATCCAGATTACATACAAAGAACCACGACAGTGAAAGTTCTTGACAGTAAAATATCTGTTTGTCACACTACAAATCCTACTTGATACGCAGAAGCATACTGTCTGTTCCACACAAGACTCTCTTCTGGTAAGACTTAGGGCCTTTCTGCACTACACTGTTATTATTCCACTTTCAACATCATATAGAATCCTGGGGTTCAAAGTTTAGGGAGGGGCATTTAGAATCCTCAGCCAGAGAGCTCTTAGGCCTCAGTAAAGTGCAAACATCCACAGGATGTTGAAAGTAGAATAATAGCACTATAACAGTATAGTACAGAAAGGCCCTTATTTTCATGATGCTGTACCTCATTGTATTAAAGTACTCCAGCAATACAACTTTTGGAGATGGTACAGATTGTTCAGATTTACTGCAACAAAATGCTGGGAGGCAGCTTCAGTAACATGAAGACTCCTGATTTTTAGCTGTTTTGGATGGTACTGCAATTGTTTTACTGCAACCCAGTATACTGTATGTGTCATCTATAGTTAGCTGATTCTACAGAAGAGAGAGCAAATTTGAGTTCATATCCAAGTTGTGCTATATATTGATTCTTCACACTTAATATTAGTTTATTGGTTGAATAATCTTCTAAAAATCAATGATGATAAATGTTCTATTGCATGCCTGGCGCTGAACATATTCCTTATTTGATTATCCCTAGTGGTATTGGGTGGGCACACTAATATTCAGGAGACCACTGCTACAATTACAGTTCTTCAGTTCCTTTCTCTGCTCCACTGGTGAAATTATTTTGTTGTTTGAGATGTCAGCATCTAAAGCTTGGCTCTTCAATACTAGCATCTTAAACCTAGCCCTTGATAATGGAAAAAGAAATATAGCTACTGGAGCATGGCAGTATTTAAAAGCTAGCCTGAGAGTTTGCAGCTGGCTGAATCACCTTGTTGACTATAAATTTCAACAAGTGTCAAAAGTGCTACAAGGAATTCATGGCTCATGACTAAGGGGCTTTCTTCTTTTCCAAAACCTCTTAAATTTATCTGAGCATTTATGGTGAATTAGAACTACACTGATTGGATTGAAATCTGCATTTGGTCGGTCATTTGCTCATTTTGCATCTTTCAGCATCCAGAAATGCAGACACATCTCTTGCACTGGTGCTGACAGAACTTTCTTTGCAAGAAAGGCAAATTAAGTGTGAATACCAGTGACACTAGAGAATAATAGCAAAGAAACCACACTGAGGACTTTAAATTCTTTAACTTTCTCCTACAGTTAGTAGAAAAATGATTTAACCCCCCTACCCTAAATTGGTGGGAAAGTTAAATCATTTTTCTACTTATTGCAGGAGAAAGTTAAGGAATTAAAAAAAAAATCTTAGTGTGGCTTCTTTGCTGCTGCTCTCAGTTATGAGAATCAGTATGGAGCAGTGGTTTGAGCACTGAACTATGACACTGGGTGACCTTGGAAATGTTGCCCACGCTCAGCACCCCCCAACTCTGTGATAGGTTCACTTTAAGGTCACCATAAGTTGGAAATGACTTGAAGGCACACAATAACAACAATCCTTAATTAAAATCTTTTTGGTAAAAATACTGCAATAAACCAGAGAAAAATTATAGAATATAAATGCCACTCATTCAACATGGATATGTAATAACAGCTCACACTATATTTTCTATGTACAGTAAATATAGTCTAAGCCTATGAATTTTAACTTGATGTTTCTTTTTTGGTGTCACTTGATGTCTCCTCTGAAATTTTCCACAAAATAGAGCTAACATCTCTGAAAACACTGTGAAATGATAGACAGACAGAAGAAAGAGATACAGTTATTAAAATCATCAATAAAACAATGACTATGAAAAAATGCACACTTAGAGCTAGAATAAATGTGATCATATTTGGAAAGAAATGCTGAAGGCAACTATTGAAAGTAATCAAGTGACGGGTGCAGTAATGTTATAAACTGCCCCTTTATTATAATGGCATAATAAAAGCAATGTTGCCACTTACAATATTATAAAACTATAAATGGTTTCTAAAACTCTGTCCCTAATTTCTGTTTTATGAGACACCAAAAAGCTTATGCCGTGCATTTCTTTCTCCTAGTTAGTTTCAAAACCGCTATAAGATTCCTTTGTATACTGATACAGACTACTGCGGCTATTCCCTTGTCTGTCAATTTTGTAATGTCCTAAGAAGAGTGAAGCATCACAACAGGATCAGATAGAAACAAAGTACAATATTTCACATAGCATCTGTTGATCTTTTTAAAGAACTTTCATTTCAAAATAACTGCACACAGGCATACATGCCTTTTGCATTGTGATGATCATGTATGTCATGTTTATTACTTGTTATTCACTCTCTACAGTGTATAATAAATAGTATAATTGTCACACATTCTCTGTAATGTGTGCATTTGATGGAGTTTTAACAACACTGCTTGTAATATGTACCTTAGCACACATGACGAGAAACAGGTCTCAGAAACCATCCAAATAAAATATCAAGAGGATCCTGCATGTATCTGAATTACACATTTATAAATACTAGAGTGTGTTCCAACTTTTGTTATGTCATACTCCTCTTCCATGCTATTCTTTATGTTTTCTGCTTTGTAAACTTATACAGATCTCACATTTTCAGTACTGGCAGCTCATGGTCCAAGTGGGGTGCATGTGTGTGCAACGATGTGGGATAAGGAGGCTCATCTCCCTACTCAACCAGTGGACTTCCAATGGTTTTCAGATATTATGACAGGTGTTAGTCCACCATTCCTCTGCAAGTTCAGAAGCCAAGGATGGTCATTTGAACTGTTGCTAACAGATTAGAGTTGGTTTTCCAATAGGCAGGGAATCTACAACCTGGGCCATTTTCACACTAGCCCCTTATAGCACTCAACATCCTATGGAATCCTGGGGTTTGCAGTTTTGGGATGGGCCAGTGGGCCCCTCCCTAAACTGCAAACCCCAGGATTCCATAGGATGTTGAAAGTGGAATCATAGCGCTATAACAGGCTAGTGTGGAAATGGCCCTGGAAAAAGGTGAGAGGTGAATGAAAGCTGAAGATAATGATACTCAACGCTTAGAAAATTTACTTCCTTGGACTACAGCTAATGCCCATGTTGGCTGAAGGATTTTGAGAGATGCAGTCTAAATGAGCCATTTTTCCACATTCTGTTTGGGTATATAAGTTATCTTTCTAGGGATCTGATATGAAGAAGAAAACTGTCTGTCTTCTAAGAATGCCTTCCTTTTTGCTTTTATGTTTGTAATTAAAATGGTTTTAACCACATTTTAAAAATGCTATAGAGTTCTTGTACTCTCATCCAGAGGAAACCAAAATCTGGATAGTTCTGCCTCCCAAATCTTTCACAAAGTAGAGAAGTGGAGAACATAGTATTAGAAACTTTTGCAAAGAGATGACTACATAACGCTTCTGCAGAAAAAAAAATGTTCTCTACCGTGAACTGAAGCATGCTTACTCAGAGTAAGTCTCCTTGCCCTCGATTCAGCAGGGGTTAGTTCCTACCGAGTTGTTTCTCTTCGACTTGCAACCACCTGCTAAAGGGCTCTGAGGCTTTGGAGCCCAGGAGGGATCAAGGGCTCCACCAGGGAGCATCCATTGCAAAGCAACCCAGCCAGTGCTGTGAATGAAAGTACAGCAGTGGCTCAAGGTAACCTCTTCTTTCTAAGTCAGGTGCAGCAAATTGCTTCTCTGAGGAAACAGGTAGCACCCAAGAGAGTCTCACATTTAAAAGCCGAAAGTTTCTCAACTGTGAGAGCTATGAAGTAGAAGGGGTTGCCTGATAGTTATAGCACCCTCCTGTTTTGCTTCTGCCCACCTGCATCCCAATGAAAAGCAAGAAGAAAAGATTTTAAAAGTTCTGATTGCAGTTCTGGCTGCAAATATAAATACTTACAAGAATCTCAGCATCAATGGAATCCTGCTTCTGTTTGAACCTGTCTTGTTCTATTTTGCACAGACCTGTTTGATTTCCCCTCTGGCCTCTGCTCAATATTTAGAAAGACTAAATGCAACTAAATCAAGTGTCCCAGTGAGTGCTATAATGTTGCTGAAAAGAAATAGTCTAGTTAGGAGATTCTAGTACAAAATAAAGGAGACTGGGCTCACCAGAGACTGTTAAATTCTATTGCCCATTAGTGTAACTGGCGAGTGTTGAGATGGAACTAGCAGTTCATCAGCATCAGGAGGGTAAAAGGTTTCCCACCTTAGTTCTTGCATATGCCAATTCTACTTTTTACTTTCTTTACTGTGTGTGTCATATGGTTGGGGATCTTTGTGATGTTTTGGACTTTTGCTTGTGTTTATCAGAGAAATTAAGGTAAACTGTGGTTACATAGGTGATATGTAGACTATGTAATAAGTTGAGTGAATAGTTGGGAGGGGGCAAGATCTGGCTTAACATACGAATTGATGCCTGCACATTCCATTTGCTGCCATATTGTAGATTCTTCAGCTTAATAAAGTTGTGGCCTTCTTATTCTTGTAATATACATATGTGCTCTTGAGAATGCTGCAATAATTCAATTAGGGTGATTAAGATCAGACATATAGGTCATTTTGGCTCTACACTGTTATAGTGCTATTATTCCACATTTATTCCACTAGTTTACTGAGGCCAAAGAGCTCTCTGGTTGAGAATTCTAAATGCCTCTCCCTAAACTGCAAACCCCAGGATTCCATAGGATGTTGAAAGTGGAATAATAGCACTATAACAGGGTAGTGTGGAAATGGCCATAGTGTTTGTGGTGGCAGCAGTTTTTCAGTAACAGTGGAACAGGTCACATTTAGTGGTGTAGCAGTATAGTAAGTGGAGGTCTTCACAGTTTCTACTGGTCTGTTTGCAGGCACAATTCAAAGTGCTGGTTTTGTCCTATAGAGACCTATACAGCTAAGGTCCAGGCTATCTGAAGGACAACATCTTTCCATACAAACTTACTTGAGCTCTAAAATTTTTGAGGAAGGTGCTTCTCTTGATCCCACTACTGTCATTGGTATATATGGTGGAAACATTAGAAAGGGTCTTCTTAGTGGCTGCTCCCAGGCTCCGGAATTCTCTTCCTAGAGAGGGTAGACTGATCCCCTCAATGGTATCTTTCTAGTATCAGGTGAAGATTTTTTTTTTGCTTTGACTGGCCTTTGTGAACTGGTTGTTTGTGGGGACAGTGCTTTTAATAAAACTCTGAAATGTCTGTATTTGTTGCTTTTTAATGGATGTGATTTTAAATTGCTTTAAGTTTATTGAGAGTTTATTAGCTCTCATACTAATAATTTTGTATCTTTTTAGTGATGTAAACTCTTATTTGTATCTGTTTTAATTTTTGTAAGCTGCTTTGAGTCCCAAAAGGTGGGATATGCATTAACAGTGGCGGCGGTAAGGGTGATGGTGATGCAAATGACAATGATGGTGATAGTAATAATTATAATTGTTGCATTTCCATGAAACTGTGCCCAAATCACTTCACAACATATCAAGTGACAGCAAGTATAGCTATTAAAAATATCAAAACAATTACAAATTATAAATTATCATTGCATCACTAGCTGATACTGCACTGGTCATCCAGTGAAACTAAAATGGAAAGACTCTGGACAGATGAAAGGAAGTATTTCTTCATACAGTGCATAGGCCCTTTCAACACAAGGCTGATATAATGCAGTAGTGTTGTATTGTTGCTTTTACATCTGCATGTTAAACCAGTTTGATGTCGTTCTGTCCTCTGTGGTTCTGCACGAGTTGAGGTCTTAGTGCTATTAACATCGATGCTAAACCAATGTATTATAAAAACGGAAAAACTCAGATGTAAACAACCCAAACCATTTCTGCTGTGTTTATTTCTGACGTGCAGAAGTGTTACATCAATTCACACACTTGCACTAAAACGTAGCAACGGTTTCTACAACATTTTTTTTTAAATTGACCAATCAGTGGTGGTGGAGTGGAGTGAGGGAGGAGAATAGGAGTGCCACAAGAATTGATTATGTGGAAGCTACAAATGATTTTCTCTGCTTTGTTTCAATAGAAACTGGAGGGTGTGCAGATAGGAAGTGGGGTAAGTCGGAGTAAAAAACACCACTCATGACACGCGGTGAAACGCTCCTCCACTCTAGTGCAGAAATGGCCATAGTTAAATTGTAAAATTCACTGTCACAAGATACAGTGATGGCTACCGCATGGTGTTAAAAAGTGAGGTTGGCTGTTCATAATTTCTAGCATCAGAGGCACTATGCCCTTGGACATTAGTTTCTGGGGAGCACAAGATAAAGGGTGCAATTGCACTGATGTTTTGCTGGCAGGCTTCTCTTGTGCAACTGTTTAGCCACCATGTGAACAGAATATTGAACAAGGTAGGGTCTTATTTAAAATGTTTTTATCAAGACAGAGTAAAATATTTGAGTCAAATAATCCTGAATAAAATAAACTAACAATCTGATGAGTTGAAACTCATCAGGAGAAAATAAAGCCTAATACAGATGTATGAGTATATTAGATACAACACCAAATAGATCATTCCACACAATGGCAACATTGATCCATAACTGATCTATAAATTTTGCTTAACAAATTTCCGTTTGATTGGGTTTACTTATGTCTGCTTTTTTTCTGGGTCTCTGTCTCCCCAGCCTGTCCTTCCTCCTTCAAGACCCACATGAGCTCACAGTAGATATTGTTCAATCTCTTTGTACCAAGCACCTCTTTAGCAGTGTGTCTTCAAGCAGAAGGCTTCAAGGTGGTGAGATAGGGCAGATGACACTTGATGCCCCAGTCACCTGATGTCATTTTCCGTCCACCAAAGGAAAACATTTCACAGGATGATTAGAGCAAGAGATTGTTGAGTTACAGCCCATCAAGAAGTTCTACTATACCGCCAGAGGCTTAAATCAGGATAAAAAGTTTCTTCTCGCATTATGTTTGTTAATTGGCTAAGCAGCACCAGGAAGTTTGTGCGATCAGCTGTGGCTTTGTGAGTGGCTAGTATTAGTAATATAATTCTCACTGTCCTTCGTTCCTTCATTCCACCTCACCATCCACATACCAACTCGAAACGTATGCAAAAGATGCCACAGGACTCTCTGTTAATTTTGTTGCAAGAGGCTAACATGGCTGCCCCTTTGGACACTGCATCTTTGTATATCTTTTGTTGAGTTATTTTCTTTGTATGTTTTTATGTAGGCTATGGGAAACCAAAGATAGCTGAGACTTCCTTGGAGAGGTCCCACCATTTGAAAAAACTTTGCTTTGATTGACAAAGATTAACCTATGTCAAGCTTTAAAGAGACAGCAGCTTCACCAAAAGTCATTAGACTAAGGCCCTTTCCACACGGGGTAAAAAAACGGCTTAGGGCAACCTCACCCGGAGGTTGTCCACACCATGGGGTGCGCTAGGGTGGTTTGAAAAGTGGAGGTTCCATACCTCAAACCGCCCTCGCGTGGCTGCAAGGGGTGGCACGGTGTATTTTTTAAAAACCACATTTCATGTGGTTTTTACAAAATGCAAGCGCACTAACCCATTGCAGCACCCTGTTTGAAACTGCAGGGACGCACTAGCGCGTCCCTGCAGAGCTGCCCAGGGGCGGGCTTCCTGCTGGCACGCTGCCCTGATTGGCGGAGTGCCGCCGGAAGTCGCCGGCCGCCATTTTGGGCTCTGCCGACTGCCGCCGAAATTTGCCAGTGTGTGGAGCGGCGAATGCGTGCTCCCCGCAGGGACGGAGCAACCCGCTTCCAGGTAAGCTCCGCCCTTGTGTGCGCTGCCCCGTTTCCCCGTCCCCCGTGTGGAAAGGGCCTTAGACAACATTCCAAGCAGCCTGACCACTATTATAAAAATGGGATTCTAAACCTTACAGCTGCCTTTACCACATTTCCAGAGTACTATCAAAGCAAAGAGAGCACTGAGCTAATCCAGATAACTTCCTTCAATTTTTCACCTTGATATTGCTGGAAATAGTTTTACTTGTAAAGCATAAGAAAATAAAAGAAACTCATTTGTGGAAAGCATAGAAAGCTGATCCACCTAGCCCAGTATTGTTAACTGTCACTGTCAGCAATGGCTTTTCAGGGTTTCAGACGGAAATTTCTCTTAGCCAGATCTGCTATTTCTTTGTTGTTTCCCACTTTCTCTAACTAGACCTAACTTTGTTTAGCATCTAAAATCAGATGAGACCAAGGGTATTCAGGGTGGCATGGTAGTATAACTGAGAAACAACCTTAATAAATAGGAAAATTATTATGTGTGTATTTGTTTATGATAACTGTTGCAAAATATGCACTAACAGAGTCAAATAACTGCAGAAATAAAAAGTACTTTGAATAGAAGTTTGTGCTTGGGAGATATATATTGCAAAAACATAAGGGCTGTTTTGGTGACTACTGTGTTTTTATTTTCAGAGAGTGGTTATCAGAGTGGTTTTAGCCTGAATATTTATCAGATTAGAGAGGATCCAAATTGTACAGGACAGTCAACATTCCATGAAAGCTGAATGGTATGGAATGCCCAACTGTGGTTGTGGGATGCTGGCCCCTTAAATCCAGTTGGACACTAGCGGAGGGAAGGAGTTGGGATTGGTCTTTGAGAGCTAGAAGCCTGGTAGCAATGAAAGAGTTGGTTATAGAATATCAGTTTCTGGTCCAGAGGAAAGACTTCCAGATGAGAAGTCAGCATTGTGAAGTTCTAGTCACTGTCAAGGTCAACTAAGCACAGACTACAAAGCCATACTGGGGTAGAATATGGCAGGGGAATTAGCTGTTATGGTAGCAGGTAGAAAATTAGCCTAAGTATATTTCTAAGTAGCTGTTCAAAAACAGTATTACTTTTAAATTAAAATATGCTAAAATTAGAGTATTTAGTGTATGATGACAGGATAATATGGAGGTCTGTCATTCATAAGGTCAAAGGTCCAGTCAAAGTAGACTTGACAACAGTAAACAACAATAATGTGTTAGGAGTACAGGAAACAATGCATATGCTGAAGGTAATACATCAATACTGTTTTTAAAAAATATTTTTGTCCCTAAAATTCTCTCTGTCTTTTGTCATATACCTACACATACCTGTCACACATAGGTTTAGGAGCTATCTTACAGTGGAAGTGGTACTGTGGTTGAATGGCTAGTTAGGGAAAATGGCAGTATATAAGTGTGCCAGTCATCTTGTGGGAACCAAACATGAGCCCTATAAATGTGGTCCAAGACAGTTTGCAAAGGTTGTTTGCATGTCTAATAAAATCATAATCAGTAATAACTAAAGGCCAACACCTTCAAATCTGTTCTAAATATAAAATGACTTAATTTCACCTTACTGATGATTGAACTCAGATCCTCATGGGCAATTATACATGATTGGAAGCACCTCTAGCTAATATTCATGACTTTTCCCTATTCATTTATATGCACCAATAACTGTAACAAGTATATATTGTCCCAAGGGAGGAGGAAAGCTACTATTTCCTTTTTATACTTTTGCTCATACATTTATTACTTTGCATCAAGTGGAAGAAAGTTTTCTATGGGGAACTTTGCAATTATCAGAATGCTCTACTTCAATTTAAGGAGATTAGCCAAGAGATTAGCAGCATCCCTTTCACACAGAACAAATGCCTCTTGCATTGTTGGATGTGCTGGGCTTGCCTGCATGATCTGTAGTCTACTTCTTCAGCATAAGTCAATGGATGGGGGACATGTAGCATGTACTAGCAGAATTTACTGCAGATGGAGTTGCCTTGTAATCCATTTAAAAACACTTCGCTGCTTTCAGGCAATTTCTGAAGCCTGTCATCTGCTAACCATCAGGCAATACTAGGTATCTGCACAATCAGGAGCAGGTGGATGTATACAATCATTTCTTAGTTCTCCTGAACTCAGATGTGCACTTCTTCCCTTTTATAAAAACAAGAGCTTTCATTTTTCACTGGAATTTCAACAGTTCTGACTGATTAGGTCCCAATTTGGGACTTGAACAGATATCCTTAGAGTCCAATCATCGAACTCAAAGGCAGAACACACTTTTAAAGTTCAATCCTTTGTTCAGTGTAAGATTTACAGTGCAAGAGGCAAACACAGCATCGTGGAGAGATGGGCATCCCAACTCTCCATAAATACTTCCACATAAAGAGGACCCACCAGTTCCTGAGATATTGTGGCCATATAAATTGGCTGGTTTAATATGCATGCTAGTGCCTTCAAGTCACTTGTCAATTTACGGTGATCCTGTGGATTTCGAAGCATTTTCTTAAGCAGTAAAGACTCAGAGGTGTTTTGGTAGTCCTGCTTTCAACACTTTTGATTTCACACATACTTTCTCTTCCCTTTCATCTTTGCTCTGACAAGTTAATCCCTTCATTACCCTAGTCTATGTTGGTATTTTGTGGATGTGGAGATGGTGGACCACACTGTCTTCCAGAAGAAGCAGAAACATGTAATAATGCAAAGAATAAAAATGTGAATTACAAAAAAAAAGTAATATCAGTACATCGCACAATTAAATTTTTAAACATTGTTTTGTCAATTTAAAGTAGGGGTGGGAGTTATGCAGACCCTCCAGATGTTGTTGGACTATAACCCCTGCAGCCATAGCCAGCATACTGAATGGTGAGGAATACTGGAATTTGCCATCTAAAAGCATCTGAAGGGTCACAAGTGGACCAATGATTTAAAGGGACTTGAACTGAGACAGCACTTTAATGATAGGGAAAGAAAGAGTCTTTAAAAAACCACAGGAATTTTTCAGCCACACTTTTTTTTGTACAAAATAATCTCTGCAGAATTCCAATTCAACATCATATTTCATCCTATATACACTGAACAAGTGGCATGTTTTCCTTTGGGTCTATCTTCTTAGATATGACATATTACAGGTGATTTCCTTTTCAGAGGAAAGCATCATTTTTAGATGTCTAAGAATGTGCCCTCAAAACCCGTGATCCACTGAATTTCACGTTTACTGTATATTTTATACACAAATGAACTAAGACATATTAACTGCATGGGATATATGCTGAATCAGCACAACCAGCAACATCTTTTCTGCCCTAGTTTTCGTTGTATAGGTCCATTCCAGTATCCTTCCTGGTGCTGTTTTCTGCTTGCATAAACCGAGGATTGGTGATTATACTTGCAGAAATACATATCCTTGGGCTAAATATAACTCCATCAATTTTCAAATATTTACCATGCAAAATGTCATATTTTATTTTTTTATCTGTCTCCTCTTTAGGTCATCACACTAGACCTCAGGGAAAGAAGCTGATGCAATTTTCAAATCCTTTTTGCAATTTGTAGAGTTGGTATTTCTCAGTCTGCACAGATCTGAAGCTGTTATGGGTGGAAACAGCTGCAGTTTAAGGAATGGAATGGAATGGACTTATAACAGACATATAAAAGAGGAAGCAACTATCCTATAATGGTGTATATCAGCAATTTGATACATATATTATGTTTAATCCAAACACACTCTCATAAATTGTTGTTGTTATGTGCCTTAAAGTTGTTTCCAACTTATAGTTACTCTAAGGCTTTTCTGGGGCTGAGAGTGCATGATGCACCTCAGATCGCCAAGTGGGTTTCTATGGCTGAGTGGAGAATCAAACCCTGGTCTCCAGGGTTGTAGTCCAACACTCAAACCATTACGCCACACTGGTTCACAGTTTCCTAAATGCGAGTTTTCATATGGGACAAAGCACTTTCACTGAAGTAGTTGGATAGTGAAAATCCATTCCTTTCAAATAGTTGATGTAGTAAAGCCTTGTCAGTTGAAAAACAACATAAACACTTTAATCATTTTGTGATCTTAAAATGTTAATTGGCTACGGTAGTTTCAGGAACTCAGTGGAGAAGTGGATAAAATAGTTTGTTTTTCTTTTGTATCTACTCTGCTTCATTTTTTCCCCCTAAAATCAATTCCAGCCACCAACTGTTATGGTCTGCTTTGGTCTTTCCTTCTCAGTAAAAACATACTGCTATTTTTGTTTTGGAATTTTCTAGATGAAGGGCCTGAAGCATACAGCACATTCAGGTCCAAGCTCCCCAAGATGCTAAAAGAAAAAGAAAATTAGGTCAATTTCTGCTCTATAAAATCTCTGAGAATCTAACTACAAATCTTCACACATCTCTGCAAATCTGAGGTAGTGTAGATTAAGAGATAATGACTGCAATACTGGATGGCAGTAATGAATGTGTAACCTGGAGCTAGGCACTTGTGAGTGTTATATATTTACTGTCCCTACATAGCCCCTAGTGTGGCCATGCGTAGGGACAATGAAAGTCCTCAGTTTCCACTTATTGAGAAGCAGCCACTGTGATCAATGAGGGTCTGTTCCCTTGTCACTTGGGAAGCAGCTGGCTGCTGTTCCCACCCATCCTTGCATGAGCAATCTCTAGCACAAGGGGAGAATTGAGACTGGGATCCTGTTTTTGCCTATGACAGTAGGAATTGCTCATGGTAGCGGTGGAAATGGCAGTCAGCTGCTTCCTAAGTGACAGGGAAATGGACTCCCATTAATCACAGCAGGTGCTGCCTGGTAAGCTGGAATTGGTGAGCTGGAATTCACTGTGTAGCACTATTAACTATGGTGCTTACATATATGTAATGACCATACAGGATTCCAGCCAATGATTTTAATCTATATGAAGAGAAAGATTACATGGTCGATTTTTGCCTAGCAGCCACTGAAATCAGTAAGACAGACATGGGTAGTTTGTACCAATAGATTTAAGTTCTGTGATGGCCCATCTCTTGACCTATCATCTCATTTTCTTGACAGAAAATTATCTATGTGGAATTAAGTACAATGTTTCAATTAGATGTTTTCAAGGTGTTATTTGAAAAATTAGCACACTGAAAAACCCTCCATTAGTTACTAACTATAACCAACACTTAACAGACATCTAAAGTTTAGATTATTCTCACTGTTAATCAACTTTAAGATCAGATTAAATTATATATTTAGTGTTATCAGTTTATCTAAACATGATATCTGCTTATTTCATACTGACAGATTAAAGAACAGAAGTACAACTTACCCCTACCCTCAAAGGAAGTTGACCAGTCACTCAAGTGTATCGATAGTGATCTCTGGAGATAGAAAGTGAGAGGCAGGGTTCTGAGACTAACCCTCCAACCTTAAATCCAGTGTCATGTCTTCTAATCAGATTTAAAACACTGTCTTCAGGTCCAGAAATAGGAATAATACAAATAAGAGCTAAATTCACGTTATGAGTACTTGCCTCCTGAATGCTTGAAAAGCTCATGAAAAAGCTTTATGAAGCCCAAAGTTCACTGTGGTCATAGCAGAAAAGCCATGTTCTCCATAGCTGCTTCCTGTTGTTGTTGTTGTGTCCTTTATTAATACAAGGTCAACAATCTTATTTTGCCCATATGAGCTGTTGGAATTCCAAGAGTAACTGCTTAGGTCCCAGG
Source organism: Iguana delicatissima (assembly GCA_948472985.1). Classification (NCBI taxonomy): domain Eukaryota; kingdom Metazoa; phylum Chordata; class Lepidosauria; order Squamata; family Iguanidae; genus Iguana; species Iguana delicatissima. The sequence goes on along the minus strand of CAOKZL010000170.1, from coordinate 1,616,091 downwards.
CTATATGCAAAGTGGAACTTAAATTCCAGTTTGCATTCAGTACTCTGTCACTGTTGTATAATTGGTGAGTACAAGAAACCACAATTTGGCAAAACAATAAGACTGTTTTAAACCTGAGAGGAAGAAAAATGTCAATAATTGCTCTTCAGTTACTGAACAACTGCACTTCATCACTGAATAAAAATACCACTGAGCAGTTATGTAGAATGTATTGTCCTTTTCACTGTTCTGCAGATATGATACTATTAAACATTTCCACACGAACAGGCACACGCACGCAAGAAACTATAATACCTATTTTTTAATGTTAAGTGTAGGAATGTAATTACAAAATAGCATGTACTCATTTCATCATTTATTTTAATCTAAACAGATATTAGTCTCTTGTAAAGTACATATCAGGGTAATCTTACAATTATATGATTAATTAAGCAAAACATAGAGACAACAGGTATGGCTTTCATGAGATAATTAAATTCCTTGTGCATAAGGTGTGAAACACAGCCAGACATTTTCAGTCCCCCAAAGGTGTGATTATCTAATGATAAAGCACATTATTCTTAGTACCTTCCTGATTATTACTGTACACATTATTTAATTATATCTGAATATTAGTGCATATTTATTCTACAAAATGAGGAGGCAATCTTCCAGTGTATTGAAGAATCCTTAACTAAAAGTTTGACTCCTACAGACTTGACCATTGAACAAGGCTATATTTTACTTTTAACTCCCTCAGATCCCTACGATGAGCAATTATGGCTGATGGGGAATCGAAATCCAAAATATTTGGAGGGCCAGAGGTTCCCCAATGTTATAATATGTTTTTATTTCTTTTTTTCTAGTCTTGTACTGCTTCAGTCCTCCTTGTATTTGAAAGGAAAAGTATTACATGAGAACGGCATTATCACTTTCTGATAATAGCAGCAGTTACTACGTCCACTGTATGCTGAAAATGCCTGGGATGCTTGGTCCTAAATCAATCTCTGTGGCCACCAGCATTCAAGTGGAGACAAAAGCATTTTTCAATCATATATGAAACGTTTGCCTCTCACTCTTCGTGTTTATTTGCTTTCTTGAAGTTGCACGGCTGTTTACTTGGTGACCCAGTATCTGCTTCATACTCAAAGAAGGCAGCTACATCTTTTTGTAATAAATTATCCCAGAATAAATAATAAATATCTAATTCCTGCAAACTATAAAAACTATAATTAGTTTATGTGGCTCTGGACTCATATGATGCCAGGTGCAGTGGGGGAAGGGACACCTTAGCTGGATTTCAGTGGAAGAGAGGACAGGGATTTCACATCTAGTGCAATAGTGCCATGATACTGCATGTGGTGGGGTAGAGTCAGGGGCTATTTAAGCTCCCTCTACTCTTGTTGCAACCTCTTTTGTGGTAATTTCAAAACAGAAATGGAACAGACAGCATTACAGAATGGGCAGCATAGTCATTCCTGTCTTTTAGTTTGAGATGAGGGGGTGCTGGACTGGACAGTGGGTGAACAAGTTTCTCAACATGGTTACACATCTGGCTTTGCCCAGGATGGGGTGGTTGAAGGGCATACCTGCTTCACGTCCAGGCTGAGGGGGCATTGATGGTAGTGGATTGGGCAGCAGGCAAGCATGTTTACCAAGCTGCCATGCAATCTGGCTTTGCCTGGGATGGGGGTGGAGGCAGACTCACTTTTTCATATTCAGGCTGAGGGAAATTTCTGGGCAAGCAGTGAGCATTCCCAGTAGGTGGTGGTTGTTGAGTAAGTGGGGAATATGTTGGAGCATTGTAGGATCCCTTCAGGCCATTTGCTAGGCCTAGTTTATAGGTCCATTTGAGCCAATAGGATTTGTTGATTAGCAATGTGGTTATACTCCAAGAAGGTCTAATAGATCTTATATGTCCTATGCAGGCCCTGTAGGTCTAGTAAGGCCCTGTGAAGGCCCTGTAGGTCTTGTGCAGTCCTGTTGGCCCCTGATAGGCTTCCTGGAGGCCTTATAGGCTTAGTAGAGCACATGAAGGCCCAATAGGGCTTGAGGGATCCTAGTGGGCTCAATTGTGTCTTGTGTAGGCCTGATAGTCCTCATCAGTCCTCAGGCCTATTTTAACCCTGTGAAGGCACAACAGGCCTAGGCCATTTCCACACAGAGTGAGGGAATCGCCCCGTACCGCTGCTTACTCAACTTCTTGGCTCCCTGATCCGTTTCATGCTGCTCCGGAGCAGTGCATGCTTGTCGCTCCGCACTGCTCTGGGGATGAAAATGGTGGCTTCTGGTTGCTCGAGGGTCTCGACCAACCGCTGAAGCTCGCCAGCCTAAAGCCCGCCCCTGGCAGATCACAGGCTCGTACTGGTGCGAGCCTGCAAATCTGCATCAGAAAGCGGGCACAGAATGGCGTGCTCCATGCTTTTGAAAGACCTGTTTTAAGCGGTCTTTCAAAAGCACACTTGACGTCCACTTGCAATCGTTCCGGAGTGGGCTGAGGTGTGGATCTACGTTAAGTAGGTCCGACCCAGTCTGCTCCCAGATGCAGACGTCCTCCCTGGAGGATGCTCTGCACCATTTCTATTAGCCCGTGCGGAAATGGCCATTGTTAGGCTCTGTGGATAGGTCCAGATAGGCCTCATAATAGCCTGAGAGGCCCAAATACACCCTGTGTAGGTCCAATTGGTTCAACTGGACACCACTGAGCCTGGTGGGGCTACTTGGTTCTTGTGAAGGCCTGGCAGGTAGGGGTTGGGCTTTATAGGGTTAGATAGATTTCATTTAGCCTTTTTTATTTCCGTGAAGCTTGCATGGTTTGGGGGTTGGACTAGGATTTGGGCCTTGAGAATTGCTCACAATTTGAGTGGTTTGGTGTTGGACTAGGAATCTGTTAGATTTTTTAGGATGGCTTCCAGGAAGAGTAGAAGTGAACGCAAGAGTAAAGGTCCACCAAAGCAGCAACCTCCCAAATTTCAACCTCTGGTGTTGTCTGATTCATTGGGTGAGTAAGAAGAGTAGGTGGATTGTCCACTATCCTAGTCAAACTTAAAGCTTTAGAAAAGATCTGGGTCCCTCTTAAGCAGTCTGTTGTTCCAGCTAAGTGCGAAGCCAGAATTGTGAGTAAAGCAAGTCTTATTAAACAAAATTTGGCTCGTTGGAGCTGGTGTCTTGCCTCAAGAAGTTGAGGAGGTTCTATTGGTCCCAATGGTCAGCGAGCAATGCTGATGAGTCTGCATTGGTGGAGCCTGCTTTGGGTGAGCCTCACAACACTTACACAGTTCCAAGAGGGGCTCATCATTGGCAATGGGGGGCTTGGAGCACTCCAAGTGGTCAGGCAGCAGTAGCCAATATCGGTGTGGGCTTTGGTCCTATAGGTTCCTATACAACAAAATTTGGGTTTAGGGCAATCCCTAGTGTCTACTTAGCAATGTTACCCACACATGACCTATCCACTAACAGTGGTTTAATGGTGCTTTGGGGAGTGTATAACAACCTACTAATAGAGGTTACAGCACAGTTCCTTATGGAACTATTCCATAAGGGGAACAGATGGTTTGCTTGGGGGATCATTTACTGCAGGTCACTAGGGATGAAATTCTTCATAATGAATAAATCTATGTTTTCAATTTTCTTTATTCGGATTTAAAGAAGGATAAGGAAGCTTTAGATGATAAGGAAAAGAAGAAAGTGAAGAGGTACAAGGTAGATAGGATCTGCGGTAATTGGTTGTCTGTTTTGTTCATCTATATTGGACTTATTGCCAGAGTGTAGCCACGGAAGACATTTTTACTCCTTTACTATATGGACATTATTGATAGGGCCTATGTGAATTTCTCTGTTCCAGTTTGGCTCCTTTATGAACATCCTTTTCATATGAGGGTGGAAATTAACCCCATCCTCAGATAGGACCAAATAGAGCCGCAGCTGTGGATACCTGTTTGCTTCAAGGTGAGAGGTCACACAATGGTCATATTGTGCAAAAGGTGCAAGCTGGAGTTGGTACTATGTTGCCGTCTGTGGTTAGCCAGCAGCACAGGATGGAGTTAGTACTATGTTGCAAACTGTGGTTGGCCAGAAGCACAGACTGTTGTGCTAGGAATTTTTGGTTCAGGGTGCTTGCACATGCTGGCCTTGCAAATTCTACCATGAGTGTTCTGTTTGTGGGATTTCACAATCCTTTTGGAATTGCCCCAAAAGAAAAGATACGGGTGGGCACAGGGATCAGCTGTCAGGTAGCAGAGACCAGGGGTGCCCCACATCTTCAAAAGGAACCCAGATCAATTAAATTGAAATTTTTTTTAGAGCTTTACCTAGATCAAGTTGAAGCCCATTATTTCAGGCAAATAATGGAGAGGAGGGCTCTGGAACTGTCTCTTTAGGTCTTGAGACCCAGGGATTGGAAAGGGCACTATTCTTGGGGCTGGCCTGGGGTTTTGCCCTTAGTTTAGATCCTGTGACCTGGGATTCCTCAGTTCTGCCATCCAGCACATGGGTTCCAGCTACTTACTGGATTGCCCTCAGGGCTCAGGTGGTTCACCTAGAGGAAGATGGAGGAAAGTCAAGGGTGATGCTTGACTCAGCTATTCCCACACTGGGTTTCTTCCCTGCTACTTGCTTCTTTCTAGGTTCAATACCATTTAAATAAGTTTAAGTGGCACTTATTCAATCCAGTTCATTGCGTCTGGTCTTGTTCTTTCATGGTTGGTCAGCAATGCATTAATATCTAGGGGCAGAAAGTAGCTACCACATAATTACACGTTGTATGTTTTTCAAAGCTCACTATATCTCTTTCAAATGTCTCCTTAGTGTATTCATCCTTGTTTAGCAGAGTGGTCTTGTGGGGCACAAGGAGATGGAGGAACCACGGCAGAAGAACCACCTTTTCCATTGGTTTGTCAGAAGGGCAGAAAGGAATGTGTGCACACAGATTTCTTTGCTTTTCACTTGATTATTTTTCACTCCTTCCCTCCCTGTTCCTTTTAGCTATTCAAATGGGAAAGAAATGAAGTTTATCAATTCCAAGGAATAGATCTTGCCTCATTCTGTGGACCTACAGTCTTTCATGACACCTCTATAGCTTGCTTATGGGGCATCTTCTTTTTGGCCTCTCCAACATTGGACAGTTGCAACACTGAAGTTCCAATGTCAAAGAAGACCTTGTTACAATTTTTTTTGCAGTCTTACAAAAGACACTTGCAAGGTTGGGTTTCCTCTCTGAGAATGGTGTCTCTCTCTCTCTTCCTCGCAGGGAGAGATGTGAAAAATTCCATGGCTTCTAGGAAGGCTGTCAGGGATCAGTGAATTTCAGCCTAGCAGTGTTTTTGAAGGTTCTCATGATTATTTTAATTGTCCTTGGTTTAACTCCCACAAAACTCCTTGTGTAATGTTTGAGGGAGTGTACTATGGACATGGAAAGTCAATTTGGGCTGACTTCTAAAAACCCATAGATCTACTGATCTAAGTGTGAGCACTCCAATGATGATAATCTAAATAAGATCTGGATTGTCTGGTCACATTAGGGAAGATGAGAATATCTGAAAATGTTTGAAAATTGGTAGATAATGTGTTTCTCCAGTGTTAGGAAATCCAGACAAGGAGAATTCAAGACTGAAAATAATCTTTGCAGTTTGGAGGCTTATTTTGTGAAAAATTCAAGCTATTTTTGTACATAAAACCACATTTTCTGTGCAGGAAATAGCATATTTTTTGTATAGACAACACTGTCTTCTGTCAAAAAACACAGTTTTCTGCATGAACTCAGGAGCAAACTTTGTGCAGAATAAGTACCCAATGACAGCATTTTCTGCACAGCAAACAGCATGCAGCTCTCTGTACAAAAATGTCACAAGCGAATTTTGCACAGAATAAGTTTTGAACTGCAAATAGTCCTTGAAAACCATAGTTTCTGAAGACTTTGTCACAGCAGGAAGAAAATAGTTAAAATTAATCATTATTTATTTCAAGAACAAAATTAATGAAGAATTACTTTCTTAGGTCACAGGTATACATGTGCTGACTTGGATGTCTTTTGCACATGCTCTGCTTAAACACTGTATTTACACAATGCCTTTCAATGGCTTCAAAAGCACTGCATGTCAAGCAGGTGGGTACATATAGAAGAAAATCCCTCATGAAGCAGAAGCAGGAGAAACAGCTTACCAGGCTTCTTTTTCAGACTGATGTACTTCTGTTTTCTGCTGGGTGTCTCCCTACATCTAAATACATAATAAAATAACAAAAAGTACATTAGAATGAAGTGCCACTGTGAGCAGAAGTGCGTGCAGTATCAAGACAATGAAAAAAAAAAGAGTGGAAGACCTAGGCTACACATAAAATGAATCAAATTTGTGGACATGAAATCAAGTAGCAAGTATTATTACAAGCATGGCTGCAACATTCAACAGCATTAGAATAATACTGTTTGTTGAATTTCATCAGATACTTTACCAAATGGAGTTATGAAAATGTAAATTAAAATCAAAGGAGAGGAAAAGAAGTGAAAACTGAACATGACTTAGCAATATAAACAAGAGTATCACAAGCTGCAAAAACTCTTCTAAACACTTCAGAGAGTATCTTATGAAGGGATTTTTTTTGTGTTACTTTGCTTGTCTACAGTTATTGCTTAGTTTTTATTCACCTAAACATTACCCAGTTTTTGTACACTGTTCTCCCCATCTGTGTAGATGAGAAAATTTAGAGCTGTCACTGAGCATAGCTGCAGTAGGCCTAGATCCATGTCCACTATGAAATCTAGGAAGTGAGAAATAAACCAAGGTACCCAGCTTGCCATGGGTGAAAACTGAATTAGCAGCAGGAGCAGCAACAACAACATTTTTTATTTTAATGTATTGTGCCATTAAGGTCTTTTCATCTTCACTTAAAAAACTGATATACATTGGTACAATAACTTCAGAAATAAGCTTTAACAAATGTGAGAAAAATAGAAGGTCTAATAATAGCATTACTATGTTGGCAAGCTTCAGATAAGGAAAGTGATCTCTCCTCCCCCAAAACAGAAAAAGTAAAAAAAGACCAGAACTTTTTATAGGCTACAGATGAATGAAAGGGGGATGACTCATGATGTGCACATGTTATAAGGAGATGCTAAATCAAAAAGAAATGGTATTTTTGGGCATTGTTTGTAAAAGGACATAATATGATGGCTCTTCTTGCAAAGCAACCGTTCAAGCCCTATGAAGAGCTATTAAGAGCCACGCCCTTAACAGATAATAATACTTAGTCAATATAAATATGGGCTGGTATCCTTTTAGGCAGTTATGAATGCAAAAGTGAGACTCACACATTTATAACTGCATTTATGCTTATCATTGTGTCACCATTGCCACAGTTCCAAATACCTCCTCAAACCTATCCTAACATCAGAGCAATGGAGGTCTGTCCTGGCAACTGGGGCACATCAGGATGTTTCCAGTCTCCTCCTGCCAGCGATCTGTCTTGAGAAAAGGAGTTGAAAAGGGGTTCTGCTTCTGATTGTGGCACTTTAGATTGGTGGTTGGAGGGCAGCTGAAAATGTTCTTCTGTTGTACCCTGATTGCCAGCAAAACAGGCCACCATTCCTTGTTGTAGCTGCTGGCTGTTAAGGTAGGTTTGGGGAGATGGGTCAGAAGACTATACGTAGTTAAGTATTCTTAACAACACTGTGATATAGGATCTTGGCATGACATGTATTGTATGGTGTAGTTAGTTTAAGCTTCACCACTGTCTAGGTGCTGGATAGCTGTAAGTGGCAGAGTCACAGAAACAGACACAGAAATAATCTAAATAAACTACAATTCTATGTTCTAAGCACCCAGATGACAATCAGTATTATCTACATTAAATGGTAAAAGTTGAAAGGGAGAAGAACAAATATGGTCTCCTGTTAATTCACCTGGTATGGAGACCACAGCCTACATGTAAAATTGGTGCTATGAAGGGCAACACTGAGGAGCTGAGGGAATTGGATAAGTTTGATGAGTATAGATGGCCTTGATTTGTGCTCAGGGCTGATCTTCACAGCTTCTAATTTCATCCTGCTTTGTGATTCTATAACTGGCTCAACTAACAGTCCCTTTAGTTAAAATAAAAATAGCTCTACTGTTCAGAAGCTATTTTTTTAGACCTACCTCATATATAATAATGGCAACAAATCTAAAGACAATGCTATTGTAGTCTTTAGTTGTAGTGTGCTTAGAGCATAAGAAGCTACTAAACCTATGCAGAAACATTTGGTGGGGAATAGGGAAAGAAACTGTACATTTCCACCTCATCCAGCAGTATAGTTAAATCAGTAGAAGATGAGACATATTTATTTGAAATAGAAAGCCAGTAGCATTTATAGCATTTTTGGGAAAGCTAATCTAAGTCATTGCAATGTATTTTCAAACTACAGCTATAGTAGGAAACTTGGAAACTATTGGTTCACTACATTGTGATTACAAAAAAGAGTTTTGTGTAGGTAAAAAAAGTTGTGAGTTCTTTTTACATTGACTTCTTTTGCTTCTTGATGTGACAGTAACTACTGAAGTGTAATACATGTCAAGGTGTCCCTGTGGTGATTGATGTTAAACTAGTGCTTACAATTTCCATATCCTGTGGTTTTCAGAATGTGCAATCCCTAAGCATCAACTCATAGTTTTTCAGTTAAGAATACCTGATGTTCAGTTTTGTAGAGCACAATATAATCATTCATTTATCTCTGCTGGCAAGCTTTCATCAAGGGCTAATGTTATAATTGTAGGGAAAATGTAAGAAAATTATAAGGTTTATTTTGAACAAATCAAAAATCTGCATGTATTTGATTTTCAAGAAATTTTTATCCCTGATTAATGGGAACCTTTAATCAAAATATGAAGAGGATGAGGTAATGATTTTAAATAATAAACTGTAGGTAAACTCAAGGAGTTTCTTTTTAAATAAACATAAATGCTCAATACATGCGTTGACAACAATAAAAAAAGTACTTATTAAAATATTTAAGGAAAAATATTTCCAGACAGCTGGGTTTGGAACTCTTACTGCATTAGAACTTACAACAACTTACAACATACTTCCTCATAAGCCATGTTGCTTTGGACAGATAGAAGATGCAGTCCTACATCAGCATGTTTGTCACTTTAACTGTAAAGAAAAACTTCTCACGTGCATACACGCACACACACCTCAAACAACTTTTTTCTTACAATAACGCAGCAAAGCAGCACACATTTTGCCCTTCCAGAATAGGTAAACATTGAAAGCTTGGAAAGGCAATGTGGTGACCACAACCAGATTGGCTTGATGTTAATGTGTGTCAAACTTAGCATAGGCTATTTCTGGATGATGTTGCTGTTCAGCAATGGCGATGCTTTGCTGATGGTCCATGAGCTGCGCTTTCATCATTGTGTGTCCTGCTGCCAACGCATTCTCCACCTGTTGTGATTGTGAGATATTTCATTAATGGATAAAATCCTGTAATACTGCCATCGCCACAGCCATGTGGAATGGGTGGAAGTGCGATGTAGGTACTTCCCCAGTGCAGCATGGGAAAGAGGTTGGCTGCACTGTGGAAGGAAGGCAGGTATCTCTGGCGCTTCCATCTGACTGGGTGCAGAGGGGAGCATTGGGGACATGCTCCCATCCCAGCAAAGGTATTGCTGGGATGTTGCTGGAATGATGCCAGAAAAGGGTAAGGGGTGAAAATGGCCATAATCAGTCTTTAACATGTCCACTGCTACTAGTATTTTTAACTTAGCAAAATCTGTTGACATTATACACATTCTATTTGTTTTCTTGAAGCCACTTGCCTATAGGAAGTCCATTTTTGGACATACCATCTACCTGCCTTTATCCATATCTAGAGACACAGATCTGTGCAACAGAGTGCAACTGTTCAGTTGATGCTTAATCATGACCTAAGTAATGATGTGTTGACAAGAATATTTTATAGCACCTGGAGAGCTCCCATAACACCTGGATGATCTGCTTATACTTAAACACCAGAGGGCCTTTACTTTGGCACAATGTCATGCCCTCCCCTCAACTGTCCTGGAAGATCCCCTTCTTAGACAGACTGTGCCCCTGTGGCTCTGGCCAAATTGAAACAACAGAGCATGTGCTTCTCCGGTGCTTGTATTATAGGGACATCTGCCTCAGCCTTATATCCCCAATCTTGCATAAATACCAAGGATGCACTGGAGAATTTTACATTTCTTTATTGCTTTCAGACACCAACCCCCATATAACATATAATTTTGCCAGATTCTATGCAGCAGTGGTTAAAATTCATCAGGCACTGACCTCCACCGTAGACTAGTTCCAAGCTTGTCTTGTTATATGGGAGCTGTGCAACCTGAAGGGCAATTTCAATGCTGTCTTTAACCTGTTTTTAACCTGTCTTTTTATTTTTTTTCTGTGTCCCCTTTTTACCTGTGCTGGTCTATGACTGTAATAAAGATTCTATTCTATTCTATTCTATTTGTAGAGTAGCCTGCTGTTACAACTGAGGTTGGAGTCACTATAACCCACAATATTGGAGACATTGGCTATGCCTGGGTATATACAATGGGTATTCAGATTGTATCACTAGCTCTGCCTTTAATATTGTCTGTGACTCCACCATTACTATGCACTTATAAATACCTAACGTCTGCAAAGAAATATCTATACTGACAAGTTAATAGTAGGTAGACATGCTATTAGGACTCTTACGAGTGCTTTCCCCCCTGCATGTTTGGTATAAATGGGCAGACATTTTGGGACAGATGGCAGACTGAGATACTGGAGGGAAGGCCAGCAACATGATCAGCTCAGGGGTAGAACTTTAAGAAAGACTATGGCTGAATCCCTTCCATCTCTAGGACTAGGAAGAATTCCTTTCTGAAACTCCAGAGAATCATGATCATTGCAGGCAATACTGAGCTAGATAGACTAACAGTCAAACTTGATATAGGTCAACTTCTTGTGTTCACTGTATACACCATGGAATCAGTGCATGAGTCAATGCATGAATATGGCTTAGAACTGGCTGCATTTGGGTAAATTTTCTGGTTTTTGTTTAATTGTTCTGATTAACATACTTGGGCATCATGGAGATAAAGTATGTTTAACTTTTAGAAACTTCAGAACTTCTTCTCTGGTGCATTGTGTTATTCAGCCAGTTATCACCAAAGTGATAGCCAGTCATATCCCTGGGTAGGATCTGCTTTTGTTCACAGTTGAACTGTACAGTCCAAATACTTTGGCTCTTGTGGATTTTATGTAGGACAGAATATTGCTGAAGAGCTTATCTTATTGCCAGCATTTGCTTTATGGATTTGATAGAAACAATGATTTTGTGAGATAAGACTGAAGTGAATGGTCAATCAAAATATCCAGATAGATTGTGCTTGACCATGTGTTACTGAACAAATTTTTGTATGTTAAATAAGAAGCTCTTTGGTTTCTGAATTACATTTTCTGATTTGTTTAACTATTAAGAAAGCTGTTCTTTTAAACTATTGGAAGAGCTACAACATGCCTGTTTTTCAAAGTACACTAAATGAGTTATCATTATAAGAGGATATAAGAAGCAATGTCTTTGTCTTAGAAGGTGAATCCTAAGTGTTACCACTTGACAATCCCAATGAAGTGTATTTAGTTATACCAGTACAACCTGCTTATGATAAGGTGCAATTGGTGCATCATATAGTTACACTTTGCATTAATTGGATACTGTGGAAGTCCTATGATCTAGCAGCAAATTTGACCATAAAGCTGTACTTCCATTTGTACAAAATGAAAATAAAACAAAGGATGGCATTTATTTATAAGCATATTATCAACCTTTCCCTCCTGTTTCTATATTACTTTGCTCAGAGGCACATTGATTGTCTAACAGTCTTCCTCTCTAAACTGGTATGTTGAAGACCCTAAGGATTTTTGCTCTGAGAACTTTGATATAGGCTGACATTAACTCATCAAGAATAGATCAGAATTGTATTGCTGCCATAACAATCATACAGTTGCCTTATACAGTTAACGGTCTTACACTTGTACCTGATTATGCTATAAGTCTTGTGTTTGCTATGGAGCAGGAAGGGAGACAACCAACTGTGAAGGTTCATTGTCATGTCTTGACCATTTCTTGGTGAAATAGCCTAGCTACTTCCATCTCTAGGCATGACAGATCTATTACAATGCTCCAAAAACTGGAAGTTGATGGAATCCAGGTAATTCCTTGAAGTCCTTTGAAAAGTCTGGTTGGCACATCTGGCACTCTTGTCAAAGATCTTTTCCATTCTGTGGATTCTGTTGAGTATAGCTCCACCTAAACATCCAGCTTAGAACTCTGCTAGAAGGTAGTGGTGGAAAATGTATAGAATTTAAATTATGGAAAGTATGGAAAGATGGAAAAGCAGTTTGGGAGTGAGTCTGCTATGTGGTGTTAGTGGTGGCAAAGAAATAGTACATTTCAGCCACAAGTAGATTTTCAGAGTGTATAATACAGTGGCGGGTTTTTTTTTTTTGATGCTGCTGCATCTACTTCATTGAGGAAAATGTGATCCATAGAATTCTCTGTTAAAGTTCACTGTGGCATTTATGATCAACTATGAAATAATGAAACCAGATGCAGAAAATTGGGTTAAATAATGGGCACTTTATTTGATCTAACCTATTTAAGTTGTGTTGGCTTGGAAATGGAGCAAGAGGTGGAGAGCAACCTGGTATATCTTGAGTTGGGGCCAGGTGCCACTCAGTGACTACCTCCTCAGCTTCCCTTGAGCAAAATACAACAGCCCTGAGGGCAATCCAAATACTCTTGATTGCTCCCTGGCCTGGCATAATTGGAAGGTAACCCAGGGACTCACACTCAGATTTACAAAACATATCAGTTGTGACACAGACATTGCAGGTGAAACAGTTTAGCTGGTGAATGTGTCCAGAGTATGGCTTGAGATTATCTATGACAGTGGTTCTCAACCTGTGGGTCCCCAGATGTTTGTGGACTTCAGCTCCCAGAAGCCCCAGCCACTATGGTCACTGCTCAGGGCTTCTGGGAGCTGAAGTTCAAACACATCTGGGGACCCACAGGTTGAGAACCACTGATCTATGAGATTAGTTTTCAGCTGTTAGAGGCCTGAATATGTAGAAAAGATTCACCAAGTGGTACAGCAAACCACCAAGTGGTACAGCAAACTACTGACTGGCTGGATTAAGGAGATGATTACATCTAGGATAGTTCCACCTATCTTGAAGGAGGAGACTGGATTACTGCTCCTTAAGAAAACATCTCTACAGCCTTAGTATTATGGAAACTAATAGTAGCTGCAAAAGGCCTTGTGGGAGGATGTTTTTCTTGGATGAAATTGTTGTTTTAGATTATTTTGATCAAGTTCCAGGCCTAGTTTTGGCCCAGGAACTGATCTGGTTGCCTTATAGATGACATATATGAGGAGAAAGACAGGGGAAATGCAACCTTCTTGATTCTCTTGGACTTCTTGGTGGCTTTTGATGCAATTGATCACAGCCTCCTACACTGGCCAAGTGAGATGGGAGCCATGGGTATAGTGATACTGTGATTCCTTTCCTTTCCTACTTGTGTTTCCAGTACTCTCCATCTTGGAAGATGACTGTTCAGTACTGAGAAGGCTCACAGAGTTCCATCTTGTCTCCTATACAATATAACATCTATTTGGAAAAAGTCACTCAAGAATTTGAGTTTAAGTATAACCAATTAATCAATAACAGCTCTATTACTTTATGTCATCTAAATCAGATGGACATTGGAAGAGCTAGATCATTATCAGAGCTCAGCAGTGTTGTGAATAACAGTCAATAAGATGAAACCTTGTCCTGAAAAACTGAAGTTTTGTGGATGGCTGGATCCTTAGTCTATGAAAGCAGAATTCAGTCTCTTTAGATGTGGTTGTACTCTGCCTATAATACCATGTTTGAAGCTTAGGAGCACTCTTTGAAACAGCTGTGTCACTTGAGGTGCAGTGGCATCAAATGCATTTGACCAGTTTAGGCCAATAGAAACTACAATCTCTGCTGAACAAGAATGGTCTAGCAACAGCTGTCTAGGGATGGAAAGAACACTCATAATTGTTCATTCCCAGGTCAAAAAACTCCCCCAGGTTTCCCAATTGTTGGAAACTCTCTGTTGGTAAGAATCAGATCAGCAAGAATTTTGTGCACTTTTCTCCTGTTTGATATCCTGCGAAGTTGTGCATGAATTATTCTGTGAAGAAAAACAGTTTTTTTGGTGCAAAAACTGTTTCTGAGCAGAAGAAATGGTGTATTTTCCCTACAGAATAATTCTTGTGCAGGCATACAAATATGGGGGGAATACTGTGGAGGAATATTCATTTTCTCTTACAGCAAGGAGAAAATTAATTATTCATCCTTGCATGTGAGAACAATATAGTTGAGGTTTTGCATCCCTATTGTTATCCATGATAAAGGGGAGGGCTTTCTTATCTGTGACACCTTGATTATGAATCTCTCTCTACATTCTTCCAACTGCATTATGTTTTAGGTGTCTAGATAGGATGCTTTTATGATGTCAAGGATTTCAATGGCTTGTATTGCAAATACTGGAATAATGGTATATTTTAAACTCTACTCTTTTGAACTCTATGGCTTTGGTTGGGGTTTGGATTACAGTTCCAATCCACCTTGCCCATCAGCCATGCTGGCTAAAGCAGATAGGAGCTAGAGTTCAAAAGCATCCAGAAGGTCACAGGTTCCCTACTTCATTTCTCATCATCATTTGATTATGTTATTTGTTTATTGATTTTAATATGAGTTCTGCATTTTTTACTATGGTTTTAATTCTCAGTGTATTATAAACCAGGATGGCATACATTTAAGGAATATAGTCCTTAAAGACAAATAGAAAAAGGAATAAACCATATTAATGAATTAAGAACAGTAACAAGTTTATATTTCTGACTGAAAAATAATTAGATACAGCCCAACACTGCACAAAATGCCAATTTGTGCTTTAGAATGAGTAAGAATGCATTATTGTGTCATTAGTTCACACTGATGATGGTGAAATGTTAACAGTCTTGTTGGGTTTATGCATAGACACCTTAAACATCTGACGCCTGGGTTCTTGAAAGTAAAAATATCTATCAAAGTAAACTGAAAGTGATCATTCATCTCTAACTTCCTTTGGTGAACTAAAATAGGAAGCAAAAAAGACTGTGTGCTTCCATGCTTAAATGTAAAGGAGAGTGTGACATATCATAATTTTAGAGGAAATAAATTGAATAGAGCAAAGAAGTCACATTATAGAAAATGTGCACAAATGAACTGGGGAGGAAACCAGATATATCTTTTCCTTCTCATGATCTTTTATGATAGTTCATTTTTTTCTTGTTCTCTTCTCTTTGCATCCAGAAGATGGTGCTGCTGTTTTTTACTTTTACCACAGAAAAAATTCCATTTTCTTAAACTGCTGATTCTTTTAAAGAAATATAGACCTCAGATACACACCTACTTATGAAAAACTGACAAATCAAAGGATGCTGGTAAACCTGTTCAGTAACATTATGGGAGATTGGCATTCTTCTGGAATTTACTTGGAACTCTTGCAGATGTTGTCCTTGCCTCTGTCTACTTATTTAGTTACCTTCTCTTGAAAGTAAGTTGAAAATAAGACACATTTTCAAAGCTTCCGTATCTGTTTTCTAAAAAGGATATGAAGTGGATGGGAGAAGAAGGCAAAGGAGTCCATGCGCAAGCATGAAAAACAAAACAAAAATCAAACCAACCCAACCCAACCTAAGCCTCCCATTCAGAAAGTGAGCCAATCCTTTATGTTAACCTTTCCGCTCATCCAGCAATCCTAGGTTGGATTGCAATGATTTCATAAAAGTAAATAAGTCTAGCACAAGAACCTGTGAGGAATGATGCCAGCTAGGCATACCCCACAGTTGAATGGTTTCTCAAGTGATTAGTACTGTTGTGCACCAGGAGCAAAAGAAGATACATATTTTCTTACACAGCATCTCAAAAATACATACACATGTCAAACTGGAGGAGGGGAGGTATATCTGTGTATATTCAAGAAGAAGACTCAAGAAGAAGAGGAAAAGTTGTGTTTTAAAAAAAATTAGATTAGCTATTATGCAAAAACACCTGTGACTTAAAACAGCATAAAGTCATTTAAAAGGCATAACTATGAAGATAAAGCTGCAGCACGTCAACTTGATGAACAGCTTGTTCTTTTTTTAAAAAAATACTTTAATTAAACATATAGATATTTAGATATATAAAATAACAAAAAAGATATACAAAACAACATTGAAAGAAAAAAAGAAAACACATTCAAAATTATACATAAAAAAGGCTAAACTAAATTAATTCCATTAAGCACTAAACAACTAAAACTGCACATTACAGCAATTAAGACTGGTTTGACTTCCAACCTCTCAGCTGATGATAATAAGCTAAAATATTGATAAGCTTCCTCTAAATTACTAATAAGTATAACAGTGTAATGGTATGGTAAGCAAAACTATAGTAAAACTAATACAGCTAATAAAGTGTGTAAAACTAATAGTAAAATTAATACAACTAATAAAGCCTGGAAAACCCACAACAACCTAATACAGCTAAATTTATATAATTAAATTGCAGTAATAAAAATAATATAAAAATACTTCTGTTAAAAATAATCATCATAACTTTTTAATCTATATCTGATTATATTCTCTAATCACACCCTAATTACAAAAAAAGGGAACCTTTCCCAGCACTCAGCGAATATCATGACTCTATCCCAATCTTTAAAAAAACCCAACCCATTAATCTGTCTTTCAACATCAAGTTAGTTTATCCATTTCAACCAAGTCAAAAAGCTTAAGCATTCAATCTTCTTGTGTAGGGATCTTCATTTGTTTCCATCTCTGTGCCAACAATAACATGGCTGCCATAGTCATATACTGTAAGATTCTTCTATGAGTCTTCCTTATCTGATCATCCATCAGCCCCAGTAGACACATGAACATCCTTTCCCATGACCCATCAACCACCACTGACCTGTTTATAGACAGATGTCTTTACCTGTTAGTAAAAGAAGAGCAGAGAGGGGGCCACCCTATCCTCTTATGGGAAGGAATTCCACAGCTTCAGAGCACCCATGAGAAGACTGTCTCAGTATTAAAGCCAGTATTTTAATGTAGTTGAAAAATGTATATATTATTTACTTGAAAGGTAACTGATGTTGGGATATGGATAGCCTGGAGTTTCAGATTAGCAATAATTAACAAATAGAGTATTCTATGGTCTTTCATTACAGAATAATTTTGTTCAGTAAGAGCTCATATAGTTTGGCTATTGACAATTTGCTACAATAATAACAGGTGTTCCCAGATCTGAAAGAAAATGATGAAAAAATTTCCCAGAGTTGCAAAGATCAGCTTTGGCTTTGAAACTGAATATCTGCTAGCTATTTCTGACTTAGCTTCTATCATCAATAATACATATACATTGCAACTCGAACATAGTTAGCAAACCCACAAATGAAGGTCCAGCTGGAAATGGATTAGGTTCACTCTGCTGTAGCAGCATTGAGTATTCAGTTCTGCTGGGAGTTCAAATGAGAAAGGAACTATTTTCAACATACAAGTAAGCAGGTCTGATTTTTGGATGCAGACAAGATTGAATAAGGAGATGCTATTTTTCCAAAGCTACTTTTCTGATCATAAATCCTTAACTCATACATCATTTATATTTTCTTGCTGCGCATAAGAAGTCATCAAACGTCCAGGAAGAAACAAGAATAATATAGTATAGCACTAAACAGTTTTGATTTTAATATGCAGCAATCAGTCAGAAAATCTACAGTTGGTTTGGTGGTGATATCTAGGACTTGGCAAATCAATTAGTTTATCTATATCTGTCTGTTGAACAAACTTAAAAAGAAATCTATGGCTTTTTCATAAGTCCTTAATAAAAAGGAACCAGGTGAAATTTTCAGGCATTTGCACTGGCCAGACTCAATAGCAAAGCTACTGAATGGATCATGTCATATCTATGTGCCAATTATTTGTGAGGGGAAAAAAAAGGTGTGGCGAACCTAATTCAGTACCATGGACATAACATTATTATTTTGTTTTAATTTCTTCCTTCCTTTCAGCTATTTCAAGATTAAGTTCTGGGGACTTTGACCTATGTAGACTCATTAACAGGATGGATAGCATGAAGTGGACATCCCAGGTAGTGGATGATGGGTGTCAAGAAAGGGCAGCAAATCGTTGCAGGTATTAATACAGCTTTTCTACTGCTGGGGTGGGCCACAACTACTTGTTGCCTTTTCTTCCTCAAGAGCCAAAATATTTGTCTTTGGGTACTAGATGACTTTTCTTGGGAATGTGAGTGCAAGCAATTTGCCATGTTGCTTCACATAGCAAAATGCCTTACATGCCCAATACTTGTCCTCTATCAATGTTTGCATTTTTGTGGACTACTTATGATTTCATTTCATTTCTTTTCTCTTTTCTCTTTTCCCTTTCCTTTCCTTTCCTTTTTTTTTTTTACAGCTTTGGAGTGTCTTCATTGTGAGTAAAGACTCTTGACTCTCAAAGAAAATAAAGAAAATAAAACATGGAGATAATAAACATTACCAAATAGAATTTGAGCACTATAAAGGCCACTATCTGAAAGTGAATTATTTATAATAGAAAAGATGAATTCTTACACAATTATATTTTGAAGGCAATATTTTATAGTGTTAAGTTGGTGATGGGATTATGCAAGTATTTAATGGAAAAATGCTTTGTTGATTTCTAAAGCAATGGATACCATGCTAATGTATCATGGCTTTACTTCCTACTCTAAATTTAGTACCAATGGTATATTTAAGTGCCAAACTGAATGCAGTTGCTGCAATCGACTACAAACAGACCAAGAATGGGCTCTTGCAGTCCATTAACTTCAGTCTGCAAACTATTCCACATTTGGGTCATTCAAACTCTGCAGCTGTTATTACAGAGTGCCTCGTTTTAGGGACACACTCTTATTCATAAGTATGTTGAAGAATGCATTTGATTGAATATTGTGCATTTTAGCTTGTCAATTTTTCTTGTGAATGATACACCTTTCCTATGAGCACTTTATTAAAACTGAATAACAGGACTCAGTGGCTATTTCTGCACTACATTGTTATAGTGCTATTATTTCACTTTCAACATCCTGTGGAATTCTGTGATTTGTAGTTTACTGAGGCCAAAGAGCTCTTTGGCTGAGAATTCTACATGCCCCTCCCTAAACTGCAAACCCCAGGATTCTGTAGGATGTTGAAAGTGGAATAATAGCACTATAACAGTGTAGTGTGGAAATGGCCAGTGTCTTCTGTACATAAGTGTGGTTGCCAGATTTTAGAGTGCTTGGTTGAAGTCTCAAGCAAATGCCATGCTTCTTCAGATCTCTAGGTAAGGAGACAAATCTCAGGGCATGCAACACTGGAAAAGAAGGGGGTCTTACTTTTATATTTGTGGTGGTTTTAAAATCTGGGCACTCATCTACACTCATTTCTAGCTGTTCTGTGGCTCATTCCAAAGGTGTTTGCATATGTGCTCTACTTGTACAATGTTGGTTCACGAAAAGCTAGGAGCAAGAGAATGATGATTAGAAGAGAGAGATTGTGGGTACAGGAACATGGATACGTTGTGTTGTTTGGAGCAAGGCAAGGAGTAGAATGGCAGCAATGCCGCTTGTGAGATGTCTTGTACAAAGCTCTGGCAGCAGCAGCATGAGACCTGAAATAAACAACAACCTTGAGAGCTGGTGGTGTGTCTTCCACATGTGAAGCCTGGAAAAACTCAACACATGGCATGAGTACTATAGGTAGGTCAATGTGGGAAGAAAGGGCCTAATGGGAATAGAGACAATTGCTTCAGCTGCTTAGAGTATATTGCTACCTGCCCAGTTGTCAAAAAATATTTTGGGTTTTCCCCAGGTTCAGAGTTAGCTTGGTTTTACCCAATTTCTTGGTCCATGTCCATTTGCACATTCATAGGCCTAGAGTTATGTCAGCTATGCTTCTCCCACTCTTGCCTGTCCACCTCTGTGACATTCCTATCAACCATTACTGGAGATCACCTCCTGGTCTTAGATTCTGATGATACTGCAGGCCTGACAACGTTTTTGTGAGGTTTGTGCCACCATCTTTCTTCTACCATCAGAGAAATCAGAAAAAAAGTATATGTCATTGGTGTGGGTACCCTTGCCCAGGCAGATTTTATAATAAAACTGCAGCTTCATTGAAGAAAGAATTGCTTTAAACATGATGTATGATAATTCCATAGTGATATGAATTTCAAGAGTGCCTGAGACAGGATATATGTATTAAATGAGGAAGAAGAACATGATAAAGAAGAGAAAAGAGTGGCAGGATGATGGGGAGACCCATGGCTGCATCGGGAATAGAAAATTGGACATGGAGAGGGGAGCTGTGATTATCTTTGGCACCAATACTGTGACTGTGGACCAATAAACTTTTTGAAATACTTATTTAATATCTTACCTTTCTCCCAAAGTAGGACCCAAAGCAACTTACAACAGAAATTAAAACAGAATATAGATTTTAAAAACACAGTTAGTTATACCATTGAAGAACAATTTTAAAAATAAATAAGCTTTTGTATTAAACTCAAGCAAGGAATTAAAAAGAACTTTAAAACATTTAAACAAAAATGACAAAAAATTCTAAAAGTCTTCTTGAATAAAAATGCTGTTCATTGCTGTTGCACAGTCTAGCCCCTCCCCCAGTTTTTAGTCAGATTCTAGGTATGACACTTAATGCCCATTTGGGCCATAGGCTGGCTCACATTCTAGGTTTTATTTTTATTTTTTAACCAAGTTTCTATTCCACACAGAAGCAGAGCTATGGGACAAAAATGTGCAATTGTTCTTCTATCCAATTGTTTGTAATATACAATCCTGCTTTTGCCTTTGACTATGTTCAACCAATCAGTGAAGTCTCATACCTGCGGCTCACATTTATGACCCATCGTCTCTCAATTCTAGTTTCCAGTTCTGTGAGTCAATGATAGCACTCAGCAGAAAGTCTAGCTTTTGGAGGAAAATCTAGCAGACATTTATTTGGAAGAGCTCCTTGCAAAAATTGCCCAGAAAACAGTGGAATAGTTGTGAAGGAGGAGGGATGCAACAGTGCAGTATAAAGTAGAAAAACACTGGTTACTGTTTAAAGTTCCATAAGTCTGTTTATTTTCATGACTCATTTGATGTATATGTGTGTTAAAATATTTCTATTCTATCCCATCACCAAGGATCTTCGAGTGACATACAATAAAATCAATTTTAACAATTTGAAAGTTTAAAAGGGTAAGAGTCATTTACATAGGCTAAAAACAGAGTGAATTATCCGACTAGTTAAAACAAAGCCAATAAAAATCAGCTAAAACAATTTAAAATCAAACACATATGGAAATATGAATTAAATCAACTAGTCTCTAAAGATCTAGCTAAGAATCATGTTTTATCTTGTGCCAGTGTAATACCAGAATTGGTGCCAATGGGACCTCTAAAGGTATGTACAGTGGACCCTCCATATCTGCAGGGGTTCCATGCCAAGAATACACTTCCATGCACAGAACAGCAAAAGATGTAAATGCTTGTGTCCCATATTATTAAATGGTGACAATGTGCTAGTGGACACTTCAGTGCATTTGTGTTAACATTGCCACCATTTTAAGTATGCAATGCTCTGTAATAGCTGGAAGTCACAGATGTAGAGGTCGCAGATGTGGAAGTTGTTTATACGGAGGATCCACAATATTTCACATGTTCCAACCCATTCCATAATTGGGTTGCCACAAAAGAGAAAGCCCTCTCCCACATTTCCCAAAATGTATTACTTGGAGTGATGAGGCACAGGGTAAGGCCCTCCATCAGTTCTCAGACAGGTGTATAGATGGGGAGGTGCTCCTTCAAGTATTGAGGTCCCAAGTCATTTAGGGCTTTAAAGCTTCCACATTGTCTTCAAGAGCAACCCATGTAGAGTGCAGTTGTTTAATCTGAAAGTTACCAATAAATTGGTTTCCTGTGGCTAAGGTGTCTCTATCCAGGAAGGGCTGTAGCTGATGGACCAATTAAAGCTTATACCAAGCACTCCAAGTCATGGCATCCACTTGAGTCTTCAAAGGCACAGACTGATATAGGAGTACTTGTAAGCTATGCACTGCTTCCTCATAAGGAGTGCAACCACATTCAGGGTAGGTAGTTTTTCTATGCATGACAATCACCAACTCATACCTTCATTTGTCATAACTTACACCTTGGAATGTGAGGAATAAGACACAGAGAAGTTAGATTGACAGGAATTTGTGGCTCCAGATAATAGTGGCTGAATCCAAGGAGTTGGGGCTGAAACAGTTGAGAAGCCCTCTCTTCAGCAGGATGTGGCAGATGCCAAGGATGCACTCTCCCCTTCTGAAATTTGCAGAAAAGATAAGGAAAAGCTTTGTAGTTCTCAGCATCTGTTAAATAGGAAACACTGACCCATTAAGCACTTGGCATCCAGAAGAAGCTGCCTATAAATTTTCTTACAGCTCCCTGGAGTATTTGTTGTTTGCAACCCTTCTGTCTCAGTGACTGGCAGTGCTCTTAGCATTCATGTGTTTTGACCTTTGGAGTAACTACGATCGATGACCCTGTATCTTACCTCTCATTGGCTTCATCTATCTGGTTTACCGTCTTGGTGGAATGACTCATGGACTGTCTGATGACCTTGTTCTTGTTTTCCCCTTCATTTTGTTGGATTACCTGTGACTGACTTGGATTGGATTAACTACCCTACAGCTCTTGCCTTACAACTGCATGACTCTTGGGTCACTTGCAGACTGTAACATAGGACACCAACTTGTTGGGATTCAGCTTCAGTTTGTTAGACTTCTTCCAGGCCATTGCAGTATCTAGCAGTATCTAGCCACTAGTCCAGAACATGCACAGCTTCCAGAAATTCCAGCAAGGATGAATAGGGCTGAGTGTCATCAGTATGTTGATGGCTCCCAATCCCAGCATTCCTAATGGCCTTAACGTATGGCAGTGGGGCTAAACAGGATTCTCTTAATGCTATCTTCTGGAATCATCTTCAGATAGGAGCAGAACTATCATAAAACAGTACCTCCTCTTCCCATCCGGTAGGAATACATGATCAGTGGTATCAAAAGATACTGAGAGATCCAGGAAGATTAACACTCCTGTTCACTTGGAGTAGGCCATCCATCAGGACAACTGAATGTGTGTCAGTACTATATCCTGAAACCTGACTGAAATGGGTTTAGATATATGTTTCCTCCAGGAAGGTCTGAAGCTGCTCAGCCACTACAGGTTCAAGCATGTTACTCAATACCCATTTTCATGTTACTCAATACCCGTTTTAATTGGTCCCCCATCTGCTGCCATAAGAAATTCACAAACAAGTGGTTCAACTACAATGGGATTGTTGAACAAACTTCTGGGAAAAGAGAATTGGAGGTACAGCTGCAGCTACAAGGGAGGAAGCATGGCATAGGAGGAAGCTGAAACAAACTTGAGAGGAAGGATGGGAAGATGGGAGGTGCATCACATGGGTGCAAAGTACAAGTGAAGGGAATAGAAAGTGAATCATATAAGAAAGATAAGATATGCAAGTAGTGAAGTGCAAGAAGGAAGAGAGGAAACAGTGCAAAGGTGTAGGGTAAGAGAGGAGGGGACTGGAAGCAAAGAAGGATGAGATGTTCAGTGATATGATTTATGGATAAGAGAGGTAGGCATTAGGTGATGTAAGATGCAAAAGAGGGAGGAATGGTTGTACAAAGTGAGACAAAAAGAGAGGGGAGTGTAGGACATGCAAGCGGCAGAATGCAAGAAGGAAGGAGGAGAGCATGACAAAGAAAGAGGGCAGCATGACAAAGGTACAAAGTGAGGCAAGGAAGAGAGAGTAATACAGCTTCAAGGTAAAGGAGGGAGACATTGTGAAGGCAAAAGGAGAGAAAAGGAGGAAAAAGAAGGTAAAAGGTGGGTGAAAGAAATAAAACAGGTAAGTACATGGTAAGGCTGTACAAGGGAAGTAGTATGGTTTGTAAGTTTATTTTTACTTCCCATTGCATTTCCATCTTTGAACCAGAAGGCAGTCACTCTAGGAGACTTCTTGTGATACTTTCATGGACATGTGCCTTTTCGCCATCTCAGAAAAAAACAACAACTGTTGCCCCCCCAAAAGAAGTACAACAGTGATGTGATGAAGATAGCATTAAAAGTCCCTATATGTGACAAAATGGCATCATTATTGTTGCTGTTGCTATTGCTGTTATTATGACACCAGGGGCCATTTCATACTACACAGCCATAGCCCTGTGATTCCACTTTAAATGCTATGGCTCTTTTCTGTCCAGTCCTGGGATATGTAGTTTGATAGGTGCAAGAGCCCTTTTTGGTTGAAAATTCTAAATACAAGATTCCATAGGATGTAACCATGACAATGAATGTGGAAACATAGTGTGTAGAGTGGAAGACTCCAAGGAAAGCAAAAAGGCATTTTACATGATTTCTGTCTTGCTGTTACTTCCCACAACAACTCTATGAGCTAGATTTGCTGAAAGGAGATGATGGCCCAAGCTCATATGGTAAATTCCATGACCACACAGGGATTTGAACTTGGATCTGTCTGCTCCAAGTTTGAATTTTATTCTATACCAGTTCTCTCTGAAGAGTTCATATTATGTTCTTTAAAAAAAGTTGAAAAGTAGCAACAGGAAAAATGTGAATATTAATGTGTTGATTTTGTATAATTAGAATGCAAATTAATCATATGCATAATAATAACAATTTCCGTACTATGCAAATTGGATACCTGGATTTGGGGAGCTGGAATATGCTAAATCTAGTTAGGGAGCAGCCATCAAAAAGCCATCACTTGTGGCCTCATTGAAAGTACCTGTCAGAATGCTGAGACTGGGATAAAGCCTTTCTCTGAGAGTTCCAAAGCTCGGACAGGTTCATATGGGGAAATGCAGTCTTTCAGGTAGTTTGGACCTAAGCCACAAGGTCATAACGAGCACCTTGAATCACGTCTGGAAATAGACTGGCAGCCAGCAAAGTTGTCATAATCAGGAGTTTCTGCTCTCTGTACAATCTGACTGACAGCGCACTTGTGAGAACAAAATTTATAACCCCACACCACCTACACTGCCTGACTTCCTTTGCTGTAAAGGCAGGATACATGTGTGGTACATAAAATAAATGATAACAGCCCAAAGCACCACAGCATTAGATGACCTTTTTCTCGTATTTTTCAGCTGGCTGTTCAACACTTTCAAGTACATGGTGCACTTAACTGGAAAACTTCTGTCATGAAGCTCTTAAGGGCTTAGCAATACTGTCAGGTTCCACTTTAATAGCAGCCTTAGCAAAATCCTGAATTAGTATAGTTACATTGCAGTAGTGCTTACCAAAGCCCCAGGAGTCCACAAGTTCTTCCTTGTTCCTTACAAGTACAAAAATGAACCACCGTTTTGCTTTTTAAATAAAAGGTGGGGAAAAAAAAACTCCTGAAGCAACATTGTGTTGACAAGCGTGTTCTTAAATTAAAACAGGCTTTGGCTGTTGATAGGTGTTCAGTGCTATTCTGAGTAGCAGCATAGAGAATTAAGGATCATGCCATTGTTGCATCAAGTGCTGTGAGATCTGTACTGTGAAGATTAAGGTAGAAATATGAAACAGCAAAATCTCTGAGTTGCTTCTGCTCTGGCCCCCAAACAATAACTGGACATCTCATCACAGCCCACGGTATTGTCCTGGCGTTCTGCCAGAAATAGAAGGATCAGGCAGAAACTGATGTAAAAAGCCTCTGCCTAAGACTTGGCAGAGTTGCTGTTGGCCAGAGAAGATACAGTAATTGTTAGACAGACAAATAGTCAGTTGTGGTATAAACTACCTTTACAAGTTCCAGACTTTGTGTAGTGGTGTATGTCAGCAACAATTGCCAACATTGCCAGATGGAGTATTGTGGTGTTGTGCAATGCTGTTAGGAGAAAGGGATGGAGCATCTTGGCATAAAGCCAGAGCTCAGAAAAGTTACTTTTTTAGTTACTGCTTCCAGAATCTCCCAGAGGCCATGCTAGCTGGAGCATTTGGAAAGCTATAAGCCAATAAGTCACTGTTCTGAGCTTTGAATGTGTAATTGGTAAACTTGCATCTAATATTTCCTAACATAGGTCCTTTTCACATGCCATATCCCATTCGAAATGGCCACAGGAGTAACGTGGGATCACAAGGACTGTTCTGCATGACGTTCTCATGACCATGTGGTGCTCCCGTAGTGATCCTGCAGCAATCGAGGATTATATCATTTTAGGCTCTTTGCCAAAAGTGACCTGTGTTTGTGCATTCCTCCCACATCCCTCCCACACTTACCTGGCATATGGAACCTCAGGAAGTGCGATGGCTGCGCTTCTTCCCCCAGCGCAACGGGAAAGTACCTGGCTGTGTTGCAGAAGGAAGAGGAAGAACTTTTGTGCTTCCTTCCATCCAGCATGGAGCTGGTGGGGAGGGAAGCGCAGGGGACGCGATTCCCTCTTGCAGGAGGATTTTGGCATGATCCCTGTGAGGTGTGAAAAGGGCCATAGTGATGGATTGGAAATGTGCAGACAGATGCTTGTTGAAACTGTATTATGATAGGATTCCCTTCTTATATAGATATGTAAATATAATTTTTTTTGCCCCATTATCTAGCCTGACATTTTATGATATATGTAAAAATATCATCTTTACCTGCAAACAGTACATAAAAACATAGCAGCTGTAACCCTTTAGAGGGAACTATGATATCACAGATCCACTTTTTGATGGAGTGGAGGAAGTTTGGATATAGATATTGCCACATTTCTGGAAAAGATGGTCTGTAAGAGTTCAGCTTTCTTTTAAAAATCGTAACTACAGACAGTTCAGATTGGTAGAGCTATGTATGCAAGCCTTGTTTGAGCACATAATTTCTTGCTCACTTAGAAGTACATGCATACAAGTTTGTGCATGGCCTCTAGCTAGTGTGGGAGCCAACTTCTGCGCAATTGTACATTCATACAAATCATCAACATTTTTATTGTTGATTTCCTTTTCACACATTAAATATTTACTACCTGATTAACATTAAACATTTAAATTACCATTTTTCCCTGAAAAATATAATGGAAAAGTTAAAATGCATATTAGCTCTGCTAGACAGTGTGGAACCAATATGTTAGTATTAATTATGTTAATTTCATTTTTAATTAAACACTTAAACCAGGGTGTAAAACACACTTTTTTCCAACGAAATGTAATGTAATTTTTGAAGTCATTTTTAGAAATAAATGGATTTAAATGGAAAAATTAGGTGGCTTATCTACCTTCTTGCATGGTTTGCTTTATCCACTGCTATATATTCCTGTTCCTCCAACCATCAAACACTTTTTTAAAGAGTGAATAATGTAATATTCTCACATAAACATGATCCGAGTTCTAACCAGTATGGGGAAAATACTACAATTCTCTATATATAGCAATTTGGGCAGATATAAGCACCTCAGCCAATGTGGAGCAGCATTTCAATGTAAGCCTGGCTCAGCATGCCAGTCTTCTGCTATGTTGCTTTTCCTTTTTGCAGAACAAAGGAGCATCCATTTGTTAGTCTGAGTGTGTTCCTTTTGTCTAATGATGATTTTCCTTATACTTTGTCTTTTAGAAAGTACTTCCCTAGAAACAGTAAAAAATCATGCAGGTCAATGGACAAAGACAGGATCTGAGCAGCAATGAAATGATATCTTCCCCTGCCCCCAAGTGCTAAATCTTGAATAATATCACTGCTGGGCTGTCTATTTCTCCCAGATATTTCTCACTGACAGAGTTGTTCTTGTTGGTTAATCATGAATGTAGTGTCTTGATTTTTATTACGGAGTTTTTAGTTGTTGGTGCATGTTGTGTGGTGAGTCTAGTTTATAGTTTATATTTCTAGATAAGAGGTTTATATTTCCTTCCTCCTTCCTATCCGTATATATTTGTTTCTATCCTCACTCATTTTCTTTCAGCAAATGAGCGAGTGAGAAATGGAGTTTTCCAAAATCCATTCAGTTTTTCTTTCTTGCCAAAGTTTAAGAGAAAGATGGTAAGTGAGAGGTAAATCATGAGTAGGGGTTTTCACCTGCGTTCCAGTAAGTAAAGTAAATGCCAGTATAGAATTAATGTAATGAAAATAAATGTTCCTTTTTCAAAGGAGCATAATTAACATAATTTTGTTTTAACTGTTTAGTATAAACATATCATACTGGCATTTTTTTGCCTAACCTTCCTATCTCTGTTGCTAGAGGGTAGTTCGCTGAGAATGAGCTAAAGATGTGTAGACACATGCTCTGCATAGCTCTGTGTCAGACTATTGCATGTGCAAACTGTACTCTGAGAAGAATGGAACCAGTTCAGTCAATGTGGTGGTTGGACTGAATATTGTAACTCTTGCACAAACATTGTGGAGATTGGGGGAATTGGGATTTAATTCATAGAAGGTTAACAATGTTAATATTTTTGTGTGAAGACAAATAATAGCAGTGTGAAATTCAAACACACACATTCAATCAAAGGTCATTTCCACACTACACTGTTATAGTGCTGTTATTCCACTTTCAACATCCTGTGGCATTCTAGGATTTGCTGTTTAGAGAAGGGCATTGAGAATTCTCAGCCAGAGAGCTCTTTGGTCTAAGTAAACTACAAACTCCAGAATTCCACAGGATGTTGAAGGTGCAATCGTAGCACTGTAACAGTGTAGTGCAGAAATGGCTTAAGATTAAAATTAATTAAGTTCATATGACAGAACAGACAATTATAGTCCTTTTCTTTCAAAGGAAAATCATGATTTCTGACACCCTTTTAGAGAGAATATAACTCTATAGATATTCTTATATATTCAGTATTTAGAAAAAAATAACCACTGGTCTCAGAATTATTCATTACAACAATAACTGCAGCCAGGGCCCAATTATGTTGAAATTATAGTTCTTACTCAGTTGATTAACCTTATGGGACTCATTGAAGAGCTGCTGTGCGGTACCGGTTAGAGAACTGGACAAGGGCTTGCAAGATACAGGTACTAATTCCCATGGAACCATGAAACTTACCAAGTGAACTTGGAATAGTCATTCTCTAGCCCAACCTATCTCACAGGACAGAATGAAGACAAAATGGTAGCTGTGTACCTCACTTTAGGTTTAGGGAAGGTGGGACATATGGTTATGTGAGGAATAAGAGTAATAAGAATCATGAACGTTTCTACTGAGGGAGTGAACCATGAAAATGAGGAAGGGAAGAGCTTTAAGCACAGGGTTTTTTTAGTCTGATCACCCAGATTGATTTTGACTAAACCCAACTTCCTGTGGAGGTCTCTCTTCCATTGGTGGTCAGGCTTACTTGGTCTGGCAGAATTGGCTTAGCCCTTGTAGGTCCACCTAGAATTAATTATTCCCTTACATGTTGGATAGACCAGCTTGCCTCCACTGCAGGTCTGATAGGCACAATAAACCCTTGTATTGTGCAGTGAAGCCTTGTGAAGGCTTGTTCTTCATCATCCAGACTTTTTGATGGTTTGAGTGTTGGACTAGTGATTAGTCCCAGTTACTAACCATGGCTTCCAGGAAAGGTAGCAGGGTGCCAAGGGTAAAGGCCAACTTAAGTAACAACTAGCCAGGCATCCCTCTCCAACACTGTCTGAGTCCTCAGACAAGGAAGGAGAAGAGGGTGGATTGTCTGCTATCTTGGCCAGACTCAAAGCTCTGGAGAAGGTCCAGGTCCCTCCTAAACAGTCTGTAGTCCCAGCTAAACCAGATCTGGGAAACCAGATCTGAGGGTAAGGTAAATCTTACTAAACAGATTTCGGCCCATTTAGATGCCTTGGAAAAATGGAGCTGTTATGAGAATGGTGTTTTGCCTCTGAAAGTGGAAGAAGTTCCAGTGGTCCTGGTGGCTGGTACTGATGGTGATGTTGGAGAGCCTGCATCAGTGGAGCATATTAAAAGTTAGCTTTCTGACCATCTATATGAGTACATATAACTGGCGGGTCTGGAGTATTCCAGGTAGACAGACATCTGTTGGCTCTAGCAGCAAGGGAGTGGGTCTTGTGGGAGGAAGACTTCCCATACAATACAGTTTAAGTTTAGATCAATCTAAAATGCCTCCTTATCCCCAAGGGTCCTATCCTTCACAATAGTTTCATGGGGATTTAGCAGGTATGCAGCAGGCAACCTGTAGTGGGTACAGAACAGTTCCTTATGGTGCTATTCTATATGGAGAGCAGATGCTTCCCTTGAGGAACCACTTATTACAGGTTACTGGGGACAACATTCTGTGTGGTGAATATGTGGATGCCTCACTCTTCATTGTGATTTGAAGAAAAAGGATAAAGAAGTGTTGGATGACAAAGAGAAAGAAAAATTGCATAGATGTAAGGTAGGCAGAATATAGGGAAATTGGTTGCCTGGGGTTTTTGTCTGTGTGGTGTTATTGTGAAAGTGCAGCTGTGGAGGATATTTTTGCTTTGT
The DNA here is from genome assembly GCA_948472985.1 of Iguana delicatissima. NCBI lineage: Eukaryota > Metazoa > Chordata > Lepidosauria > Squamata > Iguanidae > Iguana > Iguana delicatissima. Next base: position 1,585,570 of record CAOKZL010000170.1, on the reverse strand, counting down.
CTGCATGTGGATATTATTTACTGTGCCTATATTGTGGCAGGATGTATCTCTGTAAGGGCTGGGAAGCTGGTTGCAGCACAAGTGGCTTGGTAGGGAACAGATAAGTGTTTGTGGGATGAAAAGAGGAAGAGAGGATAAACTAAGGTTGAAAGAGATAAATGGAGAGGGGAGGGAGGGAGAGGGGGAGGGAGGGATCTGGGTTTGCTGAAGGACAAGGTCCTTATCCTTTAGGCTTTGCATGACTTCTGAATCATACACAATAGATGGCTGGAAGTAATATTGATGTGATTGAACACTTTGCCTCATCAAGATTGGTGGGGTGAGGGTGATCCTCAATGCATTCATACAGCCCACAGAAGGATAGATAGGGAAATCCACAATGCCCTAAACAGGGGATTGGGCCCAATATAGTATTTCAGTGCCTTGAGTTCTACATAACTGACAACATCCATTTATCACAGGAAGGTAATATGTTGTTCCTGTGGAATTTGCAATAGAGAGCAAGGGCCCTGGTGGCCATCCTGGTGAGAGGAAGGGATTAAGCACTTAGGTAGTTGGGGAGGAGTAAAGAGGATGGTGAATGCCTTGGCATCCTCTTGGTGAAGGGTATCCTCTGGAACTGCCTCTTTAGGTCCTAAGAACTGGGGTGGGGTGGGGTGGGAAAGGAAACTATCCTTGAGGCTGGCTTGGGGGCTTTGCCCTCACTCTCAGTCCTGCGATTTAGGTGGAGGTTCCTTGGGTGTGCTTTGCAGTAGATGGCCAGACAGGGAGTAACCCAGCTATTGGGTTGCACTTGGGGCTCAGGTTTTTCATCCAGGGGAAGACTGAGGAGGAAGTCATGGAATGAGCTGACCTGAGCTGATTGTGCTCTAAGAACCCCTTTCTCCTTGGCAGGTTCAATGCATTTAAAATAGGTTCTAAGTTAAATAAAGTGGCCCTTTTCTACCCAAGTCTCTGTGCCTGGTCTTGTTATTCCATAGCTGGTCAGCAAAAAAAACAAACAAAAAAACAACAACACATAAGCTTTTCACATTCTGATTTTCTTAGGCTAACCTTTAGTTTGTGTTGAGGGTGTGGCTCATCCTGATATGGCAGAGGTGCATCCCCTACACAGACTACAAGCCATCAATGCATCTCACAAATCCAAAGAATGTAAAACACAGCATAAGACATACTTACATGTCATTTTATTTTATGCTTCTCATTGTCCTTTTTCTCATTCAAAGCAGCATACATACTTACATATACGTGACGCAACAGTGAATTGCTGGTCCTAAGTACTTAAATAAAGTGATTCCCAAATCGATCTGCTAATATTAGTGGTAAGGCTAGCTGACTGCAAGGAGTCCCTGAGGGCTCTGAACTTGACTGCTTGGCTTTAAAACATATTCGTCTTGTGGTTGGAATACCTTGGGCCCATTTAGGTTTCTAATCGAAACCACTGAACCGCCTCATCCCTGTCAAATGCTGAGGGTAAGAGCTACTCTATTTGAGGCAGCTGGGATTATAAAGATAACTAGTGTCTGCACAAATTTGCCCAACTAAAGTACTCTTAAGATCTGTGCTACAGTGCCACTTTGCCTCACCTTACATTTTGGGCCCTGTGAATACAATGTCAGTCTGATCCTTGGTAAACAAATGATTAATCACATTGGGAACATAAACCCTGCATCTTCCTCTCAAAGCCATATACCTCCTTTTCCAATAAAACTGGAGAGAGCATTGTCTTATTTCATTTTTAAACATGAGCTTAATGCCTCTCCTGCAGGAAGACAGTAAAACACTGTGCTAATAGTTGGAGAAATCATTTGTCATCGGTGGAGCAATTACACTGAGAAAGAGCTGGCAGAATGGGCCACTTTCTGCTAATCGTGGTAACATTTTGCTGTACAGCAAGAAACCTTCTGCAATCCAGCCAAGCTAATGGGTATGTGTCAAAAAACAATGTTTCTGTAGCAAAACCTGTGGTACATAAAATATTTCTCTCCTCTTCCCAGACAACTGCTTAAGATGATGAATGAGGAGCTGCCATTCTTCCATATAATTATTGTCTGGAAAAAAAATTTTTTGCTGACAGCTGACTATGCTTTCTAATATTGATTACCTGGAAGGGCTAAGGTGGGTTCATAAAAATGCTTTTCTAGTTTATTATCCTTTATAAATAAAAAATGGTTATAAAAACAAGAGGAAAGTGTAGAGGATATTGATATAAAGAATGGGAAAGTGGGGGAATGATCCTTCTATAGGAAAACCACACAAAAGAATTTATTATGGCTGCCTAAAGTAATGAAGCAACCTTGCCCAGACTAGCTAATTAAAAAAGGAAGGTTGAAGTCACATTCCATCTCATAGGTGAATGATATATGCTGCAGAGGCATATAATTAAAAGTCATATTAGGAAATGTGAGATGGAACACTTTTAATAATTAGGAGGCTTCACCTTCAAATAGGCATGGAAGGCATCCCATCCTGATTAATGAGAGGGATTCTTGATACTTTAAATATATGATTTGGGAAGGACACATAATGGAAAAAAAGAGTTATCCCGAGTCTTACCCTTGAAGTGCTGGGATTTTCTGAGAGTGGCCCTAAATTTTCATTGCATGAATTGTACATAGCTACTTGTGGTGAGAAGATAGAAGCTATTCCTGTTACTCAGAAGCTATTAACATCAGGTTGATCAGAAGCAAAGTAGAATAAATTATTCTGAATAGTTGTATAGAAGATGAGAATTTGTAAAGGTGCAGCTTTTGCCACCTAATGCTATGTTTCCTTAAATGTGTGTCCAGTATTATGTGCTGATCCCACCATATGATCTCCTTCCTGTGACTTGAGGGAACATTAGTAAAGATGACTGTAATGTGACCTAATCACAACCGGCTTCTTGAAAGTGGTGACTGATGCTGCTAGATAGGTATATTGTCTGAACACAATGATGTCATCTTACCATGATCACACTGGCCATGGTAATTGCATATATATGTATTTAATTTATATTCCAGCTTTCTCCCTACAGGATCCAAGGTGGCTTTGTTCTTGTTGTGTGCTTTAGTTTATGACTTATGGAAGCCCTAAAGTGAAACTATCAAGGGTTTTCTGGGGGCTGAGAGTGTATGAGACACCCAAGGTTACCCAGTGGGTTTGCATGGCTGAGTGGGGAATTGAACCCTGGTCTCCAGGCTTGTAGTCCAACACTCAAATGGTTACACACACTGGCTTACAACCATTAAAAAAACCCACAGGATACAGTTAAAACATTATTTCTACAAGTTTAAAAAATCCATTAGATGACAATTCAGTTGAAAACAGAACCAATATAATATAAAACACAAATAGGGCATAATAAAAAAAGATAAAAACACAATTCCATTAAAAACCCTTTCTTCCACATAAATTATAAGCCAATATAGGCCCTTTCCACACGGGGGAAAAAAACGGCTTAGGGCGACTCATCCGGAGGTCGTCCACACCGTGGAGCGTGCTAGAGCGGTTTGAATAGTGGAGGTTCCACACCTCAAACCGCGCTAGCGCGGCCGCAAGGGGTGGCGCGGCGCGTTTTTTAAAAACCACATTTTATGAGGTTTTTACGAAACGCGAGCGCGCTAACCCATTGCAGTGCCCCTGCAGAGCTGCCCAGGGGCGGGCTTCCGGCTGGCGCGCTGCCCTGATTGGCGGAGCGCCGCCAGAAGTTGCCGGCCGCCATTTTGGGCGCCGCCGAACGCCGCCGAAACTCGCCAGCGTGTGGAGCAGCGAACGCGCGCTCCCCGCAGGGACGGAGCAACCCGTTTTCAGGTAAGATCCGTCCCTGCGTGCGCTGCCCCGTTCCCCCATCCCCTGTGTGGAAAGGGCCATAGGTACATGTTCCTACAATATGCCTACCTGCATATAACCTGTAAGTAAGCATACACGTTGAAGATGTCCAAGTATAGGCTCATATGATAAGAATTTGTGTCTTAAATCCCCCTCCTTCATATATGTGAAAGTCTGAATAATGGTTAAATGTTACTGGGTAAATACAGAGAGAGGAAGGTACTTATGGGCCAAACATTTAGGGTAATGTGTAATCTTCCCCACAGGATGAATAGTCTATTATGTTTAAAAACAAGATATTATGGTGTGATTTGTCTACTCACGAGAAGGCACAGAGTTTATATGTCTTTTCATTCATTCATCCCCCACTTCACCTCAGGTACCTCTGGAAGGAGTTAATAGAAAATGGAAAACCTGTTCTTTCCTCCCATGTCACTATCTACCTCTCCCTTGACACATTGTTCAAGTTACTTAAGTGGGGATAGACAGATTCAGAAGTGTAAGGCAAATTGATTCTTTTGCCCTATTTTATCCTCCTTGTTTTCTCCCTGAAGTGTTTACCTCTTGATGGTTTCTGGTGATAAGATAAATTAAAAACAAAAATGCAAACAGGAGGCAATGAAACGCCTTGAAAATCTGACAATCAAAATAGATGAAGTAAAGCAGGAGCTAGTGAAAATCTGGCTTCATTATTTTGTGGTGTTTTGCATTTGTCAAGGGGGGCATGGAATTCAACAGGGCAATGACACAGACAATAACTTGACTGAATCTGTTTTCTAACCATTGCTTCCTTGCATGGAAGTGAGATATGAAATATTGTGACTGAGATGAAGAACAGGTTCCTACAGCATCTGGATCAAAGGCTTATTGTAGTTTAGTCCTTCTGGATACCCCCCCCCCGATTTCAAGATTAATATCATGATGATAACTACTGATTCCTAGGAGAAGAGGGAGACCACACTATAGATGGATTGACTCAGTCAAAGAAACCCCATTCTTAAGTTTGCAAGGCAGTTATTAACTGGGCCTCTTGATGATCTCTCATGGATAAGGTCATCATAAATTGTGCTCAGCTTGACAACAAACAGCAGCAGCAGCAACAGTAACTTCATTTATTCTGAGATGGTCTTGGCTGAGGTGAGCCAGAGCTTGATTATTTCTTTGTAACGCTAATGTTGGCTTACAGAAATGGATTTCCCCCCATTATGAATAACTATGCTTTGATGCAGTAGGTATGCTACCCAATCTAGTCTCATGAAGTAGGTGTGGGAAGCTTACAATTTACATCAGGAGAAGCATGACCCAGCCCATAAAACTTGCTGACCACAGGAGAAAATTGAGCAAAGTCTTTCTCACTAGATATAAGGGATTTGGAATGCTTATGCATTTCATGATGAGCAGGCTCACAACAAGATTTCTATTTCCTGCCATAATGTCTGTGCCACCTGTCACATGGGAGAAATATGAATGGTCAGATCCTTCTGGAAGTTCTTCATTCATAAAGGCCATTTCTGCAAGGTGCTGCAGTCCTGTGATGTGGATGCAACAACCACAGCCCATGGGTCATGCTTTCACACAACATCATCATGGTCCCCAGCCATTGCATCCCCATGCATCACAATTGCGGGATATTTGCTTAACAGAAATCTGTTAAGTGACTATGATTGCATGACACTCCCGTCACCCCTGGCCCTGTGGAAGGGGCGGAAGCAAGACCACATGCTTTCTTCCTCAGAGCAGCATGGGAAAGAGGCTGGCTGTGCTGCAGAAGGCAGGCATGTGTCGCTCACACTCTCTTCTGCACGTAGCCGTCTGAGTGTGGAGAGGGGGGAGTGTTCCCATCATGCTCCCTTCCTGGCAAAGGGATTGCAATGGGATGTTGGCGGGACCCAGTCAGGTGCAGAAATGACCAAAAAATTTGCAAAACTCTGTTGATACCAGTGGTTACTTTGAAATTTTATCACTGTAAGAAAGAGCAACGTTCTCCCCCTCCCCTCACTTTGGTATGAAATTGTTCCAGCACAGGAAGGAAAAATATATGGACTGATAAATGTCTCCCTGGTTTAGAAAAATGGCAGCTTTTAACTTCCATCCCAGACATCTAAATCCTTAAAAACAAGTTCCAAATTACACTGTCTGGGGGGAAGTGCACAAAAGAAACCAGTAATCCTGTTAATGTCACAAAATTAAATATATAAATAGATGCCATTCTTGTTTTTGGTTTGGCATGCAGTGAGCTGAAAATTAAATGAAATACAGAAGTGAACTGAACTCTCAGTATCTCTTATGCTGAAAAATAAAGAAAAATAAAGGAAAAGAAAATAAAGCTCTGATGACTTCTCTATAGTGAACATTATTCTTATGGTAGTAAAACCAAATCTGCTTCAAACAGCAACAGAAATTGCAACTGGTATTTGTATTCTAAAGACACATATTAAACACAGGCATAAGCATCCATAAAACAGACATATTGACAGAACATAATTTAAACTATGGCTCCCTGTGCATAGTCCAAGTGATCTGAGAAATGTATCACCCGACAAAAACATTCACTGTGTCTGTCGCATATTTTATTCACATCCCCAAACCCTGACATTGCTAAGAATCATAAAACTTAGCTGTTCTTTATGCCTTTAATCAAGCAATAGTTGTGAGATGGCTAAAGGCAAGCAGACAGCTTAGCAGGAATGTGGGGAGGACAGTGTCTAGAGGGACTAGATAAATCCCTGTTGGCTTTGCAAACAAAAGAACAAAAGTGGATCCATCTCAAGAGCAGCAACAATAAATGAAAGAATAATCAGATGAAAACAAGCTTAAGTCTCTGCATTTCCAAAATGTGACTTAAACAAAGTAATTGGTAATTTGTTTCCCATTTTAAAGAGCTTGCTATGATGATTACTATAGCTTGGCAATGTATCAGGTAGTACTGCGTTGAGGAAAATCTGATAGATTGGATTTAGCAGATGACACCCATAGAGTGTTTAGCCAAATATAGTCAGCAGTGATGAATGATGAGAACAGCTAACTAACCATTCTCTGTTGGCAGAATGGTACACTATCGACCACTTCTGGCTAGAAAAAGATTTACAGCTCAGACAAAGGAGCTGTTGGGGAGTTCTACATAATGTAAACAGCTAGAGACAGTTACTTCTCCAGTACTACTAATTTTTCTGACAAACAGCTCAATCCCTCAACAAAGATGCATGTAGGATTCTTGAGATTGTCCAGTTGTGGTAAAGTGGCATTGATATATGCTCGCTCTTAGCTCTGTTCAGGCATTCTTAAGAATGTTTTACTTAACATTCAAGAAGGAGGGCATACTAAGTTCACCCCCTTCACTGTCATTCTGGTTACATAGAGTGATGAATTGAAAAAATATTCTCTACCTGTGGAGACTCTCCACATGAGCCACAACTCTGGTTTTCCCATGCTATGACTCATGTGGAGAATTTCCATCAGTAGAGGAAACTATCCTTCTTAGATCCATAGATTTTCATAAAAAGTGATGACACTTCACCTTTATTTCAGGTTAACAGCTGTAATAGTTAAAGCTTTACCACTGATATCTATATTGGCTACCAAGTTATGTATCCCAATGCATACTAAGTATGTCAACACATACTTAGTTACGTATGCATAACTAAGTAATATTTCTTGTCCCAATCCCCGGCCCTGGCACATCTTAAGAGGCAGCAGCTGGATTGAGTGAAGGGGTTCCATTCACCTTCTTATTGGGGTGCAAGAAAGATGACATTTCCTTCCCCTTCTTACCCATGAGTGAGGCTGTGACAAGGACTTGCAACAGGAGTCTTGTTTCTGATTGCCACAGTCTCACTGTTGACATGAGGGAGATGAATCATCATCCTTGCAGCCCAATGAGTAGCTGATTGTATCTCTGGCTGCTGGTTCTTAAGATGGACTGGATTAGTATTTGCATAGTCTTACAGTAAGGGCCTTTCTGCATTATAGCAATAGCAATAGCAATAGCATTTATTTCTATACCGCCTATCAACTAAGTGTTATCTAAGCGGTTTACAATGTATTTTAGCTAATTGCCCCCAACAAGCTGGGTACTCATTTTACCAACCTGCGAAAGGATGGAAGGCTGAGTCAACCTTGGAGCCTGGCAGGATCGAACTCACAACCTTGTGGTTGCAGTACTGGCATTTAACCACTGCGCCACCAGGGCTCCTTAACTACTGTTGTAGTGCTATTATTCCAGTTTCAACATCCTGTAGAATTCTGGGTTTGTAGATTATAGAGGCCAAAGAGCTCTCTGACTGAGAATGCTCCTCCCTAAACTTCAAACCCCAGGATTCCATAGGATGTTGAAAGTGGAATAATAGCACTTTAAACAGTGTAGTTCAGAAAGACCCTAAGATTACAACTATACAGTAAGACTTACTGAATATAAAGCAGTTATGAATCTGTAACTGCAACAGTGAATGCCAGCCTACATTTTTATAAGTTGCATTCAACTGCCTCTCTGGTAAATTCAGAGCTAACATTATTCTCTCTCCACATGTTGCATGAACTCATTTATGAAGTCTTGAATAGGGCTCGTATAGTCACCTCAATGGTAAGATTTTCCGATGTGCATTGACAACATCACCATTGCCCTAAGTGGCAAAGAAAACAGGTTGTGTAATGGAGACAAGATAAAAATAACTCACCTGCCTGTGTGCCATCAAGACAAAGTATGAGTAGGGAATGGTATAACTGAGCAGGTGGGATTGACTGTGGGCCCTTTGCATTTAATTGGCCACATATGTCTCTTTGCTTCATGGGGTTATATCAGGAGAATCATTTCCCACACTGCTAAGAGTGCATGTCACAGAGACCCTGAAATTCACAGAGATGTGGCATGGAGAAATTGCAACTGAATTCACCAGAGAAGCAATCTGTCCTGGATATAATTTATGAAAATGTAGAGTTTTAACTATAAGGGCTGTTAACCTGAAACAAAGTGAAGTGATTTTCTAGTTATTTTACAAAAAATAAATAAGACTTTAAGATAGACAGTTTTGGATCTGTCTAGAATGTGTTTCTTTTTCCTCATCTAGTAATCTTATCTGTCTAAGACAATCAACAATTTATTTCCAGTTTTTGGATAATTATATATTTATTTATTTCAACACTGGATTTAGTTTAACTTAAGATAATCTGTATATACTGGTGTTAGTTGCATATAGAATCTTAGAGTTGGAAGTGACTACAAGGACCATGTAGTCCAACTTCTTGCCATGCAGGAATAGACAACTAAAGTACCTATGAAAGAGGGTCATCCAACCGCTGCTTAATGACATCCGAAGACAGGAAGTCTACCAGCCTCCAAGGCATTCTATTCCACTGCCAGATCTTATAGTAAAAAAAGTTTTTTTCTAATGTTTAGGTGGAATCTCCTGTCTTGTAATTTATATATGTAACTCATTCATTACACTGCATCTTTTTAAAATTGAAAAGAACTTCATTAGTTATAAAACCCTTATATAAATAGTGCTGCAAACATCAAACAAACATCAGCCTCTCAGCTTTTAGGAAAATGCAGGCAGTCTTTGTAGAGTATCTTTTTGATACTTTCTATATCAGATTATCAATAATTTACTGATGACACCAAAATAAATATTTTAACTGAATTAGTGTTTCTCCCCTTGAACAGATGGTGTTCAATAGGATGTACAAATATACTGAAGGAGATACCCCAAGGCACTCTTATATAACTAACTTAACACAAGTGCCACAAGGCCATTTCCACACTACACTGTTACAGTACTTTATTCTATTTTCAACATCTTGTAGAATTCTGGAGTTTGTAGTTTACTGAGGCCAAAGAGCTCTTTGGCTGAGAACTCTAAATTCTCCTCCCCAAACTGCAAACCACAGGATTCCATAGGATGTTGAAAGTGGAATAATAGCACTTTAACAGTGTAGTGCAGAAATGGCCAAAGGTCAGTGGGAATTATTTCTGAGTAAATATGAAAATGCTTATGTTCTGTGATTGCAGTCATATTCATATATAGCCAGAAAATCCTGTTGGGCAGAAAAGGTGGTGAAAAAAAGAGGTTGCAGAAGTCCTCAAATGGACTGAGACCAAGGTTTGGATGGAGGGAGGTTTAATACCAATCTTACTGTGCTCTTAACAGTGGCAGGACTAATTTAATTAAGTGACTGTTAAGTTATCGATTTGTTAAAAATAGTATAAAAGTATTTTCACCCAACTCAGTAGAGTTCCCAGTTATTGCTAAAGATAGAAAATGCTTTACAAGTTAGGCCCTTAGAATTCACTAGAATTTTTTAGGGTGGGAACTGTCCCCTTGTCTCATTCAGGAAAATTAGAAAGTGAACTTTCTGGAACCCAGGTCAGAGAGCAGAAGAAACAAAAGCAAGGAACAGAAAATGAAGAATAAAATGATACCTGGAATAGAATAGAATAGAAAAGGATAGGGGTAGGGTGCAGGGGAAGTGCTTCCATGGCCTTCAAGCAGCTAGGTCCCTTTCAGAATGGTATTTGTAGTCTTTGTGACATTTTCAGTAACATCTTCTCTACTAAGTCTATTCTGTACTGGTTTATATTGTATATAATTTTATAATGAACAGTCTTGGACAGTATTAAATTAAGTGAAAAGCTTTCCTGATCTCTCCCTATTTTCTTTTCTCTCGGCTTTTTCCAGTGTATCACTCTCCTCCCTCTTCCTTTTGCTTTTTACTCTCCTTTCTCTGCCTTACCCACCTGCTTCTAATAACACAGTTGGGTAAGATGCAAGCAGGAAATAGGCTTGTTAGATATCTGATCATTTAAACTAAGGATTCCACAGATTGAATTTGAGATCTCTGGCTATTGCATGAAAAGCTTTGTGGCCTACTATTGATCTTTGCAGACCAGACTTCTGGCGTGTGACTGGGGAGGCTGAAAAGACACAGTGATTCAGTTGTGCAGAAAAAATATTACACATATACTTAAGAGACTTTCATTAAGAATTCTTCACCCACGATTCACTAAATGATCCTTGTGGTGATCAGCTTGTTGCTGCTCTTGGAAGAAATCAGTGTCCTCTAGATGAAACACATCTTTCCCTGTTAATTTTTAACAAGGCATTTCAAGAAAAAAAGGACTTGAATGCATTGGTGGAGGGTTAAAAGAAACAAGAGATGCAGAGGAGTGACCAATTGAGCTGAACAGTTTGTAAATTAAGAGCCATGTTCTAGGACAGCCTTTCCCAATTGGACAGTTCTCAGACATGCTGGACTCTCACCAGTCAACAATCCTGATCCTATTATGGTCCTTGTAGTCAATAAGGGAAAAAAAATTCTAAGCTGGACAAAGGCAGCCTTAAAAGAACAAAAAAGGCCATTTGGGGGAACTGAGAACAAAATGTGCCTAAACAGTCATCAGTGAGAACCTCTGTGTCTTTCTCTGTAAACCAGAAGGTGCCTAATACAGTGGTTAAATTATGTTTTAAATAATGATAGTGTAGTCATGAAAATGATTAATATGGTTAATACTGAATATTGGTTATTAGTAATCTCTGTTAATAATATTGATTGTTTGTGTTGTCATTATTATTAATGTTGGTAATATCCCAATTTCTAATGTGTTAACAATTCTGAAACCTAATATTCAAAGCTCTGGTTTTTAATAAAACTATGGAACAGAAATTATTATTTGGAGGAAGCAAGAGCTCATATTCTTTTTATCTCCAAAGGCATCTATTAGCATTGGAGTAAGGGGTAGTTTTTATCAGGAGAAATGGCACAGGGGAAAGGATTGATCCCCATGCATCTTGCTCTTGAACTATCAGAACTTCTTGTGGCTGCTTGTTTCAAAAATGCAGAAATCCAGTTACACAGTTCTCACCTTCTTTAGTTTGGAAGGAAAGGTTCATTGGCTGGTGGCTGTGCTTTGTTTGTTTGTTTTCTTAGGGGATGATGAAAGACTGAATGCAAAACTAAGGATTAGCAGACACACATAAATAGCCTCAGAAAATGAAAGTCCTGCAGTGAGCATATCACTTCTCCTGGCTATATCCTGACATCATTATATGGCCCTTTCCTCACGGGGGAGGGGGCTGAAACGGGGCCGCGCACGCAGGGGCGGAGCTTACCCACGAGCGGGTTGCTCTGTCCCTTCGAAGAGTGCGGATCCGCCGTTCCAAATGTCGCGGAATTTCAGCGGCGCCCGGCGGCTCCCGAAATGGAGGCCGGTGGCTTCCGGCAGTGCTCCGCCAATTAGGACAGCGCGCCAGCTGGAAGCCCGCCCCGGGCAGATCTGCAGGGACGCGCTACCGCATCTCTGCAGTTCTTGACCGGGGGCTGCTACGGGGCAGCGTGGGTAAGTTTTATAAAAACCACTTTTGAAGGTGGTTTTTATAAAACTCACTGCGCCACCCTCGGGGCTGCGCTAGAGCAGTTTGAGGTCTAGAACCTCACTTTTTTTAACTGCTCTAGCGCAGACCCCGGTGAAGAAGACCTCCTGGAGAGGTCGCTCTAGCGTGGGCAATATGCCCATGTGGAAATGGCCTAAGATTCCTGTCCTACAAGCTGTTGCCAATAAATATGTGGGCTAGGGGTAGGGAAGGGACTGTGGCCCAGTGGCAGAGTTAGGGAAGAGAAACAAATCTGTTGCTTTCACATTTCTATATTCAGATATCCATTTCACATGTCTCAGGATTGTCAGGGGAAAATAATGCATCTTGCAGGGGTAGTGGATGAGAGATATGTGGTATAGTACCCTATACCAGGGCACCAGGGCTATTATAAACAGGGGATGAGCCTGAGAATTCACCCAGACTCTCCTGGAGCACACATTTTTGGACAAAAAGATGGAATTGCTTCTTCTTGAACTCTCTAGGAGCAGCAATTTACCTTTTAAGTAAATCACAGGGTCCCTCTGCACTGCTTAACACCCCCCCCCTTTTTTAAAAAGCAGAAGTCGTCCTCCAGCTACTTTTTTTTTTTTTTGTCTATGAGATTTCCCAAGAAGTCTCCTAGGATAAAAACATAGCCCCAAGACCTCTTGAAGTTGCTCACTCATGGTGGGAGGTAAAGGCTAATGGGCCAACCATCTGGGAGGTGATTAAAAATAAATTATATTAGGATTATGGGGAAATTACTCAAGAGAAGGCACTGAATGGATTCAATATTTTACTTGTTCTCATTCTTCCAGCCAGGGAGAGGGAGAAGGGCTTGTGGGATTTTCAGCCTTAAGTATCACATTAACAGAGGAGGCTGTTTTACAATGATTGCTGGTTCTTCTAACCTATTATTGTCAACAAGATTTGAGCCTGGGGGAATTGAACCTTGAACCTTTCATGAAAAGAACATGCTCCACCGCTGAGTCATTATTCCTAAATATTACAAAAAATATGTATATCCTCAAGACCACAGCTACTCAAATAATTTCGTTGCCCTGCAGTATCACACATGCCCTCCATTTTTGCTGCTCTAGTTCAGGCAGTAAAGGCCAGTCCTGACATCTTACCTCAGAAATCCAGACATTTGTGAGACTTTGGATGCCATTTTAAAGAAACATAACTATGCATACTTCTCAAAAATGTGCATGTCTCAGAATATATGTATTTTAAATCACTTGTTACTACATCTGAAGAAGTGGACTGTTAGCCATGAAAGATTATGCTAAAATAAAAACCAGTGAGTTTTAAAGCTGTTGCTATTTTTTTTTCTTTTTCTTCTTCCCCCTTTCTTTTTTCCTCTCTGCTTCTTCTTTTTTATGTTTCAAGAGACTGACATGGCTACTTCCTTGCAACATATTTTAAAATGCACCCAGACATGTTTTTGTCAAAGAAAATTATATGTAAACCTATTAATGTCACCTCTCCTGTTTCACTGGCCCCAGGTGTAATAGAGAGGAGGAAAGCATAATTTTCCCACTTCCAAGTCTGTTTTGTAGTAGTTCCATGCTGTCTTTTTTAAAATAGAAAAAGATCTGTAAGCTAGCTCATTACTTCATAGTGCATAGATTAAAACATGTTTGTGTACATGTTGGAAATCTATATAGAGGTTTTGTGCATACGTGGCATGTGTGTATTTTTAATACATACATTTTTCTTTCACTAAACACATCAAAAGCCTAGAAATGTATATATTTTCAACTGGAAGTTCTCTCTTCAGCCCGTGAAGTGCAAAACGAAATTATTAGCTTATTTAATTAAAAAATGAAGGTATAAACTTCTGACATGTTTCTAATCTTCAGGAGGATTAACAGCATTATAAAATAACCAATTGCTCTTCTTTGGGGAGAGCTTTTGGCATCCTCTCATAGTAGAGGTGTAATATTTTTTAAAATTTTTTGTTCTGAGCAATTTTTATGTCACTGCAAGAATAAGTCCTGAACTGCAAATAGTGTTTGAAAACTGCACCATTTTCAAAGACTATTTGCAGTTCGGGATTTATTCTGCATAAAATTCATTCATGGTATTTTTGCACAGAAAGCAGCATTTTCTTCTCAGGAAACAGCATTTTTGGAACAGGAAGTAATAAGTTGAGGACTTATTCTGCACAAAATTCACATGTGGCATTTTTTCTGTATGCAGAAAACAGCATTTTCTGCACAGAAAAAATACTCTGATAATTTGCAGAGAAAATGTGGCTTTCTATGCAGAAAATGCTATTTCCTGCACAAAAAATGCCAATTGTAAATTTTACGCAGAGTAAGTCCCAAACTGTAAATACTGTCATCAGTCCATGATTTCCTGAAAGTCAAGAAACACACTGAATATTTTTTGAGTTCTATTTCCATCACTTCTTTATGTTCCCAGGTGTGAGGACATAGCCCTCCTTTCATCCCTGAGCTGTAATAGCCAGTGATTCACACCTGCATGCCATTTTAGCCTCAGATTCAAAGAAGTGCTGAATAAGTGCTGAATCTCTTTGCATGGGCTATGGTTCAGCACCCTGGATGGTGCATTTAAAATACAGAAAGAAACCTGGAGTAGATTTGCAACCCCAATTGACATGGAAGCTGTCAGTTGTCACTGCCTCTGGGGATGATACCTCCATAGCTTCTCCCATTTTATCATTCATACAGGAACATGAGACTACAAAAATAACCATGGGTCCTTTAAGGGCTTTACCTACCATTCAGCAAGTGGAGAGAGTGGAGGTTCTGAAAACCTTGGGCCGGCTAGGCATCGTAAGGACACATTCTCTTCCAGACTCTTATTGGGAAATAGCTCTTCCTATGAAGAACCACTGCTGCATGCTATCCTAGCAGTTCCTTAGCTAGTTCCCCTGGACCTGAACATATCTAACTAAATGTAAGCCTGCTTTACTGAACCTGGTTCCTCTCTATTTTTCACAGCATAATTTTTGAGTATTTATGCCATAGGTGCCAACTTGAGAATCCAGAAAATACCGTGTAGCACATTTTCAGAAAACAACAACAACAACAACAGTGTGTGCATTCCTATGTGAGGAGGGGAAAAGCAGAGTTGCGAACTGACATAGGAACAGAGTGACAATCCTGGTAGCAAACCGAGAAACTAAGTGGAAATGAGATGGATTGATTTTTACTTCCTTAAGTAGATCACGTATGTTGCATGTAGAAAGTCTAAGGCTGAATTTGTGACATCTTCAGGATGTGGTGGGAAACACCCATTAAATGCCAGAGAACTACTATCAGTCAGTGTAAACAATGCTGACTTAAATAGATCAACAATCAGATGTGATATAAGGCAGCTTCCTGCATTTCCAGCAAACACTCTCTCTAATGGTACAAGAATCTTGTTAGTTGTACAATGCATTCAGTATGGCTGCCATTTTCAACAGCAAACCCATGTTTCATCTAATTAGTTCCACTCTAATATATATTCATTCATTGTATTCAGAGGTTGGTAAATGTATCAGTCTTAAAAAGGATCAAAATGGCATTTTTAAAATTGCTGTTCTTTAAAAGCAGACCTTAAATTTCCAGGAAAGAATCCCAATAAATAATGTGAACACCATGGACATGCATTTCATAGGCCACTGCTTCTTCTTCCAAATTATCTTTTTTGAAATTCAGTGCATCAGAACCCAAGGGGAAAGCTATATACACTGCAGCAAAAACATTTCTACCTATCTTGATCTTACTTTACTATCTTTCTGTATGTCTTAGAATACACAATGAAAAGCAGTAAATACAACTGTAGTTTCCTCTGATATTTTGGTAAGTCTGTTCTTATGCAATTGATTTGTAGTTGCTAACCTACAGGATATAAAGGAAACTGTGTTAATGTCTGATATACAAACTTGAACATCAGAGCCCCTGCAGCATCTAAAGCCTTGCCAAGTGTGAAATGCGGGAGAAGCTATGTCTGTCTGTCTCCCTTTCATCCAGATTTTTTTTAAAAAGAATTATTACCCTCACATAACTTGCAATGGGAAGAAAATTAATTAGGCCAATTGTAAGTCTAACATAATTTCTTTTCTTTTCCGGAGGCTTGGTTAGGGACAGAGAGGGCTTTGGTTTCTGCCAATGGAAAAGCTTGCCTGTTCTACCCTACCACACACCCAATCCATGGGTTATTTATTGGCATCCATAGAGAGGGATGAGTAGCTCTGAGGCACCAGTGGAATTCTTCTATATGTAAAGCAAGTGTGGGACTTTTCCAGCCCATGGAACATATATAACCCATGGGGATCTTATTGGTGGCTCCGTAGTGCAATTTAAAAAGAAAAGAACAACAGAGACCCATGCCTCTAGGGTATATGATTCTTGATCAAAGTAAGGCAAATCTTCCTGACATAATATTCCACCTCCCAAACCACATTTTTTAAAAAACCAGAAGAGATTTTGTTTTACTTACAATTTCATCAGAAATTGGACGTGTAGCCTGCTTGGATGGAGAAGGTTGAAAAAAAAAACCCTCTTGTGTTGCCCAACACTGCTAAAGGGACCAATCTGTTCATTGAAACCTCAACTCACTTCTAGTTTCAAGAATTTCATGAAGACTGAAGCACTTCTTTTCACTTTGTCCAAGCTGTTGGTGACACTGCTTTCCTCAACCAGCAATAATGAAGTCTACAAAAAGACTGAATAGGGTCAAAATGATGTAATGCACTATGATGTAATACACTAGTGCAGTCTAGGTGAAGATTGCCATTTACTTACCATCAGTTTATCAGTGTCAGGGCAAATTATTGGCTAGGGACCAACCTGGGGCCTTTAGGCTTAAAATCCAAATGCTAACCCCACCTACAATGACCACTGAATCAAGGAGACTTAATGAAGTGTTGACATACTATTCAGCAATTGATTTAATGAGTCTACTCTAGCTCAGTCTAACAGTTGAATTTAGACTTTGGCTATCATTTGGTCAGTGTTTATGAATCCTGAAGAGGTTGCTAGAGACAGAGCACCCCAGATATTAGCAGCAGTGACAGTTGCTGTAACTGTATTATTCTATCATCAGTCTGTTTGTTGTGGCTGAGACCTCAAATGTTGTGGTGCAGAGGAGACGCGTAGAACTAAAAGTTCTAAAATTGTATCACACAATGACATACTGTGGCATAACCCTACTGTTTTAGTTCACAACATCCTATTGAGACAAAGGAGCAGTTTTCTTTTCCAAAACAATTAGCACAGTGCTGTTTCTGGATGGAGTATGTCATAGGTATCATATTTACTTCTGTGCATCTGATGCTTTGGAGGAGTGTCAATAGTTGTGGCTCTTGTATCAAAAATATCTTAAGATATTTTAGAGGTGCTTGTTTCTAGAAGCCTTTATGTCGTTAACACAGAAAAGAGCAACAGTGGAACGTTAGGGGGTGGATTAGCCTCTCAGGAGAGCTTTGAGGCCACATCCTCCACTGCAGCCTCTGTGTAATTTTTTTTTTTGCCCCCAAATGCCCTATGGGGGTGTGGGGGACATTTTGATCATGCTTTTAAGTCCCCCAGACCATTTTAGTTTGAGCAGAGGCCTTTTTAACAACAGGAAATGAGCAGAAGTTACTCCAGGTTCATGTCTTGTTTAAAAGGAAAAAAAAAGCCTTTTCTGGGCCTAAATTGGCTTGAGAGAGTAAAATGTGGTAATTTCCTCCTGCACTCCCATGGGCATTTGGGGACTTTTTAAAATTTGTTTGAGACCTGGGAGACTCTGTTCTCTGCCCCCCATACTTTGATATTTATTTACAAAGGTTAGCATCAACAAAGATTAGCATCAACATAGAGTATCATGTACAAATTACAGACTTAATATTCTCCTTACATAATATAGCCCAAATAAAGGAAAATAAAGGAGGTCAAAATCAAATATAAATATATATCATGTTATCTAAATTATTCTCTAAAAGCTATAACAAAGGTTTCCCCCATTTCTCACCAAAATATGTAATTAGATCTTCCCACTGATTCTTAAAATTGTTCAGTGATTTATCCTTTACCAAGCTTGTCAATTTATCCATTTCAAATACTTCATAAATATCTATAATCCACGAGTCTATGGTAGGAGGTTCTTCCTTTTTCCATGCTTTCACATAAAGGATTCTAGCTTTAGTTATTAGATTAAGTATTAATTTCTTGTACCGTTTCTCAACATAGTTCTCAATTACGTTAAACATATTTAACAAATACAATTCAGGTTTCATTGGAAAGTTCTTCCTTATGATTTTTGTTATTTCTATATGTATAGTTTTCAATATCTCTTTGCTTTCTTACAGTTCACCAGCAATGGTAAAATGAGCCTTTTTCAGATTTGCGTTTCCAACAATTTTCACTCCCCCTCTATAAATCTGAGCAATTTTAACTGGAGCAAGATGTCATTTATATAACATCTTATAATAGTTTTCTTTAAATGCTTGGCAGGCTGTAAAATTTAAGTCTCTCCAAGCCTGTAACCAATCAAATTGAAATGGGTATCCAACATCTTCAGCCCATTTTATCATACTGCTTTTAACAGTCTCGCGTTCTAATTCTCATTTTAAGATAAGCTTATAAAATTTGGCCGTGATATGTTTTTTGCCAGCTTCTAAGATGGCGTGCAACTCCGAGAAAGAATTACTTAATTGTTCTTTGTTCTTAACTTGTTTAAATCTAGTATATAGCTGCAAGTATAAAATCCAAGGACAATTTATCCCATAAAGTGACAAATCTTCTTTGGTTTTGAAAACTGGTTCATTACTTTGAACTGTAAGAAAGCAAAGAGATATTGAAAACTATACATATAGAAATAACAAAAATCATAAGGAAGAACTTTCCAATAAAACCTGAATTGTATTTGTTAAAAATTTTTAACGTAATTAGAAATATTTTAGAAAGGTACAAGAAATTAATACTTAATCTAATAACTAAAGCTAAAAAATCCTTTATTAAAACATGGAAAAAGGAAGAACCTCCTACCAAAAATTTTGGGATTATGGGATATTTATGAAGTATTTGAAATGGATAAATTGACAAGCTTGGAAAAGGGAAAAAATCACGAACAATTTTAAGAATCAGGGGGAAAAGATCTAATTACATATTTTGGTAAAGAAGGGGGAAACCTTTGTTATAGCTTTTAGAGAATAATTTAGATAACATGATATATATTTATATTTGATTTTGACCTCCTTTATTTTCCTTTTTTTGGGGCTATATTATGAAGGAAAATATTAAGTCTGTAATTTTACATGATACTCTATGTTGATGCTAATCTTTTTTTTAAAATCCCCAACCTTTGTAAATAAATATCAAAGTAGGGGGGCAGAGAACAGAGTCTCCCAGGTCTAAAAAAATTTAAAAAAACCCCAAATGCCCAGGGGAGGCGGGGAAAATTTCCACTTTTTACTCCCAAAAAAGGCCCAAAAGGGTTTTTTTTTCCTTTTTTAAAAAACATGAACCTGGAGTAACTTCTGCTCATTTCCTGTTGTTAAAAAGGCCTCTGCTCAAATAAAAATGGTCGGGGGGACTTAAAAGCATAATAAAAATTTACCCCCCAAAAAGGGCTTTGGGGGAAAAAAAAAACACAGGGCTGGGGTGGAGGATGGGGCCCAAAAAGTTTTTAGAACAAATAAACCTCACTGTTGCTCTTTTCTGTGTTAACGACATAAAAATTTTTTTAAAGAAACAAGCACCTCTAAAAATATCTTAAGATATTTTTGATAAAACCCACAACTATTGACACTCCTCCAAAGCATCAGATGAAAGAATAAATTAACCCCTAGGGACAAAATCCACCCAAAAAACAGCACTGTGCTAATTGTTTTGGGAAAAAAAAACTGCTCCTTTGTCTCAATAGGATGTTGTGAATAAAACAGTAGGGTTACCACAGTATGTCATTGTGTGATACAATTTTAGAACTTTTTGTTTACTGTTCCCCTTCAACAACATTTAAAAGGGCCCAGCCACAAAAAACAATAAAAATACAGTTACAGAACTGTCACCCCGCTGCTAAATCTGGGGGGCTTGTCTCAGCAACCTCTTCAGGATTCATAAACATGAAACCCAAAAGATAGCCAAAAATTTTTTAAAAAATTCAACTGTTGCCCAGCAAAAATAGACTCATTAAATCAATTGCTGAAAGATGTCAACACTTCATTAATCTCCATTCAGTGGTCATTGTAGGTGGGGTTAGCATTTGGATTTTAACCCTAAAGGCCCCGGGTTTGGCCCTAGCCAATAATTTGCCCTGACACTGATAAACTGATGGTAAGTAAATGGCAACTTAAACCTAGACTGCACTAGTGTATTACATCATAGTGCATTACATCATTTTGCCCCTATTCAGTCTTTTTGTAACTTCATTATTGCTGGTTGAGGAAAGCAGTGGCCAACCAACAGCTTGGACAAATAAAAAGAAGTGCTTAAGTTTCCATGAAATTCTTGAAACTAGAAGTGAGTTAGTTTAATAAACAGTTTGGTTTCCCTTTAGCAGTGTTGGGCAACACAAGGGGGTTTTTTTTTTTTAATTTCCACAGCGGGCCACCCCCTTTCCTAAAATTTAAGAAAAAAAAATCTCTTCGGGTTTTTTAAAAAAAGGTTTTGGAGGTGGAATATTATGTCAGGAAGATTTCCCTTTTCCCTTTGATCAAAACAAACCCCGGGCAGGGGTCTTTTTTTCCTTTTTTTTTAAACACAGGACCCACCAAAAAATTCCCCAATGGGTTATATATGTTCCAGGGGGTTTAAAACCCAAACTTCCCTTTAAAAAAATCTTTGTCCCTCAGACCACCCCCCCCCTCTCTCCATGCTAATAAAAAACCCAATTTTTGGGTGTGTGGGGGGAGAAAAAAGGGTTTTTTCCATTCAAAACCAAACCCTTTTGGGTCAGTCCGGAAAAAAAGGGTTTTTATTTTAGACTTAAAATTTGGCCTAATTAATTTTCTTCCCTTTGGGGAAAGTTTTGGGGGAAAATTCAAAAAAAAATCTGGAGGGAAAGGGGAGACAGCAACATACCCTTCCCCCGCTTTTCACACTTGGCAAGGCTTTAGATGCTGCAGGGGCCCATGTTCAAGTTTGTATATCAGACATTAACACAGTTTCCTTTATTCCTGTAGGTTAGCAACTACAAATCAATTGCATAAGAACAGACTTACCAAAATATCAGAGGAAACTACAGTTGTATTTACTGCTTTTCATTGTGTATTCTAAAACATACAGAAAGGTAAGAAGACCCAAGATAGGTAGAAATGTTTTTGCTGCAGTGTATATTTTCCCTTTGGGGTTTAATCCCATTTTAAAAAATAAAAACACCCAGGGAAACCACCCCTTTTCACGGGTTCCCCGGAAAATTTTAAAGGCCCTTTTTTAAGCCCAAAAGGGTTTTTTATTTTTTTTAAAGTTTACATTTAAAAAACCTTTTCCAATAAAAAAAAAAAGGGGGGCCAATCAGATGAAAAGGGGTTTTTCCCTTTAAAAGGGCACCAAATTTAACCCTAAAATTTTTAATTTAAACTAAAAAAATTTTAAAAACCTTTAAAATGTTTTAAATTGGGGAAGTTCCCCTTTTTCACGGGCCCATTTGTTTGTTTTTTTAAATTTACATTTTTAATATTATTTTATTCCCTTTTTTAAAGGTTTTCCCACCACACCCAAAAGATGTTTGAAAGTGGTAAACTTTTCCCCAAACAAAAACCTTTTCCGTTAAAGGAAAAAAAATTTTTTCCCATTTATTTCCAAGTTTTCGGTTAAAGGATTTTTCATTGCCCAATTAAATTCATTTCCCCCCAAAAGGGGGAATACAACTGTTGTTGTTGTTGTTTTTTTTCTAAAAATGTGAACTTTTTTTTTTGGGAAATTTCTAAAGTTGGCACCTATGGCATAAATACAAAAAATTTTTATCCCGTAAAAAGCAAAAGGGTTCAGTAAAGGCTTACTTTTAAATTTAATATTTCAGGTCCAAAACCACCCAAAAGGGAAACGGGCCGGGAACAAAAACGGGCCTTTTTTCCAACCCCCCCCAAATAAAGAATTTGCCCTTTTATAATGTAGTTGGGGGGGTTTTTCCAGAACCCCACCACTCCCCAAGGAAAAACCCTTAAAATCCCATTTTTTTTGTGTCCCAGCCAAATAAAAAAATGGGAAAAAGCAAAGGGAAGGATCCCCCCAATTGGCCGGGCCCCCAACTCCCATTCAATTTGAATTTAACCCATTTTTTTTTTCTTTTTTAACATCCGGGGTGTAACCAAAACCCCAAAAAACCTTTTTTAATTTTTCAAGGAGGAAAAGGCAAAAGGGAACATGGCTAAATCGGGGAGGGGGGGAGCCCCACACCAACAAAAAAAAAAGTGAAAAAAATAAACTAAAAAAAAAAAATTTTCCCATGTTTTTTTACTTTCGGGAAATCGGGGCCAAAAATACCCAGTTGAATTATTTGGGGGTTTTTTAAACCCCGCATTTTTTTGGGAAATACACCAAAACCCCCATTTTTCTTTACAATTATTTTTTTTGTGAAAAATTGTTTTTTTGGCAAACCAAAAAAATGCCAAAAATTGTTTTGGGGGTGCAGAAAAAACCCTTAACTTTTTACTTTTTAAAATTTTTAAAAAAAAAATGCTTTTTAAACAGAAAAATTTTCCCCAAAAAACCCCAACGAATCCCCAAAATGGGGGTTTTAAAACCCCACCACCTTTTCCAGGTCCCGAAAAAAATTTTAAAAAATTTAAAACCCCCATGAGAAGGGACCCCAAATTAAAAAAGGGAAAATTTTTTTTCCTTTTAAACCCCTAAAAAAATTTTAAATTTTAATTTCCCTTTTTTTAAATTTTTAAATAAGCAAAATTTCGGTTTTTCACTTCGGGGGTTAAAAAAATTCCATTTTGAAAAATAAATTTTCAGGTTTTATTTTTAGGAAAAAAAAAAAAAACCACCCATTTGCAAAACCCTTTTTTAAAATTTTCCAACATTACACAAAAAATTTTTTAATCCTTGCATGATAAAACAGAGTTACAAATCTTTTTCTATTTTAAAAAAAAAACCACAAACTCCCACAAAAAAAATTTTTAAAAAGTGGGAAAAATTATGTTTTTTTTTCCCCCTTTTTTCCCCCCTGGGGGATGAAAAAGATCCCAAATGGTTTAAATATAAAATTTTTTTTTACAAAAACTTTCGGGTTCCCAATTTTAAAAAATGTTGGAAAAAAAAAGTGGGCCAAAGGCAGTTTTTAAAACAAAAAAAAGAAAAAGGAAAAAAAAGAAAAAAAGGGGAAAAGAAAAAAAAAAAATGCAACAGTTTAAAACCATTTTTTTTAACCAAAATTTTTTCAGGGCCCCAAACCCCCTTTCCTTCCAAATCCCAAGGATTTAAAATTTATATTCGAGTAATCCATTTTGAGGTTGTTTTGTTTTTTTTAAAATCTCACAAATTCGGACCCAGGAAACCACACCCACGCCAACCCAACCCCCAAAATGGGGGCAGTGGGCTGCAAAAACCCAAATTTTAGGGGGGCCCAAATCATTTTTTGTTATTTGGGAATAATAATTACGGGACATGCCAGAAAAAAAGGAAAACTTCCCGGGGTAAAATTTGCCCAACAAAATTAGGTTGGGAAAAACCCACAAAAAAGGTAAAACAGCCCCCCTTTAATTTTAACAAAACCCAAAACCCCTTGTCCCTTCGGAAAATGGGGCAAAAAATTTGAAAGGGGTTTTGGGGTAACCCCAAACCAGTTTTTAATAAATAGAGGTTCCCTTTCCTTTCCCCCCACCAGGGAAAATTTTTTCAAAAGGGGGGGATTTTTTCCTGGAACCAAATTCAACAAAAAAAAAAAAAAAAGGCCCTCCCCCCCCCCCTAATTTTTTTTTTTTTTTTTTTTTAAAAACCCAAAAAAACATTACCCCCAAGCCCCAATTCCCCAAAAACCCAACCAACCCACAAAAAAAAAAAAAAAAAACCCCAAAAACCTGAATGGATTAAATATTTTATTTGTTCTCATTCTTCCAGCCAGGGAGGGGGGAGAAGGGCTTGTGGGTTTTTAGCCTTAAGTATCACATTAACAGAGGAGGTTTTTTTTAAATACCATTGCGGGTTCTTTAACCTATTATTGTCAACAAGATTTGAGCCGGGGGGAATTTTAACCTTGAACCTTTCATGAAAAGAACATGCTCCACCGCTGAGTCATTATTCCTAAATATTACAAAAAATATGTATATCCTCAAGACCACAGCTACTCAAAAAATTTTTCTTCCCCTGCAGTATCACACATGCCCTCCATTTTTGCTGCTCTAGTTCAGGAAAGAAAGGCCCAGTCCTGACATCTTACCTCAGAAATCCAGACTTTTTGTGAAATTTGGATGCCATTTTAAAGAAACATAACTATGCATACTTCTAAAAAAATGTGCATGTCTCAGAATATATGTATTTTAAATCACTTGTTACTACATCTGAAGAAGTGGACTGTTAGCCATGAAAGATTATGCTAAAATAAAAACCAGTGAGTTTTAAAGCTGTTGCTATTTTTTTTTCTTTTTTTTCTTCCCCCTTTCTTTTTTCCTCTCTGCTTCTTCTTTTTTATGTTTCAAGAGACTGACATGGCTACTTCCTTGCAACAATTTTAAAATGACCCCAAAAATTTGTTTTTGTCAAAAAAATTTTATATGTAAACCTATTAATGTCACCTCTCCTGTTTCACTGGCCCCAGGTGTAATAGAGAGGAGGAAAGCATAATTTTCCCACTTCCAAGTCTGTTTTGTAGTAGTTCCATGCTGTCTTTTTTAAAATAGAAAAAGATCTGTAAGCTAGCTCATTACTTCATAGTGCATAGATTAAAACATGTTTGTGTACATGTTGGAAATCTATATAGAGGTTTTGTGCATACGTGGCATGTGTGTATTTTTAATACATACATTTTTCTTTCACTAAACACATCAAAAGCCTAGAAATGTATATATTTTCAACTGGAAGTTCTCCCAGCCCGTGAAGTGCAAAACGAAATTTTTAAACTTATTTAATTAAAAAATGAAGGTATAAACTTCTGACATGTTTCTAATCTTCAGGAGGATTAACAGCATTATAAAATAACCAATTGCTTTTCTTTGGGAGAGCTTTTGGCATCCTCTCATAGTAGAGGTGTAATTTTTTTTAAAAAATTTTTTGTTCTGAGCAATTTTTATGTCACTGCAAGAATAAGTCCTAACTGCAAATAGTGTTTGAAAACTGCACCATTTTCAAAGACTATTTGCAGTTCGGGTTTTAAATTCCCGCATAAAATTCATTCAGGGAATTTTTGAAACAAAAAAGCAGCATTTTCTTCTCAGGAAACAGCATTTTTGGAACAGGAAGTAATAAGTTGGGGGATTATTCCCACAAAATTCACATGTGGCATTTTTTCTGAATGCAGAAAAAGTTTTTTCTGCACAGAAAAAATACTCTGATAATTTGCAGAAAAAAATGTGGCTTTCTATGAAAAAAATGCTATTTCCTGCACAAAAAATGCCAATTGTAAATTTTACGCAGAGTAAGTCCCAAACTGTAAATACTGTCATCAGTCCATGATTTCCTGAAAGTCAAGAAACACACTGAATATTTTTTGAGTTCTATTTCCATCACTTCTTTATGTTCCCAGGTGTGAGGACATAGCCCTCCTTTCATCCCTGAGCTGTAATAGCCAGTGATTCACACCTGCATGCCATTTTAGCCCCAGATTCAAAGAAGTGCTGAATAAGTGCTGAATCTCTTTGCATGGGCTATGGTTCAGCACCCTGGATGGTGCATTTAAAATACAGAAAGAAACCTGGAGTAGATTTGCAACCCCAATTGACATGGAAGCTGTCAGTTGTCACTGCCCTCTGGGGATGATACCTCCATAGCTTCTCCCATTTTATCATTCATACAGGAACATGAGAACCCACAAAAATAACCATGGGTCCTTTAAGGGCTTTACCTACCATTCAGCAAGTGGGGGAGAGTGGAGGTTCTGAAAACCTTGGGCCGGCTAGGCATCGTAAGGACACATTCTCTTCCAGACTCTTATTGGGGAAAAAGCTCTTCCTATGAAGAACCACTGCTGCATGCTATCCTAGCAGTTCCTTAGCTAGTTCCCCTGGGGCCTGAACATATCTAACTAAATGTAAGCCTGCTTTACTGAACCTGGTTCCTCTCATTTTTTACAGCATAAATTTTTTTAGTATTTATGCCATAGGTGCCAACTTGGAATCCAGAAAAAAAACCCTGTAGCACATTTTCAGAAAAAAAAACAACAACAACAGTGTGTGCATTCCTATGTGAGGAGGGGAAAAGCAGAGTTGCGAACTGACATAGGAACAGAGTGACAATCCTGGTAGCAAACCGAGAAACTAAGTGGAAATGAGATGGATTGATTTTTACTTCCTTAATAATTAGTATGTTGCATGTAGAAAGTCTAAGGCTGAATTTGTGACATCTTCAGGATGTGGTGGGAAAAACCCATTAAATGCCAGAGAACTACTATCAGTCAGTGTAAACAATGCTGCATGAAAATAGATCAACAATAGATGTGATATAAGGCAGCTTCCTGCATTTCCAGCAAACACTCTCTCTAATGGTACAAAAATTTTTAAATTGTACAATGCATTCAGTATGGCTGCCATTTTCAACAGCAAACCCATGTTTCATCTAATTAGTTCCACTCT
Source organism: Iguana delicatissima (assembly GCA_948472985.1). Taxonomy (NCBI): domain Eukaryota; kingdom Metazoa; phylum Chordata; class Lepidosauria; order Squamata; family Iguanidae; genus Iguana; species Iguana delicatissima. The sequence continues at coordinate 1,558,741 of CAOKZL010000170.1, read as the reverse complement.
AATATATATTCATTCATTGTATTCAGAGGTTGGTAAATGTATCAGTCTTAAAAAGGATCAAAATGGCATTTTTAAAATTGCTGTTCTTTAAAAACAGACCTTAAATTTCCAAAGGAAAAAATCCCAAAAAAATGTGAACACCATGGACATGCATTTCATAGGCCACTGCTTCTTCTTCCAAATTATCTTTTTTGAAATTCAGTGCATCAGAACCCAAGGGGGAAAACTATATACACTGCAGCAAAAACATTTCTACCTATCTTGATCTTACTTTACTATCTTTCTGTATGTCTTAGAATACACAATGAAAAAACAGTAAATACAACTGTAGTTTCCTCTGATATTTTGGTAAGTCTGTTCTTATGCAATTGATTTGTAGTTGCTAACCTACAGGATATAAAGGAAACTGTGTTAATGTCTGATATACAAACTTGAACATCAGAGCCCCTGCAGCATCTAAAGCCTTGCCAAGTGTGAAATGCGGGAGAAGCTATGTCTGTCTGTCTCCCTTTCATCCAGATTTTTTTTAAAAAGAATTATTACCCTCACATAACTTGCAATGGGAAGAAAATTAATTAGGCCAATTGTAAGTCTAACATAATTTCTTTTTTTTTTCCGGAGGCTTGGTTAGGGGGCAGAGAGGGCTTTGGTTTCTGCCAATGGAAAAGCTTGCCTGTTCTACCCAAACCCCACACCCAATCCATGGGTTATTTATTGGCATCCATAGAGAGGGATGAAATAGCTCTGAGGCACCAGTGGAATTCTTCTATATGTAAAGCAAGTGTGGGACTTTTTCCCGCCCATGGAAATATATAACCCATGGGGATCTTTTTGGTGGCTCCATGCAATTTAAAAAAAAAAGAACAACAGAGACCCATGCCTCTAGGGTATATGATTCTTGATCAAAGTAAAAGGGAAATCTTCCTGCATAATATTCCACCTCCCAAACCACATTTTTTAAAAAACCAGAAGAGATTTTGTTTTACTTACAATTTCATCAGAAATTGGACGTGTAGCCTGCTTGGATGGGGGAAGGTTGAAAAAAAAAAAACCCCCTTGTGTTGCCCAAAAATTTAAAAAAATTTGTTCATTGAAACCTCAACTCACTTCTAGTTTCAAGAATTTCATGAAGACTGAAGCACTTCTTTTCACTTTGTCCAAGCTGTTGGTGACACTGCTTTCCTCAACCAGCAATAATGAAGTCTACAAAAAAACTGAATAGGGTCAAAATGATGAATGCACTATGATGTAATACACTAGTGCAGTCTAGGTGAAGATTGCCATTTACTTACCATCAGTTTATCAGTGTCAGGGCAAATTATTGGCTAGGGACCAACCTGGGGCCTTTAGGCTTAAAATCCAAATGCTAACCCCACCTACAATGACCACTGAATCAAGGAGACTTAATGAAGTGTTGACATACTATTCAGAAAATTTATTTAATGAGTCTACCCAGCTCAAATTAACAGTTGAATTTAGACTTTGGCTATCATTTGGTCAGTGTTTATGAATCCTGAAGAGGTTGCTAGAGACAAACACCCCCCAAATTAGCAGCAGTGACAGTTGCTGTAACTGTATTATTCTATCATCAGTCTGTTTGTTGTGGCTGAGACCTAAATTTGTGGTGCAGAGGAACGCGTAGAACTAAAAGTTCTAAAATTGTATCACACAATGACATACTGTGGCATAACCCTACTGTTTTAGTTCACAACATCCTATTGAGACAAAGGAGCAGTTTTCTTTTCCAAAACAATTAGCACAGTGCTGTTTCTGGATGGAGTATGTCATAGGTATCATATTTACTTCTGTGCATCTGATGCTTTGGAGGAGTGTCAATAGTTGTGGCTCTTTATTTTTAAAAAATCTTAAGATATTTTAGAGGTGCTTGTTTCTAGAAGCCTTTATGTCGTTAACACAGAAAAGAGCAACAGTGGAACGTTAGGGGGTGGATTAGCCTCTCAGGAGAAACTTTGAGGCCACATCCTCCACTGCAGCCTCTGTGTAATTTTTTTTTTTTCCCCCAAATGCCCTATGGGGGTGTGGGGGGGATTTTATCATGCTTTTAAATCCCCCAGACCATTTTAGTTTGAGCAGAGGCCTTTTTAAAAAAAAAAATTAAGAAGTTACTCCAGGTTCATGTCTTGTTTAAAAGGAAAAAAAAAGCCTTTTCTGGGCCTAAATTGGCTTGAGAGAGTAAAATGTGGTAATTTCCTCCTGCACTCCCATGGGCATTTGGGGGGTTTTTAAAATTTGTTTGAGACCTGGGAGACTCTGTTTCTGCCCCCCATACTTTGATATTTATTTACAAAGGTTAGCATCAACAAAGATTAGCATCAACATAGAGTATCATGTACAAATTACAGACTTAATATTCTCCTTACATAATATAGCCCAAAAAAGGAAAATAAAGGAGGTCAAAATCAAATATAAATATATATCATGTTATCTAAATTATTCTTAAAAGCTATAACAAAGGTTTCCCCCCCTTTCTCACCAAAATATGTAATTAGATCTTCCCACTGATTCTTAAAATTGTTCAGTGATTTATCCTTTACCAAGCTTGTCAATTTATCCATTTCAAATACTTCATAAATATCTATAAACCAGAGTCTATGGTAGGGGGGTTCTTCCTTTTTATGCTTTCACATAAAGGATTCTAGCTTTAGTTATTAGATTAAGTATTAATTTCTTGGGGTTTTTCAACATAGTTCTCAATTACGTTAAACATATTTAACAAATACAATTCAGGTTTCATTGGAAAGTTCTTCCTTATGATTTTTTTTATTTTTATATGTATAATTTTCAATATCTCTTTGCTTTCTTACAGTTCACCAGCAATTTGGGAAAATGAGCCTTTTTCAGATTTGCGTTTCCAAAAATTTTTTTACTCCCCCTCTATAAATCTAGCAATTTTAACTGGAGCAAATGTTATTTATATAACATCTTATAATAGTTTTCTTTTTTAAAAGCTTGGCAGGCTGTAAAATTTAAGTCTCTCCAAGCCTGTAACCAATCAAATTGAAATGGGTATCCAACATCTTCAGCCCATTTTATCATACTGCTTTTAACAGTCTCCCCGTTCAATTCTCATTTTAAGATAAGCTTATAAAATTTGGCCGTGATATGTTTTTTGCCAGCTTCTAAGATGGGTCAACTCCGAGAAAGAATTACTTAATTGTTCTTTGCTTAAATTGTTTAAATCTAGTATATAGCTGCAAATAAAATTAAAAATTTAAACCCCTAAAGTGACAAATCTTCTTTGGTTTTGAAAACTGGTTCATTACTTTGAAATCTTAATAAAATCTTTGAATTTTTCCCCCAATTATTTTAAGTTTGCTTACCAAATTGTAAAAAGCTTCTTGTGGGGACTCCCATAATGGCATTTGTGGGCAAAGCTGAGATTTATATTTGGACCAAATTTTAAATAGCGAGTTTCTTATTGGATGTTCACAGAATTTTTTATCATGATTCTTTTTAAGGTACCATACATATGAATGCCATCCATTAGTTAAATCTACTCCTTCTAGGAGCAGTAATCTTTTGTTGTCTAATAAAATCCAATCCATTATTCAAGTTAGGGCATTAGCATATGCATATAGTTGTAAATCAGGTAGACCCAGTCCCCCTCTTGGTCTGAGATCTGCCATTAAGTTCCATTTTATTTTTCCTGGCCCAAATAAATTTTGTTAAGTCTTATTTCCATTGATTAAAGGTATAATTAAAGGTTGTTTAAAGGTATCACGAGAGACCTGGGAGACACTGGAGGCCTCATGTGGCCTGAGGGCTATGCTTTGCCTACCCATGCCTAAATATTTGCAGAAGAGATCTTAAAGCATGTATTGCCTTTTTGGAATTATGATGGTCAACAGTGACACGGCTATCTTTCAAGTTAAGAAAGCTGTTCTGATCTTTGGGAGAATGTTTTCTCACTCTCTCCCAAAAACTACTGAAGCAAGGTGGAATGTTCAGTTTAGCAATAGTCTAATATTAAATACTACCACTGAGTCAAGCACATATAAAACACTATTGCATGCCATCTGGTCAATTTGAATGGCCAAATATCAAGTGCGAAAATAAGATTTAAAGAAAATAAACCACTAATCAAATATAGAATATCTAGAAACATCATAGAGGAAAAAAATTCTGCTTGAAATTAATGGGGACAAATTTATTTCAGTTCTGACTCAAAATGGATCTTTTTCATTAGAGGACTTCATAGTAATAATAGTGTCTATGAAGCCAAATGTTACGATCAAAGATTTGTGCACAGAGGCAATTTTTGGACAGTTTCTTTACTGGGTTTAATTTTCTTTCCCCTCTGAATCAAATGGCCTCATGACAATTGTAGCTTTATGGGCAGAACATAATGAAAAATAGTACTAATATCATAGTTTAAAATCTCCTTGAAATACTTATTTAAAGGCATATATAAGGGAGAAAATACTTTAGGTCTTAAGAAGATAGAATTATAGTTTTGGGCTTCTACAGTATAACTTCTTTATGGGCTATGTTACTGCCGTTTCTAGCCAGACTTGGGGGATACCAGATATCATTTTGATATCAATAATTTGGCCTTCCTTACCCATTCCTTCCCATGTGCTTGCGAGGCCTCCGGACAAGCACACAAACAGGCTTGGTCGCTAATTGCTGGAATATTCAAAACAAATATAGGCAGGCCAGAAATAGCCAAACTGCTGCTTCAGGAGACCTCACGGAAAGCACCCTCATTATGTATACACGCTACTTACAAAGAACTCCCTGCCCTAAGCAGGCAGCTTGACAAGCCCAATATTCAAGCGTCAAGCACTCCGCGTTTGCATACTGGCTACCCTATTGACAATTCGGACCTAACTCAATCATGCTAAATTCTGACCTTTTGGAGGCTTTCTCTCCAGCCCAAAACTTGTTTTTTTCCCCAAGTATGGGCTAGCCTACGGCCAAACTTTCCCCTATAAGAACCCCTGACTTTGAGAGCTTCCTCAGATTGCTCCCGACTTCCATCCAGGCTTTCTGCCACTTTGCTTGGCGAGCCTTCCCCTCAGTCTCATGTACTGAAAACCCCCATATCCATGAACTCTATCTGTAGACTACCTGGGCTTCAGGACAGGTGCAGTATTTCCCATACTGAACCTCCTCTTAAAATCCTTCTATCCAAGAATTAATTGAAGAAGGATATAACTCACATTGGCTTCTGTACAGACAGCTGGTAGAAAAATTTAAAATAGATAATAAAGAATGGAGAATCATAGAATCATAGAAATGTAGAGTTGGAAGAGACCACACGGGCCATCCAGTCCAACCCCCTGCTATGCAGGAACACCCTCAAAGCATTCCCGACAGATGGCCATCTAGCCTCTGCTTAAAAACCTCCAAGGAAGGAGACTCCACTACACTCCGAGGCAGCATATTCCACTGCCAGACAGCCCTGACTGTCAGGAAGTTCTTCCTGAGGTTCAGGTGGATTCTCCTTTCCTGCAGCTTGAATCCATTGCTCCTTGTCCTGGTCTCTGGAGCAGCAGAAAACTAGTCCTCTCCTTCCTCTACATGGCATCCCTTCAAATATTTAAACATGGCTATCATGTCCCCTCTTAACCTTATCCTGTGCAGACTAAACATACCCAGCTCTCTAAGTCTATCTTCGAGCATGTCTTCCAGGCCTCTCACCATTTTGGTTGCCCTTCTCTGGACTTGCTCCAGCTTCACCATGTCCTTCTTGAATTGGGGTGCCCAGAACTGGACACAGTATTCAAGATGAGGTCTAACCAAAGCAGAGTAGAGTGGTACCAGTACCTCCCTTGATCTAGATACCATACTCCTGTTGATGCAGCCGAGAATTGCATTGGCTTTCTTGGCTGCCCCATCACACTGCTGACTCATGTTCAGCTTGTGGTCTATGAAGACTCCTAGATCCCTTTCACACGTACTGCTATCCAGCCACGTGTCCCCCATCCTATATTTCTGTATTCCATTTTTTCTACCTAAGTGTAGGACCTTACACTTCTCTCTGTTGAATTTCATTTTGTTAGCCTTGGCCCAGGTCCCCAATCTATCCAGGTCATTTTGAATTTTGATCCTGTCCTCTGGCGTATTAGCAACCCCTCCCAATTTGGTGTCATCTGCAAATTTGATGAGCATGCCCTCTATTCCTTCATCCAAGTCGTTGATAAAAATATTGAACAGCACTGGGCCCATATCATTGGAAGAAACAGAATTGGATAAATTGATGAAAGCAGATATAAAACGCCCCCTAAGTAAAATTTATAGGCTATTTCTAAATCTAGAACTGGAAGAGGAGATAATAAAAGATAATATGTTAAAATGGGCCCGAGACTTAGGATACTCACCAACATTACAACAAAGGGAAAACGCGTGGAGAGTAAATCAGGAGTTTACAAGAAGCAATAATCTGAAGGAAAAATTTTTAACAATATTTTATAGATGGTATCTAAAACCAGTACAAATTGCTAAGATGAAGAAGATAAGGGCCGCTGCTAACTGTTGGAAATGTCATCAAACCGGTTCTTTTTTCATTGTTGGTGGAGATGTGATAAGGCGAGAACTTACTGGACACAAATACATGAACAGATGATGAAATGTTTAAAAATCAAATTTCCAATGCAACCAGAAATATATTTATTAAATATGTTCGGAAAGATAGACATGACAGTAAGAAAGAAATATGTAAGAATTATATGTTATATGATATATGCTGCGAGAATAGTGTTTGCTAAAAAATGGAAAGACACAAACACACCGAAAGTAGAAGATTGGATAATTAAATTATACGATTTGGCTGAAATGGATAAATTGACATTAAAACTAGAAAATAAAAGTAATAATACATTTAAAAGACAATGGGAAATTTTAAACCCCATATGGGAAGAATATTGGGGAAAACACGCAATTTTAGGATTATATGATTGGCTTTAGTGAAACATGATTTATTGGGTTATTATACATGTAGGTTATATGAGAAATATGTGGAAAACAACAAGGAGTGATATAAAAGAGATTCTTGAACACAGGATAATAATAATAGATAATCAATTTAATTTCACTATAAGAGAATAATAATAAGAAGATACTGTAAGTAAAATATAGAGTATAGAAAGTGCTCTATATGAAGATAAAGGGAAATTATATTCACATAGTGGGATGATAAGAAAGAGATGCATGATGTACCCAATGGTGAAAGTGAAAGAAGTCATTATGCATGTGAGGAGAAAGTAAGTGGAAGTATGAAGAGGAAGAGTCAGTAAGGAAGTATGTATGTATGTAAGTAAAAACAGTGTGATATACACTGTCAAATGTATATTGTTAACTGTTTAATGATAAACGTTTAGATATGTAAAAATAGAAGCAAGGGCTATAGACATCGGGAAATAACATAGCTGGTAATATAAATAATATAAAGTATAAGGTACTAGCTATTATAAGTGAAGGACTTAATGAAATGCAAATGTCTGATGCTGTTTGGAAAGTTTATGGCCAAAACGGAAAGAATATGCATGTGTTGGAGTTGTTGTTGTTGTTATTGTCTGTTGTCGTTGTATGTATGTAATTGTTTTAAATAAGAATTTAATAAAATTATTTTAATAAAAAAAATCCCTCTATCCCACTCCAACCTTTATTTCTATAGTTATCTGTGTGACTGTGTTGCATACATTTGTTTGATTGTATTTTAATAAAAACCACAATTATTATTTCACATCTGTTTGCTCCTTGACTTGGCATGACCCCGTAGACGTTGGGTAAAAGATCTTGCTCCGTTGCCCTGCCTCTCGTATTGCTAACTTGTGCTCTTTGACTAATTTCCCCAACTTGTATAATTTGGAGAGAATTCAGGTGTCCCTCATGGGACCCCCAGAAATCAGGGTAACAGCTATTCCATCTGGCTCATAACAACCAAAGAAGTCCCTTGGATCAGACTAAATCTAAGCCACAGGAGTCTGATACAAGCCTCTGGAAAGCCCATAAACAGGACATACAAGAATATTCTCCAGATCATCACACAATATTTTGGACATTGGGGGCAATATTGTACATCTAAGAGCCATGGTGGTGTAGTGGAGACCAGGGTTCAATTCCCTGCTTGGCTGTGGAAACTCACTGGATGACCTTGGGTACCTCATACACTCTCAGCCCCCAGAAAACCCCGTGATAGGTTTGCCTTAGGGTTGCCACAAGTTGGAAATGATTTGAAGACACACAATAACAATTGTACATCTAATTGAAAAAAGAGGCAAGACATAGGTGATGGGGTTAAACTTGGGCTTTATTATTATACTTTATTATACTTTATTATGGGGCTTTCCTTAACTGTGAAATGTGTATGAAGCTGGAGGTCATCCTTGAAGTCTCCCTCTTCAAGTCAGGGCAATCCACCTAGGCCCCAGGGCCAACTTGTTAATTCACAGCCTTTCTCCAGCTGCAACAGTATCAAAAGGAGAACACACCTGTTTGTTGTTGCCTCAAACCTTGGTCTTTCTAGGGAGATGTCAGACTATTACTTTCCCAGGTTCTCAGGCTCATATAATCAAAAATGTCAAGGAAGCCAAAAAGTGTCCTATAGTTTCTCACTAATCCTACTGTTTCTTTCTTACTCTGCACTGCCCACAGCAGTGTGAACTATTTATGAAGGACCACCAGGTCAATCATTCCAGCATGCCCTGTGAACAAAGTGTGCAGCATAGGTTCTCTGTCTTTTTCTAACTTTGCCAATCAGGTTTCAATGTCAAAAATTCTACCCGGTCCATAAAACGGCCAGCTCAGTCCTGTGTGCGTGTGTGTGTGTGTGTACACACACACACACACACACAGAGTTATATAAACTCCACCTTAGTATTGTTTGTGGCATGATGTTGTGCTGTGGTGCTCCATGCTCTCATGTTCCTTTGGGGCATCTCAATGCAGCCCCATACCTCCCAGTAGCCAACAGAGTTATGAAGCAGCAACAGAGCTGTATGAACAACATGACTTAGTAGCCACTGATACCCTTTCACCTTTCAAGTGCCTTGGGTGATCCTGAGCACTGATGTTATGAAAAAGGAAGTAAAAACACCTCTCTGTCTGTTTTCCATACACCATACTTAATTTTATATACCTCTTATTCACTGCATTCCTTTTTTAAGTTAAAAACCTCCTGACACTGTAAACTTTCTTCACAAGACAATTGTTCCAGCACCTTTCTAATACAAATCTTTATTACAGGCATAGACCAGCTCTGGTATCTTGACAATTTTGGTAGCTACCTCTTCTTTTCCAGGCTTTTCCAGCTCCTCAGTGTGCTTTCTGAGGAGACACTGTATTCCAAGTGTGGTCACACCATAGATTCGTACAGAGGCATTATGCTATTGTCATTTTTGTTTTTGATTGCTTTCTTAATGGTCTCCATCATAGGCCACTCACTGCATGTAATTAAAAGGCTTTCCCCAGCTCATGCTGTTAGAATGATTACACCACTCTTCACAAAGCTCAGCAATACTGCTATTATGTAACTTACCATGAAGAAATAGTTTGTTCTTCAGGGATTTACAAATTAAGGCCACATTCCTACTCTTGTGTTTTCACTGTCAAATAAAACAGCGGAAAAAAACAGCTTATTTTATGACTGCACAAATGAAGGACACCATTCATCCAAAGCAGGTAGGCTGCGGGCCTGGTCATGGGACAAGAATTGCTTTGGTTTCCTTAGTGGATGACCTACACAGGGAATTGGACAGGGAGACTGTGTCTCTGTTGGTTCTGCTGGACCTCTCAGTGGCTTTCAATACCATCAACCATGGTATCCTTCTGGCCTGACTCCAGGATGAGTTACTGGGGCACTTGGGGGCACTGTTTTGCAGTGGTTCCAGTTGTTCCTGAACTGATGAATTCAAAAGATAGTGCCCGAGGACTCCTGTTTGATTACCTGGCTGTTGGCTGATGGGCTCCCTCAGTATTCCATTTTGTCTCCCATGCTGTTTAATATCTACATGAAACTGCTGGGAGAGGTCATCCAGCATTTGGAGTCTGGAGTCACCAATATGCTGATGGTGCCCAACTCTACCTCTCTTTTCCATCTAATTCCAAGGAAGCTGTCTTAGTATTGAACCAATATCTGTTGTCAGTAATGGACTGGAAGGGCAAACAGATGAGATAGAGGTGCTCCTGGTCAGTTGAAAGGCAGAACAGGGAATGGAGACCCTACCTGTTCTAGATGGGGTTACACTCCCCCTCACTCTCAGGCTTATAGCTTGGGTGTTCTCCTGGAGTCAGTTCTGAGCCTGGATCCTCAGGTTTCAGCAGTGGTGAGGTGTTACCCTGTGTGCTGGGGGTCCCGGGAGGGGCTCCCAAATAACCAAACAACAACAAGCAAAGATGGGGAAATTAACTGGAGCACTCACTTAAGCTAGCGAAAGGCAGGGTAACTTTGTGAGGATCTTGTAACCCAATGTCTACAGGGTCAGGTCAGTTAAGCAGTCAGACAGTTTTAAAATAGCAAAAATGATGTTTTATTAACAGACAAGCAACAAATAAGACAACACATGCACACAGTTAGCTAAGAAATAAAAAATGAGAGTTTTCGGGGGAAATGGGTGATACGACACCTTTCTCGTAGTCCTGAAGAAGCTGAAGATGGTAGTGAAGAAACTCAGCGTGGAGGCTGAGGGGAGTTCACTCGACAGAGCGGCAGCAAGGCTGGATGTAAGTCCGGAGCGATCCGAGGAAGCTCTCGGAGCTTGGGGTTTTTATGGAGGAAAATATGACCATGGGCTAGTCTGTACTTGGGAAGAACAATGAGGTTTGGGCGCGAGACAATGTCTCCGAAAGGTCAGAATTTAATATGATTGAGTTAAGTCCAAATTGACAAAGGAATGGACAGTATGCAGATGCAGCTTGCCTAGGCAGTGGAGTGTCCAGTTCGCCAGGGTGCCTGCTCGAGGCAGGGGGCTCCTTGTATTAGCGTGCATACTTAATGAAGTGTTTGTTGGGAGGTCTCCTAAAGCAAGATCTGGCTGTGTCTGGCTTGCTTAGGTGTAAACAGAAATGATTCAGCATTTAATAGCCATGCCTAGCTCCGTGCTTGTTCGGGGGCCTCACACACACTTGACGGAGGGTGGCAAAATAAGACCGAATTGTGATATCAAAGTGATATCTAATGTCTACCGAAGCCAGGCCAGTTCACAGTGATAACAGAGGAATGCTTTTGCACAGCTAAAATTGTGTGCCAGCTGCATCTGCTCCTTGAGATGTCAGATCTGGCTACAGTGACACATGCCTTGATTAAATCTTGGTTGGTCTACTGTAACACACTGTATTTGGGACTGCCTTTGGAAACTCTTTGGAAACTTCAGTTAATTCAAAATGCTGCACCCAGAATGCTGACTGGTGCCAGTTATAGGGAGCATATATATTCCCTGTTAAAATAGGTTCACTGGCTACCAGTTTGTTTCTGGACACAATCCAAAGTGCTAGTCATGATCTATGAAGCCCTATATGGCATAGGTCCAGACTATTTGAAAGATCGTGTCTCCCTATATGATTCTGCCAGAGTTTTAAGATCTACAGGGGAAGGCTTTCTCTTAGTCCCACTGCCATCTAAGGCTCACTTGGAGAGGACATGGGAGAGACCGTTCTCAGTTGCTGCTTCCACCCTCTGAAACATTCTTCTACAGGAGGCCAGGCTGATCCCCTCCTTGCTTTCCTTTTGTAAGAGGCAAAAACATTTCTGTTCAAGCTCTCCTGTGTGTTTTTAATTGTTTTTTAATTTTTATTGTAAATTTAACTGTTCTGGAAGCTGCTTTGGGGCCCACTTTAGCATATAAATGCAACAAATAAACAAACAAATAATAGAAGAGGTTGTGCCCATTGGCCTCACCTTCATCTCTTGCTATGCCAGGAAGATTACCCCAGTGCTGCTTGTATATTCTGTACTTTTCTTACTGCCTGCTCTTAGCTAGGTCATGCTAGCTTGGTAAGAACAACTTAGCCCTCTTCTCTTGGCACTGTATACTTCTGGGATTTTATTGTGAGATTTTCTGTCAAGGAAATTTGACCGGCTATTGGCCTATGCAACCTGACTGAAGTGGTGAGGGTCCCTCTTTGAGATGTTTTTCTACCTCAGGAAGCAAAATATTTTGGATTGGCCTTGGTGTAGTGATGCTTCCTCACCAATATATGCTTGCTACTGTCTGATGTTTTCTCTCAGGGAAGCTCACTGATCTCCTCCCTACATCTCATCTCATTGCAGACATCTTGGGGTTTCCCTTTTTGCTTCCCATTAGGGATATAAATCTTTATATATTTCATTTATTCAGGCGACAATGAATAGTCTTCCCCTTGTTGCAAGAAAGTCAGTAAAAGCTGCAGTTTTCAAAGACAATTCACAGTTTGGGATATACTATGCACAAAAACATGCACATGGGTTGTGCATAGAAAATGGCATTTCTATGCAACTCCCCATGTTCCAAACCGTGAAGATTCTCACACACCTAGTATTTTCCTCCAAAGAGTTTCCAATGCCCAAGAAACCCGGTTTTGACCATATTTTCAATTACTGTTTCCAGCCCCTAATTCTAATACAATAAAAAGAAATACTCAACTGTACAATAAAAAGAAATACTCAACTGTGCCTATGGGCAGCATTCAAAAGGAGAGATTCATTTAAGGGAAGCAGCCACAGGAAGTCAATCCAGTTAAGGTCATCAAAAGGTAATGCAAGAAGATGAAGGAAGGTACAGGGGCCAGGTCTCAGCCAGTCCAAAGGTCATTATACAATCCAGTGATTCAGATATCCAAAGCCAAAAAGGAATGAAACGAGGAGTCATCAAAAGTCAAGAGGTCAAGAATACCAGGAAACACAAGATCATGAACATCATATCCAGTCACAGAGGTAGATCAGTTGTGAATAATAAGGATTCCCCACAGCTGGATTCCCTGGAGATTTGTAAGTGGCTGCCTCTGGACACAAAGTGGTGGATTAGTCAGTCTCTCTGCTACATTAGCTCCTATAAAGTTCTTCACTGGACTCCAAAGGGTAGGGGTGCCTGTCATGTCACCAGCCAGCAGTTTGAAGGTTCTCAGATTCAAGGAAGGAGTCATCTGGAGCAAGAAACTCTTTGTAATCCAAGTCCTCTGCTTTGGATTCCTTGGATTCCAAAGGATGGGTTATGACAAATCTGGAAGGAAGGGAGGGAAAAGAGGAAGGAAGGAAGGAAGGAAGGAAGGAAGGAAGGAAGGAAGGAAGGAAGGAAGGAAGGAAGGAAGGAGTGATCAAGGAACTATTAACTTGTAGCTCAGAAGCAAAGATTGTAGACCACTCCACAACTTACTATGAAGAATCTGCATGAGGCTTTAAAGATATTTCTGATTTGGATACTGTTGCTGATCTATTTTTAAAGTGCCATCCCCAAAGGGAATGTACACCCCTAGTGTACATAACAATAGTGGATGTCTTTCAGATTGTACAGATTGAAGATGTGGACAGGCTCCTTGGAGAGATCAGATTTATTCTATTGATGCTGGATTCTTGCCCTTCATGATGTATAGAAACAGCTGGGGAGTGGTGTGAGAGGAACTGGCCAACTGGATAAAAACTACAGTGAACTTTTTCCTGCAAGTAAGGTTCTATTGCACCTAAAATAAGCAAATGTAATAGGTTGTTTCTTTAAAAAACTCTCTTTGCAACCAATCATGCTGAATGCTTAATGCATTTGGAAGGAAGGTTCTCTCCCCAAAGGGGATACGGACAAGATTCTTGGAGAGATGAGTGCTACCACATATATGTTAGATCCCTGCCCTTTCTGGTTTATTAAAAAAGTCAGAGGTGACCTGGCTGGTTAATTAGAGGAAGTGATCCTTGTCTCACTAAAACAAAGCCAAGTTCAGCTTGCCTGAAGGAGGCAGTTACAAAACCATGAGTAAAAATAGCCCTCTCTGAAGCCCACCATTCTGGGTAATGATTGGCCAGTCTCTAACATTTGTGAAAGATTCAGGAATGCATGATAGCCTCCCAGTTCCAGGGATTTCTTGATGAGATGGGTTATTCACATCCTTTTCATTCAGGTTTTAGGCCTGACTATGAGACAGAGACAGATTTGGTCATCTTGGTAGATGACCTATGGTGGGAACTATATGTGGAAGTGTATCTCTATTGGTGTTTCTGGACCTCTCAGCAGCTTTTGATACTGTTGACCATGGGATCCTTCTAGGCCCCACCTTGGTGGGATGGAACTTAGGAATGTTGTTTTCCAGTTTTTTGTTTTTGTTTCTGCCTGGAAGAGACAGTGCTGAGGGATCCCTTGTCAACCTTTTGGCTGTTGGTTGGCGGATGCCGACAGGGCTCAGTTCTGTCCTCCATACTATTTAACAAATATATGAAACTGTTGGGAGAGGTTGTCTGGGGTTTTGGGGTTTGGTACCATCAATACACAGACTACACCTAACTCTACTACTCCTTTCCCCTACAATCTAAAAAGGCTGTTTTGGTTTTAAACAGGTGCCTGTCATCAGTAATGGACTGGATGAAGATGAACAAATTGAAACTTAATCCAGACAAGATGGAGGTACTCCTGGTTAGTCAAATTAGGGAAGAGGGCTTCAGCCTTTGCTGGATGGGGCTACATGCCCATTGAAGATGAAGGTTCGTAGCTTGAGTATATTCCTGGATTCAACTCTGAGCCTGAAAATTCAGGTCTCTGCAGTGGCCAGCAGTGCATTTACACTATTAAGATTTGTACACAAGCTGCACCCATTCTTTGGGCCATGGTGATACATGCCTTAGTTATATCCAGGTTGGATTACTGTAACATGCTGTATGTGGGACTGCCTTTGAAGAGTGCAGCCAGATTTCTAACAGGAGTTGGCTACATGGAACACACAAGTCTCTTGTTACAACAACTCCATTGACTGCTAGTCCATTTCTAGGCACAATCCAAAGTTCTGGTTTTGACCTCTAAATCCCTATATGGCTCAGGCCTAGGTTATTTGAAGGGCCTCATTTTCTCTTACGGACCTGTCTGTGTTTTGAGATCTGCTGGGGAGGCCCTTCTCTTGGTTCCATGACTCACATAGATACATCTTGTGATAACTTGAGAGAGGACCCCCACACTCTGAAACTCCTTTCCCAGAGAGTTTAGACTGGTACCTTCCTTAATCTCTTTCCATAAATAGGTGAAGAATCTTCTGTTTCAACAGGACTTTAAGGACAGATTGTTTAGGTGCGATGGGCCCTATAGAATGGTCTGTATTTTCTGTTATTTTGTTGTGCTGGTGTTTTTTTTTATGTTTCATTTTTTAACTGGTTTTAATTTTTTTGATAGTTTTGTGTTTTGTGCATTTTTAAGCATGCTTTTTTAAAAAAATTGCTGTAAGCCATCTCAAGTCCTGAACTGGGAAAAAAGTGGCGTGTGAATAACGACAACAACAACAACAACAACAACAAGGTTTTGGAGCATGTGAGGGCCTCCCAGCTCTATGGCTTCCTTGAAGAGACACGTTATTGAAATGCATATTAATTTGGCTTCAGGTCTTCTTGAGGAATAGAAATGGTTTTGAGAAGGGCCTCTGCTGCAGATCACAAAGACTGGACAGCATTCTGTGGAAGGAAAACCTTTTACAGGTAGCTCCAGCCTAAGATATATACAACTTTATAGATCATAAGCACATAGGATTGGTCCTGGAAATAGACCAATAGCAAACGGAGCTGTTATAACAGGAGGCATATATGTTCTCTGTAACCATCCCCAGTGAAACAATGTGTTCAGCTACAATTTCTGAACACTCTTCAAAGGCATCTCCATATACAATATGTTATAGAAATCTCAACAGGATGCGACTAAGTCAGCTATCTCTGGCCAGATTAGACATCTCCAGGAATGAATACAGCTGATACATTACTGTAAATTGTGCAAATGTACTCCCAGGCACTGGTGAAATCTAGGAATCCACGTTAGAAATGAATCCAGGACTACGCTCAAGCTGCAGGCCTACATCTACAGCGGGGTGTTCCCCCTTCCAGCACAGATTGAATCCCTATTCCTTGATTCACGTTTTACTGACCTAATGTTATCTCAGCTAAGTTTCGATTTGTTCAATTTATCACTTTCATCCAGCCCATTACTGACATCAGAGACTGGTTTAGGAATCCAAGCTTCCTTTGATTAGACCGATTGAAGAACTTAACACAGTGGTGGTACTGGACAGGGTCTCCCAGTAACCTCTGGACAGACTCTCTCAGTTTATTATTAAATAGCTTGGGGGATAAAACAGGGGGGCAATTCAAAGTGTTTATGATCTCTAAAAGTGTACACATCTTAGGCTGAGGCTACCTGTAAGACTGCATTCTCCCACAGAATGCCATCTGCAGAGGCCCTTATCTATCCCAATTCCCTAACTTCAGAAGTGCATTTGCTGAGGATAGGAGAGAGGACCTTCTTCAGACATGCTCTGATTATGAAACTCCCTTCCAAAAAAGTTTTGGCTAACTCCCTCCCTCTTGTCTTTTTATCATGAGGCAAAGACCTTTCAATTCATCTACTGAATATCTGTCAAATGGAAGTCCTGGAATTTTTAGTTTTTTAATTCCCATTTATTATTAGTTTGGAGCTTTTAGTTGTTCTTTAATAGAATAATTAAATTAATTTGTAGTTTAATATGCATAATTTATTGTATTTTTGCTGGAACTTCTTTTTTAATTATGTTGGAAGCTGCACTGCATCTCCAGTCCTGGGAGACAGCAGGATATAAACCAAATGACTAACTAAATAAATAGAGTTCAAGTGGAGACTATAGAGATTTGTGTACAGAGGAGGGTTGCATAAATCTCTTGCCTAGGGCCTACAAAAGCTGGAGTTGTATATCCTTAGTGATAGGAGCATAGCTTCTGCTTGATATTGTAAATACTGCTAATTAATATTATCTGATTGGGCTGGATTTAGGTCCTCTGTTCTCCATTCCCTGCTGAGCAGCTGAGCAGTTGCTGTAATAATATCTAATTAGGGCTAAGTACACACATAGAGAAGATGGTTCTCTCCAACAAGGTCTGCTCAAGGACCTCAGATGGCCCTTGTTAATGATATAGTACTAGACTGAGTAGGCCTTTGTTTTGATCAAATAAGACAGTTCTTATATTCTGGTGCTCTGACATGGAATTGGATTACTATCCTGGACCTACTGGCTAACTCAGAATTACAGAGTAAACTTATCCAGGGATTTAGTTAAGGATGAAACATAGTAGAAGGCTTAAGGCTGAACACCCGTGCCAGGCCTCCCAGACCTTCCCTACTTCCCAGGAGAGAAAAATGGAAGATTAAGCTCCTCATTATTATGACAGTAATATGAAGTTCAATGATTAGATTAATTTCCTTTGATTTCCACCCAATTTCATCTCTTCATTTGAATAGCTTCTGGTTTAAGGCAAAAGCAAAATAGTGCTGGTGCAGAAAAGCAAAATGGTTTTCTGCAGTTTGGCTTTTAATTTTCTTCCTAAGTCTTCCATCTTCCTCTGGTGACATTGAGCAAGGGCTGCTGAACTGCCAGTGTAACTATTTATTGCTATTCTATATATGTCACTGCCCTGCTGCCAGTGGCACGTGTAGCCATCAATCAAACTGAACTACCCACATGTTTGATTTACTGTTGCTGAAGCAAATCTGTTTGTGGGTTTCTACAACATAAAACATTTCCCCCATGGAGATTAATTCTCTGATTTGCATGCAGTTGATGGGCACCATATCCTTATTTCCTCTGTATATTCATTCTGAAGTTTAATAAATATCACTCTTTTAAAATTTTATTTCCTTGCTTTTATGTGCCCTGATTTTACTTTGCAATCATTCTGATTTGTTTTCTGATCATTCACATTAGTGAACTCCCTCTGTCATAGTCATCTCTTCCTCCTCTGTTTGTGCCTATGCAGAATCCGTCAGAAGATTAAGTGATTAAACCTTAAAACCATGCCATTGCAAACAGACTTGTGGTACACCTGGTGAAAGCACTGAGAAGTGGCAGGCCTCTCCTCCTGGCAAAGGGCCCTTCACAGACACATTGTAGTGAACCTATTAGAACATAAAATTGAGTTTGTTCACTGGCATCTGTTTCAATTTATATTCCATGAAGGAGATCCAGTAGGAGGATAAATGCTTACAAAACTGGTCGCTTGTAAGAAGGATGATAATACAGAGTACAAAGGTTGCTAACTTAGTGTAATGTCAGCTCAGTCAAATGCAGCTGAGAATATCCCTGTCTGCGTTAACTGACATTTCCCTGCTGAAAAGAGAAATCTTTTAGTTTTATTTTAAAGTAGCTAACCTAATCCTCCTTTTTAATACCCATAACCTGCTGCTATCTGGGAAAGTAGCCAAAGAGAAGACTTATGAATGCTCACCTCATGCAAGTAGATATTTGGTAAAGGAGAGAAAGTGATGTATTTTTCTCTGTCCAAACCACTGCTTCAAATGCATATTAATTAAAGATTATTGAAATCATTAAGCTTGATAGCAATGCTATTGAAACTAAAAACACCTCTACAAGAAGGTTCATGGCAGATTTTTTTTAAAAATGTCTTGTTCACTGATGCAAGAAATGAATGCTGGCTGTGTCTCCAATATTCATCCATGTACCACTCTCGTTCCCTTAGCTAAGGCCTTGCTATGTGGAGTAGATTTGGGTAGGGAGTCTCAAAAAAGAATTATCTTTGCATTCACCTGAACACAAATAGACCTCTCAAGAGTGAACAGGGTCCCAGACTGCACAGAGAGTTCTATTCATACGCACAGTGATGAGAGTAGAACCCTTTTCATATCTTGCTCCTCAACATGGCAACATCTGGGGTGGGCATTACACAATGGGATTTATGGGGAGGACCACCATGCAAGTGTTCAGCCTGTTCCGTTCAGACTAAATATTTGAATAGAACTCCTCATCACAGGGCAGGAACGGGAATTAGGCAGCCTTCCCAATATTGCTAGACTGCAAGTCCCAGCAGCCCTACTCATTTTTACCAAAGAAGAGAAATGCCAGCAATTACAGTCCAGAGAGATTTGGAGAGTCACACAATTTTCACCTGTGCCTTAGGATAGTATGTGTGATAACTGAAGCCCCTGTCAGAGCTGCTGATGACGAGCAGCAGCTGTTGGTCCCTGTGGCTCTGGCTGGAGATGAGTCCTGCAGCTCGAGAGCTCCCCCTGCTGCCATGGACCAAGCAGGTGCAGACATTCCTCTGCCTGCTCCTTTAGGGCAACAGGGATCTGATTCTGAAGATGGTTTGGAGCCTGTGCCAATCAGCCCACAAACAAGGCAGAGACTCAAGAGCACTGAGCAAAGGGAGGCTTCCTTGTTTAAATTCAAGAAGCAGTGACTAGCCACACCTGTGTCTTGGGCTATATAACTGCCTGCCTGGAAGCTTTCCTTTGCTTGTGGCAAACTTCTTTCAAGTCCTCCTCTTGCCTGTTCCTTGCTCCCAGCACCTGCTACCTTGAATTGATCTCTTGACCCTTGGCTTTTGGAACTCTGACTGTGGCTTTCCCTTGACGCTCTGGTAAATGAACTCCCTTGTGTAAAGTGCTTGCTTGTCTCCTCCCGGCTGGACTTTGCTGGCTCTCACACTCCTTTCTCTGGGCTGGTTCACCGCCCAGGTCTCTGACCTTGACAGTACGAGTGGAAATCAGCTTGGGCCACTTTGTTTCCTTGCTCATGCATCATATTTACTTTTCCAGTGCACATCTGCCATTTAAGGTTGCCAATATTGGCCAAAGAAATTCCTAGAGATTTTTTTCAATCTGCGATGAAATTTCTACATGTCATTTTCTAAATCAAAGGGAGTTAATTTTACTTCTTTAATTCACCTTTACTCTTTAAATGCAGAATGGGAAAACCAGACCTCTAGAGGTCAGAGAACACCGTTCCTTTGTTTGTTTATCTTGTTTTGCATCTTCTTCCTCCAGTATACTCTGTTTTCTCACTGTATGCCATTTTACTGTCATTGTGTTAAAAAAGAAAAAAAAAGGAGGGGGACAAATCTTTCAAATGAATTATATGTGTGTGTGTTTCTGTATATGCTTGTGTAAGTGTGCGTGCGAATGTGTGTGTATCCTTTTAGAAACCAGAAGCCCAGGGACAGTTTCAAAAGATAACCAACAGCTGTAGTAGTTTGTGTCACCCTCCTAAACCTTGTTCTATCTATCTCTGCAGCTAGGTTACCAGGCATAGCACCTTCTTGCTGCAATTCTTGAAATGTAAAGTAATTTAAGCTCAAATAGGTGGTGGCTTGTTCTCAGCTCCTGTTTTGTTTTGTTTTGTTTTAACTTTCACTCCTTAATCCTTGTTACTCCAGCTAGTCTTTCTTCCCTTGCCCACCTTGTTCAATTTGCTTAGACTTCAGTTCAAGGTTTAGTCATATCTCTACCTTTCTACTGTAATCTTCTCTTGATTGGTCTTTCATGAACTCATCTTAGTCACGAGGTTTCTATTCCAAATTCTGCTTCAAAGATTATCTTTTTGGTCTGTCATTTTGATCAAATGACTATTCTTGATGCCATTTCATTGGCTTTTCTATTTCTTTTTTAAAGGCTTTGGAACTTAGGGTTCACTTTTACCTTTAGAATTTTGTATATTCAGATTTTGTGTATTTGACCTTGATTTTTTGTATTTTTTCTAATTTGTATTAGTCATTTTCTTCTCTTATATTCTTTTATGTTCTGTGTTCTATACTATATGGTTATAAGTATGTGTTGTGTGTGTGTATTTGTATGTGTATGTCAAGAATATTTGTTTTACTGTTTTACTTTTGTACAGTGCAATGTACATAGATGGTACAATCTTTATTTTCATCACCATCTATATTACAGCTGGCTTCTTGCTCTTTTCAGAAGATTCATTTCTTCTTTTATATAAAGTCTAAAAACTTTGGATAGGTCAGTTTTACCTGCTGCTTGGGCTTCACAATGCTATCATTGAACCTGTTTTTGTACTTCATACTTCATGTACAGCTTAGTAGTTATACAGCTTGTTAGTATCAACATAATTATGGAGTGCTACAGCAAGAGTCTGTAAATCTGTCCATTTCACATCACTGTTAAGTGAGAATACTGACTTTTTAAAAGTGAATTTTAACATCATATCGTTTCTCCAGGTATGCAGCACACCATGTCTATGTCTTACAGGCTTTGTCTGTGAATTTTCTGCCATTAATTGAAGACATATTGTCCAAAATGTTTCAGGTTCATCTATGAAATTGTCCTCTAGTCTTCTTTTCAGTTTTGAATGGAGGATTCAGTTTAGTTTAGTTTCTCACTGTATATTATTTCATTATTATTATTAATTATTATTGATTATTATTAATTTATTATTATTTCATTATTCAAATATTTTCAATATTTGAATGCATCTTCCTGGCATCATTCATCATTAAAACAATCAAAACAATTTTTCTTGCTTATTGTGACCACTGTCTGCTATGATTAGAATGTTTTAGGTTAAATTTAAGAAAGAAAAATCATGTGACTGATGAATATAGTTTGGACAGGCCTTTCTACAATATGTTTAGCTGCACAAAGATAGAGAGAAATGCTTATTAATATTCAGCTTTTTACATGGTGGTATGAGCAATCTTCACTACACAGTAAATTGATGAATCAAGTGATTAGAGTTGTAGATTAACATTTGTTCTAAATGAAGATATTAGAACCTACCCAATAATTGTAGTGTCATTATATGAAAATGTCATGCAGAGATTTTCAGGAAGAACCCTAAGATGAATTCATGCAAAAATGGCTTCAGTTTCATTAATGTAGAGAGTTTGACTAGTGGGAATTGTGATGTGTTATGTCAGACTTTTAATGGCCACTTCTGTCAGTTTAAACTCCCCTTGTAAGAGGGGGTTTATTATTTAGCTTTCTCTCAAGAGAATCCTTTCATGGCATATAACTGTGTATACCCCAGCTGCCCTACCTCTGTTTGTTGTTCTTATACAGAAACATTTTCTTTTCCATGGCAGAAAAAGAGTTTGACAGCACAGTCATATGGATGTCTACACAGAAGAAAGTCCTAATGAGTCCAGCTAGACTTAATACCAGGTAGATGTGGGTAGGATTGCAGCATTAATCAGTGTCAACTACTTCTGCAAAAAATATAGATCTACTGGTCCTAAGACTTTATTTGGCTTTGATAACCTTTGGATGCTTCACTTCAAGGTAATCAGATCTATGTTTTCACTGTGTCTGTATGTATTTCTGTTGGATACCTTTTAAGCCCTGGATATCCAGGACAAAGTCATGATGAATTAGGCATGGAGTTCAACACCTCCAATATAACATACATAACATACTTTTCCAAGGTAGCTGCTTGTTTGGAATGTATTTTTCTGTATATTTAGTACCTAGTCATGAACATAGCTGAATGGGTTCGATGAAGAAGAAGTGAACTGGCAGAATATATTCCCCTGGTGTTAGCAAGGATTTTGTTCATTTTGGAATTAAGATAAATTAAGATCAAAATATTTTCAGCTTGGGATTTGAAAGATATTCATTCATTAAATAGATTTAAAATATATATCCCCCCTTAATAAGTATTAATAAGTATGAAAGAAATATCTGGAACCCATGTATAATGTGTTAGAAGTACAGCATTGAAACTGAACAGTGCTTTCACAAATGAGCTGGACAAATAATCTCCCATTTGGCATTTTTCTTCCCATTAATATAGTGCAGCCAGGTTTAGTATTGGCTGATGGCCAGAGATTACCACTGAAAAGTAGGTATTGAGCAGTGTGATTAATGAAGGTGCAGCCACTCACCTGACATAGACTGTGCTTCATTTCTTCAGAGTTCAGAGCAGGCAAATTACTCAGAGCTCCAAGCTTAAAAGCTCTTAAAATGCCTTGTTTAGGAGTATGTTTGAAGAATGTGTCATTCATCATTTTCATGTTTTTATCAACAAGATTAATTAAATGTCCCCTGAGATTACTTGCATGCTTGTAACCAGTCTATCTTTGGAAAATGAATGCCTGTGCCTAGAGTTTATCTTCAATTCAGTTGAGTTTCACTCAAATATTTCATCCAATTAACAAGTTAAATTGATTTCTCTGACAATAACAATAGCAAACACGGCCCTTTCATTGCCCAGCCCCTGGTCATTTTAGAATCATTTGTCATCCCTGTTCCAGCTGGGTATTAACTTACATGCTTTTGGCACTCACTTAAGACTACTACTGTAGACTAGGAATTAACGGTGGGCTCTTTGGGCTCGTTACTAGGTTTCTTTGAGGAACTAATCAAATCCTTCCTAGTTAGAGTCACAACCTTATATCTTACATAGGCCATTTCTGCACGAGACGAGGGAATTGCTCCATGCCGTTACTCACTGGATCTTCTGGCTCCTTGGTCTGGTCCAGGGTGAATCGGAGCAGTGCGTGGTCTTAGATCCTCACTGCTCCGGCTTCCAAAATGGTGGCTTCTGGTTGGTCGTGGGTCCCAACCAACCGTGAAGCTCACCAAGCCTAAAGCCTGCCCTCTGTAGATTGCAGGCTCGCATTGGTGCGAGCCTGCGAATCTGCAGAAGGAAGCAGGCATGCAATGGCGCGCTCCAGAAAAAAGAGAAACCTCTTTTTTCCGGTCTTTAAAAAGCATGCTGGAGGACCAGTTGGGGGCATTTCGGAGCGGACTGAGGTAAGTAGTCTGAACCTAGTCCACTCTGATGTGCAGACGACCTCCGTAGAGGATGCTCTGCACCATTTTAATTCCTCTGTGTGGAAAAGGCCATATCTTCCTTATACATAGCAGCCAGAGTGGGTGCTCTGTGTGTGTTTCAAATTTGTACTGGGGAAAACAATTTCAGATTTATAAACACAATTACATATTTAAATTATAGAACTGAGATTACTATTTTCAAACTAATCTGTACATTTCTTATTTTTAAATTGTGTACAGTATACACTCTTATCTTTGTGGGATACATTCCCATACCCTCTGCAAATACCTGAAAGTATGGATAGTAGCTAACTCCCTAGTTTAGCAGGGACCATAGAGAAGCTTCATCCTACTAGATAGGATGACTCTTCTATTTTGTCCCTGCAAAGCTAGAAATGTCTCTGGCATCACTGGAAATAGCCCTCTAGCTTTTCAGGGACCATAAAGAGGCTTCATACTATCTGGTGGTATGAAACATCTCTATGGTCCTTCCAAAGCTAGAAGGCTATTTCCAGTGATAACAATATTTTCCATTTAGTATTTTCAGACTGTAGGTAACTGAAACTATAGAAAGTGAGGCCCTGGATAATTGTGGATGGGAGGGAATCCTTGTATTCCATTTTTGGGGGAGTAATGCTGACTTCTTCCAGTTTACATAATATGTGAATCACCATTGTAAAAACAGTTGGAAATTCTATCCATTTTAAAATAATTCAGTTTTCTTTTTTTCTTTTTCTTTTTTAAATAGCAAAATACACATAATATTACCTTGGCCAGCCTAAGACACTGATGGGCTGGAGAGTGAGACAAAATGCTCCTCTCACTTCCTGGTCAAGGAAAGTCTTAATTTGACACTAGTGAAGAGATAGCATCCTCTACTGAATCTAAGGAAGCAGAACAGCTAAGGGATACAGGTTAGGCCATAAAGCACGCACAGTTCTTATGTTCAACACTCCATACCACAAGACAGCTTTCTCACTCTAGATAATGTTATAGCCAGCCCTGTATACTGCTGGTATCGCCCAAATACCTTCACAAACAGCTTTCTCTTCTAGAATACTTTATTTTTTTTTCCTGTTGACCAACTATTGCCCAAATAGTATGCCATCATTATTTATTTCATTTATATTATACATATATACATACTCTATATATATATATATATATATATATATATATAAAAAAACTGTCACATTCTTGATTATTACATGGTCTCTCAACCCCCCCCCCAAATCACAGATTTACCATTGCAGTTTTCAACAGAGATTTTCTTATGTGAATTCATATGAGGTTATTTCTTATAAACTTAGCTCCAAAAGTACAGAAAACTCAAGAAGAAGGTAATAGCTTAGCTGTCAATCTCAATGTGCATGGAAAATGGAAGAATTATTGGTTAATAAGCAGTCATTTTTGAAGTGGCAGAAAGCACACAGAGTTTCCCCAAGCCTGTTTTACAAGCAGCTTCAACTCTGGAGTTGGCTAGAGGTAAAGAGACTAAGATTGGTATCATTCAGTAGTAAATTTTCACATCTGTAAGGCAAAGACTTCTTCTGTGACTCACTGGTTGACATCTTAGTAAGTTTTGATGGTATAAATCCAATGTATACCATTGCAATCTTTTTTTTTCCCCATTGTGGTCAGAATTCTGTTCTGACTCTTCTGGGTAAAACATCTGAGGGATAATATTAGAAATGTATTGAATGTGTGGGAATATTTGGAACGGAATAATGACAAGTAGCCCACATTGATTTTCTTGGATGCAGAAAAGATTTTTGACAATTTAAACTGGACTTTTCTTCTTAAATATTGTAGATGGCATTTGGAGACTGCCATGAGTTAGACTGATGTATTCTACAGAAATAGGGTGAATATTAGTTAATGGAGAGTTGTCTAATCCATATGAGATACAGGAAGGAACTAGACAAGGGCCATTTTTTGCACTAGACTGTTATAGCACTATTATTCCACTTTCAGTATCCTATGGAATCCTGGAGTTTGCAGTCTAAACTGCAAACTCCAGGATTCCATAGGATGTTGAAAGTGGAATAATAGCGCTATAACAGTCTAGTGCAGAAATGGCCAAGGATGTCCGTTGTCATCATTGCTGTTTATTTTAGCACTTGGGGTTTTGAATAGAGACTTCAGATGAGATGAAATGATAAAAGGAATTAAGATAAAAAAGGAATCTTAGCAAATGAGGGCATTTGCAAATGACTTGATAATTACTTTGACAAATCCACTTGAGAATGTGGAAAGATTGATGTTAATATTAAAAGAATTTGGAGAATCTGGCAGGTTTCAAAATTAATAAACAAAAGACTTCAGAGCTGACTAAAAATATGAGACTGAAAGATCAAACAGTATTGATGGAAATATTGGTTACAGAATCAAGGAAAAGTTGAAATAGTATTACAATGACAAATTCAAATTGTATGTTATATCAGAATAACTGCGGACAAAAACAAGAAACACATGCAGAGATGGGAGAGTTTAAATCTCTCCCCGTGGGAAGAATTTCTGCAGTAAAATGAATGTACTACATAGAATGCTTTTCTTGTTCCAGACAATACCAATTCTTTCAAAATACATTTTAAAAAAATGATAGAAGAATCTATTCAGATTCATTTGTCAAAGGAAGAGGTTGAGAGTAAAGATTAAAATGTTTAGCAATATGCTAAACAACAAGGAGGTCTGGGATTACTGAATTTGATTTCATTCTTTGCTGCATGTTGTTTAGTGAGGTTAAAGGAGTGGATAATATTGGAAACTAAAAGACTTTTAGAATTAGAAAGTCATGGCCTAAGATTTGGGTGGTATGGTATGAGAAAGTCAAAGTGAATGTAGAATTCAATAATGACTATGTGGGCTGTTCCTTGCTGAGAATTTAATGAGATTTAAACCCAGGTTATGTCAGAAAATGACCTCGTGAGTCTCAGCTCAAGAAGCTTATTATAGAAAAAAAAAAATTGGTAAGGAAACTGGTTAAGGGATCAAGACATGTTGTAAAATTGCCAAAGAGTATACAGTATGAAAATGAAAGAACAATTATTGGAGGAAGGATATGAATTTCAATGGTTCTCTTGTAGGTAGCTTTTCAATAGATTCAAAATAGATATCAAAATTATGAACTGTCTCAATCAGAACTGTTTGAACTGTCTAGATCAGAATCTGAAATTCAATTGTATATGAACAATGAGCAGTAATTGGTAAAATATATAAGCTTTTGCTAAAATTTGAGATGAAAGATGAATAAGTGAAAGATTATATGATAAATGGGATAGAAACTTTGGATATAATATACAAATGTAGCAGTGGAAAAAGATGTAGTCAAATGGTTTTAAATTACTTTGTGCTATGATCTTAAAGGCAATTTTTGCAAGACGATGCACCGTTGGTATATAATACTAGAAAAGTTATCTAAGATATATAAAGCTTCTTTGAATGCATGTTGGAAATTTTTTTCATCATCAAATCTTTATTGAATCAGTCTACAGACTATATCAAACAATTAAAATGAGGGAACAAAACCCGAAACATGGAAAAGAGAACAAGAGCAGCAGCAGCAGCAGCAAGGAAACACATTGACAAGTAATATGAATATAAAATATAAGATGCAAAATAATATATACAGATAAAATAGCAATTTTCAAATTAAACAGACCAACCCCTCTGAATCACAAGAACACCCTTGAAGTGATTAAAAGTGATTAAAAAGAGATTACCCAAGAGCCGACAAAGTAGACCCATTATCTAGTACTTTCTTCCTCAATTTAGCTGCATAATATGCAAAGAGGGCCACTCTTTGAGTCACAAAAGGATTAACCCCTTTCAAAAGGAAAGTCAGCTTGGACTCATCCAACTCCCTCCAACTAACTAGAAATAGGTTAAAGTAGTGGTCTCTAATATTAACGTATAGCTGACAGTGCAGTAAGTAGTGGGCAAGATCTTTAATGGCAGATGCCCCACATATGCAAATTCTATCTTGAACAGGAATACCCTGATAACGACCTTGCAACATCCTAGTTTCCATTTGCTCAAATCGGAGCTGTATAAAGGTGATGCGCAAGTCCCTTTTCATTCCAAAGGACAAATATTTTTCTTCCTGAAAAAGAGATTTGGCCTTTGCTAACCATTTCAGGGATCTTACAGAGGACAGC
The DNA here is from genome assembly GCA_948472985.1 of Iguana delicatissima. Taxonomy (NCBI): domain Eukaryota; kingdom Metazoa; phylum Chordata; class Lepidosauria; order Squamata; family Iguanidae; genus Iguana; species Iguana delicatissima. The sequence continues at coordinate 1,530,918 of CAOKZL010000170.1, read as the reverse complement.
GCAGCTAGATCTAATTGCATTCTAATGTCCATCACTCTTTGTTTAAACATGTTTCTGGTATTGGACCTGCACAAACTAACAGCCTCAATGCTCCAACCCTGCTTTGAAAGCATTTTTGAAAAACTAGAAAGCCAGGAGTTACTTATCAGCTTAAGTGCTTGTTCATTTTAAACAGATCTTGGGCTATCTGTCATCATTCATTTGGGATAGTTTAATCCAGAAATTAAATAACCTAAGCAGACATAGATCTGAAATGGCTGCCATAGCCAATTCAGCTCTAACTGCCTGGGCTGGGGAAGTTTTTCGCACTCTCAGTATCAATGTTAAAAATTTGTTCTCTCAATATTCTTGATTGAAGCAAATCCCCAAATTTCTGCTCCAAAGGTTAACACCGGCAACACCTTGGATTTGTACACTTTTATAATCGGGAGAAGTGAACCAGGGTATTTATAATTAAATAATTTATTCAATGTATGGACACTGGCTAAAGCTTTTAATGCATTCCTCTTTATCTGAGGAGACCAGGAACCTGAGGCTGAGAAGACAATACCTAAATAATTATAGGCTCTTACCTGTTCTATTTCTTTAGAATCGATAAACCATTTATGACAGGTCCTCTTTTTGCCAAAAATTACAATTTTAGATTTGCTGTTATTAATTACCAGATCATTTTGCTGACAGTAAACACTGAGTTTTCTCAACTGTCTGGGCAGGCCTACCAGAGTTGTAGAAAGTAGAATCATATCATCTGCATACAGGAGCACGTTAACTGGTCTGTCCAGAACCTTGGGCATATGAAAATCAGAATTGTACATAGTAGAAACTGCATCACTGATATAAAAATTAAAAAGAAATGGAGCCAAGATGCAGCCTTGACACACTCTTCTGAATATATTTCTTAGCTTTTTAACAAGTCCACCACATATGATTAAAAGACCCTTCCTGCTTATTAAATTTCCAACATTTTTTTTAGATGTTGGAAATTTAATAAGCAGGAAGGGTCTTTTTATCATATGTGGTGGACTTGTTAAAAAGCTAAGAAATATTGGGTCCAAATATATAGCATGATACAAAAGATTCTAAAAACAAATATTCAACTAAAACCTGAAGTCTTTCTTTTGGGGTTGATAGATGATCAACTAGAAAAGAGCCATGGAAGAATACTCCAATATATGATAACAGATATGAGGATACTATAAGCTCAGAAAAGGAGAATGACTTAGTCACGCTTATCAAAGCATACTGGTTATTAAAATTTAATCATTTTGTGGAAATGGACAAATTGACTATTTTGATTAAAGAAAAATCACTAACAATGTTTTTGAAAGAAGAGAAGCCCTGACTGACTTTTTGAAAAAAATGGGCGTCCATTGATGACTGCTGATTTTTTAAAAACTAATATGGGACAAATACATAGATGAAGTATAAAACAGGTAGATTTTAAGAGTTAAAATATATCTGTAGAAAAGGTAGTTGGAATTCTTCTTTTTTCTTTTTTTCCTGGTAGTTGTAGTTTTTGTCAGATTTATGTATAGGTAGTATGCAATAAGCTTTGTATTTAATTTTTCTTTGTAGCTTGTAACTTTTTTTTTGTTATATGTGTTATTCAATTTTTATTTTATGTAGTTTTTGTTCAAGAAAAATGATTTCAGAAAAAAAATCTGTTCTGACTTTGCATTGACAAAAACTCACTTTCTCAGTGTGGTATTTCTGTGATGATGGAGAACACAGGGAGCGACAGATGCATCTAGCTATTTTCCTTTAGTTGGATGCACAGCACTAATCTTATCCTCAGTGACTTCCTGAGGATACCCAGAGGTCTCAAGATGTCTGACACAGAGCATCCATCTAATAGAAAATAGCTGTGTATCTCTTGGCTCTCCACCAACACAAAAATTATCTTTTTGGGGGCAGGAACAGTCTGCCACACTGAAAAGGCAGTATGGGGGGATTACTCTGGAAGATGTATAGTAGTTATGTGCTGGAGACATTTCTTCTTATGCAAGTATTTGGGCCATGTTTCCATGCCTCATTTTCAGAAGTGAGGATCTTTTGGTCTTTCAAAAGGGATTATACCTTTCATAATTCCTCATCATTGGTCATATTGGCTGGGGCTTCTAGGATTTGAAATCTAAAATATTTAATGGGCCGTAGATTCCCTACAGTTGCCTACCTCAGTTGTTCTAAGATTATCACTAGGTTACGCACAAGAATTACTTCAACAATTTGGAAGCATTATAAAAATATTGGGTATTAAAAGCTAAAGTAGCTGAGTTTATACAGATTTGGGCTATATATATAATTATAGCCAATGTAGGGCCTAACCTCAGGATTAATCCAGATTTCATATGTTTAGAGTTTCAGGAAATACTAGCAAGGTCCATTTGGGAAATAGTTCTTCAACCATGCAGATGTGGATGGTTTGTACAGACATATGACTGTGTAGGTATAGCAGTTGCTGATGATGATGATTGCTATGTGAAGCATGTCTTGTAAGACACACCTTTAATTTTAATCACATGATGACAGTACTAAATAGTATTGTATCAGGGTAAAGGATTGTAGTAAACAAGGTTGTTTGCTGAACAGTGGAAGGAGACGTGCTGTCGGTGCTAGGAGGTAGGAGCAGAGATTACGTACATGGCGGTCAACACCATGGCAAGGCACCGTGGTTTGGTATGTTGCTGCCTCTACTGACCTCAGCAACCTGAGTCTGCAGCACAGGTAAACTGATGCTGCATCATAATCTACTACCAACCACAAACATTAATTTGAGTTGTTTGTCTATATTCTACAAGCACAGTGCAGTGGCTAAAGTCTGAGTTCTAGAAAACCCAAGTTCATTTCCCAAGTGATCTAAGACATTTACAGGATGATACTGGACACAACAGCTTTTTTCTTGCACTTTATCCTACCCAGGGGTTTTTGAAGCCATGGTTATTTCCTCAGAGAAAGAGTGCAATAGAAATAAGATAAATAAATAAAAATGAGAAACAACCTCCATATCTCAGGCAAACCATTTTATCAGCTCTCACATTTCCTACAGTCTTTAAATTGCAGACTGCATAAAAAGTCCACTAAGGAGTATCACTAATAGGACTGAATAAGTAGGAATAAGAAGGGTGCATTTATATCAAGAGTCTTCTCTAGAACAGTTAACAAAGAGTAGGACCACCTGCAGCTCACTTCAAAGGCAGGAAATGCTGTGAAGAAGTCCATGGAGTCTTAAAGCTTTGAAGCTTTCAAAATATATTTGGGAGTAGTTCTCAGTTGTTGTCTACCCCACTATAAATAGGATTTGAGGTCCAAATTGAATATATGTAGAATTTTTAGAGCAATTATAGTGAAGCCCATATGTATTTCCATCTTGCACCACAGAGATACAATTTGCCTGGGGGTGGGATTTCAGAGAGGGTTTGCAAATAAATGCTAAGTTTATTTTATTAAATGACCAGTGTTTCATGTGGCTGATTCTTAGGTTCTAATACAGCCAAAGGCAGAGAGACACTACTGAAAATACCAATTTCATCTCTCACTGGGTGCTTTGGATGAGTCAAATGCTATCATTAACATAAATTTAATTGAAGTTTCAAATATATATATATATATATATAAAACCTTTGCTACCCCTACCAGTTCCAGTTGTTGTACAAGCTACACTACTATATATTTAAAAAAATGCAAAATGTCATTCTAAACCTATGTGTCTACAATAAATACTTCCTAGAACTTGGCTGCACTGAAGAGTTGCTTTCTTTTGTTCCTAGTCTTTAACTAACCACTAATTAATTAAATATTGAGTGTGTGAGTTTGGAGGTTATGAAAGTTTCTCCCCAGCTGGATTGTTGGAATAGCTGAATATGGAACTAGTAAAAGGACAAATATAGATACCGACTACAAGAGTACCTTGTATACTGATTATAAGGACTGTCACTGGCTGAACAGTTGGAAATGAGAAGTTGGACATGAAGCAGAACTACTGTAGCTCAAAGCTTTGTTTTGGAGTGAGAACACTGCTGTGCAGAGTAAATGCTAAATAGTAACAAGATAATGGTGGTGTGAACACTTCCTTTCACAGAACAGGCCATTTGTTGATCTGGAAAAAACATAAGATTGTTGACATGGGAGACACCCAGTGGAAAATTCTGTGCCAATAATTTGAACTTTGAAGGAGTTGCAGAACTGGACTTGAATCTTTTTGTTGTTGTGACCATATTGCAATAGGCACTTGCTAATTAGTTTATTGTTCTTTGTTTGCCAAGAACTGAGTAGTATTTGTTTTGACCAAGTGCAGGTTTTGAATACTTTATCATAATAACCAACAATTTTATTGAAATCTCTGCAAAGGTAGTTAAATCTGAAACATTTCGGTCTAAGAGGCAACTCTAGTACTGTCTATTTTCTCCTGCCATGTCTGCAGTCTATGACCTACAGATCATTCAAGTAAATAAATGAGACTGCTACAGACGTTGAGAGAATTGTACGTGGCATCCTTTGCCTCCCTATATTCTCAATTGTGTGAAGCAGATCATTACTGTTTCTGTTTTAAAAAAGAGATCCAATTTATGAGAAAGTGGAAAAAAAAGTAGTTGACCCTGATCAGTGGGGCCCATGTTCAACATTCATCAATTGAAATAGACTTAAATATAAGAATACACCAGACTTAAATATAAGAATACACCAAATTCCACTATATGTACAATTTGGCTTGCATGTACAACTTTACCTGTTGAATAGATACTGCCAGGGTGAACTGGCATGAAATTACAGACATTGACACTATCTAGTGGGAAAGAATTTTATAATTAACTTGCATTAATGTTTTTTAATTGATTTATATCCCACTGTCCCATTACAAATAGCACTCAAAGGCCTAACACCGAAATAAAGATAAAACACAAAAATTATGCTTAAAAAAATAAAAGCGAACCTATGAGTATAGAACTGCAACCTACAGGCATCAGTGGGTAGATGTTTGGATTTATCTTTGGTCTCAGTGGGTAGAAAAAAAAATTGCTATTGTTTTTCATTACATGTAAATGACATGTACATACTGTACAGTTAGGGTACAAGCACTGCAGGTCTGAGCATGGTGTTTGCACACAGTGGACACAGGATGAGAATACAGACATGTTTGTAGCTCACATCTTGTATGATACACTATGCCTAAATGCCATATATAGACATTTTATATGGCCGTGTCTTTAACTGTTAAATGGATCTGGTGAAACAGTGCTGGAAACGGAGTGCTGATCATGATGATGAATATTCTGTCTATATTGCAGTAAGAAGGACTATGTTCTGAAGCTTCAGCAGGTGCCTTCTGGGGTAGTAATGGAAATAAAAGTTGTAAAGGCAGTCTGAGGTACATGGCTAAAGATTTATAAAATCCACAGTATTAGTTAACTATAATTTGATATATTCTTAATTTGCTCTGAATTTCAGGCACTGAATTCACACTTAATTCATTTTGATCCCAATCAATGTTTCAATCAGATTAGTTTCTTGGTCACTTCCCATTAATCTGAACCACATTAAAGCAATCTGTTTAATGTGTAAGTTAACCTTGAATCAGCTGCCTTTTAAAATCACTTTTAATTGGCCTATGAGTCAAACTTTAGTGTTAGAAATAAAAATAAAGGGTGTTGGTGCTGATGCTGGACTTGATCCCAGGAGCTGTTCAAATTAGGTTGAATTAAGTTGTAGCACCATTTGCTCAGCACAGACATCAGGATTATTTGCCCTTGTAAATACTTTACATTAATCAGCAGATGGCATTCAGTGTATGTTAACTATTTCACCGTGTAACAGAAAGCATATGTTTCCCTAAAACAGATAACATTCTTTTCTCATTTGCAGCTCTGTGTTAATTTGTGAACTATTTAGTGATAATAAGTTGAGGTGATTTTTCATCCTCACTCCATTTGTGTAACAGATTTAATTGAGTACACAATAGTGGGAAATGCAGGTGATACTTCTTTTAGCAGACTTCTGTAATGTGGGAAGCTTAAAGAAGGTGAGTTGTTGATTTTTGACAGAAAGCTGAGATGATTTTGGATATATATTGGATGAGTTTTACAAGAGCCTTTAGCAAAAGTTCAGGATAGTGAGGATAGATGATATCTCCTGTAAGTATGATTTCAGAAAGCCAAATGGTCACCTAATAGGGCTTTAAAAACTATTTCTCAGAGTTAATCTACATCAAATATGAAGTAGAAATGGTTCATTTGCTTGCCATAAAGCATTGACAATCTGCACAGACTGCCCTTTCAATATTTCTGGATGGAAATCTAGTCCTTCTGAACATACTGTTCTCTGGCACACTTCACATCTATACTCCTGCCCATCTGTCGGAATGGCATAATGCCTGCTTCCAAGGTGTTACATTGGCTTCAGTAGGGTTGAAGTGCCAATTAAATACAGGGTTGAAAGGCACTAGAGTACAAAGCTTCATTTTATCTACAAAGAGGATGTTATAACAAAAGCCCTATGCCACAATACATGCTGTCACTACTGTGACACTGGCTTTGGTCCATAAAGAATTTTCACTGAGCCTCCTTCTCCTGATGAGAGGCATAGTTTCACAACAGATTTGCTCTTGTCAATGTTTTCATGTACATGCATAAATGTGAACAGTATTGAATGTGGTCCTGATCCTCTACAAACTTTGATAGGACTTTATGTTCTCCTTTCATTCATTTATTCATTTACTGATAAACACCAAGCCCTCTCAGATATGCTCTTGTCAATATAAGCACTAAGATTTCATCTGTCTGCATGAATGTGAACTGTACTGAAAGTAGTCCTGTTGCTCCAGAACCTTTCAGTAGACTTAATTTTATGTTCTCCAGTCCTGTTCTGCGCTTGGTTCCACTTGGTACCCCCTCTCCTCCACATTGCCTAGTGCAGTGGTTCTCAACCTGTGGGTCCCCAGATGTTCATGGACTTCAGCTCCCAGAAGCCCTGAGAATTGACCATAGTGGCTGGGGCTTCTGGGAGCCGAAGTCCACGAACATCTGGGGACCCACAGATTGAGAACCACTGGCCTAGTGCAATCTTTTGAAACATAGAACATAAAAACAACAGCCCTAAAAATATAAGACAAGAGAACTAAATGGTATCATTGGCAAATAATTAGAGATAGGGAAAACTATGGGTTTGGAACAAACAAATGTTCACCATCCATTGCTCAATGATTAGAGAGTCTTACTGCTCTTTCTGTGCATGGATGTGTATTTTACAGACACTAAATTCAAACAGATTTTTCTCCATATATTGGCTGGAATCCTGCTGTTGCACTATGCCAAGAAAACCATGCTGGCATAGGCACTGGTAGGAAGAGAGAAAAATTCACAGGTGGAATGGCTGTGAAGAAAGTAAGGCTCAGGAGAAAAAAGCTTGCTCAAAGCTGGTACATTTTGTCTACCCTTCTCTTGCCATTACAACATATTACTAGAAAAGTTGCAGCTAGATGTATATTGCTTCAATAACATTCTTTTCATGACCAGATTTAATAATAAAATAATAATAATAATAATACCTGCCTCTCCCCAAAGCTTGAGGTGGGGTTCAACAGAGGTTAAAATACTTTTAAAACCAACATGCCAATTAAAAAACACCCTATGATTAAAATACACTAAAACCATAAAACCATTCAAATACAAATATATCATAATTAAAATCATAATTAAAATATATCATAATTAAAAATAGCTATGTGTGATTATATCGATTTTCTTTCGATTTTGGGAGGCTTCTCTTTCCTCTCTTTCTCTCTGTCTTTTCCTTTTGTATTTGCAATAAAAATTCTAATAAAAAGTTTTAAACATTGAAAAAAGATGTAGCAGAGAACTATCAAAACTATAGGCAATAAAGAGAGGTCTGTTAGTGAAAAACACACCTAAACAACTTAAGTTTTCCATTGGTGATTGAAAGGAGTCAACCAAATTTCCTATAGCAAGATGTTCCGTAATCTGAACTCTATTACTAAGAAGTTGTCTCTGTCCAAGAGTAGATCCATCAACCCATTTTGCTGTCACTCAAAGTAAAACCTAGAATCAATTTATATCAGTAGATCTTTTTTTGTTAAATTCATATTCATGGACAAATGCTTTTAATTGATATTTTCTCAGTTACTATAACAGAGAAATGTTGCTACTGAATGTTCTTTTCAAGTCTTCCTTTCTTTAAAAAATGCTTGAAATTGGCATTCCAAACTTCTTTCGTCATTAAAGCTTTGTTTACAAAAAACCTCCTTTCTCTGGCGAATTGATATAAATAGCATTTTTTTTTTTAAAAACCAGTCGTACAGGCATACACCTGTAGAGCTTTTATTGCCTTCTATTTTTTTGCCACCTGTGCTGTTAAAATTTTATTACCACATTGCACTTCATGATCCAGGACAAATACTTCATTTTGATAAAAGAAAAACTGTATTTTATTGTCCTAGAAATTCTTTTACTTATCTGGAGTTCGCCCACATGCGATTTTAAATCATAAAAGGAAGCTCATGAATTTACCTTCTCTCTGATTACAGTTCAGTATATATAAAATAAAACTCACAATATTCTGAAAATTGCAATACATTGCTAAACACATGAGAAACTGATAAGCACAGAGATTTCATAATAGGATTTGGTTGCCAAATACCCTGAGTTTTGGCATGAAGTTTGTATTATGTATCCATGGGAGCCAGATGGCCTCTGGTCTTAGTAACCTGAAACCTGAAAAAGCAACAACTTTGGATAACTTGTGGAATGATGTTAAAGAAAGACTTGACACCACAATAATTCTGCTCTGGAAACAGAGAAACAGGCTTTGGGTATTAGCTGATGACCTTCCTTCTCTACCCTTGTCAAACCTTCTCAGGAGAGGCTTTGTAACCTCTCCAGCTACAGCCAAGAAAGCCAGTCTTTGGTTGATAAATCATTCCACTGATGGAGAAGACAATTAGACACCTGGAGAGAAAGGTAGCCAAATGACAGATCCAAAAATAATGATGACAATCATAATAAGGATAATAACAACAGTGGGAGAATAGCTCGCTGACACATATAATTTCTAATCTGAATTATCACCGCATCTAGCAAAACATAGTGAGAAAGCTTATGCCTCATATTAAATGTAGACTTTTAAAAGTTTAGGTCATCAAAATATACAGAATTGAAAAAAGAAAAGATAGAAGCAGACCTCAGAACTACTACTGCAAATATTTTCTTCAGGTGACTGATGAGCAACCATGGAATAATGAGTCTAGATGCAGAAAATAGGGCTAAATAAGGGTCACTTTACTTGACCTAAAACCTATTTAAGTGATGGCATCCTGGAAATAGAGTAAGTGAAGGAGGTCCAGCCAGTAATTTAGGTCCAGCTGAGACCAGGTGTCACACCCTGACTGCCTCCTCAGTCTTCCCTTGGGAGAAACACCTCAGCCCCAATAATTGGGTTGCTCCCTGGCAAACTGTAATTGAAAGGTAAACCTAGGGGACTGCACCCATGTCACAGGATAAGGCATGCCAATTTTTCACTCCAACTATGACTGCAGCATAAAGAAGAAAACCTCTGTGCCAGATGCAAAAGACCCTGGTCTCTCCCAAAGAGTGCATCAAACTACAACCTTTCCCTGCAGTGTCGTTTGCTGTGCAACCCCAGGTACATACTATTTTTGAAGAGAAGCAAGTGCAATGACAGACTGTAATCTGAAACTGCTGAATTACAGTTCAAGAAATTCTGTTACCTATGGCTTGAACAGGGAGCATGAAGCTTTTGATCCTACATAGGTTACGTAGCTTATTAATGTCACCGTATTTGGTTTATGGTGATAGCTGTAACACATGATTATAGACGATAACATTATCAATTATGAAATAATTACATAACCGGTAATGAAATAATCACTCTTTGCATTTTCTACTTTTCATTTCCCTTTCACCTCACTTCTAATAATTTTCTTTTTTTGAAAAAAAAAATGCTGGACCTATCTATATATAAATCTATAAACTCAACATGACATTCCATTTATCTGAAGTGGACCCTGGACTATGAAAACTTATGCTATAATACATTTGTTCATTTTTAAAGTACCACAATTCTCTTTGCTGCTTTTCTGCCAATTTACAACATATTTCTTTAACGTTATGAAGACAAGTTCTATAAAAGCAGACTTGTGACTAGTAGAAGAATCTGTTACAATTCGTAACTTCATGACAAAACTTGTTGCATCTGCGAACATTCTTATTCCTACAATAACAGTTCAGTATTACTAAAATAAATAAACCAAAGGTTGACCAACAAATTTATGATGGCTACACTGTAGTTCATGGAGATTTCCTAGTGCAGTCACTAAGTCATGTATTTCATATCCCATAAGAGCCTGTTTTTCATGTTGTTGCAAGCAAATTAATGTATCTAGTTGTTTCATAATAAAATGTCCTTTGATCATGATATAATCATGGGGGGGTGGGGAAGTAGGTTTTCTCTATTTAACTGAGATGGGGAACTGATAGTGTCAGTCCCCCATCTATATCTTACTGGACTTCCAATGTTGCACCTGCCCAGGAAGCACCACTGTGGATTTGTCCAGGTTTACTGTTTAGGCAAATACCAATCTGGAGTGTTTGTTCCTTGTGTTGGGTGAGCAGAACATTTTGGAGATTCTGCTGATGTATCCTCTCCTTTTTGCACTGTGTATTAGTCTCCACCTTAGAAATGACAGAAGTTATCTCATGTGGTATAGACTCCCACAATGTTCTGTAGATGGCTGGATCTGGGGCACATGATTGATATGATTACCATGAGCATTCCCACCATGTCACTGACTCAACATACATAAGAGTTTACACTGGATTTTGTATTGCCTGCTGGGCAGAAGGCTTGTGACAATTCCTCCACATCATTTGATCATTCTTTTGAAATTTAGTTGTAGCAGCCATTTCTATCTACAATAGAGTGTCTGGTCTACTGAAATCATCTGCTCCTGAAGGGTTCTGCATGCTGATGGATTTCTGAAATATCTTTTTTCTCTCTCTATTTGATTATCTGCCTGGTATGGCTTATGTTTATATTGAGGCCATGTTTGATTTGTGGAATGTAAATCACAAAATGTGGACTTCTTCACCAGATTCATGCAACCATGTGTTTACTGGACCCTTTATCTTTATAGCCTATTAAATTTAGAAAAGGAGAGACCAGCAGACCAGGTATAGGAAGTGACAAAATGCTTTTTGAAAGGCAGAATTGTTACAGCATTCTTAAAGAAGGGACAGTAAGTCCAGAAATCTGAAAAGGTAGCATCTGAAGGAATGAGTTACAGAGAAAAGCAAAAGATTTGTCTGTTCTAGAGAGTATGGCAGAGTTCATTGCCATTCTCACAGTGGGAAACATTTTATAATAAAAATGGAGGCTGGCTGGTTGTATCCTGGATGCTGGGCCAGCACAGACCATTTTATTTAGTATGCTATGGCTTGTTACTGGCACCAGTATTCAGCTTCTGGACTGTCACTGAATGAATAAATTTTTATTGCTTTTGGCCAATGGCCATTGCATAAGACAATACCACCTTATGAACAAAAACAAAGAAAAATAGAATACATGTAGTATATATATAGCAATTAGGAAAGGATGGAGACATTTTGGTCTCTGACTTAGTTTTTTCAGTAGTGGCCAAGAACGCAAGTTATGACAGAAAGAGAGAAAGGCCATCTGGCCTAATTTCACTAATCTTTTTGTGTATTGGATAAGTTCATCTCTCTATAAATAATAACAGCTACTGTTAATACTATGATCTTTTAAATATTGTTTTGGTTACATAGACATCTTATCTCAAACATATTATCATAAAACATTTTATAAAATTTGGTATAAAAAATTCAAAGTAGTATGTGCAAGTAAAATGACTAAAAACAATTATTAGACATAAGTATCTCCTTTACAATTTATGGCTGTCTCTGCTAAATATTTCTTTCTGATCTTTTTAGAGCTGTGGCAGACAAAGCTACTCACCAGGTCACATATTTATCTATGTTTGCTAGAAGATTAAAAAAACCCTTCCTGAGGGCTCTGACAAAAACTATTTCCAATTAGGGGAGTCACAAATCATTTCCTCGGGCCATTGTATAGGGGATGGTACAATATATAGTGAACAAGATCCTCTGGCTCCAGGCTACTGCCATTGATTCTAGCATTATCTGACCCGAGGGGTACATCATCATCATCATCATCATCATCATTATCATTATTCCGCTTTTCTCCCCAGGGAACTCAAAGCAGCTTACAGCCATTAAAAGAAACATAATTGAAAACTGTCAAACAAAAGTTAAAACAAAGATTAAACTACAGTAATAACTAAAACATGTTAAAATACATATAAAAACAGCATTTTAATATCCATTAAATAACAATTAAAATGACCAGGACTGATAGAAATTACATACAAAATGCCTGCTGGAAGAGGAATGTTTTTTGGCATAGACATTTCAACTGCTTGGAACACCCCAAACACCACATAACCATCTCCAAACTTTGACTGTGGCAAGTCTTTTTTTAAACATCACATAGAGGGAAAGCATGGTGATAAATATTAATTCTGTATACTGCAGGCGGTAATAACAGTTTTCTGTGTTCTGAATGGAAGCAGTGGGGTCCATGGAGTCAAGAAAATGAAGTTTGCTGATATTTGATACCAAATGCTGGTGGTTAAGTCTCATAGAGTATGGATCCATGCACATTTCTTACTATACTCCTACACCAAGATTCCCCAGAAGACAAACTTTTAGTAGTCCCTCAGTGGGGCCTGTGGACTGTGAGGTTAGGGAGTTATTTCTCAACTCCTTTTGGAAGCAACTGGTTCACAATGACCATGGATGAGATCTTCTTTGTTATCTTTCTTTGATATTAATGTTTTTGAAGCTGTGGTTGATGTTCTATCTTGCATGCCTAAAATTCTAAGGAAAACATTGTTTGTTCATAATCGCAGCCAGAGCATGAGACAAGCACTCTAGAATTATAGCTATGAAAAACATTCCCTTCCAGATCTTTCTGTCTGAAGGTATTAGAAGATAGCTGCTCCATTTTTGTGCTTTGCTTAGTGGTGTGGAGGAACTGGAGATGGTGGAAATAACAAATTCACAGCAGAACTGTCATGTATATGGATGGATGTTATTGAACAGAAGGACAGAAGGTTGAATGTTTCTCTGTGCTAGGGAAGCAAATCTTTGATTATTTCATACCCACAAGCAAGAATGAATAATTTCAACAATTTTCTACCTGCTCTGTGAGAATATGAGGGTTACAGTGCAGTTTTGGACTGCTATTTGTATTTTGGGATATCACCGGGGAAAAATAATCAGCACAAAAATACACATAGTTTTCCCACCCACAATATTTTGGGAACAGAAAAGATGCAAAAAAAGCATTTTCTTGTAAAGGAATCTCTGTACTTTGCACACTCCTGTGTAAACGTATTGCTTTTTTTGTGGCCCCACAGCATATTTTCTACACAGCAAATCTGTATGTGGCTTTTCCATGCAGGAGTCAGTGTAGCTGTGCCTTGGGCTTTACACACTGACTTCTGTGAAAATATATAGCTTTCTTCTACCACAGAAAATAATTATTTTTGGCCAATTAACATGTTTCTCTCCCAGAGGAAAACCACATATAATTTTGTATAAATAAATATCCCTGCTACAAAGTCCCAAATTGCTAAGAACTCTCATGGATGCTCTCCTTTTCTTTGGCAAGGTGTTTTGAATGTTAAGATGCCCCTTTTTGTCAAGGCTGTAAGTATTAATGAAAGTTCTTTACACCCACACTCTCTGTTCAGTAATTACTGGGAACTGGAGGGAGCTCTTTCAAGCCAGATGCATCACTGTTTAGCAATTAGGAAAGGATGGAGACATTTTGGTCTCTGACTTATCTTTTTCAGTAGTGGCCAAGAACATAAGTTATGACAGAAAGAGAGAAAGGCCATCTGGCCTAATTTCACTGCTCTTTTCGTGTGTTAGATGAATTCATCTCTCTGTTCTCAGTATTCATTGTTGATGCCATACACACACATAAACACACACTGAGATATACATACACATACCTATCCTGTTTGTGTGTGTGTCTGTGTGTTTGTGCATGAAACCTAAGAATAATTTAGCATCTTATATTTTTCTCCCCTATTTGTTCTTGCATTTCACAGCAATGTATTATGTGACACAAATGCTATTCTTGCATTTTTGGTTGCATTTTCAGTTTCAGTCTTGTATTTTCATTTTCTTAATGCCAGGAATATGTACTGCTGTGTTATGTGCTGCCATGGCCCTTTCCACACCGGGCTCTTTAAACTGTGCAGAGCGACCTCTGATGGAGGTCTTCTGCACCGTAGAGTGGACTGGGGCGGACTACTTTTTGCAGTTCCGCACCTCAGTCTGCTCCGGAACGACTGGAACTGGTCGTGCGGCATATTTTTAAAAATCTCTTTTTAGAGGTTTTTAAAAAGCACGGAGCATGCAACTCCGTGTCGCTCCATTGCTGCACTCCGGTGCAGATTTGCAGGCGCGCACTAGTGCATGCCTGCAGATCTGCCGGGGCTGGGCTTTAGGCTGACGAACTTCTCCTGTTGGTGGAGAGCTTCCACCAACTGGAAGCTGCCATTTTGGATGCTGGCGTGGTGCAGAGCGAAGAGCTCGCACTGCTCCTCATCCCAACGGACTCAACCGGACGCCGAAGAAATCCAGTGAGTCCCATTTACGTGCGGTTCCTTTCCCACATGCAGAAAGGGCCCATGTATTATATACTAATGTCAGTTTCCATATGGCTTCAGTGTTCATCTTATTCCTACCTGCTTTGCTCATTAGACTAGCAGTCCACCATCCATTTCCAAATTCCTGCATCTTCCTTGAGGTCAGTTGAGAGAATAATCATTGTGACGATGCCGCCTTCTGCTGTTTCACAAGATAAAGATTTTTTTTCTGAAAAGTTTTATAGATGTCATAGAAAATGGCAGGCTTTGATCCTTTTCCAGTCCATATGGATAGTGCATCTCATCATAATGAGACACATTTAGAAGAAATATTCAAAACATGAAAATGGAAAGAAAAAGTTGCCTCACAGTCAGTAGCTATTCTGCATACAAATTAATGTGAAAATTAAGATAAATCTTCAAGAAGTCTGGTTTACGGAAAGAGCTGGCATTCTTATTTTCATGCTTGGATCTGAGTGATTTGATACCTGTACAGTCGGCCCTCCACATTTGTGGGTTTGACATTCACAGACTTGATTATTTGAGAGTTTCTCCAACCCCTTGCCCCGCACAAGTGCTTCTTTTTTGGAGAAACCTTCTATCTTGGTGGCTCAATCGGGCCATGCAGCTCTTTAAAAACCCACCTCTGGTCTTCTTCCTTCTCCTCCACCAGCCACTGCTTGGCCAGCTAAAAGCTTGATTTCTCGGTACCACAAGCCCTCTCCCAAAGCCCTCCATACTGTCAACACCAAGGCCTGGAGAGCAGCCACGGGAGCCAGCTACAGGTCTCTTGCAGATAAGGCAGGGAATAAATTAAAGGGATTTACTTCAGCAGAACAGAACAGGAAAAATAGCAGTAAATACCGGCAGCAGGGAGACTCCCTGGCTGTTACGTCACAGCCAAGCGAGCACACAGTCAAAGTCTGTTTGAATGGAAAAGTTACCAAAGCTGGTCCGAGATCAAGAGGTGGCGACGTTCCAGCAGGTCGGGCAGCATTTCAGGAGGCCAAGCTGGGATCCACAACAAGCACTCCCCCCAGAATGGACGGTTGTGAGCCGACAAAAGACCCAAGGCTGAGTGATTGCTTTTATAGGCAGATCACTCCTCCAGGTGTTATCGCAGCTGGACCCTGATTGCCTGGTGTTTTCCATTTAAACGTTCTGACCTCCTGAGAGCACTCTTTTGCTCCCGATGCTGCTGGCAAGTAGGCACCCGCTCTTGAATCTCACTATCCGACTCTTCTGGCTTGGCTGGGTCTGGGGCAGCCCCTGGCTCTGCTGCTGGGACTACTGGGGCCAAGGGCTCTGTGCCTGGGGCAGCCTCGGGAGTGGGCTGTGCTGGTGCAGCAGGCTCCAGGGACTCTGGCTCAGACTTAGATCTTGTGTCCTGGAGTTCCAGGGTCCTGACACATACATCCAAGGAAGGAGATGGGCAAGAGAGAGGAAGTACAGTACACTCATTTCCTTTCCTTGACCTGGTTTATACTCTGGGTACCCATTCTCCCCACCTCTGTCTCAGCCCCCTTCCCAGAGATATTTGTGATTTTTCATTTTCGCGAGCCTAGCGAATTTGGAGGGCCAACTGTATATTTCTTTCAATGGTACAACACAAAGAGATAATATTTAAGTTCTGTATATTCTTTAGCAAAACAAATTCCTGTTGACCTGTCTTTTTGGTAGAAATAAACAACTGGGAAACAAAAACCACTTTTATATAAAACAACATTGTTACGAACTGATATGTTACCTGCATCTAACTCCACTGGGACTAAGCCATGTTAGTAAAGATCCCAGTGGAAGATGGGTTGTAGAATCATAGGTACTTACCTCCATTCCTGTTGGGAATATCAAGAGTTTCATGATATTAGGAACCAATGTTTCACTTAGTGGACAGAGTTATTCAGTAAATAATCAATTTTTCAGAGATAGGTCTATCCTCTTTATATCTGAACAAACATAAATGCTAAATTATAAGGAATTGATCTATTTATTGTGCCTGGTAGCCACATTGTAACTAGTACAAAACTGGAAGAATGTGAATGACAGGTGTCTATAAATTGTTGGATGAATAGGATTTGGTGTCTGGCCTTAATGGAGAAATGAGCATATAAAATAAAACACAGGCACACCACAAACCAATAGCAACTGTATAAGTGTATGATTTCTTTTTATTGATCATAGGAATCACTCAGATTTTATGTCTCCACTAGTAACTTGTATTTATTCCTTGGAAGATACTTTACATAGAATACAACTCTTAATGAAATAACATCCCCCTCCTTTTTTTGAGAATAACAGTGAACATATAATTTAATAACTTTCTGTCAGTTAATGCCAAAGCTCCTGTTCAGGTTTTTGTATTTGTTTGTTACAAAACTGCATCTTTGATATATTTTTCAGGAAATTAATAAAAAGTTATTTTTTTAAAAAAAGAATAACTCTACCGTTATTACAGTTTATTATTTTTAATGTCTTTTTTTTTAAAAAATGAATGTTTTTAAGAAATACAGAGACAGAACACTTACACATAACGTAACAGAAGCTAGGGACTTCCAAATGTTATTGTTTTTGGTTGATGTTACTTAATTATTAAAAATGCCATTGAAATCAATGAGACTCAGAAATCTGGATTGTGTCTTTTGTGCTTGATGGTGTTCTGGGAATGATTTTATTGGGTCTAGGGGTGAGTCAATTCCAACCTATTCACAATCCGTCAGCTGCCTCCTGCACTAAATTTCTGTGATACAACACAGCTACTTCCTATTTCTATTTTAAAGTAAGGGGTAAAGGCAGCAGTGTCTTGTTTGAAAGGAAAATTGCGTTTTTGGAGTGCTTTCGGGAGTATGATTCTCATTAACAAGGCATACACTCATCACTTACCTTATTTCATAATGAAAATGCTTTTTTGAACTCTGGCTGCTATGCTACTGAATTTTGCTTTTACATTACCTGTTGGAGTGGGGCACTGGAGTCTACAAAAATGAGAGGCTGTTGTTGCATAGATGCTCCTAAATATCCTAAAGGTATCAAATCCTGTCTGATCTTAGAAACTAAGCAGGGTGAGCCTTAGTTATTACTTGGATGGGAGACTGCCAATGAATACTAGCTGTTGTAGGCTATATTTCAGAAGAAGGAAGTGGCAAACTCACCTCCGAGTATTTCTTGCCTAAGAAAACCCCTTGAAATTCATGGGATTGCCATAATTTGACAGGCAACTTGAAGGTGCACAAACATACACACACACAATTGCATGGAACTTATAGATTATGTGCTCTCCCCCACACCCTGTGAGGGAAATCTTTTGTATCTATTGAAGCAATATATTTGTTTTTTATTGGACTTTTTTTTAGTTATCCATGAAAATCAGAAAAAAATAATTAATGTGGTACCGCTGAACACATTCATTCTTTATATATTTCTATATATTGATTTTGGCAAACTGTGAACAGATGTATTAAAAACAGTTTTAATGATTGCTGATTATGCTTAACATCCTTCAGTTGCTTAGCAGAAATGTTTTGATGCATGTTGATTTTAAAAATCTCTTTGCAAATATAAATTGAGTGCTGATACTTGATTACTTTTCTGTACCTGTTATAAAGAAAAATACTCACGATGGCAGCAGAATTCTTATCATATGCACACAACACAATTTGATGTTTCCATTAATAGTCACATGTTTAGTTCGTGAGATATGAAACAAATTCTTTCAGCCGAAATGTCTTCTATAGGAATTTGCTGACTACAGAATGAAAGGAGAGGGAAAAATTACAGTAGAGTATTTGAAGAATTTTTAGAACTGTATTCATGTAATGATGAAAAAAAGATGTTTTAGGTGCTTGATTTTTAAAATATTTTAAGATCAGTACAAGTAGTCTCCCAAAATAACAGATTAGAACTTACAGAAATAATAATACAAGAAAATAGGTCAGATCAGCTTTTTATTATGCTTCATTTTCTTTGCATTTTGTAGCACATAAGTGTTTGTAGCACTGGTGAAAGCATCAGTTAATATCTTTTAGGTTTAAATGGCTCCATTCAGAAGAAGTAAGCCAGGGAGATATTCCTTGTTTCCCTGCCAGAACTGATTCTCTTCTCAAATGGTTGGGTTGGGGTGGGGTGGGGGTTGGGGTGAAGGAACAAGACCAAGGAAGAAGAAAAAAAGAACAAAACCTAAAATGCTCAGAAGAGTGACCCAAATATCTATTAATCTGCCTGAGCATGTGCAGATGAATTAGTTTCTTTTTTTGCAGCACAATCTTATACATTCCTATTCAGAGTGTAAATTACATTAAGTGCAATAGTGCTTGTTCCAGAAATTACCTAGAATTGTAGACTTGATTATCTGTATATATTTGCCTAATACAGACCATCTAACTTGCTTATAATCTGTAATGCCACACTAGTAGGTCAGGCTCTTCAAGAAATAATAAATGTTTTAATGTTATATTATATAGGATTGAAAACTTAAAATAAGTATAAACTATGTACACTAAGTAAAAAGAATGTATACCTGTTGCATCCACCATCTTGAAAGACCAGAATGGTGAATGCCTAAGAGAGGGCTTTCTGAATAGCAGCACAATGGTTGTGGAACTGCCTCTCAGAGAACTCAGGACGGCTTTGTGCCGTTTGAACTTCTGAGGACCAGGCAATACAGGCCATTTCTGCACCAGGCTGTAATAGCGCTATTATTCCACTTGCAACATCCTATGGAATCCTGGGGTTTGTAGGCAAACCCCACGGTTCCTTAGGATGTTGCAAGGGGAATATGTTGGATAGAAATGCTGTGACATTTGCCCCAGTTAAAAATACTTTTGATGAGCATGTGAGGAAAACACCTGGGGAATGACTTATCAAGTCATGATGTAATCCCAAGGGGACAGTAAGGCTGAGTCATGGTAATATGAAATCTTGGCAAGGGGTTGCATCAGCCATTGTCCCTAGCTGATGAGCTATCAGCAGGTGTGTATATAAGAGGGGAGCTCAGACAGGTACCACTCTCTGACTCTTGGACTACTCTCTGACTCTCTCTGACGCTGAAACTCTCTCTGAGCAAACCTCTGCCTGATGCTGTGATGCTGAACCTATGACTGAGGATCTGCATATCCTGCTTGTACAGATGTGTATATATTGGAACTTGAAGAATAAAAGCCTCCCAAGTATTTTTGGATGAAAACACTGTTTGCTAGTGTTACTAACCAGTGGGTAGATTGGGGTCAGAGCTGATGCTATATGTTATACTCTGCTGCTACTCACGCTTGTTGCT
Source organism: Iguana delicatissima (assembly GCA_948472985.1). NCBI lineage: Eukaryota > Metazoa > Chordata > Lepidosauria > Squamata > Iguanidae > Iguana > Iguana delicatissima. Next base: position 1,510,924 of record CAOKZL010000170.1, on the reverse strand, counting down.
GTTTTGAGACTCTGCTGTATGTTTATTGCTTGTCTCTGAGTCACGTTTTTGTTCAGAGCACAGTGGTTCCAGGGAGGATTTTGTGCTATGTGCTGTAAAATCCATCTCCCTACAGAATAATAGTGCTATAACAGCCTAGTGCGGAAATGGCCACAGTTTGATATGGCCTTGGGTTTTAAAACCAGGATTCGCCTTTGTCTTAATTGTGTGCAAGTTTTTGAAACTAGTTTTAAAGAGATTTTGTTTGTTTTAAATAATGTTTTAATCTGTTTTTGTTTGTTTATTTCTACATTCTGCCTTGAAGGCCAGAGAAGGCTAAGAAGTAACAAATATTTTAATAAATACAATCCTCTACTCACTTACTTGGGAGCAAGAAAAGCTGAATACAGTTAGCTCTTCACATTCACTAGGGTTAGCAGCACAGGAGCCCTGCAAAAGTGGAAAAATTGCAAATATCAAAATGTGTGTGTCTTTGCAGGAAGGGGGTTGAGGCATGGCAGGGAGAGTGGGCACCCAGGGGCCAAACTGGCTCAGGGGAAGGAGAAGGAAAGGAGGTGGGTCAGCATGGTGCCTCTATACTTCCACTATCTTGTCCATCTCCTTCCTTGGGTATGGAGGCATCAAGAGAGGGTTTGTGGTGCTGAGAGACTAGGCTGCAAGCCATCCTTAGCTAGTCAGGCAGTGGAGGAGGAGGAGGACTAGAGAAAGGTTTTTAAAGAGCTGCATGAAATCAGAGATACTGAGAGGGAAAGTTCCCCCAGAAAAAGAAGCTTTTGAGGTGGTGGTGGGGGGGCAAGGGTTGGAGAAACTTGCAAATAATCAATTCTGTAAAAGTGAAACCCACAAATGTGGAGGGCTGATTGTATAATAGGACTTATATCTATGGAGATGACATATTTATGAGATTTTACTCTAAGAGGTCTCCCTCCTTCCACTCCCAATAATGAATAACATGAATGAATTCCCTTTAAACAGGAGCTTTCCCAGCTTTGTTGAAGAAACTCCAAGGCAGTTAGCTCTCTTATCACCATAAGGAATGATGCTTAATGTTCAAAAGTCAGGACCATCAGATCCACCATCTGACATTCAATGACCTCCTTTTTTTCTTGCTCATCAATTCACAATGAAGAAGATGATATTAGCTGATCTATCTTCTGATAGCTGTTTTTCCAGCAGCTCTATCTCTACTATCACAGTATGCTTAGGAAAGAATAGAGGTGAGAGTTTGAGGATGAAGAGAGTGAACTCAACCTGAGATATCAGACCTTTCAGGGTCCACAAAGATGGTAAAAAAAAACCCCAAAAGAGAAGTGACTGGAGATCTCCTCTTAGTTTTGAAAAAGGATATTTTGATTTTTTAAAAAATATATTTTTGGTGTGAGGAATAAATGTTTTGTAGTAGAAGGGGAGCCAGTATGGAGCATTCGTGTAGTGGTCTGTGTGCTGGACTATGACTCTTGAGACCAGGGTTCAATTCCTCACTTGGCGATGAAAGCCCACTAGGTGACCTTGGGTGCATCACGCATTCTCAGCCCCAGAAAACCCCATTATAGGTTCACTTTAGGGTTGCCATAAGTTGGAAATGACTTGAAGGCACACAACAACAACAACAACAACAACAACAACAACAACAACAACAACAACAACAACAACAACAACAACAGCAGCAGCAGCAGCAGCAGCAGCAACAGTAGAAGAGGAATGTTAATTATTCACAAGTGTGTGGCTATGGGTGGCATGAGGTCATTGCCCCCCAAATAAGAATTTTGTTGTCAAAATGAAATGAGAGGCACAGTGAACTTTTCCTTCATTACCCAAATATCTAGCATTTCTGAGAGTGAGACACTGAAAATCCTTCATAATAGAAATATTGTATTTGCTATACTGATATTCCCTTGCCTGCTCATTTCTTTAGATACCTAAACTAAGGTTTCAAGTTATTGAAATGCTAGAAGTTTGGGGACTGAAGGAATATTTAATTTGAAGGGGAAGAACTCTTATTTGGGGAGCAATGTCCCAAACAAGGAGCACCTCTGTGGTATATGTGTATATTCGTGTGTGTATATTTCATTTATGCGCCCCCCCCACTGGATTTGGGGGCAATTTGTATGAAGATGACATATCAGGCAAGAAACCTTCAAAATTTCAGAAGGATGGGTACAAGGATTAGGGAATTATGCAAAACAACTTTAAGCCTTTCTAATGATCTGCTCCTTTGGCACCAAGTCACAAAAAGTGCAGTATGACATAGGTGGATGTTGGATGTGAAACATACAGTGGCAGAGGCAGAAGAACTAGAACAGCCAACATTTTCCAAGCAAGCACCCAGTGTTGTATCCTTTTGAGTCGCAAAGACTCCACTTAAGGAGATGTAACATTTCTTGGCAGGAAAAACAGGGTTGGAAAAGTTAGAAGGAAAGGCTTAATAGATTTATAAATAATTTCTGGCCTTAAAATCACATTAATATTGGATGGAAGATATTTTTACCACATTGAATTGCCACTGTGTTTTAACAGTAGAAATCATAGGACTGTCAGAGAAGATGACACATAATAATATTCATCCTCACATGGTGCACTTGCAAGTGGCACATTTCATTGTTGGCTCCTTCAGAAGTATTCTTTTGAAGTTTAGAATAGTCTTCCCCAATCTGTCACCTTCCAGACGATACAAATTCCACAGTTGGCTGGGGGTGTTCAAATTTGTAGTCCAATACATCTGGAAAATCTCCATTTAGAGAAACCTGTCCTAAAGTGTGGTATTTAACAACCCGTCCGGTTAGGTTTTGCCAGTGATCCACTGCATCTTTTATCTCTCTTATGAAGAAGGATGGGAAGGAAATATTTACTGTTGGTGGTTGTTTTAGTCAAAATTTAGTATCTTGGCAGAGTGAGAAAACAATGTGAGGATTCTCAAATCCGCTCACAGAATCTTGCCTCCGGACCAAGATGGCAACTTTCCTTCTTAGCATACCTTTAATTTGTACCAAAAATATAGGGCTTTTCTGCACTACACTGTTATAGTGCTGTTATTCCACTTTCAACATCCTGTGCAATTCTGGGGTTTGTAATTTACTGAGGTCAAAGAGCTCTCTGGCTGAGAATTCTAAAAGCCCCTCCCTAAACTACAAATCCCAGGATTCCATAAGATAGAGCTTTCCAAACTTTTCGTGCTGATAATACTTTTTCGACATGCATCATTTCACAACACACTAATTCAGTTTTACTAGCAAATCAGAGGTTAAACTAACCCCTTATAAGAGATACGGGCACATACATAAATTGTAATAATGAAATGTATGAGGACACAATATATCTCATGAAGATCTTTCATTTATATTTTTAAAAATGTATGATTTATAAATAATAATATACATTTCCAAGGCTCATGTGAGAGGGCGTCATTCTTGGCCCAGGGAGGTGACACCTACACACTTCAGGTGACGCACCATTTGGAAAGCCCTGTCATAAGATGTTAAAAGTGGAATAATTGCACTATAACAGTGTAGTGTGGGAAGACCCATATTTAGCACAGATTCCTGTCTCTGTTCCAAACTGATAGCCCTTTAACCTTCTGAAACCAAGGGTATGTATGCAAGTATGTTTACTCACTCACTCTCACACATGTACATCCTAAGTATAAGAGGAGAAACTGAATGATCACAAAAGCACAAATAAACCATCCAGTCCCACAACTTTTATCACAAGACAGCAGTTATCAAATTTTCCAATACTGCAGATTTTACATTAAAGGTCAAAAATTGTACAAATTTTCCCTGAGATGGAAAAAGAAAAGAAAAGAGGGTTTGTCATCTTGTTCTACCTTTTTTTCTTATATTTTTATTGCATTCTGTGCAAGAATGAATCAAGTCAGGATTTACATCTCTAACTAAAAAAAGCAAAAACAAAACCCTGAAGTATCTTTCCACTGTAGTGTTTTCCCTGCAGTGCTTAGGGAGAATAGCAATTTCTGTGGACACATTAGCTGTGTCTCTGAATCCAAGTGGCTAATGAATCTTCAGGAGTGTTCAGATCTGGATTTTGTCCACTTTGGACAAAGCCTGCTTTGATCTGAATGTCTCCCAAACCAGCTCAATTGGTCTGAGAGTTATCAGAATCCTCAACACTTTCCTAGCAGAAATGGAACTACTGACCAGATTAAAACCTATGGGGAGCCAAATTCATAGGTATTCAAATGGATGCACTGAATGAGAAGAAGGCTTTAGGTTTTCTACTCTCTGATCTACACAGATATTTGCATGCAAATCATTTTACAGTCCATTGTTTTGCTCTCTTGACAGCTGTGTTTGTACACCTGCCTTCTCCTACGGTTTAATTGAATTTCTGTCCTGCCTTTGGATCAATGCACCTTGTACTCTATATTTTAGAGAATATTGCATTTGCTTTTCTAAGCAAACAGGTTTAGTTCTCATCTTCTTTCAGACATTCTTATATCAAGAGTTTCTTTTAAAACTTGACATATATAATTATCTGACTTCCCACCACACAATGATTTTCTTTCTTTAGGAAATGGGATTAATGATAAATATGTAGATAGCCATTGTGCCTCTGACTGATGTGAGAATCATTCATGCCACACCAACTTACTGATCTCATCTTGCAGTCCCTGCTCCATATGGTATCTAATTATTATTGTCACCAGGATATGATATCAATACTTTTAAAATATATTCCCTTTCTTTTTATTGATAACGGATTGTAATTACTGACTGAGTTTGCCTGAGGTGTCACAGAATGATGTGTTGTCTTATTTATATCTTACAGCTCAGATAGTACATTACAGAAACCTGCTCAGTCAGTCATGCACGTGGGAGCCAAATCATTAAGCAGCCAAAAAGAGTTTCTCTTTGATCAAGGTACTTTTACAGCATCACACACCTTGCCAGCAAGAGTAGTTAAGGTCAGCCTGTAAAACATTATGTAACTACATGTATCATCTTTCTGGGGATTACTCAGGAGAACAGTGAGTCCTCTCTGTCTTGCTGTGGTACATAGGGTGCAGTCACATGCACATTGCACTATGAAAAAACATCCAGCATTTCCACCTGAAGTTGAACACCATAGGGCCAACTCTAGGTTTGAGGGACCACAACCTTAATGCCCTGTCCCAGGAAGCCTCACCTGGAGTAAAGGAGACAAACAGTTGCAGAACTGGGGAAGTATAGGACAATGCACTAAGAGATGCACTGTTTAAATACTAAAATATATGCTAGGGCAGGCCAGAATTGACTGTGTGGTAAATTTAGACAAGATAAATTAACTTTCATAGTAATGGCAGTGGTGGTAATGAGATAATCGGGTTGGGCTGTGGCTGTTGCTTTCAAATTAAATGGTGTTACAAGCTGGATTGATCTGGTTGCTAACTTTGAGGCCTGGGAATATACCTACAAAGTATTGAATGTAACCTACACAGTATAGCATATAGGGTACCACATATAATACAGAAAGCTAGATATATTAGAATACGTGAATATGTATTATTGAGGCCTAGCAGCAGCTTAAGTCTAAGAAAAATGCTGACTCACATGTAAACAAGACTAAGAGATGAGAACTCCTGCTCTTCTATCAACATTAAGATGTGAGTAAATGCGGCTCATAATAATCTCCTAAAAGGTGTAATGGCTGATGCAATCAGTGTGGCAGGCAACTACAGACTCCAACTTTAGTAAGAGTGTCTAAGCATCTTTATTCAGATTGGATATTATAAAAGAGGCATAGTCAGCATGTTTGTTTTAATTTTCTCTGACTGGACAGCTGATAAGCTGGACATGGCTAGTCAGAGAATAAAAGGAGCCAAGAGACAGCTAGCAATTTCAGTTTCTCCCATATGAGGAAAGTGTTGGGAGATGATTTAAAGCACCAAGACGAAATTATCTCCGAAGCTGATGCTCTCTGGACACATTGCCTCAGAGGCAAACTTATATAGCAGAAACAGCAAAAGTGTGTGCAGCAGAGTACAACTACAACAAAAGACACATTATTGCTTTGACCACTCTACCTACAGATTAGTTACTCACAGACAAAGAGTGTGTCATCCAAAATATCTGGAGGCTTTAATCTTCTCAGTTGCAATAGGTACAATTATATACAGGATACGCAGATCAGTAGCAGAGACACAGGCAGAGATACTGGCAGACATAGATTCAAGCAAGCAGAGAGAGAGCAAGCATTCACACTTCTCTTTTATGCACACCTGCTTCAAGTCATCAGTCTCGGCCATTAACATGATGCAACACCTGGCCATGTTTGCAGTATCATGACTCAGCCCTTACTGCATGTCCCCTAGGAAATGTTTGGTCACTTGCTTAGTCATTCCCCAGGTGTTTCACATATTCATCAAAGGTATTTTCCAATGCAGCAAATGACATTGCATTTTTTATCCAACAGAAAGCACTATAATGTAGCTTCCAAACCACTCTGTCCCTGATAAGTGCTAAATTCCCCATGCTGAAAGATAGTATTGGTAAAGAAACATCTAGGGTATGCCTAGATATAAAATAGATATATGTCCGATTATGATTTTAATGGATGCCTGCAAATGCCTGGATGTAACAAATGCTGCTAGAGAGATAGCAATGTTCAAGAAGATTAACCCTTGGATGCTTGTTTGTTCGCAGATGCCTTTTCAGACATGTATATATTGTCAGCAGAAGATACAATATTCTTAAGTTATATTGTTTAAGATGCCTTTGTTCCCCTATGTGCTAACTGTTAAAAGCCTGTTAAAGAGAAGAAGAGAGATAAAGGTCCGGCCCTTATGAAAGACTTGCTATATATTGTAATGTAATAAATGTATGATGCCTTATGTATAATATGATGTAATGTGATGTAAGCCTTGTGTCCAGACATTGATATTCCTGTGTTTCTCTCCAAAGAAAATGTATGTGTTCGTCTATCTACGAATGCATATAATAAATGGCCTAAAAGATTGTCAAAGAGCCTGTTTATTTACCTATATAAATATCCCGAGATCCCACTGCTTAAGAATGCTTAAGTGGAGTGTTGATGTTAATTATACCTGTCTGGATTATACTGCCATCATGAGCTGGACCTAGATGGCCAGAAGGTGATAACAGGACCCCAGACAGAATCCAGGTTAGTTGACAAGTGACAAGGATAATTTATCCCTCAGCCTAAACAGATAGAAGTGGAGAATCATGCTAGTTTCAATGGACCAAGCTTTCAGCACCTTTAAGGTACTTGGGAACTCTTGCTATTTCATCAGATGACCTCAATGTGTGTGGTCAACCAAAGCCAAACTTGGATGCTGTAATGAAGATTCCCCTCCCCAAAAGCTGAATGTGTTTTCTCCAAGTTTCATTTGTCTACTGGAGGCTTATTTCTTATTAAGTATGTTTAGGACATGACACCCCTTCCCTTGTTGCCTGAAAATGCCTAAATACACAGTGATTTTTGTTGTGTTGGTTGCTTTCTTTTTTCATTTGCCTTGAAGTTGATGGTATGTATGTGCCCAATTGTGAATAGTAATCCCTGTAGCAAAATTCTGACAGGCAGGAACAAATGCATTCACAGTACACTCCCTTGTTTGTCCTTCCACCCTGGCATCAAATTATAATTCAATGTTCTGCAGAATCTTGGATTATTGCTTTTAAATACTCTTCTGGTCAATGCAATCAAAATGAACCTGAGTCTTATGCCACCTTAAATATGAACAGATTTTATTAAGCGTAGGCTTTTCTGAATTCCTTGATCCAGAGGAAGAGGTGAGAAATAAATAAATAAATAAATAAATAAATAAATAAATAAATAAATAAATAAATATTAAAAAGTGTGCTTCAGGCCATGAAATCTTACATCTGATATTACTTGTTTCTGTTTAAGATGCGGTGAAGTTCTGGTTGATTATTTTTTCATGGACCATCAAGCTACTAGTGCTTGTAAACAGCCTTGAGAACTGACTTATGATCTGCAAACCTGCATTATAGTTGTCATTTGTTATGGCAGGTCCACAGTTAGGATATTAGAAAATGTATATTTATTTTCATTAAGAATAGACACCCTGTTTTCCTCTTCCCCTGACTACCTGTATAAAGTTATTTACATGTTTTCTAATGTAAATAGAGTGTGTTCTTCCTATTCAGTTTTATGATGGACAAAAAGGAAGGTGCCTATGGATTATCATTTGCTTTCCAGATTGGCAGCCCTTTGTCTTTACAATACTTTGTGATTCCTTCCTAGGACAGAATCTATGAAGTGTCACTAGTCTTGAAAAAAGGCTCATCTGCTCATGTCATTGTTGGGCATAAGAAATCAGACTGTTTGGTACCTTTGTTAGTCAACCTTCACTGGTTACCAGCTCAGTGACACGCTGAGAAGAATGTTTTATGATCCGATTTCTGTTGTTTATTAGGTAGTTCATCAACTTCATTTTTGAAACTGATGGCTCAGAGCAAGCTCCTTTGCTCCTTGCAAACAGGAAGGGGTAGAGGATGGTGGCAAGTGTCATTTCTCTTTAAAGTGAGTTTGATGTGTATAGACTGTAGAATTTGCCCTCTTTCTTGTCTAATAACATATGGGAATTTCAGGGGTTTATGTGGTAACTTTTGATTTTTGTCCCCTGGCTCCAGTACTACCGGTTGTGGATAGATGGAAGGAAACTGGTGTTTGTCTACTTGTGCTAAGGCTCGGAGCAGGTTGTGCGTCTCTTGCTAGTTTTAGTTACCCAGACATCAGCCAGCTTAGTTTTCCATTGCAAAGATCTATTTAGCACTGTACCCACATTCTGAATCCATTGTGAAGAACTCTTGTTTCTTCCTCCCCTGAATGAACAGCAAAAAATAGTTGTTTAGATGCCATCCTTTATTATGAACTTCAAAGTAACACATTTAAAGTAACATTTTACTCATTAATTTTTTGAGTAATGTGAAAAGAGGAGCAACAATTTTGGTTTTGCTCAACAAGTACAGCTTACTTGCTACCAAAAAAAGAGGAATATTTGGGGGAGAAGGTGAAGTAGATGTTTAAGGCTATTTCAGGGGAAGTATGTGTGGGTTTTGAATAAATCAATAAATATGGTAGCAAGACATTATTTTACCTGTTACTCATGAGTATCAAGTCACAGTAAAGGAACGTCTAGCTACTGTAAATGGAAGTCTCCAGAGCCAGATGAACTACATTCAAGAATACTAAAGGAATTTGCAGATGTCATCTAAGAGCCACTGTCAACCTTTGAGAATTTTTGGAGAACATGAGATTGTCAGAACAAAAAAGAGGACCTGAGCAACCACTATCTAAGTCAACTTGAAGTTGATAGCAGGAAAAAATATTAAACAACCAGTTTGTGCACACTTAGAAAGGAATGCTGTAGTAAGAAGCAATATGGTTTCTCAAAAACCAGTCATGCCAAACTAATCTTATTTCTTTTTCACATAGTTACAGGGTTGGTGGATTGGAGAAGTGCTATAGATGTAGTATATTTTCATTTCTATAAGGCTTTTGACAAGGTACCCCATGATATTTTTCAGGCAAGCTGGTGAACTGTGTGCTAGCCAGTGCTACTATTCGGTGGATTCATAATTGGCTAATGGACTAAACTAACAGAGTGTTCACCAATGGCTGCTCTTTGTTCTGGAGAAAAGTGACTAATGAGGTGCCTCAGGTTCCATCCTGGAACTCGTTGTTTAAGATCTTCATAAATGACTTAGATGACAGAATAGCAGGCATGCTTATCAAATTTCCAGATGGCACTATTGTTGGGAGTGGCAACCTTTGCATGCCTAATGAAATGACTTAGTTTATTTCCATGTCTATTGTAAGCATAGAGAGATAGCCTAGAGAAAAAACTTCCTATTTGTTGGTTAACACCTCTTCCTCCAGCACATAGACATTCCTTGTTCTTTTGAAAAAGGTTCTCCGGCCATTTTGTCTCTCCCTTTTGTCTTCGCCATTTTGTCCTGAAAACATGCTCTGAGATCTCCTAACAGGGATCATTTTGTAGCAAGCATATGAGTGCTTTATTTTCTTCCTACCTACTTGAAGAATTGAACCTGTGTAGACTATGCACAAGATTTTGTGAGTAAACTCTTTTATATTTTTAACCAAACTGTTTTTGTGCTTATTTTGAGCTAGATTAAGTGTGTTTGGGGCGTAGTTAAAGAAGTGGGACTGGTGATCTGTTCAACTTCCGTTTTGTGCAATTACTAAAATACTCTGCTGATTGAGAGTCTCATTACCAAGGTCTCTCAATATTCAATTTTTTTTTTTAAATTTCCCCAACAGGTTATGGGGTCCCAGAACAGAACAGTTACCAGATTTTTCGGGTTTTAGTTATTTTTTTTGCTTTGTGTCTTTCTTGTGAAAGTGGCTGGTTTCTTCCCCTTCCCCCCTTTTTTGGAAACACACATCTAGCTAGAGACTTTTTACCTTTTACCTTTTTGGGAGCTGATTTCTCCTTTTGTTGGAATTGCTAACTAAAGCAAAAATGCTGCAAGCAGATTTAGCAGATTTAGACCTAGCTTCCAAACCCAGACTTGTGCGACTCTGCAATGAGAGCTATACAGAATGGAGACAAAAATTAAATTTAGCCTTTAATTATCATAATGTTCTGGATGCAATTGAAAAAGAAAAACCAAGTGGTGAATCTGCAGAACAATGGTTGAGAAAAGATGCTACAGCTCAGTATCTGATTGGTAACGCACTGGAGGCTAATCAGCTACTCTATGTAAGAGATTGCAAAACTGCAAATGAAATGCTAACTAAACTTAAAGAAGTGTATGGTCTTTCATATGAAAAGTCTCAGTCAATTTGGATGAGGGAACTTGTACAGCTTCGCCTTCATACTAAAGCAGGCTGTGAAGCTTATATCAGCAAACTGATTATAATTTTTGATAAGTTGAATTCCTGTGGATTCCAGTTTTCTGATAGACAAAAGGTTTGCTTCCTGACTGGAACTCTGGGATCAGAGTTCAATCCCTTCATCTATCTCTTACAAAACTTAAAAGGGCTAACCTTTAATGAAGCTTTGTCTAAACTACGAGAAGAATGCATTGACCAAGGGGCTCCCCTTTTGATCATACACAGAGACCAAGTGGATCAAATTACCTGGCCACTAAGAAGGGCAAACCCAAAGCTCCGCCTAGGGACCAATCAAAGCTCAATTGCTTTAACTGCAACAAAAAGAGTCACATTGCAAGAAACTGTACTCTTTCAAAAAAGCGCTCAGCCAATGGTAGCTCTCCAACTAAGAAATTTACAAGACAAAGGCAGCATGAAGTGGGTGAACCAAGCAAACAGTCTTATAGAGGAAATAATTTTCTTTTAATGGGGCAGACTCTGGCAGTTAATGACTACAAGCAGAAAAATAATGGTTGGATTATAGATTCTGGCTGTACCAATCACAGCACATTTTCTGATGCATATTTTGATAAAATGGATCCAGATGCAACAGGAAAGATTCAAGCTGCAAATGGTGAATCCATGCAGATCCTGGGATCAGGAAGCTGCACTTTAAACTGTCTATTGCCTAATGGCAAAGTTGCACAGAATGTAGCAAGTGATGTCTTGTTTGTTCCTGAATTACACTGCAACATGCTCAGTGTGTCTGCTTTAGATAAGAAAGGATTTGAAATACTTTTCAAACAAGGAAAATGCACAGTTACCAAAGATAATGTCCTTTTTGCAGAAGCATTTGAGAATAATGGTGTCTATGAGTTACATCTTTCAGCTCAACAAGCTAATGTTGCTAGAGCACAGATGAATGAGGACAGCCTTGACCTACGGCACAGACGTCTTGGACATCGCTATCCAAAGGTAGTTCTTGAACTACAGAACCAGAACTTGGCTACAGGAATCAAGGTGAATCAACAACACAATGAGAGTGCTACCAGGTGCGTAACTTGTGTTGAGCAAAAGTCAGTCAGACCCTCATTTCATCCAAGGACTGAAAAGAGAACCACTAAGGTACTGGATCTCATTCACAGTGATTTGTGTGGTCTATTTAATGTTCCTTCACTTGGTGGAAACAGATATGTTTTAATTTTTGTGGATGATTTTTCAAGGTATTGTGTTACTTATCTTCTGAAAGAGAAGAGTCAAGCCCAAGACATGCTACAGAAGTATGTTGTCATGGTGAGAACCAAGTTTGAGATGACACCTAAAGCTATCCAGACAGATGGCGCTGGTGAGTACATTTCACATCACACACAAGCTTTCCTGGAAGACCATGGCATTTTGCACAGGAGGAGTGTTCCTTACACTCCTGAGCAGAATGGGATTGCTGAAAGGAAACTGAGATCTCTCCTGGAGATGACAAAGTGCATGCTGGCAGATGCTCATCTTCCCAGTAAATTTTGGGGTGATGCCTTTATGACCGCAACGTATCTCCAGAATAGATTGCCAACAAAAGGCACCACACGAACACCATTTCAACTATGGCATGGCAGAGTACCAGACATGAAACACATTAGAACCTTTGGAAGTATTGCATATTCATACATACCACAACAGAAGCGACACAAACTAGATGCAAGAGCAGAGCAGACTATTCTAATTGGCTATGCTCCTGGAAGCAAAGGCTATAGAGTAATGAACTTAAAGACTGGTGAAGTTGCTACTAGGCATGTAGTTTACTTTGATGAACAAAACAGAGTTGATAAGAGAGGAACTTTCATAGACTTTCCAGATGAACAAGAGACTATCTTAGAATCACTGGAAGAAGAAGAGCAAAATGTTTAACCTCTCTTAGAAGTGCAAATGTTGCCTACATCTGAAATACCACAAGCAGCTACACAACCTGATTCTGAACAAAGGACTGAGATATATGCTGCAGAAAGCAAACTAAAGGCAGAGAGCAGTACACTAAGAGAAGGGGATGCAGATGGCTCTGACCTGAGCACTGGACCGGAGGATGCTGCAGAGACAGACCAGGTTCCCAGACGCTCAACGTGACCCAACAAAGGTGTACCAGCTCCACGCTTGTCCTACCTCGCAACATCAGTGTTACCAAATGAACCATCAAGCTTTGAAGAAATTGAGCAGATGCCTGCTGTTGTCAAACACAGTACCATAAGACTGCTTCTCAGTCTAGCTGCTTCCAAACAAATAGATGTCAGACACCTTGATGTGAAAACTGCTTTCTTACATGGAGAAATAACAGAGGAACCGTACATGCAACAACTTACAGGCTTTGTAGACCAGAAGCAACCACATCTGGTTTGCAAGCTGAACAAAGGTTTGTATGGACTTAAACAGGCTGCTAGAGTCTGGAATGAGAAACTAGACACAATGTTGAAACAATTAGGCTTTAAGCAAGGAGAAGCGGATCAGTGTCTATACACCAGAACCAAAGAAGGTTATTCAACTTTTATCCTGACCTATGTTGATGATTTGATTATAGCCACCAACAGAAATAAAGACTACTCAGAAGTTGTACATCACTTGAACAAAGAAGTGGAATTGAAAGAGTTAGGAGATGCAAGATTCTATTTGGGCATGGAGATTCAAAGAGAACAAGATGAATCTTTTCTACTAAATCAAAAACAAAAGATTGCTGAACTTTTAGAAAGTTTAGGACTCCAAGATGCCTATACTGTAGCAATGCCCATGACCACAGATTTTCTTAAAAATACTGAAGAAAGTGATGCTTTACCAGATAATAGTCTCTACAGAACAGCAATAGGAAAACTTTTGTACCTATCTACCAACCCAAGACCTAATATTGCATCTGCTGTAGGGATTCTGAGCAGGAAAGTTAGCTCACCCACAAAGAAAGATTGGACTGGAGTAAAGGGTGGCTAGATACTTAAAAGGGACTATTAACTTTAAATTGAAGCTACCAGCTAGTAGCAATCCAAAGTTAGTATGCTACACTGATGCAGATTGGGTTGGTGATACTGCAGATTATCACAGTGATTTCCTATTTTTGTGTGGAGATGGACCTATTTCATGGGGCAGCCACAAGCAGAGTGTGGTGGCTCTATCCTCTACAGAAGCAGAGTATATTTCAGCATCAGAAGCATGTAGAGAATTACTATGGCTTGATCAATTGTTGTCTGATTTTGGAATAAATGAAGAAAAACCAATTCAAGTTATGGAAGACAACCAGAGCTGTATTAAACTTTCTCAAACAGAGAAGATGACACCACGCAGCAAGCACATAGGAACAAGATACCACAAAGTACGAGAGCTCACAGAGAATGGAATGATCAAGATGATCTACTGTCCAACCACTGAGATGGTAGCTGATATCCTAACCAAACCTCTACCAAGAGACGGCTTTGAGAACCTGCGAGTCAAGATGGGACTTCAGGGGTGCATGCACGGTTGAGAAGGGGTGTTGGGAGTGGCAACCTTTGCATGCCTGATGAAATGACTTAGTTTATTTGCATGTCTATTGTAAGCATAGAGAGATAGCCTAGAGAGATAACTTCCTGTTTGTTGGTTAATACCTCTTCCTCCAGCACGTAGACATTCCTTGTTCTTTTGAAAAAGGTTCTCCGGCCATTTTTGTCCTGAAAACATGCTCTGAGATCTCCTAACAGGGATCATTTTGTAGCAAGCATATGAGTGCTTTATTTTCTTCCTACCTACTTGAAGAATTGAACCTATGTAGACTATGCACAAGATTTTGTGAGTAAACTCTTTTATATTTTTAACCAAACTGTTTTTGTGCTTATTTTGAGCTAGATTAAGTGTGTTTGGGGTGTAGTTAAACAAGTGGGACTGGCGATCTGTTCAACTTCAGTTTTGTGCAATTACTAAAATACTCTGCTGATTGAGAGTCTCATTACCAAGGTCTCTCAATATTCAATTTTTTTTTTAATTTCCCTAACTATATTATGAGTGGAGGTAGTGAATATCCCAGAGGACATGATAAGAATTCAAAATGACTTTGACAAATTGGAGAGCTGAGCCAAAATACAAATAGATTTCAACAGGGATAAATGTAAGGTGCTGCATCTAAACAGGAAAAGGAAATGCACAAATATAGGATGGGTGACACCTAGCTTGAAGGAAGGACATGTAAAAAGGATATGGAGTCTTAGAGACCACACACTAAGCATACGTCAACAGTGTGATGGAGTGACCAAAATAGCCAATTCCATTCTGGATTGCATCAACAGGAATATGGTGTCTAGACCAAGGGAAGTAATGAAGGCACTGTATTCTGCTTTGGTAAACCTCACCTGGAATATTATGTCCAGTTCATTGAAATATATTGACAAGCTGGCACATGCCCAGTGAAGAATGACTAAAATGATCAAAGGTCTAAAAACCAAGCCTTATGAAGAATGACTTTGGGAGCTGGTATGTTTAGTTTGGAGTAGCTTGGGAAGTGACATGACAGTTATCTCTAAGTATCTGTAGGGATGTCAGCTTGTTTTCTCCTGCTCCAAAGACCAGAACATGACTCAGAAATTCCACTTAACCACTAGGAAGAACTTCTTCACTGTTAAGAGCTATTTGACAGTGGAATGGACTGTCTCAGTAGGTGGTAGATTCTCCATTTTAGTAGTCTTCAAACAGAGGGTGGATGGTTATCTCAGAGAAGGTATTTTGTTGTATATTCCTGCATGGCAGGGAGTTGGATTAAATGACTCTTGTGATCACTTCCAACTCTAAGATTCTATGACTCTGCATGTTACTCATATCTAATGACTATTGAATCTGACTCTAAGGCCATTTCCACACTATACTGTTATAGTGCTATTATTCCACTTTCAACATCCTTGGGGGAATTCTGAGGTTTGTAGTTTATTGAGGCCAAAGAGCTCTCTGGCTGAGAATTCTAAATGCCACTCCCTAAACTGCAAATCCCAGGATTCCATAGGATGTTGAAAGTGGAATAATAGTACTATAACAGGATAGTGTCCAAGTGGCCATATTTTTTCAGACTGAGAGGAAGACAAAGACAACCCCTCTTGAACAAATTCTGCCAAGAAAATCCTGCCATAGGTTTGCCTTAGGGGTGGCATGAGTAGGAAAGAATTTGAAGGCACACAACAAGAAAAAGAACTATACATACAGAGACACACATGGCAAATTCTTATCAAAAGTTAACTTAAGTCAAATTCTGAATCATTTGCATTCATCAAATTCAATAGTTACCACTATTCTCTCCTATGTAGTTGTTAAAGAGAGTGTAACAGAAAAAAAAAGTGGCAACAATAACATCTCTTAAGTAAACTGCAGGAAAACACCTCTTTTGTCAGTCACCCCCTTCCTTTCTCCAGCATAGCAGCCACTCCAAGGTTTGGCTGTGATTTTTTTTTCCTAAAAAAAAAAGAAAAAAGGAGGGAGTCTCCTGCTATGGGGGAAAGTAATTAAAAGCACTGGCTTGGAAGAGCTGCTACTGCTGCAGACACCCCTTTCTTGTATATTTCTCCACCCTTGATATGAGGCAAATGCTCCTGTAGAAAGGAAGGCCATTTCCGCACGGGGTATTTGAAACGGTGCAGTCCGTCCTCCCGGGAGGACGTCTGCACCTGGGAGCAGACTGGGTCCGGACTATTTAGCGTAGATCCGCACCTCAGCCCGCTCCGGAATGACCCCAAGTGGTCGTCCAGTGTGCTTTTGAAAAACCTATTTCTTTCGGTTTTTCAAAAGCACGGAGCGCGCCAGAGCGAGCCTGCTCCCTTGTGCAGATTTGCAGGCTTGCACCAATGCGATCTGCGATCTGCCGGGGGCGGGCTTTAGGCTGGCGAGCTTTAGCGGTTGGTCGAGACCCTCTGCCAACCGGAAGCCACCATTTTCGACACCGGAGCAGTGCAGAGCGACAAGCACGCACTGCTCCAGAGCAGCCTGGACTGGACCGGGGAGCCATAAGATCCAGTAAGTAGCGGCACGGGGTGATTCCTTCGCCCCGTGCGGAAATGGCCAAAGAGACAGCTGGAGTCTGAGTTTAAAAAAGAGACTTAAAGAAAAAGGAGTGAGAAAACAAAGTTGCCTCTTCTGTACCCTTGGAGTCTCACTACTGCCTACGTTACCATACACATTCTTGGGGACACTGCCAGGAAATGTTGTATAAACCATGACTATTGATGCACACATATACCTTGAGACTTTCTATTTATCACGTTTCAGATTTTTTTTAAAAAAATAAACCTCATTGGATGGATGGGAATAAAAATTTGTAGCTGATGGACTGAATGCTGGATTAGGATTCCAGACCAGGATTCAAATCTCTGTAGCTATGAAAATCTACTGGGTGACTGGGCAAGTCACACTCTCTCAATGGCCTCAAAGGAAGGCAATGGCAACTTCTTTGGAATAAATCTTGCTGAGTAAGTGCTATGATAGGATTGCCATAAAGTTGAGTTGACTGAAAGCATGCAACAACAAAGCCCAGGAAAACAGAAATGTTAACTGGAGATATATATATGAGGTCTGTCCTGTTTTTTTCGGTGAGGTTTGTCCTGTTTTTAATTCTAAATTAAAACATAAATGCAATGAACTTTAGTTAAAATGAGTCTGTAGTTTTTTACCATCAATGTTCATTTCTGACTGATTTTCAGTTGATAGTTGTGATAAGAAGAGAAAGGGGATAGTCTTGAGAAATATAGAGATTCTACTGTAAATCTCCTTTTTTCTTTTCTTTTTGTCTCCATTTTTTAAAGCACCAGTCCTAATCAGATCTGACCTGTGCTTCACATAGCTCTATTTTAACATCAATATTAGAAACTGCTGATGAAGATTTAAAACAGTAGGCCTAGTTAGGCTGGGCATTTTAATTAAGGTCATAGAGAGTTGAAAACATGCTACCTAAACAGAGGTTAATTTTCCTTTCATGTACTTCAGCTTTTTAGTTTCATAAATTATTGATTCCTCCACCTATTAGTCATGGCACATTAAGAAACTCCTATGCAAATGACTCACCTACCTTACTTTTCATGGCAGTGAAACAAACAGTTCCAGGTTGTGTAGTTAGGTGGGTTTAGCTTAACAATTCGGGCTTACAGATGGAGGGCTTAAAGTGCTACTAATCAGAAGACATATGTAAATTAAAACAAAATACAGCTACAAACAGTCATAGTAAAAAGGTAAAAATAACTCAGTACACATCCCTACTGAAAACAGCACTCATTTCGAACAGTTTTAAAACATTGAAAACAACAATAAACAGTAAAAGTGTGGTCTACAGAGATCAGAGGCAGAGCACAGGTTTTGCCTGCAGGAGCCAGTCTGTGGCAGCTGCAGTCTTAAGCATCAGGTATCTATCAAGTCCAGTTTCCTCTGCACACGTCTTATTTGAACTGTACAATTAAAAGGGGGTGGCTAAGAAGGAGGAGAAGAAGGATGAGGAGGAGGAAGAGGAAGAGGAAGAGATACTTATATAGGTAGAAAAGCAGAATGGGAATAGGGAGAGAGAGGGAAAGGCAACACAGAAAACAAAAACAGAGGATGAGTTTCAGGGAAGTTTCTCAGTTTCCAAGATGCTCACATTAAGTGAATAATATGCTAAAGGTATTCATTGCAGCTCACCTCAAAAATATTATATAATAATTGTATATTACACTATGCAAATGGCCTATGGCTAAAGCATTATAATAATAAAGTAAAGTAAAGTAAAGTAAAGTAAAGTAAAGTAAAGTAAAGTAAAGTAAAGTAAAGTAAAGTAAAGTAAAGTAAAGTAAAGTAAAAGTATATTACACAATTATCTGCAGTAAGGTCTTTAGTGACATCTTGCCCTCTGTTGATTATGTTCTGGACTGATTTCTATTGTCTATTATTGTATAATAGTCTGAACATAATTTGGATTGATTTCTATTGTACAATAATAGACAATAGAAATCAGTCTAGAACATAGTCAATAGAGGATGAGATCTTACTGAAGATAGTCATAGTGTATCTCTCCCCACTAGATTCAAAGCACATTTGTTTCATACAAGTCCATGGGTGGGGAGGGGCACCTCCCTGTCAGGCTTAAAAGGCCACTCTGAGAAGACCCAATACATTATATGATAGTGGTATTTTGTATAATAATGTGCAATAGAAAGTAGTCCAGAACTGTTGGGTAGCCCTCCATATTTCAGTTATGGGACATGTAGTAGGAGTTAATTAGCAGCTTGCTTGTAACAAGGTATGAGAACCAGAGACCGTTAGATAAACAAAGCTAGAAATGTAGTGATAAGTGCTGCCAAGCTGAAATCAGAACTCCAAGCTCTCTTGTGGGCAGGATGGGAAACTCTTTGCTTTTGATGTTTGGATTTTGCTAATTACCTTCAGTTCGCTCACTGAAGTCCGGTATTATGTATCACACTCCTAATAAATAGTGTATTTGCACTGTTACATTTGTGTGTGTGAATTCGGTTCCTGACAAGAACATAATAAATAGAAAAGTTACACATTAGCCCTCCTGCAAGACTTCTATATGCACCCATTCCATATAGAGGAAAGTCTGAAAGGGCCCTGGCTGTTTGAAGGTCTTTGTCTTCTGCTAAATAAATAAATCACTCCTCTCTACCCTCAGTCTTCCTCTTTAATTCTTTCCCCAAATTAATAATTCTTCTGATCCACAAGCCTTTCTGACTTACCAGAAAGTTTTCTCTCATTTACCTTCCATGTTCCCTGATGTGTTCACAAAGAAATAACACAGATTAGTCTGCCAAACACCACAGCATGACGGCAGGGCCATGTGACATATTTTGTCTGACCTTTCTTGTTTTAGTGAATGAGACAGATGGAGAGGTACCCACCATAAGGAATTTTCATTCATTCGCAGAAGTATGTTTTTAAACTTCACTTCAGCATGAATTGGGGAGTCTAAAAAGGTAAAGTCATGTTCATATTTAATAAACTAATAACTTAAGTCAATTCCAGCCTCTGCTCCTCTCCACTCCACTTAACAGAAGCAGACTGGATGGGTATTCAAATTTTATTTCAACACTGGGAGCAGGCTATGTCTTCAATTACCCTTGGAAGCAGCAGGCAAATTAAGGGAGAAAAGACAGGCTGGGTGGCATAGAGAACTCTGTCTTCTAGCAGAGAAGAACACATTGCTGTTCAGTCATGAGAATGCAGTGGCTTCTGGACCCCCTTCAGCTACCTCCCTCTGCCTAATGATAGCTTTTTTTTCTTGGCCACACAAGCCCAACCTCAGTAGGTTTCCAT
Source organism: Iguana delicatissima (assembly GCA_948472985.1). Taxonomy (NCBI): domain Eukaryota; kingdom Metazoa; phylum Chordata; class Lepidosauria; order Squamata; family Iguanidae; genus Iguana; species Iguana delicatissima. The sequence goes on along the minus strand of CAOKZL010000170.1, from coordinate 1,490,836 downwards.
GACCAATCTGGGAATCTAGCCTTGGTTCAGCACTCACCGGCTCTCCAAGTGCAAAAGAAAAGAAATGAGGCAGGAGAACTACAGGGTAGATTTCTTTACACATGGTTGTGATTCTAGAAGCCCCCACATGGCTGTTTGAATGTAAAAAGCAGGCCTTGGGTTAATTTTCTCAGATGCTCTCAAATGAGGCAACCATCTCTGCAGCAACTATCTCCCTGCATTTTAATTTTCATCAATGTTTGACCAAAGGTGGATAATATCTTCTAGTTTGTGTTGTTCTATGGAAATCAGTAACAGACAGCCACCTTTGCTGCTAATGCACATAGGGAGAAAACTCATACACCAGACCTCTAGGCTACAATTCAAGATCAATTAAGCTGGAGAAATTGCTCCACTGAAAGTAATGATACTTCCAAGTACTTTGGCTTAATTGAGTCCTGTTCTGGCCATTGTTCCTCCAATCAGTGCAATCATTCCAATGAATGTTCACACATGACCTTTGTGTAGATTTAGCATTTTAATTACAGGGAATGATAGGACTTCCTCAAAGGAGTAGATCAACCTTTAGTATGGCCTTTTTCTTTTACAGGTATTTCATCCCTTTTGTATTGTCCCAGTTCGTTAAACTTGCAATGAAAGATGAAGCAGTGGCTGGAAGAGGTACCGATGCACACAGAAAGCTGCTTCTAGCTGAGGTAATCAGCTTATCCGCTTTGAGCTGTGGCAGTAAATTTTAATTTATATCTCCCCCTGTGGTACTGAGGCATTGATTTTCATTTGGGAGATAATATTATTCTGTTGAGGAATTGGCTCCTTGCTTCATGGAACCACACTAAACCAATGTCGAAAGTTAAAACTGCAGCCAAAGTTATAAAACATTTTCTAAGTAGAAGTGTCACATTTGTTTCTGACAAACACATAGTAAAACACATAGTTAAAAAAAAGTGCTAAAGTGTCTGAGTGAGGGAACATTTCAACAAGCTGTAGTGAAAGACCAGCAGGCTGAACTCTCCTATGAATAGAAAAAAATGTATTGAAGAAAAATCAAGTTATCACTTAAGATTTTCTGTGTGATCGATAACTCATGCCCACACTGTTGAAGCAATTGTTTGATGTTTTACATTGGCAATGTAACAACTGAAAACCTAAACAAACAAACAGGTCTTTTTTCTTCTTCTGAATAGAGCGATAACTTATTTGAGTGTGGCTGACAAGTCAAAATGAACATGTTGCAGTGACAATTGTGCATAGGTGGCTTGGTGTCTGTCAACAAGTAGATACAATTCTGTGTCAGGGCAAGTTTTGTTCACATTTTCCCCATTTTTTTGTGTTAATAATAGGCTGTGGACTTTTTTTTAAAGTCCACTTTTTAAAGAAGTGCACAGTACACATTCTTGCACATCCCTACACAAAGAATGACTTTCCAAATAAGTCAAAGGTGGCTGTCCAGCAGTGATTGCAATAAAGATGTTGTTGGATTTCAGCTCTCATAATCGCTAGCCAGTATACCCAATGCTAAGGGGAAAATAGACCCTGCAATTTAACAACCTCTAGCCCATAGGGTTCCAGATCTGCCATAAGTAGAAAACCTCCTGAGGAATCTTTATTTTTTCTTTCTGTACTCTGTTTTTCAATATTATCAAAACTTAAGCCAGGAAAGGGCAACAGGGGCCCTTTCCTCAGCTTACCTTTGAGCCAGTGGCGGCAGCAGCTCTTCCAGGAGAAGACTGTGATGGAGCACTCCCCTCTGCACTGGCTGCCTGTGGGAACCAAGAAGCCCAATGGCCACGGTTGTTCCTTCCACGGTGCAGCTGGATACCACTCCAGGCCCTGGGGAAGAGAGTGCAGCCACTATGCTTCTAGGACCTCCAAAGTGAAGGTAAGGGTTGGAGGATGGTGCAATCATTGGTCATTTATGGGGAAAACCTGTCAATGATTTGCAGCATGATTGTGCTGCCTAGGGATGGGAGAAGGACAGCTCTGGGATGACATGCATAAGTGTTGTCCCAGCCTCATTCTCCTCTTGTCCCCATGGCCGGTTGGGTCCATCACATGGAAAGGGCCAGGGATTTGGGCTAAGGGAGCCATAATGCTCCCCAGGAGATTTTGGACAGCTACTTTTCTCTGCACCCCCCAAAAATTCAACTCTTTGTCTCAAAATGCTCTCTGTGGGTATTTTTGCTATGCTTTGTCTCATTTTTTGGTCCAGAAGAGGTCACTTTAAAAAAATAACAAGACACCAATTGTTTCCACCAAAGACACAGATACATATTCTTTGCTCCCCTTTTTCACCTGCATTTCTTCTCCCCCAACATATACTCTCTCTTCATATACAGAAAAAGAAACCTCCTTCCTTGATCACATTGATATGCCCATCATGATTACTTTCCCTATCCTGCCAAACAACTGTTGGGAGTAGAGTTGTAACATGATTGTGCTGGAGGGCTTCAGTGCCTGACCACAGAGCATGCCAGATAAAATGCTGAATACAGTGGAGTAGCTATGGAGGTATTGTAGTAACTTAATACCTCAGCTGAACAGTTTAGGCATCCAAAGAAAAGGGAGCAGGCAAAGACAGCTAGGGAATGTAAGCACAGTGAACATGAGAGTTGTAGGTGTGAACAATATTCAGCATCTCACTCTGCAGTGCTAGCAGTTTGGAGCCTGAAGGAAAATTGCATCTGGAGGGAAAAATTATTATTTTAGTCACAAAGCTTTCTTTTTGCCCCACCTCACAGCTACACCCCTGACTGTAAAAGTGCATTATCTAGTGTGTTCTGTGGTTGCTTTCAGATTGTAACTCCCAGAGTATCTACTAGAAGGTAGCTCATCATTTCCTTTCAAAGGCTCCAGCATAGAGTGAGTTAGTTGGTCTGTATGATACTCTACCTGGAGTGATCTATGGTTGGGCTTTGTACTTCTCCCCATGTAACTCATACTCCAATCATTATCATCATCATCATCATTTTTATTTATTTATACCCTGCCTTTCTTCCAACAGTGGGACTCAAGGCTGCTAGCAAGATTAAAATAGAACAAATTAAAACATCCATGAAAGTATCAAATTTATGAAAGAATTAAACAATTTATGAAGTTAAAATAATTACCTGTTTAAAATATTAATATTAACAACATTAAATACATTAAAAACATGAAAACTATACCACTTTAAAAGCATCATAATGTCATGAGCTTACATCCAGTGAATTTAACCTTTTGTGAACCTTTTGAAAGGACAGCAGGAATCAGGCTCTCCTGGTCTCTCTAGGGAGGGAGTCTGGGAGCAGAGAAGCCTTGGCATGAATGCTGAAGTCCCCAAGCATCACAAACCACGGAGACTCCAACACGTCCTCAAGACCACCCTGGCTTGCCTATGCTGTGCTTACCTAAGTTGGATAGAATGAAGATCAGAGATGCTTTCCCACAGTGCTGGCTGCAGGCTGCCATGTCAGTGAATAGTGAATCTGCTCCAGATATTAGGTTGGACATCTGTTTTGGGGAGAGGGTTCAGCACTTTGGATAGCTTTTTAAAATTTTTGTCCCAAACCCCAGATTGAATTCAATATTCCACTGATATCTGAGCCACTAACTGTCACTGCTTTTCTACATGCCTGTAATGATAATGGCAGGAAAGAATCATGATGGCGCGAATTTGGAGAGGACAGCTAGACATGTGAGTTGTGGTTGACTTGTGGTCTCAGATGGACAAACCTTAGCATTGGTTGGTACATAGATACAGCTTGTAATATCTATTAGCTTCTTCCTCAGTTGCAATGGATCTGAAATGCAGGAGGAATGGAGGGCCAGACAGTTTGCAGTGTAGACCTCTTATTCTCTGTTTGCTGGAACAGGGAATTGATGCCTGCAGAATCACTAACTAGTGAGTGGCACTGCAGCTACTAGCTTAGCGTGTGTTTGGTGACACAATGGATTGATATCATTGCATCTGACCTTATAAAGCTGCTCATTCTCAACTAAAGGCAACTAACTTGCAGGCATGAACCAGTTTCTGAACTGCAGACTTATGCACCAAATGTTTTTTATGTATATTTCTCTATTTTTCTAGCAATTTTCTTCAAAATTTAAGATTGCCAGTGGTTCCTCAGCACTGCTTTGCATGTATGTGAGTGCTGTTATAATACAGTAAAATACAAGCCACCACAATATTCCCTGTTGTGAATGCAAAGGCACACATTGACATCACAGAGGAAAACAGGTGAATGAAGATCTCAGATTGCCTGCTGTGAAAGTTTTACTTGTTTTTTTACTTCATTCATAAATATTTTACTGAGAGTCATACAACTTCCCTTGTATATTTGCCAAAGAGTCCACAGGATTTTTCAGTTCTGCCCACATTGTAATCACTCATAGAGAAGGAGCTCAACCATAACATTTTGTAATTAAGATTAATGCATGGTTGTAAGAACTTCAGTGCTTGCAGGACTTTAGAAATCTATTAATTTCTTATTAGTTGCAGCATAATGATTAAACCTTTTAAAAGCAAGGCAAAATAAACCGCTGAACCTAACTTTGTGAAAGACCTAGCATGTGCTGTTCATTTAAGCACTTTCAGTGATTTAATTATATTTGATCCCATAATCCTTTCACTGAGTTGGAAATTCAGACGTTTCATTTAGATTTAAGTGATGGTTAATGAGGGCAGAGGAATATCTTTTGTGGTGCACAACTTGTGAATAATGCAAACTATAACTCATCTCTCTCTGAGCAAAGAAAACTGAACCAAATCTCACTAAGAGCGTGGTCTCATTACAGAGGTTAAGTGAGCAACACAGAGGAAATTATCAAGTTCTTGTTGCACACAGAGCAAGACAGCCTGTGTGAGCTGGCCAGATTTCCCCAGTTTTAGAATGGAAGAAGGAGGAGCCCAATTCACAACACACATTTGGATTTCTTTCAGCAGTTTTATATCACTGTATTCATCGTGATCTGGGCCTCATTCTTTCACTTACATTTCTTTTCTGCTCATCTTCCAAGAGCTCAGGATGGCAGGCAAACAGAAAAAATTACCCCCCCATGTGTTTTATGCTTCTCTTCTATCAGGCAGCATTCTGTGATCATTGAGAATGCTCTTCTGTTTTGGGTATTCCTCTTTCTTCTTTCTTCTCTTCAGCCCCTTTGTACTTTTCCAAACATTGGGAATCCCTCAAACCTGCTAATATCTCTCTCTCATTTCCACATGGTCTCAAGACTCCCTTGCAGAACTGTCATTGTTATTAGTGTATAGTATATCTATTACACACACCTTGTCACAACCCTGTGATATGTGGTCAACTTTGAGGGCTGAGTTGGCCCAAATATTGAGGTTTATGATGATCTGGAATTTAAACTTAGGTTTATTAAGCTCGGGTCCAACATAATAACACATTCTGGAATAATAACACTATAACAGTGTAGTGGAAATGGCCTTTCTCCCTCTATCCCTAGGCCTTTCCGCACTATACTGTTACAGTGCTATTATTCCACTCTCAAAATCCTGTGGAATTTTGGGGTTAGTAGTTTACTGGGGCCAAAGAGCTCTCTGGCTGAGAATTCTAAATACCTCTCCTGCAACTGCAAACCCCAGGATTCCATAGGTTGTTGAAACTGGAATAATAGCACTATAACAGTGTAGGGTAGAAAGGTCCTTTCTCTCTCTCTCTCTCTCTCTCTCTCTCTCTCACACACACACACACACACACACACACAAAATTGTTAGGAAGTATAAGTGAGATGCTGCTGCTGTTGCATTCATGTTCTGCTTGTGAGCTTCCCAACTGTTTTGGCCAATGTGTAAACATAATGCTGGAGTAGCTAAATCTCTGAGCTGATCCAACATCACTGTTCTTATGAGGTCGGGAGATTTATTAGAGTTTTCCTTTAGAGAGTGTTTGCACCACTCTGTGTTTTGCAAATGTCATGACTTCTACTGAAATGAATCCATCTAATATCTAAGATCAATATCAGTAGCACTTCTGTTTGGCCTGTTGTCATGAACTACTAATGCCCTTCCTTCTGTGACCCTTTTCCTTTGACACCAAATGAAATTCTCAGTTCCTTCAGTTGACTCTGCCAAAACATTTTCCATACTGTTTACCACTTGTATCTGGTTTACCAAATGGAAGACCTGAAAGTGTCAAATAATTTTAACTGAAGTAAGATGTCACTAGAAAAACAATTTCATGTTCTGAAAGAGTACAAACATACCGTATTTTCCGGCGTATAAGACGACTTTTTAACCCAAGAAAATCTTCTCAAAAGTCGGGGGTCGTCTTATACACCGGGTGTCGCTGAAACTTCGCTCGCTTGCTCGCTCACTCGCTCGGCTAGTGTGCTGCAGCTGCTGCTGCCTCCCAGCGCTGCCCAGAGGACATCCTCCCAGGAAGGAGGAGGAGGGATATTAAAAGGGGGGAGGGAGGGAGGGAGGGAGCAGCTCAAGTTTGCTCAAAAGTCCAGCGGGGCTGGCAGGAAGCGCCTGGGGCTGGCGAGGCTGCCCCTTTTTGCAAGGATGTGAGCCCGGTGCTTGGCTGCTGGCTCCTCCGGAGCGATGGCGAGGGAGGAGGAGAGGAGAGGCTCTCAGCAGCACGCCCCCCCCCGAGAATGAGAGCCGGGCAGCCTTTCTGGTTCCTCCACCGCTTCCTTGTTCGCCAGGCTCTTGTAAGATAAACATGTAGAGTTTCAGCTGGAACACGGCTGGTTTGGAAAGTCTGACCTTTCTAGCCATTTGAATTTACTTAATACCTCTCTCTGTAGCCGAAGGGTAATGATTGTTGATTAACATTGCCTAAAGCAGATGGAGAGACGTCAGGCTTTGTAAGATCTGCTTGTTTTTCCCCAGACCCTTGGGGGTCTACCACCCAGAGACAGGCATAGAGTAGTGGCTTGTGCTGCCATGTGCTCATTTTAGGAATTCCTAATGAAAGATGCGCAATAATATATATATATACACACACATATATTTTAAATCCCACCAAGAGGCATTCCAGGGCGCCGGCTCCACTTTCCCTCCCTCTGGACAACTCATTCGCAGTGACTGGGGCATCCGAGTTTCCTGGATCGGGCGAGCCTATCAGCAGCCGCGGAGGGAGGGAGGCTGGCCAGAGTTGCTCCTGTTGCTAGGCAGAGGACCGCCGGGAAGGAGGAGGAGGAGAGGACGACGGGGGTGGAGCCAGCGCTGCGAAAAGGGCCATAGAGCAGCGCTGTGCCCAGAAAAACACGCCTCTTTCACCCACCTGGCCCGCCCTTATATCCTATTACCGTACCTCCTTCTCTGCCTCTCAGATTCACTGCAGTCCTCAAGAGGGAGATCTATCACTTTGATAGTCTTGGAGACAGAGAGGGCTGGGCAGGCAGGGAGGGCTGACCAGTCCAAGCAGGCTTTGATACAACAACCAGCCAATTGCCAGTAAGGTACATCGGGCTGGTTGTTGTATACTGGGTACCACATACACTACAGCACCAGTATCATCACCTGTTCATACAATGTAGCACCAGTACATACAGTACAGTATACAAATGTCCAACAGTCAAAACCCCATCATGGCTCCACCAGCAAGAAGAAAGAAATATGAAGCCAGTTTCAAACTTAAAGTTGTAAGCTTTGCCATGGAATATAATAACTGCGCTGCTGCAAGACAATATGGAGTAACAGAAAAGATGGTTCGGTACTGGAAAGCAAATGAAAAAGCATTAAAGAGTATGCCAAGGGGTAAGTGTGCATTAAGAAGAGGCACCCCACATTGGCCAGAACTCGAAAAACATGTGGCAGACATGGTGAATGAGCATCGCCAAAATGGTTATGTAGTGACACGAAATCAAATACGTTTGTTTGCACTTCAGTGGGCCAAATCTAACCCAGATCACAGCAACAAATTTAAGGCCACTGTATCCTGGTGTACTAGATTCATGGCAAGGCATAATATGGTACTGAGGCAAAAGACAAAAATTGCCCAAAAATTACCTGCAGATCTTGATAACAAACTAAATAGTTTCCATCGATACGTAATAAAACAGCGCACTAAACATGGCTATGCGTTAAGTAGTATCGGAAATATGGATGAAACTCCAATGAATTTTGACATGGTTGGAAATAAAACTGTCCATCAAAAAGGTGAAAAAACAATTTTACTTAAAACAACAGGACATGAGAAGTCCAGTTTTACAGTGGTACTAGGCTGCACAGCTGATGGTGCCAAACTGAGACCAATGATTATTTTTAAAAGAAAAACAATGCCAAAACTCAAGTTTCCTGTTGGTTGTTTTGTACATGTGAATGAAAAAGGCTGGATGGATGAAGAAGGGGTAAAGCTATGGCTTGATAATGTATGGAGCAGGCGACCAGGTGGACTTATTCAAAACGCAGTCTACTGGTGTGGGATATGTTCAGGGCTCATTTAACTCCCAGCACCAAGCAAAGGCTTGCAAGACTAAACACAGATGCGGCAGTTATTCCTGCAGGATTGACATCGTTGGTACAGCCACTGGATGTGTGCCTAAACAAGCCATTTAAAGATCGCATTCGAGAACAGTGGAATGAATGGATGGTTAGCGGTGAAAAGTCATTCACAAAAGGAGGAAACATGCGTGCTCCACAGTTGGATGTTTTGTGCAAGTTTGTCATAAAAGCCTGGAATGATATTGATGCAGAAAAAGTAATCAAGTCTTTCAAGAAGTGTGGCATATCAAATTCATTAGATGGTATGGAGGACGACTACTTGTGGCAAGATGAAGAGGAAGCCGAAGCTGAGACCACACCATCTGATACGGAATTTGATCCATACGATGACTGCCTTACAAATGTATCACAAGATGTCATTGATGTACTTATGACATCAGATGACGAACAGGAGGATTTTGAAGGCTTTTAAAGGGAAGCTGTCGTGCCAGCAAAACCTGTAAAAATACTGTAGCTTGCTAACTGGCCAGGGACTTGCCCAGCACTTGCTCTCTCTCTATAGTTTGTTATCTTCCTCCTATCATCATCAGTTCCAGTTTGGTTGACAGCTTAGAAAACAAACAGCATGGCAGCTCCCATGGGTTTATTGTCTTATCCTTCCTTTCAGCTTTAGAGTGAATTAGGAAAAGTTTAATCCACTTGCACTATTTTATGTTTACATGTTTGATGACAAACAGCCTTATGTTTATAAGTGACAGTTTTCCTGCTAAGTACCTGCATGTCATAAGCATTTGAATTAAAATTACCATATTGAAATCAAATCTGATGTTTTTTTTATTTTTTATTTGGTGTGCTTTGGAAGAGGGGTAGTCTTATACGGTGAGTATATCCCAAACTCTATATTTTAACTGGAAAAGTTGGGGTCGTCTTATATGCCCAGTCGTCTTATACGCTGGAAAATACGGTATGTATAAAGGAAACTTGCATGAACAATTGGACAAGATAATGAGGGATAAAGGCATGCATCTAACTGAATAAGATAATGTTCTTATTTTATTCAGGGCATTTTCCAATGAGATGAGTAATTTACTATCCTTTGTCAAGTCTTCTCAATCAGTTCTCTAATTACAATTTCTTTCCTTGAAAACTGCCCCCTTTCACTTTCCCTGTCTCTGGATCTTCATTTCCAAACAACTTATGGGAACTTTCTTGCTCCTATTTCTCCCCCATCAACTAAGTTGGTATTTCTTGAAATAAACCTTTTAGACCTGTTAATCTTTATAACCTCCTGCTTTCTTGATAGCTTTTAAACCTTTCCTAAATTTTTCACCTTCCTGCTTTCTGGGTGAAAATTCCTGACTTTTACATCTGAACTGAATTTTTCACCTCTAGCCTATTAATAGGCAAGTATTTTAATCTCTAAACCGTGGATAAGCAACAAATTTAATAATCTGTCACCATTGCTGGCTAATGGGAATGGTAGTCTTTAATCTTCTAAAGATGGTAAGTTCTCTACCTCTGTCTTAAATATTGATCTTTTGGCTGAAATCATCTAAAATGAAGCACACAGAAAATAATAATAATATCATTAATAATAACATAAAAGCAAAATAAATGCAAAATGGTGGATAGTTCTCTTCTTTACACTTGTCATTGGTAAAATTCAGCTCCGCCTATACAAGGAATTATTATTGTCATTGTGTGCCTTCAAGTCATTTCTGACTTATGGTGACCCTAAGGTGATCCTATCACAGGGTTTTCTGGGGCTGAGAGTGTGTGATACACGAAGAGCACTCAGTGGGTTTCCATGGCCTAGCAGGGAACTGAACTCTTATCTCTAAGGTCTAGTCCAATGCTTGAACCATTACCCCACACTGGCTCTCTATAAGGAATAGGGACGTCTGAATAACAATGACATGATTGTAAAATTATATCCCTCAAGAAACCTTCCAGTCTTGTTTAGGTAGCCTTTGAAAATCTTTTTCTTCTTTCATATTCTTAGAGCTTTATTTTATGCTGGGTTTTCGATTAGACTTTTGCTGATATATTGCAATTCATAGATATTGTTTATATTGTTTGATAGCAGGTAGTTTCAAGTTCTTTTTTAAACATTGATTTGTCTATTCTTTTTCAGTTTTTTGAGGGAAAATATACATTTTTAAACAGTGGGATAAAATATTTTAAATGAACAAATAGGTACTGTAATGTTGAAAGTGTTAAGATATGAACAAACAGGAATTTCCAAAGCCAACAAAATAATTATAGATTTACATTAAAGGAAACATAAAGTTGATATATGCTTATCTTCTTTGCATCATCATTGTCATCATCTGGCAAACAGACAAATCACTGGAATAATGATATTAAGTCTTTCTTTATTATACCTTAAAATATTTATTTTGTCCTTATTTCTGATACAGCTTCTCTGATTAAGTCTATCAGACAATATTCTGTAAATTGTTAAATGAGATCTGAGACCTAGTGTCTCAAACCATATGTCTCTAAAAGAGAAGAGGGTATTGAAGGTACTGGATATAAATATAAATGTTGCAATAATATCTAAAAATAGTGGACAGATTTCTCAAAATCAGCTATTTTTTTAATTAGAAATCAGAGTTAGGGATCCTACTCTCAAGGTACACATTAGTAATAATGATTATTTCCTAGAAGAGGAGAGTGCTCAAGTCCCTACTCAGAATACTTTCAAATTAAAGTTCATTCAGCTAAAAGGGTTACTTCCTCGTGGGCAGAATTAGAGGAAATTTCCCATTACTGAGATATGCTAAGCTGCCTTTTGGGCAGGCAGCCAACTTTTTAAAAGGCATTACAGGCTTATCTCAGAAAATGTGTATTCCTCAGTAATAACTCAGGGAGGCCTTTCCATTCCTTGAAGATTTGGTTAGAATCCCTCTTCACATCTTCATTGTTTTGATAGAGCTATCCAATTGCATTGAATGAGTTAGGGTAAGGAGAAAATGGAGTTTCACATGATTGTCTGCCTCATGAGAGCAATTCACTTTGCACAGCCACCTTTTCTGAAACCTGAGCCTCACTGTCTCTTAATGATTTGTTGTTATATTACAAGTGTCTCTGGAGCCACGTTGGCTAAAGCCTTGAGAAAAAAGAAAAGAACTGGGCAGAAATGGGTAGTGGCTGCATGATCTTACTAAACATTAAATGGCTTTTAAAATGAAAAGGTTAAAAAAGGCCAGAAAAAAGGCAAATGAACCACAGAAATGGAATCCCACTGAGAAAAAAAAAAAATTATTCTTTAAACAGAAAGGTCAGATCACTTATTGTATGTGTCTCGTTCCAAATGGCAACATAGTCCTAGCAGGTTACATATTCACATATTATGGGACTGAATTTTAGCAGTTTTTTCAAATGAAGTGTCTATTTTTTTTTGTGGAGGGGGGCATGATTTCCTGCCTCTGGCCTATCTGTGTATAGATGTTCTGTATCTTGCAAGGGGATCTGGGAAATGGTCTTTGCTTCCACTCTCTTAGTCCAATGTATTCAAGAGATTCCCTGATCTATAGGAGGGACTTTGGAGTTGAAGGCAGGGTAGAGAGGTAAATTTGGTTAGCAATTTTTATTTTCATACCAGTCATTAGATGTGCACACCAGAATATGCTGTTGCAGTTATTTGCTGTCAAGTCTGCTTCGACCTAGGTGCCCCTATGGGTAAAAGACCACTATGAACTCTGATCATCAGTAGCTCTGCTCAGGTCTTGGAAACTCAGAGCTGAGGATTCCTTTATTTTTAACTGAAAAAAATGGTTTTGTATCCACAAAAGCTCAGGCAAAAATAAAAACCAGTTAGTCTTAAAGGTGCCACCACATTTCTTTTTTTCCTCCTCTTTCCTTCCTCCTTTTTATACATCGAAATGGGAAATACAATGCCATAGATGATTCTGGCTAAATGCCTTTTACTTTTAAGATCCTGTTATGAGACAATCCAAAATGAAGGTAATTAGGGTAGACTAACTGAATTAACAGAAAGCACAGTATTGTACTTTTAAATATTGTACGCTGCTTTGGATTCTGTACTAGGAGAAGGATGGTATAATAAAATAAATAAATAAATAAATAAATGAATGAATGAATGAATGAATGAATGCACGCATGCACGTACACATACATACATACATATTTATATCCTTATTTATCAAATTATTATTAAGTCAGCGGGTTTATTCTAGTGGGGGCTAACAATAGAAAATGATCCAGAGTTTATGAGACCTAACTCTGATTGGACTCTTAGATGACCTGAAGAACAGATAATTCTAATTCAATTATTTTGATATATTATAGCAGAGGTGCTATGAAACTCTTATTCTGTATTGCCAGAGTGCCTAAGAAATAATGTGAGAACATTTGGTCATTTATTTCCTGAACTATAGCAGTGATCTCTTTGCCCCATATCCAATTTCTTCCTTTCAGTCAGGGCTACACATCATCAACATCATCATCATTATTTATATCTCACTTTCTACCCTACATTGGAACTCAAAATGGCTTACATATTAAAACAATAAAATTAAAATAGGATTTAAACTGCAAAAGAATTAAAAGAGATTAAAACACAATTAAAATTAAAGCAGTACAGCATCCCCTAACCCATTCTTTAAAAATGGTCTGTATTAAAGTGCCTGCCTGAATAAAAAGGTCTTTGCATGCTGCTGGAAGGACAACAAGAAGGGGGCCATTCTGGTTTCCCTGGGAATGGAGTTCCAGAGTCTAGGGACAATGACTGAGAAGGCCCTCTCTTGCATCCCCACCAACCGTTCTTGCAATGGTAGTGGGACTGACAAGACCTCTCCTGATGATCTTAGAGCCTGGGGCAGTTCATACAGGAAAATATCATCTGTCAAATAGTCTGGACCTGAACCATATGGAGTTTTATAGGGTATAATTAGAACTTTGAATTGTGCCTGGAAACAAACTGGCAGTCAGTCGAGTTGTTTCAACAGGGGTATGGTATGGTCTCTAAATTCAGCCCCAGTTAAATTTGCTGCACCTCTTTGAACCAGCTGAAGCTTCTGAACACTCTTCAAAGGCAGGCCCAAATGGAGTGCATTACAGTACTCCAAACAGGATGTAACTAAGGGATATGCCACTGTAGCCAGATCTGGTGTCTCAAGGAATGGGTCCAATTTGCACGCACACACATGTTAATGCATTTCAGCTAACGGGCAAGACATTCATGCCTTTTCATTGCTCTGAAGTACTGCCATTGTCCTCTCTCCCTCCTGTCTCAGTCTATGAGTCTATGATAACATAAACTCAATGGTATGATTTGTCTGAATTCCACACTTACCTGCTGACATTTCTTTTGATCATGGTTTCTATCCCACAGTATCTACTGTTCCAGTGCGTAAGTTGGCAATCTCCACAAACATAGCAAACCTCTCAGTTGGCTCCCATCTGTGAGAAGAAGTCAGTTTGGTCTCATCAAATGCATGGTTATTGTTAGAGAAGACACAAATGTTCATGTTTGCAGTTAGCATGCTTGTGAATCATTCACATCACTCTCAGTTAACAGGTTTTACCCTTTACCAAGTACTTATTTAACCAGTCTCCTTTAACCACAAAAGATAGTGGTTTACACTTGCAATTGTTAAGTGGGCGGAAGCTTGTAATTTGCCTCAAAGCTGAGAAAAACAAGAGAAAGTAACATTTTCTGGTACCACCTGTCACTCAATCCATGCTCTGACAAGCACTCTTGTGAGAACTTAATAGTACTTTGCATATAAAGTGAAGTCAGTGTTCTCTCTTCTTACATCTGCATTTCACACACTTTAAGGGTTTTATTATTATTATTTTTTTACTAGAATCTACAATATTTTAGCTTAGGTCATGGCAAGTGGGCAAACACAACGGAGGCCAATATTTGTCCCCACAGCCGACTGCAGGCTTGCTTTTTCAGTTAGACATCAGCTGAAAAAGTGACCTTGAAATAATGGAAAGTCACTTCCAGCTTGAAAGTCACTTCCACTTCCAGGTATTTGGGGCCCTCCTCTTCCTCCTCCTCTATTTATATAGTGCCATCATTGTATATGGCACTTTACAAGTAAAAGAACAACAAAATAGTTCCCTGACCTCAGGCTTACGATCTGATTAAGACAGTGGTTCTCAACCTGTGGGTCCCCAGATGTTTTTGGACTTCAGCTCCCAGAAGCCCTGAGAATTGACCATAGTGGCTGGGGCTTCTGGGAGCTGAAGTCCACAAACATCTGGGGACCCACAGGTTGAGAACCACTGGATTAAGACATGACACAAAGGAAAAGGGAGTGGCAGTTGTGGGATGAGATTACGGCCAGCAGATACTGCCTCTTCTTCCCTCCCTCTGAAGTCACAGCAGCGGCAGTTGGGATGCACTGAAGGTTATTCATCTGTTTCTGAACCTGGGGATGATGCAGCTGTGCCTGCCTCTTCCCCCCGCATGAGACCACAGCAGTGACAGTTGGTATGGATGGAGTTTTGTGGACTAGGGGGAGTTTTACTGCATTTTGCTGCTTCAGGTGGCATTTTAGCCATTTTATGAGGGATTTTCAATTTTTAAAACTTTTTGGAAGGGAACCAGGAGGCATAGAAAGAGTTGGAGCCTGCATGCAACTCAAGGGCTCCACTTTCCCCACTGCTGGCCTCAGATTTGGGTTTCTTTTAAAACGTCATGGGATCAAGAAGTGTATTCTTGTGATATCCTTCTTACCAAATTACATTGTTTCCATGATATCCGCACATGCCATTGCAATGGCTCCTTCAGATGGTAATAGCTAATTGCTTCTAGATTTAAAAACAAGCAAATAAAGTAACCAGCCTTCCATGAAACTGATGATAGGAAATATATCCTCCGGTCTTAAACTCACTTAGCCTTACTGCCCTTGGAATGTGAGTTGATGTGTTGGAGCATGCTCCTGCTATATCAAATTCTTGCAAATCTAAGTGATTGCCATACCATATTTTGGTGTGAATCACATTGCAAATCAATAGAGGTAATGGCAAACTGGATTTAATTTATATAATTATTTTGTATAATTTATATAACATCACTCTGCTCTCCAACACTAATGCAACACCATAATATAGATCACAAAGGAAAAATATCCCTTCTCAGCGTGCAGAACATGGGTAATAAAAAACAGTCTAAATGAATTATAGTTGAAAGCATTATCCGTGAATCTGACCTAAAATATTTAGTATCTGTGAGAATTTAAATACCTGCTGGAGTAATGAGTTAATGTGTGTATATGTTTACTGCCTTAGTTTCTAGCACTTGATAAATGGCCTTATTTAATTTTTAATTCCAGACACAGAGCAAAAAGTATGATTTTGGAATATTTCTTTACCCTCCTCATCACCAATAAAGCAATTTCACACTTTTCTGAATTTCAAAGAGACCCTATACTTGGAAGTGTTAATTAACCCAAATCACTGGTAAGAGGCAGTGAAAAACAGCATATGAAATGCATTTTTAATTCATGACTTTGGATTGAAAGTGTAGGAATATCTATTATATGGCATTACATGATAGCCTATTATATAGACTACAATTGATGCTTAGAACCTTTGAATTTTTAAAAGATGGGACCACAAAAACTTATATCTACTTTGGGGAACAGAACACTGTAATAGAACCATTGAACAATAAAAGACCTGTTCATGCATACACCTCTGTGCTGAACCTGTTTTAATATTATCTGAATAGGGATTAAGTGAAAAGGGGCATTAGAATAGACATTCAGAAAAAGACTTGACATTACATGTGTGTTTATCCCAGATTGCAGTCTGCATAGCAACACTTTCTTAATATCCTGTATTTTGCCACTTTCAGAATGATTAGAACCTGAAAATATATTTGAGACTTGAGGTTGCTGCTTCTATAACTTCAGCTGGGTTAGCAGAAACAGATAAATTTTCATCTTATGTAACTGTACATTAGATAATTAAGGAAAGCCAAATTTAAACTTAATCCAGGCAAGACAGAGGTGCTCTTGGGCAGTTGAAAGGCAAATCAGCGAATGAGAATTCATCCTGCACTGGATAAAGCTATTCTTTTCCTCAACCCCCACCCCCCAAAAGGCAGATTCACAGTTTAGGTGTATTTCTGGGGCCCTTTTCCACTACACAGTTATAGCACTGTGATTCTGTGTTTACTGCCAGGGCAACGTTCTGTGGAATTTGCAGTCTGGGGACTGATATTTAGAATTCCCAGCCAGAGAGCGCTAGTGCCTAGAACTACAAGCCCAAGTGTTCCATACAATACAGTGATAGAAGTTAATGTGGAATCACAGTGCCTTAAGAGTGTAGTGTGAAAAGCCCCTAGATTTATTTCTGAAACTGGATTCCCAGGTTTTGACACAGCTAGGAGGATTTCAGCACAATTAAAAGTAGTATGCAAGTTGCATCCATTCCCGGGGGTGTTGGATCTTGCCATGGTGACACATACATACCTAAGTTATATCTTGTTTGGATTACTGTAACTCACTCTACAGTGGGGTTGCCTTTGAAAAGTGTTTGGAAACTCATCTGCTTCAGAATGTTGCAAAGACTTTCAGACACTGCAGACAGAATGCTGCTAGCAGCAGCAGAGAACAAGGAGCACACAATTCCCTTTTACAGCAGCTCCACTAGCTACTAGTCTTGTTTTTTGTTGAAAGCCCTGGTGGTATAGTGGTTAAATGTGGGTACTGCAGCCACAACATTGTGAATTTGATCCTGCAGGGCTCCAGGTTGACTCAGCCTTCTATCCTTCTGTGGGTTGGTAAAATGAATACCCAGCTTGTTGGGGCAATTAGCTAAATACATTGTAAACCACTTAGGGAGTGCTTCGCACTGGTAAGCAGTATAGAAATTGTGGCTATTTCTGTCCACAATTCAAGGTGATGGTTATAACTTGTAAAGTCCTATATGGCTTGGGTTCCATTGCTTGAAGGACTGGATCTCTCCATATATTTTAAGATCTCCAGAGGAGGGCTTTCTTTCAGTCTCATCAGCTTCAGGTGTATGATGAGGGACATGGGCCACTCCTAAACTATGGAATGCTCTTCTCAGGATGATTATGCTAATCCCCTTGCTGTAGTCCTTGTGCCAGCAGGACTTTTTTTTAAAAAAAGAAAATAATGAAGGCTTTTAACAATTAACTGGATCTAAATGAACGTAATGGACTTTTAACATTTGAATACGTTTATTAAGTGGTGTTTAAAAGTGTTTCAGCTGGTGCTTTAAATAAATATATAGTTTTATATTCATAATTTCTGTTCATTACATGTTTTAATATGATCTAAATCAGTTGGAGACCAGGGTTTGATTCCCCACTCAGCCATGGAAACCCATTGGGTGACCTTGGGTGTGTCACACACTCTCAGTCCCCAAAAAACCCTGTGATAGGTTTGCCTTAGGGTCACTATAAGTCAAAGACAACTTGAAGGCACGCAACAACAACAGCAAACCAGTGCTTTCCAAATTGACTGATGGGGTGGGGATTAGCAATTATTTTTCTTGTGTGTTTCAGTGACCAGTACCATATTTGTACCTATTGGCTACAATTGTTCCCCCCCACATGGAAATTCATCAGGGACCAACAGGCAATGACTTGTGGGCTGGCACAGGTTCCTGGACCACAAATTTGTGTAGCACTGATATAAACTGCCAACCTTGGAATAATAGTAAAATACATTGAAATATACAGCATTGACTCTGAAGAGCATCTAGGAAAGAATACATTATTAGGCTTAATTAACAATTCTCAATTTCCTGGATAAAAACTGCCCTTAAAAAAACACAGTTTACCTTTTTGGTCTTTTAGTTGTTACAGGGCAGAAGCTGTCGTTTACTTGCTAGCTAGATGTTATGGGAGTAAAATATGAAAGTATGTCAGAGAACCAAAGAAAGTTCAAATAAGTGAAGTCATTGTCAAAGACTAGATCAGAACTTTCAGACATGAACAGCAAAGCCTCTGGTGCACTTCACATAATTTTTACAGATCTGTATTCCTCTTGGCTACTGAATTTACTTGTTCTACATCCGTGAACAGTAAATAAATTGGTAAGAGCCCTATCGCAAACGTTTCTCCCAGGAAATTCTTTCTCCAAATAAATTTATGAGCATCCTTCATTGCCAGGGAGACAAAAGACTTGCTGTTAGGCAAAGAGTTAAAGTGAAGTAAAAAAATGAACATCAGTTGTCCAAACTAAGCTACATAAAGAATTGAGAGCAGCCTCCAAGTTAAGGACAGCAACACCGCTTGGCAGGCCACAAAGAGATCTAACGCTGAAGATGTTCTAAAGAGGTTTTAAAATTAGGGAACCATATGGGAATGCCATTTAAAAACCGGATTGCATTTTTTTCTTTAAACACCTTAAAAGCTACAGAGACAAACCTACCCTTTAAGTAGTAAAATTACTACACTTGTGCTATGTTCTATTCCCTGTGTGACTTCATAGGATTTACATCAAGTGGACAAATGGAATCAAATCCCCATGAGTCACCTTGTTCTAGTCTCTGATTGTCAAGAGATTGTTGATCAGCAGGTTGGCCTGAGAATAATTTTTCTCATAGAAAATACTATAATCTTAGTTTGCAGATAATTAATGGTTAATGTTAGTTTAATTTTCAAGTAGCAGTTTTAATACCAAGGCTCATGTATTAAACTGCATTATTTCCATAAAAATATAAAAAAAAATGCAGAACTCTTATGCAGGGATGAGAAGACAAATCTGTTGTTGTCATTTGCCATCAAGTTAGCTTTGACTTATGGGAACCCTATGAATAAGAGCCCCAGTTATCAACAGCCCTGCTTAGGTCTTGCAAGCTAAGGGCTGTGCATTTCTTTATTGAATCACTCCACCTTTAGTACAGGCTTCTTCTTCCCTTACTGCCTTCCCCTTTGCTAAGGATTATTATCTTTTCCTGTGAGTCACACTATCTAATTATATGTCTAAAGTATGATGATCTCAGTTTAGAACAGGGGTGGGCAAAGTGTGGCCCACAGGCCACATGCAGACCTGGGGCCATTTTTATAGGTCCCAAGCCAGCTGGGGGAATGTAAAATTTTGTTGCAATTGTTTTTTCAAAATAAAAAAAAATGTTTTGTTCCAAAATGCCCCCTAAAGCCTTCTAGGAATCAAACAAAATATTTAGAATTTTGAGAATTTTTTTTTCATTTTTTGTCTCCAAATGACTTCTAGAAGATGTAGGGGCATTTTCGCCATGTTTTGGGCCCAACAGAGGCCTTTTTTGAAACAGGAAGTGAATAGGAAGAGACTTCTGCTCATTTCCTGTTGCTAAAAAAAGGCTCTCATGGGCCTGAAATGGTCTGGAAAGCCCCCTAATGCTGAAAATGACCCCCACTTTCCCCCTAGTGAGCACTTGGAAGCAAAAGTAATTAGAGGTTTATTTTGTCAGAGTAAGTGTGGTAGGGGTGTGGTCTTCCAAGGTCTCCTGGGGGCTTTTGTGGCTCCCTACCGGTCCACAAATTGCTCACCTCTGTTTACAAGGCAATGCCTGCTCCAAAAGGTGGTAGAGTGGCCAAAATAAAATAGTGAAGGTTCTAGTGGTTCTCAACCTGTGGGTCCTCAGATGTTTGTGGACTTCAGCTCCCAGAAACCCCAGCCACTATGGTCAATGCTCAGGGCTTCTGGGAGCTGAAGTCCACAAACATCTGGGGACCCACAGGTTGAGAACCACTAGAACAAGAGTGAGGTATATTTCCTTGGACAGATAGGCTTTTGTTGCTGCAGCACCCTCAGGCAATGGTATTTGGGTATACTGTTAGAATCAAAACCACATCAAATCTCTTATCAGTATCATACTGACCTAATTTACTCTAGAAACATAATAAGAAAACTGTGTCACAAGCCAAATCTAAACCAATAAATGCTGCTAAAATCTGAATCTTTATTTTTTTTTCAAAAATATTTATCTACCAGATAGAACCAATACCGAACAGTGAAATAAAGTCAAGTGGCCATCCTTGAAATCTGAAATATAGTGGTCAGTAAATCAGCTCTTCAGCTTTATGTTCTCAATAATGAATAATAAGCTTACAGGGTGACAGCTGGAAGGTCATCTTTGAGATCCCTCTTGAAACAGGGACAATGAAGGTCAGATTGCTGGGATTTTACATAATTTGTTAATCAAAGGGAGAGGGAAGTAGCCAACAGAGGAGCACAATAGCCAATAGTACTTTTTAGTATTTCATAAGGAATATCATCTCTGTTTTTAAATGAAACAGCAAGTGCTTCACTTCATTACCATTAACCAAGGGCCATTCTGGACCTTTTGGGAATGAATATAATTGCTCCAAAGTGTTTCTCTTTGGCAGTCACTGGACTGTGACATTCAAACCACCCCAGTAATTGGACATCACATCCAAAGCAGAGATGCTCTGAAGTACTGAAGTTACAGGAAACAGACCTTCAAATCAGCAAGTTCCATTATTCATAAATTGCCACCTTATTTTTACGATTTAACAAATACTTACAGGTCTTCCTTAGAACACAGGAGGAAGAAAGATTAAAAATGTTGCCACTGTTAGCGTAATAATTATTTTATATCTGGTATACTTTCCTAAGGTTCCAGTGGTAGTTGAGATCTACTGAACCTGGTGGCTGAATCACCAGAGGTGGAATCAACTAAACCTTCTTTGCCACCCACCCATCTCTGTTATAAGGATTGCAATGAAAATGCACAAATGCATGTTTCATCTGATTCACAAAGGCCAAACTGTCAATAAAGACAGCTCCAAGTGAACACCATCTTCCAGAACTGAATCAAGGATACATCTGGCCCAGGATTACTCTCACCAAACTCCACTCTTCCAGGGCCATTTCCGCACGAGGCGAGGGAATCGCTTCATGCTGTTACTTACTAGATCTTCTGGCTCCTCGGTCCGGTCCAGGGTGAATCGGAGCAGTGCGAGGTCTTAGATCCACACTGCTCCGGCTTCCAAAATGGTGATTTCCAGTTGGTTGTGGGTCCCAACCAACCACAAAGCTCACCACACCTAAAGCCCACCCTCCGCAGATCACAAGCTCGCATTGGTGCAAGCCTGCAAATCTGCACAAGGGAGCAAGCATGCAATGGGCACTCTAGAAAAAAGAGAAATCTCTTTTTTCCAGTCTTCAAAAAGTGTGCTGGAAGACCAGTTGGGGGCATTTCAGAGCGGACTGAGGTGTGGATCTCTGGTAAGTAGTCCAAACCTAGTCCGCTCCGAGGTGCAGATGACCTCCGTAGAGGACGCACTGCACCATTTTAATTCCCCTGTGCAGAAAAGGCCCAGGTTCTAACAAGTTGGAAGTCTTAAAGGGACAGCTCCTGAAGTTCAGCGCTTTGTTGCCTGTCTGAGAACTCATGCTGAGTATGCTGTTGGTACTGGCATATTGACTCTTGGTATAATGGAATTCATGATGGAGCGTGATCTTTCCCAGTAGTAGGGCTAGGCCTGAGAGTTGTGTACCCTCGGATCAGGATTTGGCAAGAGGAGTCCCAATCAATCTTCTCTTGTCCCAATTTTTCAGTGGCTTTTGAAATCTCTCAGTTTCTCTCTCCTCTCCCACTTTACCCCCTTTGTCCTGAGTTTACTTTGGTTGCTACAAGCTGAGTTCAAAGTGCAAAAGTATCTGTTCTCAGTTAACTCAGTAGTTAACTGAATTAACTTAGGAAAGCACTGTGCCATTGTGGCATACTGGTTTGAGTGTTGGACTAGGAGTCTGGAGACCACAGTTTGAATCCCTGCTCAGCCAAGGAAAACCACTGGGTGAGCTTGGACAAGTCACACTCTCTCAGTCTCAGAGGAAGGCAAAGGAAAGCCTCTCTCTGAACAGATCTTGCCAAGAAAACCTCATGATGGGTTCATCTTAGGGTCATCATAAGTCAGAAATTACTTGAAGGCACACAACAACAAACAACAACTCAGTAGGAAGAAGAGGATAAGGGAGAAGAGAAGAGAGAAGAGAAAAGGAAAGGAAAGGAAAAAATAGGGGCAGAATCTTGTCCTTCTTGCCCTCCGGTAGAAACAAACTTCTGCAGCCTCTCCTCTCCTTATTCATTAATAACCTTTGCCATCTTGAGCCACACTCTGATGTTTGGCTACATGTGTTCTGCTTTTAATCTATGAAATCTGGAGAGTGTAGAGATATTAAAAGTTGTTGTGGGAGCTGAGACCTGAGGTTTAAGGGTGTCAGATTGGGCCAAATCTTGATGTCTGAAATGGTGGGTTTGGAGACATGAGGCATGGCTGGCTAAGGAGCACCATGAATGGCCAGGTTAAGGATTTGAACCATGACTGGTGTCTTGTTATCGGGCTCCACATTTATTGAATATGTGTCCAGACCTTAATTAGATTCCTGGAAAATAGTAAATGGGGGAAGGATAGAGTACAGTGTCACACTAGGAAAAAAAAAGGTTTGCAGTGAGAATACCAGCATAGGAATGATCTGCAATAAACTAAGTCAAGAAAATACTTGATCAAAGTGCTCAGGCTAGTCACCAATGGTCTGGATGCAAATATAAGTGAAGGATAATCTGAGCACAATACAAGACAGAATAAAAAAAAAAGGTTTTCCAAGTTAAAAACACATAAAAAAACTTAAGAAAGCAGAGCTAAAAGAGTACTTGGTCATAGTTAGGCATACCATTCATTGACTGACTAGTTCAACTACAGAACTTTTAGCTCTGGAAAATGGTAAGAAGAAAAGGGAAAGAATTTACTCATATAAAATCCATTACAATGTGATCCTGTATACATTCATGGGACAGTAAGCCACAGTGGCGAAAAATGGCCATTTCCACACTACACTGTTATAGTGCTATTATTCCACTTCCAACTTCCTGAGGAAATTCTGGGGTATGTAGGTTCCTGAGGCCAAAGAGCTCTCTGACTGAGAATTCTAAATGCCCCTTCCTAGACTGCAAACACCAGAATACCACAGGCTGTTGAAAGAGGAATAATAACACTATAACAGTGTAGTGCGGAAATGGCCAAAGTTAGATTTACTTTCAAGGAGCATGCAGAAAATCACAAAAATATGTTCATACATGCATGCATACATACATAAAATGGTTATTGATGGTAACAGCAGATCTGACTGAGTTTGTTACTGAAAAGTATACAAAATTTGGCTTTAAAATTAGGACATCTTTAGTAAACTGTGACAAATTTTCAAATTATCTCATTAAAGTTTGTAGAGTTGTCAACTTACAGTCTTTCCATCTTTTACTGGAAGTATTCAATGGAAAGCAAGTATAATCCTCTGGGAAATTTGAGATTGCCCGTCCAGATATCAATATGATCATGTCTCTGCTCAGTGGGGTACAGAAAAATAATATAAAGATTGCTGACTTATGCCATCAACAGGAAAGGCTGACAATGTGTCTTTAAAATGTCAATTTGACAGTCATAAACATAATTGTAGAACCAAATAAAATTCCCCATTGACTTTGAAACCTTCAAAGTTAAATCCAAAAGCTACTATCTGGGAGCCCATGCTGGGTGCACTCATAGCATTGGCACTCTATCTCCTGTATCATGGAATTCAGGGAGAAGAATGACCTCTCCCAGTAGTGATGCTAAGTCCTAGAGTTGCCTAATGTCCAAATGGAATTTGGCAGGAACACGAGCTGTCAATGGACTCATAGGCTTAAGTGAACATTAGCATATATTCCATTATCTGCTTATTTCCTAATAATTGTTATAGAAGAAGAGACACCTATGCAATGGCTTCAGAATGGCTCCCCATCTGCACTGAGAAGAAGGACTATTATATGTGTAGCATTAAGTATAGCAGCAGCTGCTACCACTGCCATCTCTTCGTCGCAAGCTGCAAGTGAAAATATTTTGTTTCTTCTTATCTACACATACACATAGACTGCCTTACGGGTATAAAATGGCACCTGGTATCAGCTTATGTGAATACACCAGTTGATGTTTGGATCTTATCCAGTTTCAGGATGATAGTAACACCCAGGGCAGATCTGTCTGTGCAGAGTATCTATAACACTTCATAACCAAAAATATTAGTGCACATTACTCAAAGAACAAAACATACCCATATCTTAAGATATCTAGGAATAAGAAATTGATTGTTATATAAATTTCAGCCTTCGTGCTACTCCGTGTTGCCTTCCTTTTTAAAAATATTCACAAATGTGCAAAAGAGATACCAATGTCATTCTTAATTAGTGTATTTATAGCATGATTCCTAAACAACCATTCTAATATATATGTGTGTGAGTGTGTAATTTGTAGCACTATATTTGTTAACACACCTGATACAGTACCTCATGCTGAAGGATGAAAAAAGGAAGAAAAGGATCACATAAATGCAATTCTAGTTAATTTCTAGGGATTAGGGATGTAAATCTTTATACATTTCAATTTCACATGCAAGAGTGAATAATTTCAAAAGTATTCTGCCCAATGGATATGCTTTCCATAGCTTTTGTGTGTGCATTTCTCAATGGTTTGTTGGACTTCTAGTTTGTGTGTGTGTGTGTGAAAAATTTGTTGGGAAACAAGTTTCTTGCAGAAAAACAGGTCCATCACAAAAGAGGGTATATTGAGTAGAATATAGTGTTTTCTATATATAGAAGTTATTTATTGTGCAAGTGAAGTTTTCACAAAAGTCACAGAACGCAAAAAAAAAAAAAAAGGAAATTGACCATTTTCTTCAGATGGTCTCTTGATGAGACTTTCTTGGTCATCATGTTTATGTTTCTTCTATGAATATATGGAAATTTGCCTTTTTGACCACCATGTGGCTGAGAACAGACTACCATGTGTTCCTCTTGACTTGCAGAAGAGAATGTGTTCACAAAATTCCACAAAGCTCAACATCAGAGCACTTTGAGCTGAGATGGACAGTGGCTCTCATTCATTTAGACATGCTGATTTCCATAATGGTGCAGTAATGGAAAGCGCAGAGTTTAGAATAGTAACTCTTGGGGACTATAACTACCAGAATCTCTAGACAACCTGGAGGTCACCAAAGTAACATTTTCTATCTCTGGAAAGAGGGTATAAATTTTATAATTCTTTTTGTTCATAGGAAAGAACAGATATTGAAAATGTGACTGCTATGATAATATGAGTATGTTCTTTTGAGCAGCAAGAAGGGACAAGCTGTTCTGACCATATAATAGGATAAGGCAATGTTGTCCCACTTTGGACTGTTACACCCAAGGGAGTGATATGGCATTGTTTACTACCAAATGCAACCATGAAGAGACGGAGGAAAAACATTTATTTTTTTTAGTAAAACAACTTCCAGAATATATTTTATAAAAATGCCAAAAGTGTTGAGGTAAAAAGATTATGATTTCAGATTTTGTTTGTTCATCGAACTATTACTCCAACAATCTGTCATCTCTCTTTAGAGCAAATTTGTCTAACCTGTGATCTACTGCCTCTGGTATTTTCTTGCTCTTCACCTCTGTAGTTGTTCTATACCAACCTTACAACCTTACCAACCTTGTTCTATACCATCTTACATTTGCTTCTGTGGCAAATTCAGGCAAAGAATATTTCTTGTTATGTTACCTCAGGACACAACATAAAATTAATGTTTGACCTGACTGTTAAATATATACATATACATATATACATATAGGTATATACATATACATGCACACACACACACAGACACACATAAAAATATACTATGTTATCTGTGAAGCATTTCCAAAGAAGGAGTGACTAATTAGAGACTTCTTTCTCATCCATGGTACTCAACTTACATTTCCCATCAGAAAGAGTACTAGAAAGCCTCAATGCATGGACAAGAACCTTCTGCATACTTAGAGCTTTGCATGCTTATTTAAGCCCATGCATGTTAATCAGGAATGTAGCACATGATCACAGTCCAACAATCAATCTGTGCAAAAAACACCTTTATTCATGCTGGATTATGGCCCATGGCACCTTTTACATTCCATAGTTATAGCACTATGATTCCACTTTAGCTGCCATGACAACCTCTGATAGCATTCTGCGGTTGCTGATTAGGGGTGGCATTAGAACTTTCTTGCTGAGAATCTAAATATCCCTCCTGGAACTACCAGTCACAGGATTCTGTAGGATGTTGCCATGACAGTTATAATAGAATATAGCACCCTAATTGTGTAGTATGGAAGAGCCCCATGTTCCTAAATGACTAGGGTCTGCACACTGCCTAGACAATGCTTCAATAAAACAATTACAAGATTCCAAATGTCAAGCTTTGTTTTTTTAAAAAAACTTGAATACTTTGGCCATTTCTACACTACACTGTTATAGTGCTATTATTCCACTTTCAGCATCCTATGGAATCCTGGGTTTGGAGTTTAGGGAGAGGCATTTAGATGTCTCAACTAGAGAGCTCTTTGGCCTCTGTAAACTACAAACCCCAGAATTCCATGGGATGCTGAAAATGGAATAATAGCTCTATAACAATATAGTGCAGAAATGACCTTAGAATAGGGAAAATGACATTCTATCTATCTTCACATATTTGAATATTACTAGGATGAAATTTTATACTAACCTGTGGGTAAGCCACAGTGAACTCACAGGGCTTAATTCTGAGTAGGCATACGTAAAATTGTACTGTGAGTTGCTTTTTTAAAAAAATACTATGACAAGTAAGTCAAAGATGATTTACATCCACTTACATCCAAGAGCTAGCTTTGAACAGTTAACAATAGTTATAATTGGTCAAGTCATTTCTGTTATAATAGGTTGGATCTAGAATGAATCACTTAGAACAAACCCATTGAAATGAACAAGACTTTCATGTCTAACTAAACTCTGATTGATTTTAATGCCTCTGCTTTAAACGTGTCTTGATTAAATCTGGACCCAGCCATTGTATTCAAGACATTTAATTGTATCAATCCTTTGTTAGAAGACCATGCCCAGTACAACAATCAGAACTCAAATGCGCTTATTCTGAATTTTTGCTATGCCTTACATATTTTGATTTACCTCTATCGTGCCCCTTTATTACTTGTCTTCTCCCCAAGTTTGCTTTGTTTAATTAATTAATTGTAATATTTCTTCACAGGCCAGTTCCTCTGTCCCCTTGATTACTTTTGGTTCCTTTTCCCTGCACCTTTTCCAGCTGTATAGCAATTTTTAAAGTGCAGTAATCAGAACTGAATACAATATTCCAGCTATGGTTGCATCACAGATTTGTGTTAAGTACAGTATGATATTGGCAGTTCTATTTTCAGTTCTCTTTTTGATTATGCCTAATATAGAATTCTCCTTTTTATACAGTAGCTGACATTTTTGACATTTGAAAAGGAGGAAAAGATCAATTTAGATATTCAAAAGTGGGAGGCCAGGATTAATAGGAGGGACTATTCTATATTCCCTAAAATATACTTAGTGGACATTTTCATTGTGGTATCTACAGCAACTCTTTTTCTTGGTCAGTTACTTCCAGTTCAGATTCCATTAGACTGTGTGTGTATAAATTTGAGAATCTTTGTTCCTGATAGATATTACTTTACATTGAACTTTGTTTTCCATTTTACTTCACAATCTTCAGTCTGAAGAGATCCTTTTGGACTATTTCATAACCTGTGTCTTTTTTTCCCTCACTAAGCAGAATAATTTAGTGTCATGAGCAAATGTACTCACTATTCAGCCCCAGTTCCATCTAATTTGTGAACACATTCAAAAGCACTGGTCTCATGAAAAATCTGACATGAATCCTATTATTCACACCCCTCCATTGCAAGACTTGACCAACTTTTGAACCATAAGAAAAGTTCTCTTTATTCCATGATTACTAAGGAGTCTTTGGTATGGAACTTTATCAAAAACTTTTTGGGAATCATAGTAGAAAACATCTACCAAATCATTTGTATATTGACACTAAACCCTTAGTGAGACAGGATTTACCTTTGAAGAAAACATATTGTTTATTTTCTAGCAAGGTTTACTCTTCTGTATGTGTGAAAATTTTCTCCCGGGAGGTAACTCCATGGTTACCTCCCTTCTGGCTGATTTCATGTTCTAGGATATCTAAACATATTCCATTTTGGTATTTAGTCCAGGAAAAGGTAATTAAAGGAATCCATTATTAGAACATTATTTCCTTCAGATAGCTTTCTTATTTCATTCCCCATCTGAAGATTTCCCTAACAATTTTGGTTGGCAATGAGAACATGTCTGTAGTACTAAGGAATTTTTAGGGCCTGGTACTGTCTCTTCAATGATTTTGTGGAGGAACCAGTCCCCTTTAAGGTAAATAGGTCATTCAACACAATGCTGTTCCTAATATCAGGTACGTGTTTTTCTTTCATTATTATAGAGAAGCGATGGGTAACTATTGAGAGTTGGGAAGCTCATTGCTTCCCCAAGAGACCTTGGAGGGCCATACCCTCCTGATGTCCCTCCCAAATAGTTTTGAAATGGAAACATGTGGCAAATTTCACCACATATCTGGGCATTTTATGCCAGAAGTCACTTTCTGTCCTATCTATTATAATTGTTGATTATGTCAAGTAGTAAACTGTCACAAACAGATCTGGATAGTACCATGGTTAAGCCAGTTGAAATATTACAGGATAGCAATTTAGATTCACTCAGGCCAGTTTGTTGAAAAGCTGGTTTTATTTATAATACATTGGAACAACAAATTTCAACACACTGTACACATATGCATTTTTCTTTAGCAGATTTGTATTTTTTTATATACATAAAAGTTTTTCAAAATCGAAATTGATTTTTGGCAAATACATAATTATCTCAATTTAAAAGATGCCCAGCTATTTCCATACACTAGCCTATTCTTTTCAGTCCAGCTGGTTGCTGAGTTTTGGCCTGGACCTTAAGAGCTGAAAAAGGTCAAGTATGTATTTTTGCTGCCAGCGATTAGGACAACCTAACTGGAAACTACATACACTTTGGGTATATAAAAATGTTTCTCTAATTAATTATGTCCTTTTTATTGGCTGTTTTGACTGGAGGTTAGTGGGAGTAGCCATTTATGACTTGGCTTATTATGATTAGTTGATGAAAGAAAGGTCAAGGTTCTCCAGATTGGAAGATCAACACAATTTTACACTGTTAATTAGTTAGTGGCACTGTCTGCCATATAATGAAAAGATGGTTAGACTAACTGTTCATTCTGTTTTCCTACAATGTTAGCTGCCTTATGAATACAGTGGATTTATGATATATATATAGAGAGAGAGATAGATTTTTTTTCTCTGCTGCTGAGTTTAAAAGTCTCACATTTATAAGACTCACAGCATAACTATAGCTATGCTATATCAGACCAAAAGCCTATTTGCTTCACTATTCTGTTCTCACAGTCACCAGCCAGAGAACTTTGGAAAGCCCACAAGCATGAAGTGGGTGCAACGGGGCCCTCTTAGGATCAGCTGATATTTGGAGGCATACTGTCTTTGCTACTGGGGGAAATATATACCCATCATGACTGATAACCATTAATAGCTTTATCTTCATATTTTTTTCTTCTAATCATTCTTTCCAATTGGAAAGGCTATCCCTCTATCATGACATAGCAAGTTTCATAGGTTAACTATACATGATGTGAAAAGAAATTCATTTTACTTGACCTGAATCTTTCCTACCCTGCAGCTTTTATAGGACAAAACCACATTTACCACATAATGCCTAATATGCTTTCGTGATATCCCTCTTTATTTACTTTTTTTTTTTTGGTCAAGATAAGACATTTTGTAACTTTTTCTTACAGGAGAGTTGCTCCAGCTCCTTGATCACTTTGGTTATCTTTTGTATGGTATGGTTTTGTATGTATCTTTTTATGGTTGTGGGTTTCAGCACTGATTGCCAATGAATATTATTTTAATCTTGCCCACTTTGAATCATGCCTGTGTCTGACAATCGCTAATGCAATATCACCAATCAATAAAAAAACACAAGTAACAATACATATGATGAACTATAATAAGTGATTAAAATAGTTACAAGTGTGTTACCCTGTTTACTGGGGATCCCGGGAGGGACACCAAAATGTGCTCAACTATAGGTGGGGAAAATTAGCTCAGAGCACTGCTTTAGCGTTACGAGAGGCAGGATAACTTAGCAGGATCTTGTAACCCAGTGTTTACGGTGTCAGACCAAGTCAAGGAGCAGATCGGTTTGAAAGTAATGAATGATCTTTATTAAATATAGGCACACAATGTAAGCAACACATGCATACAGATAACTAAGGAAAATAAGGGTGTGAGTAAGATAGCGGGATTTTCAGAGGAATAGTTGGTTCGGGTGATACGACACCTGTTCCTGAAGCCTGGAAGAAGATAGAGAGCGATGCTGGGGTTTGGTGTATCTCAGCATGTGGAGCTGAGGGGAAGCTTGCCAAGCAATGTGGCAGCAAGGCGGTTGGAACTCGGGAGTGATCCCAGATTGTTGCTATCTCAGCTACTGGAGCTGAGAGGAAGGCTTGCCAAGCAAAGCGGCAGCAAGGCGGGATGGAACCCAGGAGCAATCTGAGAAAGGTCTGGGAATCAGGGGTTTTTATAGGGAGATGTGTGACTGCAGGCTATGCTTTACTTGGGGACAACAATGAGTTTTGGGTGCGAGACAATGTCTCTGAAAGGTCACAATTTAGCATGATTGAGTTAAGTCCAAATTGACAAAGAGGTAGACCATATGCAAATGCTCAGTGCTTGGCCTTTAAGCTTCTTGCCAAGTTACCTGCTTGGGGCAGGAAGTCCTTTATAAACAGCGTGCATACATAATGAGGGTGTTTGCAGAGAGGTCTCCTAAAGCAGTGATCTGGCTATTTCTGGCCTGCCTGTATTGTCTTGGGATATTGCAGCGTTTGATGGCCGAGCCTAGTTCTGTGCTTGTCCAGAGGCCTCACAAACATGTGGAGAGGGGTGGTATGGTAAAGCGGAATTATGATATCAAAGTGATATCTAGTACTATCACCAGGTAGGCCTAAACTGCAGTAGCTTTGCCATTGGTCCTTAAAGAGCCAATTTAAAAAAGTACGCAGCAGTGTTTCTCACTGTCTTTTTCTCTTGATCAGCGGGCAATTCATCCTCTCTGTCTTTGCCTATTGAGTTGATCTGATAGCTGATTAAGCAATTAACAAATATTACAATGCACATGCATGAATATTTTCCCAACAGAGAAGATACATGTGATGGGCAATTTCTTTACTTAGAGAGAAAATCCCAAAATGAATTATTGTTTTGCTAACCCAAATGTTCAGGTTTCCTTCTCTGTCCAGATTCCAGATGGCCTTTTCATTCCATCTGTCTCTCCATCCATTTAGAATCCATACACTCTTTCCTAACCCATAAACAAATGAAACATGAAGAGACTAAACTTGAATGGTAGAGTTTTTCAACAATAGCAAACAGCGTAGTAGGAAAGCAGATGGGCTTATCTGGTTTTATTACATGGTAACTCATCAAGTTTTTCTAGAACTGTTATAGCGCTCCTAGCATGAGGATGTGTCAATAAGAAGTACATATTAAGCCAGTCTGGTGAGAGGCTGGATTGTTTGGACTGCTTTGCATGCAGTTCCCATGGAAACATTACTATCCTCTGGCTGAGAACCCCACAGAAACATGAAAGCATGACTCAGACATGAGAAGATCCTCAGAAAAACAAGAAAAAACCTTAACATTTGCTTCAGATGTGGATAAAGGGTCATGAAGAATTATATAGTTGCTATTGCGTGCAGTCCAGAGAACTATTTTTGGCATATACAAAGAATGGGGCATTTTAAAAGCTGTACCATATCACAAACTCCTTTCGAATGTTCATCCAATTCAAAGGTATCTTGTTATACAACATGGATGATAATGGGGAGTTTCTTTTAAGTAAGTAATACAAGCTCAAAGTCCCTTTAGGTGCATAGTGAATAACTGTACTGATATATGTCTCTAGTGATGTGGGACTAGAAACATTTCTCCAATTGTTCATTTAATCCAACACTTCCCATTTTTAGCAAAGCCTATTCTGACCTTAGTCAAGTGTTAACATTTTTCTTCTTATAAGTGGAGCCCAAAAAACACTCACCGAGACTCTCTGTTTTCGTCTATCCCACCATTGTGGTGCCACCTGAAGCAGGTCACTTTACTATGCTGCATGGCAGAGTAGTTCTTGACCTATCCACATTTCCATAGCTCCCTGACTTTTCCCTACCTTATTCTGGTTATTGGATTTTCAGTTTCTGGTCTCAATCAATCAATATCTTATTTTTATAATCAAAGTTGGCCTAAGGCATTTTGTTGCCCAAGGAAGAGGAGTAAATGATGACATCCCACCCTCTTACCCAAGTCAAAATACCCAAAGTACGTAAAGCCTGCTAAATTATTTTGATAAAGGCAAAACTTTGGGAAAGTCAGCTAGGTTATTTTGGGTGGGAAAACTATTGACATCTTTCCTCCTTCCTGGCATTAAAACTATAACAAATTAAATAAAAATTGGTCACCTTTTCATGATTACTAAAACCTATTGCCTGAGTCAGTCATATCACAGCAACTAACAATTAAAGCTTGCTTGCTTGCTTGTTTATTTATTTAGTTATATATAATTTTCTGGTACTGTCTAAATGGCAAATGTCCTCATGGTTGTTTTTTTAAATATAACAAATATAACAAAACTAAAACCACAATTTACAATGTGGGATGATCTCTGCCAGGAGAACGGTAAAGAGACCAAGGTAATTCCTACTCCAGAACTAGGTCTAGAAACTAGTTGCAATAGTGGGTGCAGATATTCAGTATCATCTAGAAGTACCTGAGATTGGTCAGCACATCAATTTAGGAAAATTAGGACATTAACCACTGAGTTCCATTAAGTGACCTTCTTCTTGAGTAGTCAAAGCACTGCCAGTTTTAACAGGTTGGAATTTGGTCATCCCTCAGAAAAGTGTTTACCTTTTCATGGATCCATTCATCAGGCCAGCTGGGAAATATTGGCAGTATTTAACAAGATAGGCAAAGATTAATAGCATAGGTGACTGGATAGACAGAGTTGCATACTTTGCCCACATCCTTAGGCCTCAATAACTTTTGGGAGCAGTAAATATAGGATTGTGTAGCACAGTTAGTGAACTAATGGCATGAAATAAAGGTGTAATAGATTACAATTCTTTGAAAATATGTTGGTATATTGAAGAAATTATTTTCTCTTTCCTAATCAACGTTTTAGGTGGCAAAGAAAAGGAAATCTCCTGCATCCAGTACACATGAATCACTTTTCCACACCACCACATGTTTGGAAAATAGGTGGTCATGTTTTGTTTCATATAAAGTTCTTCTGGATCCCATCACACAAATTTGCTCTGAGAATTTTCTACCCCAAATGAGGAACAGAATCCTGTCTAAGAATTTTCATGTATCTACCAGAATTCAGTCAAAATTACCTGCTCAGTCTTTCCACTCATTATAATATCAAGGGTAATGTGTATAAATAATCATTTAGGAAAGCCATGGAACCTGCAAGTCTCCAAGAGCGTTCTCTCCTTTGATTCAGACAGAATAGAACAGGAATAGATTATAGAATGGAAGTTCAAAAATGGAAAGGAATCATTACATGGAAGGCAATTACAACTGGCATCCTTTTAGTGAGATATGATGGCATAAGTCCAATTTACATTATTGTAAACCACTTTTTTGGCCACTGTGGAAGTCAGAACTTCATTCTGACCACAAATCCACTATAATTACCCCAACCACTTATTCAGTGTGACAGATCTCCAACAACAGCCATTGCCATGTTGGTGGAGGGCAGGGAGAACAGCAAAGATACATTTAGCTGCAATGATACTGCAATGATATCATCACCAAGTCACATCATTCTGAGGCCCCTGGGAGAGCCCTGAGGTTGCTTCATAGTAATGTGTAGGATATACATCTTCTGATGTATGATAACATGAAATTATTAGGGAAAAGATTTGACATGACAGAATTAAAATATGACAAGTATGCAGGTGATTTGGGAAAATAGCTAAATACCGCAAGAATTCCAGTACAGCCAAGAAACCAAAGTTCTTATGCAACTAAGCTTGACCAAAATAAAATACTTCTGAGATATATATGCGAGCCACAGATTTACTGAAAGAATGCTAGATTTCAGGTGGCTTTTTTTGTTTTTTGTTTTTGTCAGCATTTCAGAATAGGATTCTGAATTACTATAGTTTGAACAAATGCATTCAAATTGAATTCCTCTCCTGTGAATTTTCTGGAGAAAGTCTGGCAAAGGATGTTTTGTTAGGAAGAAAACATTGCCTGAAGACTTTGGAGATGCATCTGAGAAACTATGCTATATCTGATCTATCTAATATCATTCAATACAAAGCCAAGTAAAATGTGAATTAAATAAGTAGAGACCATTCATTATTTTCAAGGAATCTAAGACAGAGCATCATAGAAATCACCATGAACTACATAAACATAATGCATGTCATACATTCATTCAGTTATATGTATGAATGAATACAGAGGCTTTTGTTAAGACCAGCAGTCTAAATGACTATTTGGTCCTCATAATCATTCTGATTACAGTATTGAAATGCACCAAAGGACACTTGAATTCACTGATGCCTCATAGTTCCTTCAATTCTAGTTCATGGTATCTGGAACAACATAGCATAGTACTTTAGACTAGATGGTCACTCTACCTCAGCAAATGTATAGCATTTTAAAGAGATTCAGCTTTGGCTAAAGTGAAGCTATTG
This sequence comes from Iguana delicatissima, assembly GCA_948472985.1. NCBI lineage: Eukaryota > Metazoa > Chordata > Lepidosauria > Squamata > Iguanidae > Iguana > Iguana delicatissima. Next base: position 1,455,763 of record CAOKZL010000170.1, on the reverse strand, counting down.
TACTATATAAATATGTAATTTGCTTATTTTAAGAATTTATAAACAGCTTTCAGTCAAAAAAACCTGGATTTTGGAGGAATATGCTTAAAAAAATTAAAACAGTGCAGTGTTAAAATATAAAATTATAAATAATAAATTGAAGAATAAAACTATAGAATGAGCTGAAAATATAATCGTTATTAACATGTAGGAAAATCAAAAGGTTTCTATCTGATGCTGGAATGAATACAGTGTTGGCACTGAGTGTACCTTGGGAGTTCATCCTCAAATTTTTATATTACCACAGAGAAGGCTCTCTCTTCAGTATATGTATAAGTGATGTAACATAGCTCTATCGAGATCAACAAGAATTTTCACTGCCAAATTTTGGGCTCATTGAGCCTTCCAAAGGAGAGCTGTAGCAATAAGCATGTATATTTCTATACCACTTATCAGCTAAGTGCTCTCTAAGTGGTTTATAATGTTTTAGCTAATTGCCCCCAACAAGCTGGGTACTCATTTTACCAACCTATGGAAGGATGGAAGGCTGATTCAACTTGGAGCCTGGCAGGATCAAACTCACAACTTTGTGGCTGTGACATTGGCACTGCGTCATCAGGGCTCCAGGAGCAAAACATTTCAGTAATCCAACTTGGAGATGATCAGAGCATGAATTTCCCCATCCAGGCAAGTGTGTAAGTCACCAAATAACTTGGATCTTTAGTGACAATGGTGGATCAAGGAGAACCTCCAAGCATGCCTGTTCTTTCCGATGAAATTGTAATCACACCCAGAAAGTCCCATATGGTAGAGATGGACAACTGAGTATATGTGTATGTAGGACTTATCCATCCATACTCCCACCACAGACCATACTGGTGCTCGTGACAGGTGTCTCCTGGAGTCCCAAGAGCCATAGGAAGCCATGAGCTGCACTTTCCCCATCACCTGCTATACGATTTTGAAATGTACCAGCCTTAAAGTCTGTGGGAGTTTTACCAATGTTGTGAATTGTAGGAGCACTCAAGCAACATGCATACTTTAGAAGAATCTCAGTATTTCTGAAGATGTGACTAGGAATTTCCTTTTCAAAATGAAAAATTAAAGAGGGAATATCATAAATATATATCTTGGGGAGGGCACTCCTTTACACCACTTTTTCAGGTTTATTCAGGATATTTGTTTTATGAATTGAAATTCCAGTAACAAATATCTATAATGTGGCACACTTTTTAATTTCAGTAGGTAGTAAACCACCTAGCTTATTTCTAATTATGTTTGGGTGTTAGTCTGACAGTAAGCTCTGCTCCCTTATCTTGACATTTCCATAGGAAGTGTGCTACAGATCTAATAAACCTAAATTTTTGTCTATTGAATATAAAATCACATTTTTACAGTGTGTGTGTGTGTGTGGTGAGGATATTTTAGCCATAATGAGCTATAACAAGCCATTTGAATTGCTGCACTGAATTGTTCTGTGAGCTGTTCACTTGAAACTGAATTGATGGGTGACATTTAGTTTACACAGTGGATATTATAATAGGAGAAATAATTTTGAAACTTACATTGCTAGTAAAGAGAATAGTGAGTTATAAATATGTTAACAAGTTAATCTTCTTGCATTCTTATACTCTGTTCTTGAATATAAAAACATTTAAAAGAAGTAGGTAGTAAGAAATTCAGTGACAGGTCTTTTTCAGTTTTCATACTTTTCAAGGAAGAAGAAACAGTTTTAAAATGGTATCTTAACACTACTTGGGCAACAACCAATCCAATTCTATATATGTCTATTCAAAACTCAATCCTACTGAGGTCAGTAGGACTGACAACTTGGTAAGGATGTATAACTGCAATGAGGAACATGCAACTTTACAGCGTTTGGGCTACAAATCCTATTATCCTTCACTATTAGCCATGCTGACTATGTCTGAAATGAACAGCAGTCCAACAGCATCTGGACATCATGCCACAACCCATGGTACGTAGTGGGGTGGGCAAAGTTCAGCCTATGTGTCACATGGGCCTTTAAGCCAGTTTTTCTACTCCACACTCCCATTTTTATGTTTATATATTTATGTTTATATTTTTTGTTGTTGCTTCTTAAAGCAACTGCTGTTCATTTTCTGGTGTTTTGGAGGGAGCCTCATGTTTTCATAGCTGACTTCAAAGAAGATTTCCTGTCATGGTTATTTCCTGGTTTGAAGAATGGCTCATATAGACTGAAGACATGCCTCCAGAGACCTAAAAAAGGGGAGGGCGCCAAAACAATGAGGTTGGTTCCAGGATTCTACAAAGGTGGGCAATGTAGCTCCTGAATCACTGGAAATTGTTTTCCCCTTGAATATAGGGCTAGAGTCTTATTCAATCTGAAATAATAGTGTTATGTTCCATGATTTATATTATATTATTGCATCATATGCTACGTATGATAATCATCAGGTACAATCAGGAGTTATAGCCAGAGGTCATCTCAGAGAAATGGCCTCTTTAGTGGGTGTATAGAAATATTTAGACTATTCATCACTTTAATGCCAAGAATAAACTAGAATAAACAAATAGAAATTTGGTTTAATCTAAGCTCACCTGTAGAGTCACTGGATCAACTTGCCCAGGGTTAATTCCATAATACCCTATTAGGCAAAACATACCAAAACTACCAAAATTATGGAACACTGGCCCCTTTCCACACGGGCATATTGCCCATGCTAGGGCGACCTCTCCAGGAGGTCTTCTTCACCATGGGGTGCGCTAGTGCAGTTGGAAAAAGTGAGGCTCTACACCTCAAACCGCTCTAGCAGAGCCGCGGGGGTGGCGCTGCGAGTTTTATAAAAACTACCTTCCCAAGTGGTTTTTATGAAACTCACCTGCGCTGCTCCGTGGCAGCTCCTGGTGAAGAACTGCAGAGACGTGGTAGCACGTCCCTGCAGATCTGCCCGGGGGCGGGCTTCTGTCTGGCGCGCTGCCGTGATTGGCGGAGTGCTGCTGGAAGCTGCCGACCGCCATTTTGGGCGCTGCCGAACGCCGCTGAAATTCGGCAGCGTATAGAGCGGCGAAACCGCGCTCCCCGCAGGGACTACCAGGTAAGCTCCACCCCTGCGTGCGCTGCCCCGTTGCCCCCCCGTGAGGAAAGGACCATTCTTGCTGTAATGACCTTGAGTGTATTCATGGGGATCCCAAGCATTGCAATTTTTAAAAAAGGAACTTGCAAATACAAAATCAGCAAAATTGGATCAGAGACAAGAGGATTAGCATGAGTATTATTATAATAAAAAATATATCCCACATTTCCTTTTTTTAAAAAAGCAAATATTGTAACTAACATTGCTGACCAACCATGGAATAATGAGACCAGACACAGAGAATTGTGTTTAAACAGACCACTTTATTTAACCTAGAACTTATTTAAACTAAGTTAAACCTGTAAAGGTGCAAGAGGGAAGAGCAACCTACTGCAGAATCAGGTAACTTCCTCTTCATTCTTTTGAGTGAGACACCTGAGCCTTGAGTGGAACCCAATAACTGTGTTGCTGTCAATCTGATCAGTGGAAAGCAGACCCAAGGAATCCCACCTCCAAGTCATGGGACTTAGGTGAGGCCAAAGCCCTACGGGCCAGCCCATATGTTCTCTCTTACCTTACCCCCAGATCTCAGGACCTAAAGAGACTATTCTATAGCCCTACTATTCACCAGAGAGGTGCTAAAATTTTGACCGTAGCACTTATTTCTCCCCTCACTTTCTGCAACAGGCAAGGGACAAGCGTCTGCTGAGTCCCTTTCATCTACCAGGCTGGCCAAAAGAGGGCCCTCACCCTTTGTTGCAAGTCTCCCAGGAACAACCTATTACCCTCTTCAGATAAATGAATGCAATCCAATCTGTAGAGCTTATACTATATTGGGATGTGGGAGGAAGTGGCCCAAGCCCTATTTAGGTCATTACAGATTTTTCTATTTATCCTTCTGTAGGCTGTGCCAATGCATTGGGGATCACCTTTACCTACCAGACATGATGAAGCAAAATGGTTGACCATATCAATATTATTCCCAGCTGTCTACTGTGTATGCCTTAGAAGTCATGCAGAGCCTAAAGGATAAGAGCTTTGCTCTTCAACAAACCCACTTCATTTCTTCCCAGTACTCCCTAAACAATAAGGGAAACAAACCATGCAATCAAAGGCCTCTTTTTTCAAGCAACTCTACTGTGGTCTGGTTGCTCAACCTAAACTGAGCATCCAAATAGCCATTTTGGGCCTAGTGCATCACTTAGCAAACTATATTGTGGCCACAGATCAGGATCTACCAGCTCTCCAGACAAAACCTAGAACATGCCAAATGCAACAATATTAGAAACAAAACCCTACAATTCATGAATTAAGAGCTTAGACATATCCCTTGTAAGCAGGCAATCTCCAGAACCCAATACACTGGATTGTTCCCATACCCATACCCATGGCAAAAGTCATAGAAGCTGGCCCAATCTGAAATAAACACATCTCAAATTTAACCCCTTGAAGACCCAAGTGCTGAAAGGCCTTGGAGAAAACAGGCTAAAATTGATATTTGGTTAGAGGGGAAAGGTAAGCATGACAAAATAAAAGACCTGGCCTAAGTCCCCTACCCCTCACATAATTCTGTAATACATAAACCAGGGATAAGGATGTATCATGACAAGGTCCCAGTTACGTTCTGCCCTGTCCTCCTCTGATCCTTCTTAGAGATATGGATCAACAATACAACCTGTGCCCAGAAAGTGTTAAATCTCTTAGCTGACATATGCCCTCTAGACATCACAACCAGCTCACTAACCCTCAAGGTGCCAAAAAGACAGTCAGACACTGTGGGAAACAAAATGGTCTCATAATCAGAAGAAGAAATGGCTGACAAAGCCTAGTCCCTCAGGGGAACCAGGTGATAATGATCTACACCTATCAGACACCCTGTCCTGCTGCCAAAATCATCCCTCTAGCTCAGTGGTTCTCAACCTGTGGGTCCCCAGATGTTTGTGGACTTCAGCTCCCAGAAGCCCCAGCCACTATGGTCAATGCTTAGAGCTTCTGGGAGCTGAAGTCTAAAAACATCTGGGGACCCACAGGTTGAGAACCACTGCTCTAGCTCCTTGTAATCTTGAAGTCAGTTGTGTTATCCTGATTTCCTTGTGCCCTGGCAGCAAAGGCTAATGCTGACAGCCTAACCTGAATGGACTCTGGAACTAAATCCCTACCGGTCAGGTGTAAGTAGAATTGAAAAATACTGGCAATGGGAATCAGCCAAATAGCACAAAGTCCCTTATCTGACCTAAAATGTTCAAACCTCAACCCAGCCTTTCTATAACTTCTCCTAGTACTGAAAGATACAGGGAGGCTAATCCCCCTGTCAGCCTCACCTCTCCAAGCCACCATGGGTCTGCCAACACTGGATCTGGATGAGCCTCCACCTCCAGAGCCAGTTGTGTGCAGAGTTCCAACTATTGATGGGAAAGAGTACCACTAATCCCATTGTCTAATCCTATGATGAAGCTGAAGAATTCAACATATATCATCACACAGTCACCTTAGGAAATTCATACTAGGTATCACAATCCTAAGTGCAAGATTTAAATGGCCAAAGAGCTCCTAAAACTTTCCAAATGTAGCTTTCCTATATCCCTTCCTATATACCCCTACAACCCCTTCCTACTGCACACCCCATAAATTCAGAAACCCTCTCCCTCAAATCTAAGTTGGAAGTCTACTGGAAGTCCCTGGAAGTCTACAGTGCTTTCCCATGGTATCAATCTCTATACCAAGGAAATCAAACAGTGACTCAGACTCTCAGTTTTCTCTTGGGCTAGTGGTGTGTCCAACTCAGATGTCAAGGAGCAAAACTCCATCATCAAAAAAGCACACTGTCCTTTTCCTGGCAGTCCTATGAACAAAAAATCATCCAAATGATAGAGAACCCTTTTCTGTCTGGACCTAAGCACAAGAAAAGCACTGAACTTTTCAAACGTGGTACATGAAACTAAACAACCCATAGGAAGAGCCTGGTTCATGTAAAATAGGACATCAAAAAAACCCCCCCAATAATTCAAAATCTTCAGGATCAACTGGAAAGAGACAAAATGCAGACTTAATATCATATTTTGTCAACCCAGTCCCAGTTCCATTTCTGCACATCTCCTAAACTGCTGCATCAAAGAATGTATAATGAACAGTACTGAGCTCAACAGGAATGGCATCATTAATGGACTCTCCCTTGGGACAGGACAAATAATTAAAAAGTCAGTATTTGTCTGTGAGTTTGTGAGTTTGTCTGTTTGTCTGTGTCAAATAAGCAAAGACCTCATACAATTGGCTGAGTGAGGCGAGAAGACCTCATATGATTAGCTGGCTGTGAAGATTCTATGGAATCCTGGGGTTGGCAGTTTAGGGAGAAGCCTTTAGAATTTTCAGCCAGACAGCTCTTCAGCCTCAGGCCTGTTGCTATGGAGATGAGGCCTACCATCAGTAAGGATGCCAGAAAACATTTGGGAGGCATATGTGAGAAAAACTAAAGTGACATACACAACATAGCCCATTTCCATACTACAGTTACAAGGTCTTCTCTCCTTACACAGTAGATTTTATGGGTTCCATATGTGAGGAATCTTAAAGTTGAAATTCAAAACAAAAAATACTTCCAGAAAAACGTAAAGCCATTACACAAATTCAACAGAAAAAAAAAAGCCAGTACATCAACATCACCAGACAACACAGATTGGATTGGGGACTATGGGGAAAAGTTACAGGTACTGGAATAGGCCGGTTGCTATGAATATGAGGCCTAGCAGCAAGGAGGAGAACAGTTCATTCCCTCAGGAACCCAAACTGTGTATATAAATAACTCTGAAAACAGATTGCATTGGGAAATACGGGGAAAAGTTACAGGTACTGGAGAAGACAGTTTGGTGAGTTCTTAAGAGGAAAATAAAATCCTGGGCAATGCTGGGTAAATACGCTAGTAAGCCTTTTTGAGAACAACATCTGAAGTGACACTCTCTGATTGTGGGGGAAGATGTGAATGGACCTATAACCCTCTCTTCTGATACTTCTTTATGGATCTTTTTTCTAAGATGTTCTAAACTCAACATGGAATGTAAATTCTTGGATCAAAAAGGACATCAGGTTCCTTGAAATGGGATTTAATCCCCCCACCCGCTCCCCCAGGTAATGAGTAGCAGTATGTTCAGGGTAAAGCTTCAAAAGAACCTCCAACTGATTTAATTTAATTGGGCTGGGTTCCTTTTAAAGGTGGTGAGGCACCCCCTGTTCCCTGCTTACCTGACTGCTGATCCCTGTGCCTCTTTTCTCTCTGGCAATTCCACTCTGCTTGTGGACATTACCAGGCCTGCAGAAAGGACCAATTGAACTATGAAAGGGCCTGCCAGTCTGCACTGATCCCTAGTGGAGGCTACCTAGTTGCTGTGGCCTATTGGGCCAAAGGGCCTAATGAATCAAAAGGGCCTACAGTTGCCATGGCCTAATGGGGTATACTGGGCCTCCAAGGAGGCTACAGTTGCTGCAGCTTAGTGAGGTGTACAGGTCACCAAAGGGACTACAATTGACCTAGCCTAACAGTTCTATGGTCGGTGGTACTTGGAGACCTACTGGGCCTCCAATGGATCTACATTTGATGTGATCTGGCAGGGCCTACTGGGCCTCCAAAAGACCTACACAGCTGCTCTAGCCTAGCACACCCTACTAAGCCCACCAAAGGGCCTGTGACTTATGAAGTCTGCTCTGAGGCATACTAAGCCCTAAACGGCCTTTAACCAACCTAATAAAAAATGAGGGAGGAGGCCTAATGGGGCCTATCCACCTGCCAGAAATGCTGGAGCAGGAACTAAAAACGCCTGGCAGTGATGAGGTTGAGATGTGATGAGGCCCTAGAAATCCTCACATGTTTCCAATAATGAAACTAAACAATCAGATGGGAGGTGAAACAATGTTGTAGCTGGGCCTAATTCAGATGCAACAATAGGAGACCCAAACTTCCCAAGTCTTCCCCAAGCACTAATTGTGCTTAACAATCCAGATCCCCCCAGTACCAACCACCACAGAACTGTTCAGTTGCACAGTCTGGTAACTAACTGCTAACCAAACTCTCTCCCTGCTAGCTCCTGCCAAAGACCAGTGCCACCACTGTTTTTTTCCCTGCTATTTTGCTATGTCCTCCACTCTCTGCTGCATCACAAAGCACCATCTAAAAGAGAACAAAGGAGGTGCACAGCGCTAATAAACTCCCTAGCTCTACCCCAAATGCCTAGAGTCATGATGCATTGTGGCTGATGTCATTAATGGTGCCCTTCTTCCATCAGAGGCCACTAAAAGTGGGTCTGGATCCATAAAATATTGAGTTCTATCTGAAGTTTCATGCTGTCAACAAAAACTGGGAAAACTTTATTATATCCCAACAAAAGGCATTAAGCAGTATTTGGAATGGTCTTGCTCGTTCTGAAAAACTGTCGTTTCCTTTTAAACATTGTAGAAGACTTATGGCCCCATAATTTACTTAGAAACATTTACAGAAAAAAATATTATATAGTATGATGACATTATTTAGAAATGCAGTGGATGGCACTGTTGGACTGTAATTATGAGACACTAGGGAATTTAAATCTTATAATATTATATAATTCAACAAAATGCATTGGATACATCTCAGGATGCACAAGTAGGGCAAAAGCCTTAAGAAATAGCCTTAGGGAAGGGAATTAATTCATCTCTTTTATCATATCTAGTTTATTGAATAATGGTGCAAACTGGATTTAACATTAATATTGATCCCTATATTTTGAATGTAGTAGAACTAGTTTGACTTGGCTTGAATTATTACAACTCAATTTTCATTTTACTATTATCTGGCTTGTGAAGATACTGAGGCAGTGGAAAGACTTGCGTTCTATTGATGATGTGCACTGTTTGGCTAAGATCATCATAGGACATAACTATGTCGAATATTTATGAAACAAAATATTGTTTCTCCTGAAAAAATGGATGAAGTATTGCTATATCCTGAGATTGTCTTCAGTGTTGTTAAATTCCATCTCCTAGTTATAGCCTATACTATTTCCTCTAGACCTTTCCTGTCAAAGCAAGCATGTGCTGACAAAACAGATAGGTGTCGAGAAAAGGTGTTGTGACTGGAGCTTCCAAAAGGTCCTTGGCCTGGAAGACATCAGACAGAATCAGCTTGTGCATCAAATCATCTTCGAATAGAGAAGACCAAGGAGACTAAACGGGTCCATCTTAAAAACAGGCAAAGTTGATATGTTCTCTTTCCCTGTTATAAAAAATTCTCCGTTTTTGCTGTCCCAACAGAAATGGGCCACAATGGGGCATTCTGGGGTGGTGACAGTCAGGAAAATCAGAGATTGTAAACCCTCTTATTCCTCCAACACACTTCCAAGAAGAACCAAAAATTATACTTGCCTTGGAGCTGGTATAGTCAATTTCCTCTTCATAGGAAAGGGAAGTGTAGAAAAATGAAGTGAGAACCACCTCCCACTGTGGCTGCAGTGAGCTTGCATGGCTTTAGATGTAGCCATTCTTCAGCCTGGACTGTTCTTCCTATGGACATCACTTGTCTTGTGCATTACTATCCTAAAACTAGCCAGTATGGTGTGTGCATTAAGTACATACAAAAACAATAAAAATATCAAGTAGAAATCAAACACAAGTATATCAGCAAGAACTGTTAGAAACTGTTAGAAACTAGAGGAAAACTATTGAAAGCTTTTGCCACATTTGAGTAGGGATGGTCATTGTCGCATGCCCAAGTCCTCCATGGTTTCAGTTCCTGAAAGTGAAAACTAGCCTGTAAAGAAAACAAGCACACTCTGTTTGCCTTGTATTAAAGGTAAATGCATATCTCCCCCTGAGGTTGTGCAGCTAAAGTTTGGTGGTATACTGGAGTACAAGATGCATGGGGAGCATGTGCATTGTTTAGAAACTGATTAGTCCTTCCAGGACAGTTCTGAGAATGATAATCACCTTGTCAAAAAGCTGTGTGTTCTTTGCTTGTTTTATTATAAGGGAAATGATAGATGTTATTTGCAGCTGTCAAAATTAGGTGGTGGTGATCTGCTTGGTACACAGGGGACATGTGAGAAACATGCAGGCCATAGCTAGTATTTTCTACCTCTTTGAGAACAGAAAACTCTTATGCCAGATGGCAAGCAATATGTACTAGCCATATCAGCACAAAGGGAAGAGAAGAAACCATTAGGTTTAATCAGCAATAGCAGTTCTGCACCTTGTTGGGAACAGATAACTTTCTATACACATTTCCTGTTTGGATTGCAGCTACCATTACTAGGAAAGAGGACATCTGGAAGTCTCATTATATTCAGTGGAACATTAGTGTAGCTAGCTTTCACTAGATTGTATTCATTACCATTATTGGGCGAAGACTTCATATGCTATCATTTCAGACTATTTCCACAGCAAAATTAGAAAGCTACATTTCTAAAGCAATTATATTAATGTGAGCTCAGCTTCTGACTTGCAATGAGTCCTGATGTAAGTATTGTCTCTTAGTATGTAGTTTTCACAAGATTATTGTGCCCCCAAACCCCTTGTTCCGAAGGACGTATTTAGTGCAAACAAGGTACAGTTATTATTGCCTCCCAGTGGGTGAAAGGTTTTTAAGAAGTTATTTCCTGTTGAAAATAAAATAAAATATCTTAAATATGATACCAAACAACTTGTTAAGTCCTGATGTGTCACAGGTTGAGAAGCATGATGGGACCTGTTGTTACTCCTGGCTTCATATTTTCCCACCACTAGAGGGTGAGAACGCAAAGCTGCTTCTAGTTGTTTAGTCTACCTTTCTGTGAACGCTTCCCATGTGAAACCTAAACGTATTCAAGGTCTTCTCCTGCGTGTAGCCGCAACATTGTTATGGTTAAGGGAACGCCTTGTTATTGAATATGTATACTTAAAAACACGGCTTTTGAACAGGCTGTGCCTTCTTCTTGTTTCCTGTTCCTTTCTGCTCTGGACGAGGAGATGGCTCGCTGCGCTGTAACTTAATAGTCTGCTACTTGATCTATTGCCCGCAATAAAGACTGTTAGCCTGCTGCCTCGTGTTGGCTGAGATGTTTTTCCTATTGATGGGAATGCCCCTGGCTGAGATGTTGGAGCTCTTTTCGTCGCTTCGGGAGAGAGGCAAAGTGTTGCCTGAAAGTGACAAGGTATTTTGCATCTTGAATTCTCTTGATAGTTCCTGGAATCTGGTGGTGTCCTCTCTTCAATCCATGCCAGAGAGGGAGTTAACCGTTCCTTTGGTTTCTGCTCGTCTGCTGGAAGAAGAGGAAAAGCGCGCAAGGAATGCAGAGACTCCCACACAGCCGGTTCCAGCTGCAGAGGCCTGTGCTGGGAGAAAAAGTTCTCCGGCTGCTGAGGCGAGGCAGGAGGGGCTGGTGAGAGCCCACGCTGTGCGAAGGTGCTTTCGCTGTGGGTCTGCTTCTCATCTGAAGCGTGATTGTCCGCTCCTGAAGCAAGGGGAGCAAAGCTTCACAGGCGCCGGTGCCAGGGGCCGTGGCAGAGGAGGCAGAGGAGGTCGGGCCAGAGGACGGTTGAGAGTTGCTGTTGCCCTGGGAAATGCTGTTTCGGACACTGTGCCAGGCTCTGAGGAGGCAGGTGATTCCGTTTGGCTTCTAGACAGCGGCTGTTCCCAGCACCTGGTCAATTCTGAAGATTTATTTGACTGTTTGGATTCTGCCAGTGTTTCCTCTGTGACATTAGCTGATGGGACACAGGCTAAAGTTTGTGGCGAAGGTGTAGCTTTTGTCCCTGCCCTTGACATGGGTTTGAAAAATGTTTTGTTTGTTCCCTCTCTTGATTTCTGTTTGCTTTCTGTGGGGCAACTAACAGAGTCAGGGTTCAAGGTTGAGTTCTATGGGAAGCAAGGTAAAATCCTCAAAGATGGGGTGGTATGTGCTGTGGCTACACGAGAAGGGAGGCTGTTCTTTCTTGAGCCACGACACACTGTGTGTAATGTGTATGGCAATGTCCCACAACATGATGAGTGCCTTCATCTCCTCCAGCGGCGCGCAGCGCATGCAAGCTTTCCTGTGTTAAAGAGGCTTGCTGGTTGTTGTAAAGGGTGTACTTTGAAGCCTTGTAATGTCTTTCTTGACTGTGCTATTTGCAAGCAAGCTAAATCTAAACAACTCCCAGCACCGAGAGTTAGTTTTCGTGTACCAACCGCCCCATTTCAGTTGGTACACTGTGATATTGTGGGTCCTATGAGTAAACCTTCCCTAGGGGGAGCTAGATATTTCGTCATTCTCGTAGACGATTTTAGCAGGTTCATTTTCTGTTATTTGTTGAAACAAAAGTCTGATGTGTGTCAAGTTCTCAAGAACTGGTGTTCCTTGGTTGAAAGGCAATTTGGTTATTCCCTGCAAAAGCTTCAAACCGACAGAGGAATGGAATTCCTGTCGGAGAACTTGCAACAATGGATCAAAAAACAGGGTATAGTGCACAGGGCGACTGCCGGCTATTCTCCTCATCAGAATGGAGTGGCTGAGCGGAATGCAGGAGTTCTGCAGACTCGAATGCATAGTTTGCTGCTTGATGCAGATCTGCCTCTGAGTTTTTGGGGTGAGGCAATTCTGACTGCCTGTTACATACACAACAGGCTGTGGAGTTCTGTGGTTAATACTACTCCCTATGAGTGTTTGTTTGGTAAACAACCTTCCATTGCACATCTGAGAGTCTTTGGGAGTTTTGCTTGGGTGCACATCCCCAAGGGGCAAAGAAGGAAGGGGGAGCCTAAGGCCCAGCGTATGCGTTTTGTTGGCTATGAGCCCAACTGCAAGGGGTATCGTTTTTACGCTGGTGGCAATTCCTGTGTGGTGTCTAGGAATGCCTCTTTTGAGGAACACGCTAATTGGTCGCGTGTTCAGGCAGCGTCTGAAGTATTTCTCCCTGTGGCTGGTCTGCCAGCTTCTCAGCCACTGCAGCCTTCAGTCTCTGCTCCACTCCCTGCCTCCGCTCCCAGTTCCTCAAGGGTTGAAACAGAGGAGGAGAGAGGCGTGTGGAGGAGAAGAGCTGTAAGTGATGTGCGAAGGTCTTGCACAGGGGAGAGAGAACGCGAAGGCTCAGTGAAAAGGTCTCGCAGTGCTGAGGACAGGGACGAACCTTTGCAGGATCGTCCCATCCCCAGACGGTCTCAAAGAAAAACGAAAGGCATTCCACCTAAACGTTTTTCCCCTGAGTCTCTCGCAGTTCGTGTGTGCGCTGTAAACTGTGAGCCTCAGTGCTTTGCTGATGTTGTGGAAATGCCTGAGCAACAGGCAGAACCCTGGCGGGATGCAATGCAGAGTGAAATGGATTCCATTATTCAGCATGATGTGTATTCTCTTTGTAATTTGCCCAAGGGTGTAAAGCCAATTGACAGCAAATGGGTCTACAAGTTGAAACCCACTGCTGATGGGCATGTGAAATATAAAGCGCGCCTAGTGGCACGCGGGTTCTTGCAAGATCCTTGCCTTGCTGATCCCTGTGTATATGTTCGAGGGAAAGGGGAGAGTTTGGAAATTCTCCTTGCATATGTGGATGATCTATGCTTGGTCAGTGCTACACAAAAACAAGTGCAAGTGTTTGAGAAAGAGCTGGGGAAAAGGTTTCAGGTGAAAAACCTAGGCCCAGTACAGAGCTTTCTTGGAATTGAAGTACAGAGAACTGAAAAGGGTATTCTGCTGTGTCAGAAACAAAAGATTGTAAAATTGTTAGAACTGTGTCAAATGTCTGACTGCAAGCCGGTACAAACTCCAATGGTGCTAGGTTTTTTGAAAAATACCTGTGAGGAATTATTTCCTGATATACACCTATATCAGTCTGTCATTGGGAGCCTTTTGTACTTAGCTGGTACTAGCCGGCCTGATATTGCTTTAAGTGTCAACATTCTGGGCAGAGCATGTGCTAAGCCAACCCAGTATCATTGGCAGGGTGTGAAAAGGGTACTCAGGTACCTAAAGGGTTCCCTTGATTATTGCCTAAGCATTTGTCCTGATCAGATGCCAAACCTTGTCTGTTCATCAGACAGTGATTTCGCTGAGGATACTGTGGACCGCAAAAGCACAACTGGTTTTCTTGTCAAATACAGTGGTGTAGCAATCGACTGGAAGGCTAAAAAACAGTCTTGTCTTGCTTTATCAACTGCAGAGGCAGAGTTTGTGAGCCTATCTGCGCTCTGTACTGAGTTGGTTTGGTTCTTGCAGTTGCTACAAGGCCTGCATGTGTCTGTGCCATTACCAATACAAATATGTTGTGATTCACAAGCCTGCATTCAAATGGCAGTGTCTGACCGGGTGTCTTCTCGATCAAAACACATTGACATCAAATTTCACAATGTGAAACAATATGTACAAGAAGGAAAAGTGTCCCTTACCTATGTGTCTTCAGAAGAAAACGTGGCTGATGTGTTTACCAAGCCATTTCCTGCTAATGCATTTGGTCAGCACGTTAGCAAACTGGGGTTGATGGAGTCTCCAAAGCAAGGTAGCTGAAAATATTTCGCAAGGAGTAGGGGAGTGTCACAGGTTGAGAAGCATGATGGGACCTGTTGTTACTCCTGGCTTCATATTTTCCCACCACTAGAGGGTGAGAACGCAAAGCTGCTTGTAGTTGTTTAGTCTACCTTTCTGTGAATGCTTCCCATGTGAAACCTAAATGTATTCAAGGTCTTCTCCTGTGTGTAGCCGCAACATTGTTATGGTTAAGGGAACGCCTTGTTATTGAATATGTATACTTAAAAACACGGCTTTTGAACAGGCTGTGCCTTCTTCTTGTTTCCTGTTCCTTTCTGCTCTGGACGAGGAGATGGCTCGCTGCGCTGTAACTTAATAGTCTGCTACTTGATCTATTGCCCGCAATAAAGACTGTTAGCCTGCTGCCTCGTGTTGGCTGAGATGTTTTTCCTATTGATGGGAATGCCCCTGGCGGGTTTTTCAACATGATGAATGACAAGTTTTAAAATGCCTGAAAACTTAGTTCATAAACAGCTGCATTGTTTGACTTTTCAGAGCCAGGCACAGAGTGCTTTGTCCTGTAGAGATGCAAGCTTGGAGAACAGCAGTTGCTTGGCAAACATATATGGTGCTAATTATCATTGATGAATACTGTTCCATTGAGAAAAGCTCCATGGAACCATCTCTAGTTCCCCTCCCCACATCCCTCCTTTCAAGTATAGCATCTCATGGTCTCAACTGGAATTTCCCTGTAACAACAAAAGTGAAGGACGCTCAGAAGAAACGTGATGGCTTTCCTTGGTGGCGACCACTTGTTCAAACTCTTACTGCATGGAGAAAGGAACTGGATCCAGCAAAGAGCACACAAATAGAATGATTCTCTAATGTGTATACACAGCCAAACAGATGGTTTTTAATTGTCAGCCAGCTCTGGCAATGCTGATCTTTGGCTTGAGAAAACCAATTGCAAAAGGCAAGGCAATGGTGTCGAAGATGACCTTGCTAGCTAAATGTTTCAGAAAAGAGTGTTCTCTTGCCCAGCATGTGTTATTTACTAGACTCAGGGCAGTAATTAAAATACCTACATAATTTACCTCTTCACTAGGGTAGAGGATCAACATATATCAAACTATATGAGTTAATTTCATTGTTCTCCTAATGGAACCTCAGAACCTCCTTCCCTTTTTGTCCCTCTGCAGATTTATCTGCTGCTCCAAAATTAACTCTAGAGTCTTCTAAAGTAGGTGTTTGGAATGTAGATGGGCTGTAGTTGGGACAAGAAATCCATCATGTCCTGGTTCACCTGGAATTTACTCTTCCACCTCTGGTAGTCCTCTGTGAAATGCTTCCCCAATTCATTGGAACTGCTGCTTCTGTCGGAAATAATATCATTGCCTTGGGGAAAAAATAATAATTTCTATAGAACTTCGTGTATTAGTATTTTTACCTTATTTTACTATAAGCTTATGTCTAGGTCAAGTCAGTCAGAGTGCATTACGGTAGTTTTTCCAAGACCACTGAGATTTCATGACTGAATGAGATAAAAACCTGAGTCACTCAATGGTGTAGCGGTTTGAGCACAGGGTGATGACCATGTAGACCAAGTTTCGATTCCCTGCTCAGCTATGGAAACACACCAGGTGACCTTGTGCATGTCACAGGTTCTCAGCCCTAGTTATCCAAAACAAGACTGAAAGATTTCTTGTGGAATATAATTTTACAATGATGTCATTGTTATTTAGAAGACTCTATTCCTTGTATAGAGAGCCAGGGTGATATAGTGGTTTGACATGGTTGGACTATGACCCTGGAGACCAGGGTTCAATTCCCTGCTAGGATATGGAAACCCACTGGGTGCCCTTGGATGCATCACAGGACATTTCTGCACTGGACTGTTATAGCGCAATTATCCCACTTTCAACAGCCTATGGAATCCTGGGGTTTGCAGTTTTGGGAGGGGTCGCTATAACAGTCCAGTGCGGAAATGGCTACAGACTTTCAGCAACAACAAAACTCACATATAGCAATCATTACAAATCATCTCTCAGTGTTGTTGCACAGAGAACAAGCTTCCTGAATAGAAAACAATTTTCTTGCATGTAAAATGCCATTTTCTGAAAATAACATTTCTGGGCAGAAAGCAGCATTTCTATACAGAAAATGTTGTTTTTGTCAAAAAACTCCATGCTCATGTTTTGCTCAAAATTAGTCCAAACCTGTGAATAATCTTCAAAAACTGTGCAGTTTTTGATGACTTTCTTGCACTGAAGAAAAAAAACAGAAAATTGGTTGTTCTTGTCTGCAAGGATGAAATTTATGAAGATTTACATCCTTATTTGTCAAGAGATTTCTTCCTCATTGGGAAAGGCAGATGTTTGCCCTGATATGTATGTATGTGTGTCTGTGTCTTTTTCAGAGGAGTTGTACTAATGTCAATGGTGGTACTAAAGTTCTTCCCAACACTTGTAGCATTTTTTTACTAATGTCCAGGGCTTCTGAAATATCAGCTTGTCCTTTTTTTTTTAGTCCACTCTGCATATTTTTTTATTTATTTTCTATTCCATATTTTCTGCGATGAGCTCCAAATGGTGTAGATTGCTTTTCTCTTCTTCACTTAATTTTCACAGCTGCTCTGTCAGGTAGGTGAGGCTGACTGGGTAAGGTAATACAGAGAGTGTCACAGCTGAGTGGGAACCAGAATCTGAATGCCCTAAATCAGCACCCCAACTACTACATTACCGTGCTTCTCTTTAAGTGCCTCAGCAGAGGTGTGTGCACTGATAACCAGATCAAATCTATTTTTAAGTCCAGGAACAGTATTAGTATAATAAATGAACCTAGATTACCTAAATGAACCTGAACTCCTTGCAAGTTGGATATAATATAAACTATTTTTAAAAAATACTTTCCTACAAAGTGAGTATCTAAGACGATACACAATTACTGTAAAACTCTTCTACTACATCTAGCCATATATTTCATCTCAGTTCGCAAGACAAGAGCCATATGCTTGTGTGTCTTTTATGTTAGGGAAACAACAGAAAAACAAATGTTAAATGCTTCTGAAAGAGCAGTTAAAAATATAGTTTGTTCTCTATTACATCACAGCAGCAGAAGCAGAGATCTGTATTTTCAGGCCAACCTCTGTACTTGAATTAATTGTCCATTCAAGTCAAGAAGAGGAGTGCAGTGTAGTAAACACTCTTCACTCTTTGGGAGTTAAAAACGATGGACTAAAAATGATCAAATAGCTAGTGGCTGCCTCTCAACAAGGTTATTTCAAATACCAAGTGTTCTCAGTTGTGCTAAACCTTTGTTAGAACTGAATCCAGGAGAAAAAATTATGCATAAATTATTTGAAATGATGTGTCTTGTTCAGACTAAGACCCCTATATAGTTTGGCAGAAGTAATGCTTGCCCTAGGTTAAATTTAAGGATCAGTTAAGCCAGGACAGTCTAGAGCTATTTCTATTTTCAGCAAATCTATCTTTAAGTGGTTTTTTCCCCCCTCCCAACACACTTGCTGCTGCACAATAGAAAGAATGTTTGGTAGATACAGAATGGAGAAGACAAAATAGATATAGCAAAGGATAAGAACTCTACTCTTTATCTGTCTCTTCTCTTCCTCTGTGATATTGCTAGGTTGCTAGCAATGTTTTTCTAATCCATCTCTGTTTCATTATCAGAGTACCAGAATACTTTGTCTTTTGGCATGCCTCATTTTTTCCTTCCTGTATTGCTGTTCTGCTTAATGTATTCTGCTGATGCCTGGTGCATTCCTCTCTCAGGCTCTTCCATATCAATTAAGTAGCTTCTACTTTGTGCTGTAGATGAACAACTGATAGGGCAAAGCACGAGCATTTTGGCACTTTGTCATCATGCATTTGTTTCCTAAGAGGCAGTGCCTTTTTTCATTGCATGTCCGCATCTGCTTAAGTCATTGCTGGTCTACCAAAGAGACAAGATAATGAAGAGTGATTGTATTTTTTTTTTTTTTAAAGAACCACAGAGAGGGTTCAGTTTTACTCTCCATCTTCTGGCCACAGTTTAGTAGGCAAAAATTTCACTTTGCCTGAAACTACTGTAAGAAATGCTGTTGATTCAGATAGGGTCAAAATTACATTTTCCCATTATATTTATATGTTGCCTTGTCTCATGGCATTCCAGATAAATACATATGATTTCCAGGTGATGCTCCAGCTACATTTACTTAAATTTTTGTGTGCCTCTCTGGGACCTGTGACTATGTCTTGTGCTCATCTGTGTGTTAAACAATAGTTTTGGCAGCTGATGATTTATTCATTTGTTACATGCCTGTTCTGTCTTTTTAGTTATGTCTCCTAGCACAAATTTTGAGAAAAAGTCAGAAGAAACTTTGTGTTTTGTTTTGTCTTGCTTTGTCTTTGTCGGTTGGTTTCTTTCTCCAAGATAAACTAGAATTGTGAGTATAGCTTGTTTGGGATGTGCTTGCACCGGTTTCCTGCTTCAAGATGTAATTGGGCCAGGTTTGCAGTGTGAGGATGCCATTGAACCCACCATTGGTTCTGAAAGGCCATATTGCAGTTGTGGTCAAGAAAAGCTTTGCCTATCCTTGGTTTGGTGCTCATAATACATACATAATACATAATATTCAATAAAAAGTGGAAAAATGTGCTTCTCGAACATTGAAAATCAGTGATGAACAGAAGCTTGGACTATTCTACTAAAAAAAAAAGAGAGAGAGAAAAAGAAAAAAGATATGTCATTGTTCTACACAGAAAACAACATGGTTTTTGTGTGTGTGCGTGTGTGTGTGTGTTTGTGTTTGTGTTTAGGAAGCAGCATTTTCTGCACAAAAATGCTTTTTTCCTGACCAGAAAATGCTGTAGTTGAGAAGTTATTCTGTGCAAAAATTCCATGTTGTTATTCTGCACAGAAAAAAGCATTTCTACACATTCTGAAATATTATTTTATGCACATGAAATGCTGTTTCCTGTGCAGAAAAAGCTGTTGTTCGTACAAAAACAGCATTGTGAATTTTGCACAGAATAAGTCCTGAATGGCAAATAGTCATCAAAAACTGTCTAATTTTGAAGATTTTCTTGTAGTGAGAAGAAAGTTGCTAAAATTACTCATTGGTTCCTGAGATGTTAAAATGAGTGAAGAATTACCTTCCTATATTATGCTAATATGAGGAGCTTTACGTTGGGCTGCCTCTGAAAAGTATTCAAAAGTTACTACTGGTGCAAAATGTTCCAGACAGCCTGGTATCTGGTGTTGACTTTAGAGACCATGTTATCACCAGTCTTATATAAAGTGCACTGGTTTTCAATATGTTTGTAACTCAATTCAAGATGCTGTTTTCCACCCATGAAGCTTCAGATGGGTTGCAAATAGGACACTCAAAATGTCAGCTCCCCCACACAAGCCTCCCCAGAATTTGAGATCCTCAATCTCGCTGCTTGTTCCACTATCCCAAGAGCCTAGGTTGTTGAGTACACAAGAAACAGCTTTGTTACAGTACAAGGATTAATACCTGAAGAACTGCAAGGAGTTATCACAGTGACCTGTCCAGCAATTTTAGTACTTAGAGATGAAGATAACCTATTATAATGGGCTGCTACAGATAACAAAGCCGGAAGGTCTTTCTCAAAGATTAACTAATAGTAAGCAAGTCAATCTATGCATGTTAAACAATTTTGCATCTTCTCGGCTATGCCAGATTACAGCAACATTATGAGAAAAGGAAATCTGACTATTCCGTATGAAGGATGTGAGCAAGTCCACTTCTTCTCTAGTTGAGGTTCTGCTTGTCTGGGAAGGTGTTTTGTCCCTCAGCCTGTCCTTTTCACAGCTTTTAGACAAGAGGCTTTGGGTCATTCTGCACTAAACTGTTATAGTTTTATTATTCCACCTTCAACATCCTGTGGAATTCTGGGGTTTGTAGTTTACTGAGGCCAAAGAGCTCTCTGGCTGAGAATTCTCAATGCCCCTCCTAAAGTACAAGTTGCAGGATTCCACAGGATGTTGAAAGTAGAATAGCACTATAATTGTGTAGTGTGGAAAGGCCCATAGTCAGTTACAACCCTAGAAGGAACAGGCAAAAATACAGTTATAACTCATTCCTGCAAAAAATAAGTCCTTGCTAGAGTAACTCATTATATGTAATACATTGCTTCTTGGCTCTGTGACATTGCCTTGGATAATAAAATATTTTCAAGTGCAAGTGAAAGGTATTATGCCTTTGGGGCTGTTTTCGTGAAATGTAAACAAATAAGCAATTTTGCTTTTGCATTTGCAGGTGATATACGCTTTTGCTTTACAAACAATGTTGCATTTTAGTATAATTTCTTTAGTCAGATTACTTATGCACTTTGCTGTCAATGTATGAACTTACAATTCATCAAAGCGTATGTATTTTTTTAAATGAATAAGAAAGCAAGGGTATTCATTATCAGCCCTGTGCTCCATATGTATCTGCACAGTGGGAAGGAAGGTGGGATACTGTTTCTCCATATTTCCAAGGTTACTTGGAAGTTCTAGACACCAGGACCAATCAGAAGTTCTGACTGGTCTTAATGGGTGGCCCTCCCTGGGGTCTCTGCTCTGCTCAGAGAAGTTAAGAGCCTCTAGTCATAGAATCATGGAATCATGGAATCATGGAAGAGTTGGAAGAGACCCCAGGGCCATCTAGTCCAACCCCTTGCTATGCAGGAACAAACATAAAAGCACTCCCAACAGATGGCCATCCAGCCTCTGTTTAAAAACCTCCAAAGAAGGAGACTCCACCACGCTCTGTCTGACTGTCAGGAAGCTCTGACTGTCAGTAAGTTCTTCCTGAGGTTCAGGTGGAATCTCCTTTCCTGCAGTTGGAATCCATTCCTCCTTGTCCCAGTCTCTGGAGCAGTGGAAAACAAGCCTGTTCCCTCCTCAACATGACATCCTTTCAAATATTTAAATATGGCTATAAAGAGAATGGCGAGAGGAATTGAACTGGATAAAAGAATGAAATGAAGAAAGAAAGGCTGTGAGAAAGGAGGAAGACAAAATGAGGTGGTAAAAGATAAAATGTAAATAGTTACATATAAGCTAAAAGTAATAGTATATGATTGTTATAAAATAGAGATAATGTATGGAATGGAATGTTTATATGAATGAAATGTTAAAGTCAGATTCAATTGGGAAAATTGATGTCTGGAAGTGGGGAGGGTTTTTTAATTGTTTTTTCATTAATAGCAATAGCAATAGCAGTTATTTCTATACCGCCTATCAACTAGTGTTATCTAAGCGGTTTACAATGTATTTTAGCTAATTGCCCCCAACAAGCTGGGTACTCATTTTACTGACCTGCGAAAGGATGGAAGGCTGAGTCAACCTTGGAGCCTGGCAGGATCGAACTCACAACCTTGTGGTTGCAGTACTGGCATTTAACCACTGCGCCACCAGGGCTCCTTCTTAAAAATTAAAATTAAAATTAAAAATTAAATTAAAATTAAAAATTAAAAATTAAAATTTTTAATAAAAATTAAAAAAACAAAAAAACCCACAGCTATCATGTCCCCTCTTAACCTTCTCTTCTGCAAACGAAACATACTCAGCTCCCTAAGCCGCTCCTTATAGGGCATGTTCCAGACCCACCACCATTTTGGTTGCCCTCCTCTGGACACACTCCAGCTTGTAGATATCCTTCTTGAACTGAGGTGCCCAGAACTGGACAGAGCATTCCAAATGAGGTCTAACCAATGCAGAATAGAGTGGTACCATTACCTCCCTTGATCTAGACACCATACTCCTATTGATGCAACCAAGAATCACATTGGCTTTCTTGGCTGTCACATCACACTGCTAACTCATGTTCAGCTTGTGATCTACCAAGACTCCTAGATCCCTTTCACATGTACTGTTATCCAGCCACATGTCCCCCATCCTATATTTGTGCATTCCATTTTTTCTGCCTAAGTGCAGGACTTTACATTTGTCTCTGCTGAAATTCCTTTTGTTAACTTTGGCCCAGCTCTCCAATCTGTCAAGGTCATTTTGAATTTTGACCCTGCCCTCTGGTGTTTTAGCAACCCCTCCCAATTTGGTGTCATCTGCAAATTTGATCAGCATGCCCTCTACTTCTTCATCTAAGTCATTGATGAAAATGTTGAATAGCACTGGGCCCAGGACAGAATCTGTTTGACTGAAGCCATTACTCCCCTTCCATCCTGCCTTGTTGTTGCTGTGTGCCTTCAAGTAATTTCCAACTCATGACAACCCACAGGTGAATCTATCATGGGGTTTTCTTGGACTAAGAATGTGTTATGTGTGTTTCCATGGCTAAGGAGGTATTCAAAGCCTGGTCTCAATGATCCTTAATCCAATGCACAAACCACTACACTATGCTGTCTCTCCCCATTCTTCCTACTCTTCTTTATATTCAGCCACTTGATTTGAGAATCATCAGCTGTCAGTTGTTGGGGCTGGATATAAATTACAGCTGAGTGACTTTTTTTTGGGAGGGGTTTCTATAGTTTCCTGGCACCTCCCTAATTTTGCCCCATCTTAAGGACTGGTAGGTGCTGTTTGATTGTTTGGGAGGCAAACTGACTTCTACTGGATCCTTGCCCTGTAACACACCAAACCCATGTGAAGTGTATCCAATTAATTATTTTGGAAAAAATTCTTTTCCTAACTGACACTCCATTGCTTCTTACATATCTGAAACATTTTTATTTGAAGGGGGAAAATAATTTTATTCTTTCTAAACATAGCATGCTTATAAAAGCAGATTTAATTAATTGTGTTAATAAATAAATAAATACTCCAGTTATGTTGCAACTTCATTCTTTTGTATACACAAACTGTGCATTACACCAATTATGCCATTATATTATATTATTCTAAATTGTGTTTACGGTTTATTAACGCAGATGAAATGTCAGACAGAACAAAAGGTAAATAAAGAAACCATGTTGTAAGATACAGTGAAAGAACTGAAAAACATAGTTTTTCAGAATGTTTAGCTAAAGTAATAGAGCTGAAATAACAGAATATTTAAGTATTAGCATAAAAATTCAAATCAAAATGATATACTAACTTGTACATCAGTATTGTACAAATTGCTATTGACTTATGTTTTCAAGAACTGCATGTTGAAGAAAGACTTCCAACTAATCAACTGGATTTTTGGCATTGCAGTTATTAATATATCATTAGAAATACAGTAATTAATAAAAGATGTTAGATATGGATAGTTACATGATAGATAGATTATAGTTGACTTGATAATTCATATATTTGCTGCATTGTTATAACTATACTGTTAATTTTTGGTGGATTGTCTGATTTTGCTTGTTGTTGTGGAATAATCAGAAGATTAAATAAAAGTTTTTTTTTAAAAACCTATTGACTCTTGCAGATTAGTAGTTTTATCCTGCAGTTCAATACAGTTATATTAGATATGTATATATAGCAGCAATGAATACAGAAACACAAATTCCTGCTGGGAAGAAATAAGGAACAAGGGATAATCTACAATAAGAGATAACAGTTGCTGAAATATAATGACATTTAATTAAGACAATAATAGTTGGAGACAGCCCCCAAACTTCAAAGAAGTTTGAAAATCAGGAGTTATGCAATATAAGTAAATAAATAAGTTGACAAACTCTGTTAATATGTATTGACTACTGTATTAGCTGTGATTATACACAACTGTATTAGTTTTGGTTAAAGAAAATGAGATTTGTTGAAATTTTTAAAATGGAAGCTGGTGGCCCAAATGCCAGTAGCACTGTGAATTAACTTCAGGTTTAAGAGAACTTTAAAGGAGCTATCCAAAGGGCTGAGCCCATTTGAGGGATTTGGTTGAGAATCTTGGATAGCATTAAAGTTTTAATTAAAGCCCACAGTGAATTTACTGTCTGCTGACAGTGAAGCCATCAGGTTCATTTTTTTTTTTTGTAAACTGTAGTGGCAAACTATTTTAATAATACTAGTGAAATGGTTTCTAATTTTGCATAGACTTTGCCTAAAAGCTCTTCCCATTAAACAGAAGGATCTGCTGAAGTACCGTGAGCCCTCCTCCCCATTTTTGTCCGGCTGAATGGAAGGGAAAGCATTTTCTTCTGCTACTGTTATTTCATTTACAACTGTACACCTCAAAAATCTAAGCTGGAGTCTACTGCATTCTATTTTCTCATATTAGTAAAGACTCAGTTGTCACTGAGAGTTAGAAATATGGCTTGTTAAATTGGAGGAATTACCTGTAGTGCTTTTGTCTGAATGGAACAACCTGCTTGTATTTGAAAAAAATGGAAGTAGCAAGTAGATATCTTTTGTTGATTTTTACCATAACTTTTGTACTGAGAATGTGTTACTGTCAAATTGAAAAAAACAAACAAACCACAAAAATAAATCACTAAGTTGGGCCAAAATGAAAAACATTAATCATTATTAAAACCTTACTGTTTCCCTCTATTTCTTGAAAGTATTTTAAAGTAACAATGTTGGTTTCATTACTTTAAAAAAATAAGAAAAGTAATGAAAAATATTTTAAGATGTTACTTGGAAGCCTTATATATATGGGGAAAAATATTGCTCCTCTTATGGAGCCATGGGGATAGCCATCTTCCCCTACATAGTGTGTTCCTGGAAATAACATTGCATCATCGAACAACATTACAAATCATATTCGGTGCTGGCCAGACCTCATCTGCAGTCAGTTCTGGGTGCCTAATTTTAAGAAAGATATAGAAAAGTTGGAACAGGTTCATCAAAGATGATAAAGAGTTATGGAGAACAAAACATATTAAGAAAGACTGAGGGAGCTGGGTTTGTTCAGCTTGTAAAAGAGATGACTGAGAAGAGACATGACTGCACTCTTTAAATACCTCAGTGGCAGTTGCAGAGAGGTGGCAGGCTTGTGTTTGGGAAATGAAGTGGAAGACTATTGTAACAAGGAATTAGGTGGTGCGCTTCACCTCTTTCCATGCTGGAAAGGCTACAGAGTTAAACTTCACACACATTTGGCAAGTGTTGTTAGTTACTAGGATAGTACAAGCTTGAGAAGTTAGGCAGGAATCCTTCTCTTCTCAGACTTCAGTTGCTATAAACATCTGCACCAGGGGAGCTATCAAAGGACTCTTGATAATTACTTGTCTTTGAACATGACCTTCAAAGACAAGTGTGATGGATGACTTGTCATAAAGTCCAGACATGCAGGTACACTAATTACGACAGGAATGTAAAATCACACCTAATCTAAGGGTCTTTGCAGTTATAAATAACACTCATTGGGTTATGCTTAGAGATCTTTAACATAGACCTTGGATCATGGTGCTGCTGGGAACTTGTGGGTCAGTGAGTAGATCTCTCTGCTGTTGTACTGGGGCTCCCAGCAGCTGCACAGGGAACAAGAGGCTGTCCAACTGCCTTTTCTGTATGTATGCCAGTAGTCTTGTTGGCAATAAACCTTTAAACCTTTCCTACAGTGTAGTTATTGCTCTTGAACCTCTTGCCTTTGACAACCTAAAAGGATCACTTGCCTTTGGCAAAACAGATCATTCTCTGCTGTCCCAGAGGGTAAGACCAGGGCTAATGATCTAAAGTTACAGGAGAGTAAATTTTGATTGAGCATTAAATGGAACTTCTTGACAGTAAGAGTGGTTTGGCAATGGAATCAATTGCCTAAAGAAGTGGTGGGATCTCCTTCTCTGAACATCTTCAAAAGGGGCCAGATAGCTACCTGCTGGGGATACTTTAGATGGAGATCCTGCATTGAACAAGGCTGTACTTGGTAGCTCATGAGGGCTCTTTCAGCTCTATGATCCTATGATATAATGTTGCATCCTGAGGTGATTTTGGGGAGTTTTGGAAGCACATGGCAGATTATATCCAGGATGCTGCTGGGAGCAACATTTTGCTTTTTTAAAAGGAGAAGAAAAGAAATCCAACACCCAGTTTTCAAATTGTAAATTAATTTTTTCCACTTGAAATATTTAGAAGACATCATCCCATGTCCAAATGTCCCTTCTATTCTCCTCTTCCAATTTTGCTGGGGACAGGTCTTTTTCATGCTACACAGTTAGAATGCTATGGTTCCATGGCAATATTCTATGGTATTTTAGGATTTGCAGTATAGGGTAGAATTCTCCGTGAGATCTGTTTTATTTGGACTCCAATCTTGGACCAGGTCAGGCAAATGTAATCTCGGCAATGACTTGGTTTTGGGTTTTTCCCCCCAGCTTGTAGACTTTAAGGAGGAGTGACACTGTATCTGGAAAAGTGAGAGCTACTACTTGCCTGTTTAATCTGTTAATTAAAAAGTTGAGATGGGGGCTGGTTGTCTGGCTAAGACAAGTGAACATTACCTCCTTGCAGGGGGACCATATTCTTTCTTTTTTAAAAGAGGCAATAAAAAGCTTTTAATAAAAACCTATCACTTTACTCAACAAATTTGGAAGTTGTAGACCAGTAAAAAATATTCTCTTCTTAGTCACAATGAGTGAAAAGGGTGGTAGACTCAAACTTACAGGCACATTTTGATGATACTGATTATCGATATGCATTTTATTAGGTTTCTAACCAAGCTACATGTATCAACCATGATATCCCTGGAATGGCTTGGCTGTGAAGGCAGTGTATTACAGTATTAGTATTTCCATAATGGCAAAAGCAGCTGCTGCTCTTTCTTCACTTTTATATTGCCTGCTGATTTGGCTTACGGATCTTCTATTTTTGTTTTCCCTGTATTTTATGACGTATGGAGAATTGTGCGATAAAGATGTGATGCAATCACCATTCTATGCAGGCAGTATGATTTGTTTGCTTTTTCTCTGCTCTTGCACATCATTCATTAATGACATCCAGATAGACCTCCCTTTTGACTTTCTCTTTTCCTACACTCCATATTTTACAAGGCACTGAGACGTATAATAAAGTTTCAGCTGACTATTCATTCTTTTACATTTATGTGCACTGGACTGTCTTCTTCATTTGTTACTATTCCAGTATTCTTGTCTCTCTACATTTATCTATATCCTTCTCTTATTATTTACTGTTGTCCTTTCATCCCAGCCATCAAAGCTCTTTGTTCTTGGCCATTATTTTACAAACCAAGCATCAGTATACTTCAGAATCTTCGACAAGCTCCAAATCATGGGACAGTGTAATCGGAAGCACTAAACCTGATACCTATTGTTCATATATTTGCTGTCTTAAATCAAGTTTGTTTGCTGTACAAGATTTTCTTACAGGCTGACAGGCTGGGGCTGGAAAATCTCTACCGTTTTCTAAACATAGATCCTGACGCTATATACACACACACACACACACACACACACACAGATTGAGAGAGAGAGAGATTGAACAGAGGTAGGGACTAATTAGTTAAAACCAATCAGGATATCAATCAAGGTGATTTTTTTTTTTTTTTTTGGTAAGAAGAGAGACAACTTATTGCAATTTTTTCCCTAAAGTAAATTATTTATTATGGAATTTCAGCATGAACCTAATTCAAGGATCAAGTTATTAATTAATGACATGATAGACAATACTAGAAATCCAATAAATTTTATCACAAGCCATTTCTGCCCTCCCCTGTTATAGTGCTCTTATTCCACTTTCAACCTCCTGTGGAATTCTTGAGTTTGTAGTTTACTGAGGCCCAGGAGCTCCCTGGCTGAGAATGCTAAAGGGCCCTCCCTAAACTGCAAACCCCAGGATTCCACATAATGTTGAAAGTGGAATAAGAGCACTCGTATCTTGTAGTGCTGAAATGGCCACAGTCTAGTTAATTCCAGGTCAAAATATTTTAACTGTGTAATGGCAACTTGAAAGGATGGGAATGATCCAGATGACCTTCCTATATTCTGTGTAAGACACTGAATTTTTTCACTCAGAAATCTTAGATCTTTTGCTGGGATGAATGTGGGAATCATTACTAAAACAATAAATCAGTCATAATCATGGATGGCATGTTTCAGCTTCATTCTGATGAAGCTTTTAATGCAGGTGTTTCAGTTTCAGTTAAATGGTAATTTAACATAGACTTAATAGTTAAATTTGTCCCCTTTAATGTAATGCAACTTAATCAGATTTTTTTTAGCCTATTAACAATTAACTAAATACATTAACCCTTTTCTAGCTCAGGATATAAATATATATTTGAGTATAAAATATCATTTGATTTATTCTGCGTCCCACTCACAGTTCACAAATAGGATTTTAAAAAAAACATTTTTAACTTTCATGTTTCTTTAGAAGCACATTCAGTGTATGTATATTATAGATGAGAATTTAAATGATCATTGATCAGTGTTGTACAGAATAAACATACGGAGTATGTTCCTGCTTCTTATACTAAATGTCATTTTTCCTTAATATTTCTTTACCACTGGTTGTTCCTAAAGAAATATTTCTTAGTACAGGATCCATTGGCCAACACTTCTTTCCGAGCATAGTTGATTGATTTCTAGCCTTTCTTCTTCCCTAGCATTTCAAGAATAGATGAACACATTCAAAAATATGCTTTGACATCCAAGACATTGGCCCTTTCCACACGGGGGAAAAGCACGGGGTAGGATGACCTCACCCGAAGGTTGTCCACACTGTGGAGTGTGCTAGGGCGGTTAGAAATGTGGAGGTTCCACACCTTAAACTGCCCTTGCGCGGCCACAGGGGTGGCGCCGCGTGTTTTATAAAGACCACATTTCATGTGGTCTTTATGAAACGCGTGTGCTAGCCCGTCGCAGTGCCCCGTGTGGAATTGCAGGGGTGTGCAAGTGTGTCCCTGCAGAGCTGCCTGGGGGTGGGCTTCCAGCTGGCGTGCTTCTCCGATTGGCGGAGAGCCACCAGAAGCCGCCAGCCACCATTTTGGGCGCCGCCGGATGCCGCCAGATGCTGCTGCCATGTAGAGCGGCAAATGCGTGCTGCTCCCTGCGGCAACGGAGCTACCCGCATCGAGGTAAGCTCCATTTCCGCATGCGCTGCCCCGTTTCCCCACGTTTCATGCCCCTCCGTGTGGAAAGGGCCATTGTTATGAACACTGGAGCTTGTGCAAGAGACAATAATAATAATCCTCTCCACATTACTCAGAAGTAAAGTCCGCTGTGGTTTACTCCCATGTAAGTACACATGAGGCTGCAAACTAAATATTTCAGTGTTTGTACATATTATAACACATAAAAACTGCAAGCATAATGCATAAACCAACACTGTGCTGCCTCCCTGAAAAATAAAAATACTTTCTAGTATCTTGGGAATTTTCCTAGTCCATTGTTTATCCTATTGTTTCAGTTTTGCATGCCTTGCAATACCATACCCACTTAATTAAAAAATAAATCTCTTTAAACTATGGCCCTTTCCATACAGGGTAAGTAGTACGGCATGGTGCGACCTCTGACAGAGGTTGTCCACACCTTGGGAGCGGACTGGGTCGGACTACTTGTCGCAATTCCGCACCTCAGTCCGCTCTGGAGCGATCTGACGTGGTCGCACAGTGTGCTTTTTAAAAACCTGTTTTTACAGGTTTTTCAAAAGCACGGAGCAAGCCATTCAATGCCACTCCGTTCCCGCGCTCCGATGCAGATTTGCAGGCACGCACCAGTGTGTGCCTGGACATCTGCCGGGGGCGGGCTTCCGGCTGGTGAGCTTCTCCGGTTGGTGGAGAGCCTCCGCCAGCCGGAAGCCACCATTTTGGATGCCAAAGCCGCCATTTTGGAAGCCGGAGGACTGTGGAACAGCGAGCTTGCGCTGCTCCTCATGGGGATGGACTTACCTGGCTGCTGGTAAGCTCCATTTCAGCGCGTTTTTCCCCGTTTCCCCCTCCACATGCAGAAAGGGCCTATGATAACTTGTTTTTTCAATAAGCACGCATAATGTTATTTTCCAAGTATAAGGCTGTGTGCATGTCTGGCCGAACATTATGCTATAGAGTCTGAGAATTTCTCTCATTCATGTTGTAAAATTTTTTGAGCAGGGCTAGAAATGCTGTAAAGAAATGTATTTTTTTAAAAAAGAAGTTGTAATTTGATTGCATATTGTTCTTCATAGACTCAGATTAGACATTGGCTGAATAAGTTTTGAAGGTAGCCATTTCATGACAAAGAAGAAGTTGGCAATGAAATTACAAAACACGAAAAGTAAAAAATGGCAGCTGTAGGAAAACAAATGGTTACTATCAGAAACAAATTGCAGTTACTATACTGTAATTTTGTACACTTCTGAAGCTGCTGTGTTAACCATAAAATGGAGATACATAGTACCATGCCACATATTATCCATGTGCTTGATATTCCACTGCCCTGTTTAGTAGCTCACATTTTATAGCATCTACAAGTTATTTGGACAAGTTAGCAATCATGCTGAAGAGTGTGACAAGCAAATATAAATGATGCATTTCCCCATAAATGCTACAGTTCATCCCATAATCCACATAAATATCAAAGAGATAAAGTAGGAAGCACTTTTACCTGGCAGAAAGCAGAGAGGAATCATGCTGTTACAGAATATATAGGTTCCAATATTTGGGGTGTCTAGCAACTCACTTACTCAAAGGTTCAGAATTTGTCTTCCAAGTTAGCAGCAGAGAGCAAAAATGTATAATTCAACAACCTGTGGTATCGTTTTGAAGTACTTATCTCCTCCTTTGCTTATCCATGATGCCCAGAGAGTTAATTGATAACCAATTGTCAAGTAGAAAACTGATCCATATTTACTAAATTCATTATAATGTACAATAGAACTATGCATTCTTCTCCTACCATCACATGTTCACCAGGACCAAGAGTCTTTTCACACTATACATCATAGCATTATGATTCCACCTTGTTTTAAAGACAATGTCAATTTTGTCTATGTTTGTAATTTTTTTAATAAAAATATTTTATTAAAAAAATAAGAATGAAGACAACTGCTCTGGCTCCCATAGCTAGAATCCTGCTGAGGAAGAATATGAAGAGAGGGAAAGTTTTACCAATTTATTCTGTATGGAAAAAAATGGTGGCATGCAAGTCAGCTCTCCTAACCGTCCTCATTGTCAGAGGGCAAGTCCCCAGCAGTGCTATTGTTCAAATCATATTCAGTCAGATTTGTCCCACTTTTTCACAATGAAGCTATAGCCGCTGTTCCTCTTACTTCATTGTCCTCAGATGACATGGCACTAAGGAGTGAGAGTATCAGTGATCCATGTCACTGCCATACTCCACAAGTCAGCAAGAGTTTCTGAAAATTCACTATGCAAAGTACATAATCTCCTAATGGCAACAGCAAACAGTGCTACCATATATAAATGATACAAGGTGGATTACCTTCCATTCATTGCAGGAAGCTGGACATTTCTTTAAATAACATAAAAGAATATATGGTAGACATATTCTATTTGGCTTGGGACAATTAGTAAAGTCCAAGATCTTCAGTCTGGTTGCAGCCAAAGATATAAACTCATTCTGTCAAAGGGGTGCCTAAAATAAGCAGAGGAATCATTTGAAACTAAATTTCACAAAGGTTATGCAGATCTGAGGGAAGAAAAAAGGTTTGAAGGTAGTGTTCCCTGAAGTGTTTTTAAAATAAAGAAATTTGTTCTTTAAACAAATCTGTGTTCTTTAAATAAAGAAAAACACGTTTCATTTATAATAGGCCTACTTTCACAGGTGCCTCGGTCAAAGACCATTTCTGCACTAGCCTGTTATAGTGCTATGATTCCACTTGCAACATCCTATGGAATCTTGGGGTTTGGTAGTGGAATCATAGCGCTATAACAGGCTAGTGCGGAAATGGACAAAGAGTCAGTTCTTTAGGCCTTACGTACTGGAAAAGAAGCCTAGTCTATTGGAGCAGAAGGAAGAAATTATATTTCAAGCTGAAACTGAAACCTGAACGAGCCTGTACCTGGTTTGAAAGGATATTGCCAATTTGCACCCATTGCTGTTAGCTCTGTAACATGAACTGTATTGTAAGATGCACATGTGAATTCGGTCTTTATCACCAAATCAAACAAACAAGTGAAAAAGTAATTAGTTAGCCTCAACTGACTAGCCACGTGCATCAGAAAATTTTGGATGTTCACACACAGCCCTAAAAAAGTTTGGAGTGTTCAAATGAAAATAATTTCGTTTAGGTGGTCTGTCAAGCATAGAAATCTTTTGCCATGTGACAAAATCTACATAGTATTTGTAAAAACAAGTGAGGCACTTTTCTAAAATGTGCTCCAAGCAATGTATGATCAAACCTTATGAGCATTTTAAAATGCAACTGATGATTCTGAAAGCACTGAGTACAAAAATGTTCTTCTAAATTGATCCCACAGATTGTTGTTCCAGTGTACTTTTTCCAACTAATTCCATATAGCTGACTGGGAGACTTGATTGCAGGTACTTTGCGGACCTGTTTCTGCTGTTTAGAGGCTCGTAGTGCATTTATTAACAGTAATATAACTGCCAGATTTTTTTGGTCTAAACCTATACTGAAAGCAATTTTCACTATTGCTATCAGTAACTCCATATGGCCACGTTAATGGCTACACACAGGAGATATTTGCATATTCTGTGAAATTTACCTCTATCTCTTGCTCTCTCTTCCTGGTTGATATTGAAATTTTAAAACAATATTTTTGTTGCTGAGTCTTCAAATTAAGACAGAAAGCAAGCAGGAGTGAAAACATATCATGCAATAACCTTGAGCTTTCTTTTTGAAACAGTTTATTTTACAAACAATATACACTTAGGAAAATAGAATGAATATGTCTTTAGAATAGAAGGCTAGGAAGTTGCCTATCATTTTGACTGGTATGGATGCTGTTTAAGGAAATAAAGGGCCCCCACCTGGTTACCTACATCTTGCAACTACAGCAGGTCAATTCAAAGGCTGAAAAGAAAATCTTTCTACTTCTGCTACCAGTTTTTTTTTTTTAATCCCAAGACCCCTGGCCAATATCTCAAGACATTTCCACACTAGGCTGTTATAGTGCTATTATTCCACTTTCAACATCCTATGGAATCCTGGGGTTTGAGGCCAGGATTCCATCAGATGTTGAAAGTAGAATAATTGCACTATAACAGTCTAGTACAGAAATGGTGCCAGTAATAGGGCCTAATGGCTTAACTGCAGAGCTGAGAGATGGATAATTTTGACATAGCTGAGAGATGGGGAACAGTTCTCCTGGTTCAAGAATGGGAGTGGGACCTTACCCCACAGATTTCAGGGAATGTGCAGTTTGATAATG
Organism: Iguana delicatissima; assembly: GCA_948472985.1. Lineage (NCBI taxonomy): Eukaryota > Metazoa > Chordata > Lepidosauria > Squamata > Iguanidae > Iguana > Iguana delicatissima. The sequence continues at coordinate 1,422,104 of CAOKZL010000170.1, read as the reverse complement.
TAGTATGATTAAAAATTGGAAATGTTATGCTGAAGTTCCCCTCTGCATCCCCTTGGCCGCCTTCATAAATACATATACATAGACACACATGCACAAAGATATTGTGATGCGTAGAGCAAGTATGAAGGAGAGGCTGCATATTTACAGAGAAAACTGCAGAAGAGTGCAACAACATACATACATTCTAACCTTCTCAACAGAGACCAATCCATCCACTATTTTGTTGAGAATATGCGATATACAGTACTGGATTTCGAGAGGAGAGTTATCAAATTGGCAAGGCAGAAGAATAGCAACCAGTCCCCCATCCCCATCCCACAAACACACATACAGAACTAGCAGAGAAAGAAGCAAGCTTAGTTTTCTTGGTAGAATATATAAAAGCAATATTACTTTCAAATTACTTGTGGAATGGAGGAAAGACAGAAAAGAAGACAAAAAGAGCTGCAGGTTAGAATGACACAGAAAGAAAGAATGTGTGGAAAAGCAAACAAAAAAACTCCAGGAAGTTAAAAATAAAATTATGTTGTACTCAAACATCTATAAAGTAACATGCCATCTACCAGACAGTGAACAAAGGTTGCTAACTGTTTGGACTGTAGGGTAGTTAGGTCTCCTTTTGTGTAGTATTGCTCCTAAGTGCTGCTTTGTATTATTTCACATATACGTAAATGGTAACCAGGCACATAAATGCATATAGAACACTTTCATGCACACTATGGTTGAAATCCTAAACACAATTCATAGACAGATGAGTTTCATTGGGCACTGCAGGATTAACCATTTTTCATTGTAAGTGATCAAGCTTTCTAGTTCTCATTCTTAACATACAAGAACATTTTTTTTCATCTCTTTTGTTTTGCTATAATGGAGTTTGAGATTTGGCCAGATGTTACTAGACAAGAAAAGCACTGATCAATGGGAATCGTCATAGCAGAGATGTTGAGTAAATGACATAGGCACCAGATCTTAAAGAAACTACATAAAATGTTGGCTCTCTATTTTAATATTTTACAATTTTGAATTATGAAACGTCTTCTGAAATCTGACTTGGAATTTCTGGTGCTTAAGAAAGATACTATTGGTAGTACCTCCTTCTCCTCTTCCTCTTCTTTAATTCAGATCTCCATTTGTCAATTTCTACTTCATCTCTGGCTAGAAACTGTTAGTTTGAGGATATAGTTGCTGAAGTGATATTCTATGTTGAGGTATGGCAATATATTTCACCTCACTTTGTGCTTGTGGTTTGAATGCACAATCTTCCTCCCTAGGCTACATCTAAAGATGGGCACAATGAAACCTCTGTGGATTTTAGAAGATATATGGGGTTTCTGTGGCTATTTATAACTATACAAAGCTTCTGTAAAATGCTGCCCTGTCACAAATCATCAGCCACTCGAATAGTAACATTTTATACCCACTTTATGCAGAGATAAATAACTCCACATGGCACAGGGACAAGAGAATCAGGGCCAAAATGCAAGCAAAAGAGAATTACTGAGAACAGCATTTCCCCTGATATATAGCAATTAGCCAAAACAGATAATTTTCCAGCTAAAGTGTTTTGAATGCTATAAAATATAGGCTCATTAATCTTCTATTGTTCCACGGAGCACATGTGCTTTCAGCTTGCCAGTATACACTTGTGTTCTTCTAACATGCAGCCGCAACTTTTAGAGCTTTAACCCAAAGAATTTTTAAATAACTAACATTGCTAGGTGTTGGGGTGATGGCAGTGAGGAACGGGGAACAGGCAAGAATAATGGCACAGATGGCATGAAAAAAAATAAGCTGCTAAAATTCAGAGAACCAATGTGTAAAATGGACATGGTAAAGAGAAAGTGAAGAGGAGTTTACAAAGATGCAATGCAGAAATTCTATATCCCAATTTGTCTATAGATTGGTGTTTTGGAAAGCAATCAAATGGGCTTTTGTACTGTGTGTTGAAAGTTGCTGTTACTTTGAGGCAATTTTCAGAGTGATAGCCATGATGGTCTCAGTTTGAAAAAAAAAAAGATGGGAGTCTTGTGGCATCTTCAAAGCTTATCAGTTTATTAACCAATAAACTGGTTAGTTTTAGACCACAAAATGCTTTCCTTCTTATTATGTTGAGAGATGCTCTTGTATGTATGTAGCGTTTCACTGTTACTACTGCTGCTACTACTATTACTACTAGAGAGCGTAAAGCAAGATTTTTTTCCAGAAAGATAGATGAGAGGTGAGAAGCTGGGTGAGGAATTTGTAAAGCCTAATCTCATTTCAATTAAGCTTTTCATAATATCAAAAATATTTCAAATTGTTTATGTCCTACACTGTAATTGTGTGAGGTAAAGAATCTGCAAGATGAATTTCCTCTCCCATTTAATTTTTTTTAGCTTCAGCCATTGGATTTTAGAGGACAAATCTTTCTTCTGTTCAACTGTGGGATAATTCACTTGCCCTGTCTCTCCTTTGGAATTGTCTATTGCTTACTTCAGTTAAAGACCTGAAATATTTGTGTGTTTGTTAAGTTTGGGAGATGCAATGGCTCGTGGAGGTTTTTAGCCTAAAGGCAGCATAAACATATTTCTGCCTTGCATACACATCACATTTGAAGACATTGCATCACATGGTTTGTATTCTTAAAGATGTTTAAACAACTTTGCTTCAAGGATCAGATTGAAGAAGAGTTTGGTATGGAAGACTTAAAGACTGTTAGAATACAACAGGATTAATAGTGTTGATATTGCTCAAGAAATCAGTTATTATATAAGAGCACAGACAGCAGACAGTATGAAAGCAGTAGTGAAAACATATGCCCTGAATGAACATATGGTGGATTCACTGAAAGCATACTGTATTTTGTTATGGCTCCTAGAATTTTTGGATCAGGATTAAAAAGTTCAAAAGCATCACTGTTCTACATGATTTCTGGTCCTTCTTCTCTGTGTCTGGATGTGTAAGTTTATATGTACATTTCAGTTACTAGTCATTTAATTTGCGAGTTTTAGTCAGAAGACAGGGTATGTGTAAGTCATAAACTGAAGCTCTTCTTGGATGATAAAACTCCACAAAGCTCTCTCAATCAAGACATGTAATTGAATACCATGCATCCTAGCTAACTTGTGAGGTATCTTAATTGTCCTGTGGTAATGTGATAATGCTGGTATTGCCTTATTTGATATTTGGGTACAGACTGATCATACCAGCCATTGCCTTCAAATACCTGTAGAAAGATAACAATGCTATATTTATATATGCTTCCTCTTCCTGTGGGTCTAGTTGCCAACTGGGCCATGTGAATGCAGGTTTTTCTTAAAACTGTATTGGCATGGAAGACTATTCTGGTCTCGGAAATATCACTGTAATAGTGGTGAACCTCTGTGTTCTCCCTTCTTGCAGGAATGAATACGAGTAACTGCAACATATAAAGCTTTTAGAGTTTATAGAACTATGCTGCAATGAGGTTGTGAGGAGGTAGAATTTGAATAGATCATTTCCTCCCCAAACAATTCAAATACAAACACTTTTAAGGATAGTGTGTTTAGTTGCAAAAGTGGATGTACAACATGTGGTAATGCATAACATAAATGTATGGTACATGGCTACATTTCTTTTTACTTTCTGAGGGATCTGCTTATGTCCTTTGCCCTAAGCAATACAAATTTGATTTAGTCTATCTTCAGTTGTCATAGTAATTGTTACTCAAATACGAAGTATTTTTGGTCTCTATTTCACCTTCCTTCAGGATATTAAAAATTGGGGGGGGGGTTGGCAGTCATTTTGCAGCAGCATTGCAATGCATCTTCTTATGATATCCCAGTTGAAAAAATAATTTCTGGTTTAAACTGTGAAAGTTCAAAACTGTTTCACTGAATTTTTGAAAGAGATATATTTTCTATCTTTTGCTTTGAAGTACTTGCAAATACCATTTAAGAACTATATAAAAATTATCTATTTTCAGTGTTTTCAAATTGTTGCTAATGGGTGGTTCCTCTTCACCCTTCTATATGGCTTGATACTTAAGTAGATGTATATCCAACCATCATTAAATGACATTGGGATACCCATTAAGACAAGCCATTGACAACAACAATCAATGGCTGTTGAGTAGTTGCTGCCTCAGAAGGCACATTATTGTGCTAGGTGAGATATTGCTGACTCATCATGGGAATAACAACACCAGACCCAGATATTTTGATTGAATAGATCACTCTATTAACCTATTTAAATCTGTAACCAGTTTGAATCTGTGAACTTCAAAACTAGCAACTAGTGCAGGATTACTGAAACTGGAGGTCAGAGTGCATATTTGGGCCATTTCCACACTAGTCTGTTATAGTGCTGTTATTCCACTTTCAACATCCTATTCCACTTTCAACATCCTATAGTACTATTATCCCACTTTTAACATCCCAGCTGGCCCCTCTCTAAACTGCAAATCCCAGGATGTTGAAAGTGGAATATAGCGCTAAAACAGGCTAGTGTGGAAATGGCCCTGGTGACTGGTGGTTTATCTACATAACAGAAAACGGGGCCTGCTGCTTTACTCCTAGCCTGTAAATACTGATTGATAGCTCAGACCAGGCAGTGGCTCTAATCAGCAAAAGGGCCTAGTATTACCTGGGATCACATCAATTGCTAATTGGTCTTGGATGTGTATATTCACAGGAGTACTTGAAAATTAGCTAATTGCATATCCCTGATCTCTAAGGCTTCTCCTGCTTTATTAGCTTTGGAAGAAAGTACTAGCTTACTCACTTGTGAGGCACCAAAGAAAGCTTTCAGTACTGCTGCATGAAAGAACAATCTTTTATAAGGCAAAATACACATCTTCACTCAAATGCTCCCCAAACCCGTCAAAATACTGAAGGAGAGTGATTATCTCCTATCTGCCATTACTACCCTTTCCCTCGACCAGCCCTCAAAGTTTTTCTAACTCTAAAGTCCCTGGTGAAATCACTGTAGCTTTGGGCTTTAGCAAAAAAGGCCAAACCTGTTGACTTGCCATGGATAGACTGTGTGTAAGGGCCTTTGCCCTTCAGATGTTGGAACTGACAAGACTTACAACTTTAGTCATTATGGGGTTAATTGGTCTACTGGTGTTATAGAGGACCTTCACCTGCTACTGTTATTGGAAGTAGTTGTAAAGGCTCTTTAAGAGTAGCATTCTGTTACTGAACATTCACTTCCTGAGTTGCTGTTGTTTGTATCATATCCTGCTTCATTGTGGTATGGTACTATATTTTGTATTTTAACTTGCTCATGTTTTCTTTTAACCTTTTGTATATTAAGAACTCTTATGCTATGTTTATCTTTTAACTAGAATATATAAAAGACTATTTCTTTCCCTATTTTGTTCTAATTTCCTAATTTATTTACAACAAATTAGGTAGCAGAGGATGGTTGCCCATATGATTATATTTTTAGTCCAGTGGTTGACTAAATGGTTGTTTTGAACAGAAGACAAAAGTTAAGGGTTTTTTTTTTTTTTGAGGTTTGGAATTTTTCTATTTTTTTCTTTTGGAGTTTTTGCACAATGAAGCAGATGAATTTTTTAAAATATGTGTTGCATTTGGCCTTTGGCCCTAATTATTGAACTGAGCAATTAGTTTTTCATGGCAAGATTTTTTTTCAGTAATAAATTAATTCTTATTTAGAAGAATTTTTTGTGACAAAATTTTAAAATGGAAGTTTATATTAGTGAGAAAGCTCACATAGATAAATTTAAAATATCTGTAACCTCAGCTAATTCACCTATACTTACTACACCTACTTTCCAACAGGATGCAAGTACTAACAATGGCTTATTTGTAATCCCAAAATTAAATAGGGATAATTTTCAGATGCGGGATGTAAGACTGAGAATTTCCCTACAAGTACAAGATTGTTTGAATGTTATAGATCAAGACGTGCTTGAAAATCAATCAGAACAACATGAACATAAAATGAAAGAAGCAAAAGCTTTCATGGTGATATATTCCTGTATAGAAGACTATGAGAGCCCTTTAGTAATTAAGTACAAGACAGCTAAAGAATTATATAGTGCCCTTAAGAAAAAGTATTTCAATAGATCAAATAAGAATGTGGTATTTCTTGAAAGAGAAACTGTATAGTATGAGGATGAAAGAAGAAACTAGCATAGATATGCATTTTTAGATGAAATGTTAAAGATCGTTTCAGAGCTTCAGTCTGCAGGAGCAGAGATATCTGACTCTGACTTTCACACCTGCGTATTGCTTAATTTACCACCTTCTTTTGCAAATCAAAAAGCCATGCTTGAGTGTCTTGTAGAAGTTGATATAGATTATACAATCGCTTATTTAAGAGACTCTGGACTTAAAAGGACAGTGGACAATACACCTGAGAAAATGTCAGTGTTGAGCACAAGACCTGACTATAAAGAAAGGAAATGTTACATATGTTCAAGAGTGGGGCATATTGACAAATACTGTAGGTTTAAGGCTGTAGAATATCAAAAACCCAGAGGAGCAAATGTTTCCACAGGTGAAACACCTTTTAGTAGAAAAGACACTCCAACGGTCATGGAAACTTTAAATCAAATGGTGGAAGATCAAATGAAAGGTATAAACAAATGTTTAACAACAGTATAAATCCTCATAAGAATAATCAACCATTTCAGATATCTGATCATCAAGGGGTAGATGATAAAAGACATTTTCTTCTAGATAGTGGTAGCTTTATTCATGTCTGTCAATTTAGAGAAAGCTTTAGCGAACTTGATACAGAAAACAGACCAGAGATACTACAAGCAAACCAACAAAATATTAAATGTGCTAGGAACTGGAACTGTGCCTTTAAGAGTCCTCACTTCTAAAAATGAAGTGGTAAATCTTACATTGACAAATGTTGTTTTGTTCCTGAAGCTTTGAATAACTTGATTGGTACTAGAAGAATTGTAAAGAATGATTATACTGTAGTACTTAAAGTTGACTCAGGAAAAATTACCAATAATAGGACTGGTCTCATACTGAAGGTTGATGAAAAGGATGGGTTTCATTATATTATTGATGTTAATGATGACACTGTAAGAAATGTGGAAATACCTGTATGTCAAATAAGACAAGATGTTTGTGATCATAAAGCCTGTTTATACTCGTGGCATGTGAAGTTGGGACATAGAAATATGCAAAGCATTGAAAAACTATTGCCAGAACATGGAATTAACATCATTGAGTGTGATAAAGCAAAAGAAAGATGTGAAATCTGTATAAAAGCAAAGGGAGCAGCTCCTAGTTATACAGGACAATCTAGTATACAGGATAAGGATTTTTTGAAGGAAGTTTATTCAGATTTAGTGGGTCCTATGCCATTATCTCCAGGCAAGAATAAGTATTTTCTTACTTTTACAGAATGCAAGAGCAAATATATATATACACACACACATACTTAAAAGTAAGGATGAAACTCATGAAGTTTAAGAGCTATAGAGCTGCAATTAAGAACCATTTTGGCAAAGCACCTTTAATGTTAGGAGCTGATGGTGGTGGAGAATATTGCAATATAGATTTCAAAAGATTTATGGAACAGGAAGGTATAGAGCATAAAGTGACTATATCTTATTCCCATCAACAAATTGGATGTTCTGAAAAGTTGAATTGGACATTACAGGACATGTCTAGATCTATGTTAATGCAAGCTGGACTACCTGAGTCTTTATGGGCTGAAGCAATAGTTACAGCAACTTATTTGCACATTAGAATCCCTTGTACAATAGAATTCCTAGCAAAGTAACAGGCAAAACACCTTTTGAATTATGGTTTGGTAGGAAACCATGTTTAAAGCATATAAAAACCTTTGGTGCTAAAGCATATTGTCACATTCCAAAGGAAAGAAGAGGAAAACTTGATCCCTGAGCTGAAATTGGAGTCACTGTTGGATAACCATCTGGAAGAAAAGGGCATAGAGTCTTATATCCTAAAATCTTTGAAGTTAAATGCTGCAGATGTTGTACATGTAGATGAGAGAAATGTAATGCAAGAGACAGTTGACTCTATGATGGCAATTGATCTAGAGCATGTAGATACTGTTCACAAGAATTGGTCAGTTCGTTACCTATAGAAGATGCTGGTCAACCAGTAGTTCCACCTTCAGGAGATGTTACTAAAACAGAAGGGGAAATAGGGACCAGACCATGTGAAACAGAAATAGAGGAAAACTGTGAAGCAGAAACAGAAGGAACAACTGCTGTAAGACGATCTGATACAATTAACAAAGGCAAACCTCCAGAAAGATATGGATTTTGTGAGAATTTACAAACAAAAAAGGAACCAACAAGTTGGAAAGAAATTAGTAAATTACCTCCCTTAGAAAGAGAAAAGTAGATGGAAGCTATGGAGGAGGAATATCAATCCTTAAAGCAAAATCAGGTTTAGACCCTTACTAAGCTACCTCCTGATAAAAAGGCTATTGGAAATAAATGGGAATCAATGGCTTTATAAAATTAAATACAATCCAGATGGGGGTGTGAGTAAGTATAAGGTATGTCTGGTAGCAAAAGGTTTTACCCAAAGATATGGAATTGATTATCTAGATACATTTGCACCAGTTGTTAACTTTACAACACTCAGGACACTCCTTAGCATAGCAAGTTCAAGAAATATGTTTGTGGAACATCTAGATGTCAAAACAACTTTTCTTAATGGGAACCTTTTGGAAGAGATTTATATGGAACAACCTGAAGGGTTTCAAAAGGAGGGACAAGAGAATCTTGTTTGTAAACTCAATAAAAGTATTTTATTTTATTTTATTGAGTAAACTCAATAAAAGTATTTAAGCAATCAGCCAAAAAGTTGGTATGATAAATTAACAGAACTTTTATATCAACAAAACTTAATTCCATGAATGATGAGATTCATGTTTGTCTGAGGTGTGGAACACAGAAACAGTGTCATAATTCAAGTGACCCTATGGTCCTTGGTTTCTGTAACCAATGACTTTTCCCCATGTAGGTAAATTAAATTATGGAATAACTGGGCAACTGCTTGCTGGCTGGGGTATTCTGGGAGCTTGTAGTCCAATAAGTAATTTTTACAAGTTCTGGAAGATACAGTCATAGCAACTAATCAAGAGAGACACTTGCTCCCCAATCATAATGTTGCAAGGAACTAGAATGAAGACAAATGAAATCTCTGTTATGCATGATTATCTCCCCATCTCCCTGTCCTCTGCATTCCTCCAGTTATCTTGTTTCTTCTCTGCCAGCCGCACTTCTCCATGTTCTATTCTATGGAATCTCTTTTCTCATCTACTACCTCAATGTCCACTTCTGGTATTTGGGCATTAAGAATGCCCCCTATAGCTACCTCAGTGACTGTTTATGTAAAAAGTAATACAGAAAGGAACTAAAGATTTTATTGTGTAGTTGTTACATATTTGAGGTTATGCAGGGTTATAAATATCATAATCCATTTATTGAGAGCAGTTATATGACCTGTGATATATACACAGAGCATCTTCATTAATTTCTGTAGAGAGGACAATTTAGTGCACCTGAAAAGATGAAGACAGAAAGAGCTCATTCCACATAAGAGAATGAAGAAGGAAATAGAAGCAAAACATGCACACGTAAAGAACAGCAAGCCAAATGTAACTTTTTGCACTGGAGGAGAAATACCTACCCCATAGCTTCAAAGAATAAAAGACAAGTATGGCAGCAAAGAGCTAGAATACAATAAAGTTCTTTTGTAAATTTTCAAAATAGCATTTGAGGAGCATTATCTTGGAGCTGTATAAACTCATCCCAAGAGTTCACAGTCTAAGAATTCATAGTATATTTGAAACCTGGAATTATACATTGCTGCTTCCAAAATTACAATGTGTCAACAGCACTTCAAACCAAATTTTGCTTTCTTGCACTGACACTTGATGTATGGTAAATCAATGTTGTTAGGAAGGAAAACAAGGTTTCTGTCATAACAAGGAACTCTCTTTAAAGGACTTCCTTGTCCTTAGCCCCCCTCTCCTCCTTGCACATACAATCTACCTTGCTGTCGGGATCTTTTTTCTTTCTTTATATTATTGTATTTTAACTATTATATGAGGTATATGAAATTCAAAGGTAATTTCTTCTGAGAGCCCTTTGAGATGACTAGTTTGATTCCTGAAAGGAAGTATTGTGCAGATTTCAAATATCTCTGACAGATTCTAACAAGCATTATCAATTCTTTGTTGGAAGGGGCTCAGTTTCTTTCAATTTAATCAAAAAGAAGGAATTACAAAAATATCCCCTTCCTCCCTTTCCTCCTCAAAATTCTGTGTTTGCTTCTCTGCAGAGGTCATTCTTCTTTTCACATGAATTTCTATTATTTATATTATTATGCCACATGCCACAAAAAGACATTCTGTGGCAGGTAATATAATATAGATTAATACAGAAAGTATGTATCTGGTGGTTTTCAGCCCAGTAGGTGCATGGTTGTCAGTCCCTCCTGCCAACTATTGATAGCATGAGGGGTGAAGGGGTGGAATTAGCTACACCAGCGCAAGGTCTGGACTGATTCAAACTTTGGAAATGGAGTGCATTTGGATCCAGTGGATTCAAAATTAGCTCTTCTTTGATGCTCCCTGGAATACTACATTGTGTTTTTTTCCTGTCTGCTTGCTGTAATGGTACCTAGTGTTCTTCTAGCACAGGTGCATTGAGAAAGTCACTCTCTACTAGCAGTGTTTCTTGCCACTGGCATTGATGCCAGCAGAGAAACATCAGTGTGGTATCTTAACTCCTCCTGTTAGGGGACTAAAGTTAAAATCTATGGTAGCTTGCCCATTTTTATTATAGAGTTAACTACAATTTTAATTCCCCCCCCCCCAGGACATTATACACAATGAAGAATTGTAGATGGTTTGGCCTCACAGTTCAAGAACAGTGTGTGAGCTTTATTTATTTATACACTTATGTACGAATGTACATATTTCCTTTTGAGGTTAGCATCATGCTTTATGGTAGTTTGTCACTTTGTTGTGTGAAATCCATTTTTTCACATTACCAGGTCACATGAAGCCTCATGTCCAATTGTTGTCAATTGATGTGTTGGGTGTATGCTTGCACCAGCGCGCCTTTGAGGATAATGGGATGGAGCATTTGTATCTTTTGTTTTATGTGAGGGTTCCTGGAATGGAACCCCCACATGTATGGCGGGTGCACTGTACAGGGTTCTGATTAGGAGCAAACTGGTTCTGTTGTGCATTTCTGCTTTAGGGTTGACTTTCAGCTGCAGTAGAACAAATCCCTAAATTGTTCCTGAATCTATGCTGAGCCAATAGATTGATAACAAACAGCTTTTCAAGAGAAATGACTCTCATAGGTATAGTGACCCATGGTCTTAAACTTTTCTTTCTTCATGAGGTATATGGTGTTAGTCTTCATGACATATATGGTTCCAGGCTGTTTTCTATTCAAATAGTGTCCAAACCACCAAACTGTTTCACTTGCTCATCCATCCATCCATCCATCCATCCATCCATCCATCCATCCATCCATCCAATTATTTTATATCCCACCTGCCTCTCAGCATGAGAACCCAGAATGCTTACAATACAGATCAAAGCAAAGTACAGATGCAGATAACAGATGAAGCCATGAGCCAAATCAAGATTTTCTGGTAATTTCTGGAGCATGCCAGAACTACTAGTCCTTCTACTTCTGCCTTTTTCCCTTTGGAGCGATAGGATTGCTTTGGCATGGAAGAAACTAACACGAAGGGCTGTTAGTCAGCAGTAGTCAAGAATCCGTTTTAAGCTGAACTGAGCCTGAACTTTATAAGGAATGGGAATGTCACATGGAACAGAACATAGATTTCTCCACTGTGAGAGTTCATATTCCAAACAGATTCTGTTTCCATAATCATCCTGTACATTCAGTGGCCACCATAATTATTTAACTTTTTTTTTTTACAGTTTCTCATAGTTAAAATGATGTAGGAAAGGTGATCTCATTAGACTCTGGCTCTTCTTGTGCATCTTGTTGCTGCCAGCATAGAATATATATGATGTTCATTGGGAAAGGTCTCGGGAGATTTCGTGTCACGAGGCATGAAGGAGATTTCAGTAAAGTTTCTTATAGTTAATAGGCAAGTTCCTCCTTCTCTTCCTCCTCTTATCATAGAGATAATTGCAATGGGTTACCTGAGTTCAATCTTTTTGGGCAAGATAGAAGTGTCAGAGAATCATACTTTTATCCCCAAAGGAGAAACTCTAACCAAGGGCAAATTTATTTTACAAGTGGAAGTTTTTGCATATGTGCTAGGGAATCTCTAGAGAAGTATTGATCAGTGATAACCTGAACCACATGTCTGGGATTGGTCTGTAATACTGGCACATCAGGCTGAAAAGTAACAATATATACTGAAAATATGTCCCAGGTAGCTTGTGTTTTGCAGACAGCCTCATACTGAAATCGAACAACAGCAGATAAATCCTCACTGACTTATTGCCTGTCAATCAGTCTTTTACTGTGAGGTTAGTTATCCTCAACAAAAATAACACATTCTAATTTGCTTATGATAAACACTGGCACAGTCTCCATTTTACCATCAGTTGGCAGTTAAGTGAGTATTTTAAATTTCTGGCTGTTTTACAAACATTCATTGGTCTACATTCACAAAGTCCCTTGAATAGGTCATTGCTATTTCTATTTCCCAGTTGGAAACTCAGCGGAGAAGATAAATGTTCACCTATGATTGTCTTACTCCAGTCCCACGACCATACATGTGATATACTAAAGACAATAATAATGGAATTTCATTATTTCTTGAATGATAAATATGTTGTATTGTTTTATTTCTTTTGTTTTGTTGCCTGCATTTTCAAATTCAGTCTGTATGCTGAAATTGAGTCTTCCTCTGTTTGTCTGTTGCCACATCACAGAAAAAATGGATTTTCCATAAATTTAGAGAGTATTTTTTAGGATTGTCTGCCTTAAAGGCTATGTAGCATATATTATATTTGAGGATGTGGTGTAATTTCACAAAAGTGTGATTCTAGGTTGCTGACTGATATTTTAGAATAGCTTTTAAACACCAGTCAGCAATCCAGGACTGCAACTTTGCAACTCAAAAGTATTGCATCACACATGAATAGCGTAAGCTGACTTATCTTTTTTAGTAGCACAGTGAATGGCAGGATCTACTATGTTAAACAACATATCACTTGCCAGTCCTACAATCTTATTTATGTGATTGAACACAAGCATACAGAATGTATAGGGAAAACAACAATATACCTGTTTACGCACTTCAGGAACCATAGCTCTGCAATCATGACTAGGAAGCTGGAGCAACCTTTGGCTGGGCATTTCAACCTGGAACATTCCAGCTTCTCAAATTTGTCTCTGTTTGGCATTGAGGTGCTATCTCTTTCAGACATTTTGAACTAAAGGTAGAATTTTGGGATTCGTTGACTTAAGACTCCAATACTACATGGCCTCAAGTGAGAGGTCCACTGAAGAATGTTGAAAGCAAAGTTTTCTAAATTGTCAACTTGGATGAAGTTTATTTTCATCTTTAACAACTGAAGAAGGGAGAAACTGCTTGTGTTGTGTTTTCTAGTTGCGTACTCGGGTGATAGATGCTGCCAACAAAACTCACAGACTCAAAAGTGGAATGAAAAGCCCACAACTTTATGGGATATAGTTGCCCATAGGGTTGGCACATGCATAGGTCTAGAACCAGCCTGTTGATTGATGAACTTGGCCTTCTGGCCCATCACTGGAACCACTGGGGATGACAGTGAAGGCACTCCCCAGAGTGGTTACCCTGGTGTCCTCCCCTGCTGCTTGGGAATGTGGGAGGATCATACCACTCCATTGCTGTGCATGACCTCTTTTGTCCCACACCCAAGCCCCCCAAAAGAAAGCCCCCAAATCACAAGACCACTTGAATACCTGGACACCAAAAATCCCAGATCTAGGACCCATACTGCTGCCAACTGACAAGTTGTGATAGGTAACAGCAAAACATGTACTCTTCTACACAATACATTACCCTGCCCTAGCAAAGGGCAGCTCATCTCCATGCCATGCCAGACTACAGCTACAGCTGCCCCCATTGTCCATGTTAACAACTCACAGCATACAAGGAGGGGTGGGTGGGTGATGCCCTGAGAAAATCTGGCTGGGAGCTGGGAGCATAAGGTAATCAATACCCCAATACCAGACCTGAGGTTTGAATGCATTGGCTGCTTGATTTTTCTTTCCCAAGGGGCTGTGTGAGCCACACAACTTCCAAGGAAGGAGAAACATGAGGCCCAGTATGGCCAAGCAATCCACGGCAGTGAAGACCCTCCCCAAAGCCACAACCCATCTGCCCAGTAAGTCAGGCAGCCACTTTCTGTTTGTTAATTGCTTCAATATATATATATATATATGTATAGTGATTAACTGAATCCACTCAGGACCCAAGACAAATTTGAGAGGAGTGCTGTTGGTTTGCTTTTTAAGTATCCGTGTGTCTATTTTATCTCTCATTTATCTGTCTATCTATTTCTAGCTAATCTGTTTCATGAACTGAATGCATACTATCTGATTGTAAACTATCATATAGTAAGTAAAAACCTTGTTGGTTACTGTGATGTTATTGAACCAATAATAATTAAAGTAACCATGAAGTCAATTTTCTATTCCTAGAGAGTTGTCTTCTTGTGACACTAACCATTATTAGTGCAATCATTGTATATATAAAATATTATACTGAAAATAAATTATTATGGGGTATGATGAAATTCTGAAAGTTTATTTTAAGTGTTAAAATAATGCATGGTAAACTTCCTAAACATTGGTTGATTATTTCATTGTTATTGGCATTTATTGCTAGTACTTCGCATTTTACTTAAATGAATGTAAGTGGGGAGGCCATTTTTATCATATGCAAAATTATGCAACATCTAGGAGACCACAGTTTTCCATCCTCCCATTATATAGACTATGGCTGAGATCCTATATGAGCAAGGCTGCATCCCCACTGTTTCATAATCTCTCTGCCCCTCCCAGTAGTTGTAAAGTCCTGGGTGGGCTCCTTGCTGCTGCTGCTTACTGGTGGGGGGAGGGAGATGGAGACAATTCATGTGATGAAGAAGCAATTGGTCTCAGCTCTGAGAAGGGGAGAAATGAGAGAATTCACACACATGGAGTGAATGCACCTTTTCCTTTTCCTTGGAGCCCAGGGCAGCTGCCTCTTCATCATTGAATTGCCTCCCCTCCCCTCCCCTCCTTTCCCCTCCGCTCCCCTCCCCATATGAAGCAACAGCTTCTAGAAGGCTAGAAGGCATCAAGAAAGAAACATAGGTGCACATAAGCCACACTTATGCAAGAGTATGTCACTAAAAGGATGCTACCCATAGCCGTTTTTATTTGAATATACAGTACCTTACTGCTGCATAATATCTTTTGGAATAGACTTTTAGCCAACTGAGGTCATAAAGATGTATGGCCACCTACTACTGTCTTTTCTTTAAAGAAACTAATACTTCTCTGTATAATTTTAAGCGACTTTCTCTCTTGCCTGGTGAAGAATCATTAGCCTTACTGCTGTGGCATATCTATTCTGCATTGTTCTTTCAAACCTAAACAGCATAATGTTATGAAAAAAGTGTGTGATTGTGGGTCTCTGTGCACATCAGTCTTTTTGTTTTATTATAACATCAAGCTGCTTTAGCTTTGAAAAAAATGCAGAATAGATGTCTCATTGCTGTAGTACACTTGTATATAATATATATTCAAATGCTTACATGTGATACGTACAATTGTTCTATGAGTATCAGTTAATGCTATGGCAGTAGATTAGTAAAACTTATAAAATGAGGTTCAGTCCTTAGTTACGAATGATCAAGCTGTCTGAGGGAGAAAAAGTCTGGACAACACCTGGGACAGTTACTTACCCTTCTTGGGACGATAAGAATAGATGTAAGTTCTAGCTGAAAATGATGGAGTTTCCTTGCTCTGATAGTGTGGCGAATCTGCTCCAGACTTTAAAGCACCAGTGGAACTGGGAGTGTGGGGAGCGGAGTGGGAAGGGGCATGGCCATGGCACGCAGGGGTGTGGCCACAGTATATGGGGGTGTGGCTGTGAATGTAGTGCACAGGGGTGTGGCCACAAGCCTGGATGCTGCAAAAACATTGCTGCCGGGGGCGAACCATCACCATCTGTCCCTACGTGACTACTTTAAAGGAGCCAAGTTAGTTGTGGAACCCCAAATAAGTTCCACATCTTGAAGAAGTTCTTTAAAGTTTGGACCCTTTGCTCCAGTGATATCAGAGCCACCAGCTTCTACTTGGTGATCTAACACATAACCACACAATACTGGAACACTGGAAGAATTCTTGAATTAATCTATTCCTTGTTTACTTGAAATACTTTCTTGAATTGTCTGGTTTTTGCAGACATCATAGCTGTTTTTGTTTTTGCATCAGACAGCTTATCTAATTTGTACTTAGTTTCCTTATTGCCCAAGATATTCCATGCTGAACATCTCCATGAGAAGAATGGACACTGCATTTTTACTAGAGTTTATACTACTATTTGTTTTTGTTCTATTGCTGACATATATATTTTTCTTCCTTCAAACCTTCTGAGATGGCAGTCTGATTAGATTTGTATCATAGATTTGAAGGATACTGCTCTAGCACTTTCACCATGGGACAAATTTATATCCTTTAACAAACCAATAGTTGATATAAAACTGGTGTGTGTATTTGTGTGTGAGTGTTAATACATTATCAGGGCCAGTGCAAGTCATTTTACTACTTGCAACAAAGACTAAGATGACATCCACCCCACATGTTGGCTGGACTGATGACACTTCAGATGATGCGATGGCAATCGCTATCACACATGAAGGTTGTAGGCTAGTTTAAATGTTACAGGGTAAGCTGTGGTATACAGATTTTTCCTCCAGCACCTTGCTATTGTCTGTGTAGTCCAAGGCAACTGCATCATTTTCCACAAATGTAAGGCCAACGCTGACCAAATCGAATTCTTGTCTCCAAAAGCAGGTGCCATACGGTGTTAAAGATGCTTACTCAAGAAGCCAACAGTGTTAAGTGAAGCTGACTCTCCAGTGAGAATGGTTTATATTTTTAGCTGCTGAGATAACCTAAAACAATTTAGTGGATTATTTGTTGTTTCAGGCTAAGTAAAGCTAAAGATATATCATTCGTGCACAGATTTGACCACAGTGGTTCTTAAACTGTTGGGGTCTGTGGGTTCCTAGGGGTCCATGGAGCCCTCACAGGGGGTCTGTGAAGTCCTGCAGCAGCAACATGGATGTGTCAGTGTGTGTGTGTGTGTGTGTGTGTGTGTGTGTGTGCCAAAACTGCTCCATTATTTGCAAATGAAGGAGCAATTTGGGCATGTCATATGCCTGCCATCATGTCCCTTGGCACTCACACTTCCTGCTGTCATGTCCCTGATGAAAAGGACACATGCACACACACACACCACCATGTCTCTGATTAAAGGGACATGGTGGTGTATGTGTGCAGACTCAGACTATGACTTTAGAGACCAGGGTTTTAATCCCCACTCAACCATAGAAATCCATTTGGTGACCTCAGGCAAGTCACATTCTCTCAGCCTCAGAGAAGGGTAAAGGCAACAGCAACAATTTTTTCCTAGAAAACCACCATGACTGGGTTGCCTTAGGGTCACAATAAGTCAGTTTTCAATGGAGAGAGAAAGAATGGCTAGAAAGAACCTCCTCCTGTCAGAAGTACTTTGTTGTTGTTAGCCTCCAAGGCACTTAAAAGTTATGGCAACCCTAAGGTGAACCTATCATAACTTTTCTGTTTTGGCAAGATTTGTTCAGTAGCGGGGAGGTTTCCCCGTGTCTTCCTCTGAGTGTGACTTGCCAAAGGTCACCTAGTGTCTAAGCAGAGATTTAAATCCTAGTCTCCAGAAGTCTTAAATAAATAAATAAATAAATAAATAAATATTTGAATATTTAAATCTAAATTTAAATATTTAATTCTTGATTTAAGTTTTAGAGGTCCCTGGCAACAATTGCGCAGAACAACTCACCGTTTGGCACTCTTGTGTGTCAGGATGGAAGGGGACTGCTGGGTGGCTTCTCTGTCCTTGGCATGGTCGTGGCGACCATTTTTTTTTGCCAGCAGGTGCATTCCTGCGCGTGCCCAAAAACTTTCCCCCTTTTGTCTCAGGGTCAGCCAATGAGTTCAAGATGGCGGGCTTTGAACTCATTGGCTGATCAAGCTGGGGGCTGGAGGAAGCTTGTGGGTCTCCCTCAGCTACACTCCCTTGGCATTTAGCTGAGGCAAGCTCCAGCAGCGCACCAGTCTGGTTTCGTCGGCACTTGGACTCAGACCTTCAGAGTGGTAGTGGAGCTGTTGGTGTTGGTTCCTACCTTTAAAGCCCTTCATGGCTTGGGGCCAGCCTACCTGCGGGATCGCCTTCCCCCATATAATCCGCTCTGCACATTGAGGTCCTCTGGGAGGAATTTACTGCAGCCAGGCAGAACTAGGCTGGCTGCAGTTGCCCAGAGGACCTTCTCTTCTATCGCTCCCAAGTTATGGAATGGCCTGCTGGAGGAGTCCCAGCATATTATCAGTCAAGACTGATCTTTTCCAACGGGCCTTCCAAGACCAGCATTTCCATTGCATCATCAATTGTTTTGCTGTTTTGCTAATAGTAAGTGATGGACTGTTAATTGCTGTGTGTTTTAAGGGATTGGTTTAGGTGGGTTGGTGGGTGGGGAGGATTGGGTATGTTTTTAATGTCTTTTAATGTATAATGTATTTTATGTTGTTCGCCACCTCGATCCATGTGGAGAGGTGGGATAGAAATAAATATTATTATTATTATTATTATTATTATTATTATTATTATT
Source organism: Iguana delicatissima (assembly GCA_948472985.1). Lineage (NCBI taxonomy): Eukaryota > Metazoa > Chordata > Lepidosauria > Squamata > Iguanidae > Iguana > Iguana delicatissima. The sequence continues at coordinate 1,403,267 of CAOKZL010000170.1, read as the reverse complement.
ATTATTATTGGATCCAGGACAGCTGGTTGCTTTGCCACATGGAAGGGGATGTTTTGCGTCCCCATCGGGTTCAGGGGGTGCATCTTGCAGCAAGCATGCTAAGCTCGGGTGGGCATGCAACAGGCACCCCCTGGTGATGGGAGTACCTCATCCATCGGGTAGGCACTAGACTCCGGACTGGTATGTTGGGTTCATCAGTCAACAGGCAGGTTGATCAATGCCCAGGTCCATACCCATGAGTACACCAACCTTATCTGCCTTTGTAGCCAATAAAGTTGTGGTCTTTTTCTCCAATTTCATGTCTGTGTTTTATTTGGGCGGCCGTCACCTCTGATCACGCAAAGTATATTTACAGGGGGTCCCTGGTAAAGAGAAGGTTAATAACCACTAGCTTGGAACATTGCTCTTATATTAAGAAAGCAATGCATTAACAATGCATTAACAATACTTTATTGGTTCTTAAAATAACTTAGCATTACTTAGGGAACAGCATGTTACTGCCATGTTAAAAACATATTACTTGGGATACTTTTTCATTTTTTTTTAAAATACACTTGAAAAAATGAAGAACAAATGACACTTACTGTCTCAAAGGTTTACCAAGAGCAATATTTCAGAAGAACTTGTCAACTATTATGTTTCCCCTGAAAGTAACTCATTATGGATAATATAATTGCTTGTATGATATGACTTCCAAGACCTGTACTTGACTTTTAAAAAAATGAGTTGTAATTTTGAAGAAAATAAGGCTGTTTATTGGGCCCTCCCAATTCCATTCAAAGCCTAATTCAGTGATACAGATCTTCATCCTATTTGCTGCAGATTTATTTCAGTTCAGATCTATCTGATCTGAACCCTATGTCTGAATTATGATACAGATATCCAGACCTCCTGCCCCCACCCATGACTTGCATGGAGAAATCAAACAGCTATGATTTCTTTCTTCTTTCATCTCTCTATGTCAAACAATGAATTCTTAAGAGGAGATTAAGTCAGTGAAATTTCAAACAGGAAGATTCAGAGGCATTTGTACTAGCTATCCATGGAGTTTGCTCTATGCCAAAATGTAAAATCAATTTCTGAAAGCTTTTTAGTACTATAGGTTGTTGTGGGTTTTCCAGGCTATTAGTATTTTTTATATCTATTAGTATTTTCTATTTCTATTAGTATTTTCTCCTGACATTTTGCCTGCATCTGTGGCTGGCATCTTCAGAGGATCTGGTGGCATGGAAGTGAGACAGAGTATATATCCTTGTGTAGTTGCTGGGTGGGAGGGAGCAGTTTGCCTGTGTGATGGTCTATTGTTAAATGGGATATTCTCCCAGGGTTGTATTGTTAGTCGGGGGACATGCATAACAGTGCATTAAGTACATTAGCAACCCATTGTATTGTTCCCTGTAGAGGGACCTCCAGAGTCTGGGTGGTGTTAATTGGCATATTTTTGAGTCTTGATTTTAGTGTTCTTCAGTACTGGTAGCCAAATCTTGTTTACTTTTCGAGTTTCTTCTTTTCTGTTGAAATTGTCCATGTGTTTATGGATTTCAGTGGCCTCTCTGTGTAGTCAGACATAGTAGTGTCAGAATGGTCCAGAATTTCTGTGTTTTCAAAAAAAATTCTGTTGGTTGGTTTATAACATGTTCTGCTACTGCTGATTTTTTTGGGTGGATCAGTCTGCAGTGTCTTTCGTGTTCTTTGATTCGTGTTTGGACGCTGCATTTTGTAGTCCCTATGTAGATCTGCCCACAACTGCAAGGTATGCTGTAAACTCCTGCAGAAGTTAGAGGATCCCTCTTGTCCTTTGCTGAACGTAGCATTTGTTGAATTTGCTTGATTGGTCTGTAGATTGTTTGAAGGTTATGTTTCTTCATCAGTTTCCCTATATGGTCAGTGACCCCTTTGATGTATGGTAAAAGCACATTCTCCTTGATTGGCTGCTTATCTTCACTACTGTGGTTTTTTCCGGGTCTTGAGGCTCTTCTGATGTCTGAACCGGAGTAACCATTGGCCTGTAGAGCCCAGTTTAGATGGTTCAGTTTGTCTTTCAGGAGGTGCTTTTTAGTACTTTTTAGCACTTATTCCTGAAAAATTCATTCTGTTTTTGTCCTGGCACTGTCTCCCTTCTACTGAGTGACCTTCTTAAAGCATCTAGATGGTCCCAAGAACTACAGTTCATGAATTGCACCAAAGGAGAGCAGAAACAGTGGGGGCCCAGGCATGCAGACAGCAACCCTCGGCAGAGGTAAGCAAGTGGACGGGCATAGAGTCAGGCAGAAGGACTGAACTTCCATCCACAGATGCTTCTCAGTCCTTGAGTCAGGATGGCATGCACAGAACGTGTTGACTAATACTGTTAAGTTCTGTAAGTAAGGCAACATTTAATTATCACCATAATTATCATTGCTCTGTATTATTCTTAGTTAATTAAATGTCAGCTTACACAAGGAGAAGGTACTTTTGCTTTATTCTATCAATTGATGAAATTTAATGGCAAAACTTGAGAAAGTAATGGAGTGACAAGAGAATACAATGAGATTCTCCCTTATGTGTGAGTTTTACCTTTTCTGCAATGATTCAGACTACCTTCTATTTTAGAGACTATGGGCATTTCCTCACTACACTGTTATAGTGCTATTATTCCACTTTCAACATCCTGTGGAATTCTCGGGTTTGTAGTTTACTGAGGCCAAAGAGCTCTCTGGCTAAGAATTCTAAATGCCCCTCCCTAAACTGCAAATCCCAGAATTCCACCAAATGTTGAAAGTGGAATAATAGCACTATAACAGTGTAGGGCAGAAATAGCCATAGTGTCACTGATTTTCCCCCTCCTACCAGCCTCAGTCTTTCAGACTTTCTCTCACTATCACCACCCTGAGTGGTTAAAATATTACCAGAGTTGAAGGGAAACAAGTCTATCTGCCTTTCTCTGTCTCTTGAGTAACAATGTAGAGTTGTGTTACTGTTGTTGAGATTTCTAGATGGATTAAGTTAAATTAACTTATATATAGGTTTAACTAAGAAGGAGATTTAGTGTTAATTAAAATCAGCGGTTTGGTGTTTAAACAAATGGGTAGTAAAATGACTGTACTTTGCTTTTCTTCACAATATGAATTAAATGTGCAATATAATTAAATATATATAACATGTGAATTAAATAACTGTTTTCTTTGGCAGACCAAACTGCATACACATAGAGACCAAAAGAAGAACAGGAGAGAAGCTTCTACAAAATGCTTCACACTGGAAAATAAAATGAGACATCTTATAACAACTAGGCTGATTGGGTTGGTGATAGGGAAGAATAAATTTCACAACCAAAAAAAAAGAAAAAAAAGAAAAAAAGAAAGACAAATAAAAAGACCAAATGTTGTGAAATTAAAATTGGAAGACTACGAGAGAACAAAATAACATGACAATCAACAATTGACTAACCCCTCATAATAGCTCTTTCAATGATCTGCCACTAAATCTAATCTAATCAATTAATGAAAAGATCTAGGAGATAAATGATTATGTAACTTCTGCAACCTTCTTGATAACCATTGAGGCTGGAGATGGCTGATGAGATTCTTCTCCCAGATATCACATTAGATTTGTCAATAAACAAAGCCCAACTCTCCACCTTCCACACCGCAACATAGCATTTTGGTATTTTCCTTATAGCGTCATGTTTCAGGCACAGTATTTGGATCTGTCCTGCTTCTTTTTGATGTCTGCATCTTTAGATCTGTAAAAATCACTTTGAGCTGTGCTGTTCTGCCTCAGCATCTGATCTGTCCCAGAACTAGTACAAATTTGTGCCAATTGGCCTGATTCAATTTGGAATTCAGGGTTCAGCTGAAATTGGTTACACAATCCTAATCTAAACATACTTATCTTGTAGAATTTGATAATACATTTGTGAGTGGGGATAAAGGTTGCCTTGAACTTCTGAGCTCCACAAAGTGTGTATCTATCACTTTGAATTGGTCAAAATGGGATATTCCCATAGAAGATTGATCTTTCCCTCTCTCTCCCATAATAGAAGTGGGGTTCTGAGGAATAAGGATGTGAAGAAACCACAGACTTTCCAAGATATTTAGTCAAGTCCTTAGAACTCTTTAGGGTCCTCTAGCTTTGAAACTTTTGATTTGATTGTGATTTCTGCAATTGTGAAAAATATTGTTTGATGATAAAACTCACGTTTCTGTGCTAAACTAGCATCTTTTCCCTTTGTGAAGGCAAGCACACACACGGTAACCAAAATAGGATGGGCTAATTGATCACAAATAACTAATCCAATCTATTAGTTTTATCTGTTCATGTGAAAAAGGAACAGTTATAGCAATTTTCAGTGTATTTTGCAGGAAACTGCAAAAAAACCTCATGAATGTGGATTTTTCTACAAGGTCAACAAAAATCAAGCCTATCATTTCTTGCATAAAATCTTGAAAAGAAAATATTTTATGGTTTTCTGCTTACCATATGAGAACAAATTGAGTCAAGAACTACATCCTCGGTAAGAATGCACCAATATTCCCTAATATAGCCCTAACTACATTATATACTTCAGATTATCAAACATTTAAAAAAGATAGTATTAGATGACGGTATTCCTAGAAGTGCTTTGTGAACAGATACATAGCTGAAACTTTCACGTGTGTCTCTCAAATATTAAAACTTTCAGTCAAATATTTAAAATTTTCAGTCCTACTATAGAATATCTTTGAACATATATTTAATTGATGTTGCTATGGTCCTTGGTAGCATTCTTAAAGGAGTAAACTTAAATTAAATTAAAATAAATAAACAATTCTACCATTAAGATGAAATATCACATTCATTATACAGGCTTCAGAACTATCCTGACAGAACAGACAGCAGCTTTTTAATAGGTCATAGAATTAATATATATATAAAAAATTATACACAAAGAAATAGTAAATCAGAAGTCTTTGATTATGCCAGTCCCAGGAGCTTTTTCATATGCTTCAGTTTCTGAATTATTAATCAAGCGGGAAGGGATCCTGTGGGACTGCTTACATAATAACACTTTTGATTATGACTTTATTAGTTTAACTAAATTCTGATGGTTCTCTGTGTCCAAGGTTTGATTTATTTGTAGCAGAATGTAAATGTGATTGTCACGTGTGCTATAAAAAAGACAAGGTTATTAACAACCTGAAAGAATAAGTATGACAGAGAATCTCAAGATACTGAAAAAAAATCAGGAAAAATACTTATTCATGATGGATTATGCGTCAGCATTGTACTGGGACTTTGATATTATGCTTACATGGTCCTAATAGCAGATGGTGCTAGAGATTGGATTGATAAAGAGCTACAGTCATATTTTTGTGAATATCTGAGCTGTGCGAGCTGTGCTTTAATTATAAAGCATTTTCCTGCAGTCATTTTTTTCTGGACTAGGACCATTTGTCTCTAAGGATCCAGCATGAAAGACTGGTAGAGTTTGGGCTACTTGCATGAGTCACCACCAGCCTTCGATAAGCCATCAATTTCATTTTTTTAAAAAATATATATCTTTGCACATGTGTGTTGCTGACTTTGGTAAAATGCTTCTGGATGACGTTGTTGCAGTCCTGCTCCTCTCCTGTCCCTAGGAGGTGCAATCACGGATGAAATCATTGATGGGTTTTCCTTGTCAATGACACATGATCACGCCGCCATCCTGCACTTACCTGTCCTGGAGAAGCTCCAAAAAATGTGATGGGGGTGCTTCTTGCCCCAGAACAGCCTGGGAAAGTACCTGGCTGCTCTGTGAAAGAAAGAGGCATGCCCATCACAGTCCCTTCATCAGGGAGCTGGTCCCGTGCAGAGGGCAGTACTCTCATCACACCCCCTTCCCAGAAGAGCCGCTGCTGGGATTGCCACTGGAGTACCATGCAAGAAGGTAGGGTGCAGAAAGGACGTGACTGTGATTGAGTGTAGAATGTTACTCACATGCAGGCATCATCCAGAAGGGGCTTCTTGAAGAGGATGGCTGCTTTTAGGCTATGGAATTCCCTCTGAAGGGTGATTTTGTTGGCTGCTCTCTGTTCACTGGCAGGCCTTTGGCTTTTAACTGATTGGGGCAGAAAGACTGGTTTTACTTAGATGTGCTGTATATTATACTATGCTTTGAATGCATTTTTAACATTTTAAATAACATTTTAATTGGATTGTTTGCTTACTGGTTTTTAAAGTTTTGTATTATATACTGTTTCAGCCATATTTTGTTTTAACTTTTATTGTAAGCTCCTTTGGGTCTCATATTGGAAGAAAGGTGTGATATTAAGGAAGGAAGGAAGGAAGGAAGGAAGGAAGGAAGGAAGGTAGGTAAGTAAATAAGCAAGAAAGTGTTAGGGGTGTGAATATCATGCTCATGCTAATTAAGAAAACAGTAATTGCATTTGGGAGAGTTCTATCATTTAAAAATAATACATAATAAAGAACAAGTACAAAAGGAAGTTGCATGCTTGCTGCTGTAACTGAGAATCTTCTAGTTCTTTCACTAGCAGCACTGAACTGATAGACTCTTATTCCTGCAGCTGCTTTTCTCATTTTTAAAAATAAGGGCAGGGATCCTACATGGGACACAGAGCTACTCTGTTGTACATACCCTCTGTTTCCTGATCTGATCCCTCAAACTCACTTTAAAAGCCAGGCAGCTGTATCAAATGAAGGATAGTTCTGCAGCACTGGCAAGTGAGGGACTGAATGGACATGGATGACATGTTCTGCACCTTCCCGCCAGTGAGCTGCAGTGCAACAAACAGAAGCAGGAACCCCTCTGGGTACTGTTACAGCTCCCTATAGTATCACAACTCACTGCTGGAAGGGGACTGGATCTGTCATCCTTTAGTCCCTTATGCACCAGCTCCACTTGGTGCAGCTGCTTGGCTTTTAAGGTGGATTTTAGGGGTATTTGCAGTTGTAACAATGATGCCACAATTGTAAATTTGAATATCAAGCAGTTATGAGGATATAAACCTAGCTGACAACATCATAACTGCCTAAGGATGCCAGCCAAGATACATTTATATATTTGTATGCTGTCAATATTGTGGGACAATATTCGATGGGTGTTAAATTATCTCATTCTTTGCTGGGAAAAGGAGGGATACATATTCTTGGCAATGTCAATGTGCTACTTGAAAGCTTGTAGTACTACTGAATAATAGAAAGCCAGCAAGGTGTAGTGGTTTGAGTAACAGACTATGACTCTGGAGACTGGGGTTTGAATCCCCTCTCTGCCATGGTAACCCATTGATGACCGTGGATAAGTCACATTCTCTCAGCCTCAGAAGAGGTCAAAGACAAATCTCTCTCTGAGAAAAATCTTGTCCAGAAAACTCTGTGATAGGTTTGCCTTAGGATCACTGTAAATCAGAAAGCAATTCAAGGTACACAGCAGTAGCAGCAGCAACAACATCAACGTTGTGAAATGTCAATGACATGAAGTATTTGTCTAATACTCTACTGACAACAATAAATTGGACACATTCTGCAAGAATAGATATGTGTGCAAGAAATCATTTCAGAAAGATCCAAGAAATCCTACTGACTGAGGTGAGGAGATGAAAGGTGGATCTCAATGGAAAGCTGAAGAACTGATAAGTGACAACTGCAGAGATCTATGCATTTAATAGTACTGGTTTTAACTGAACTGGGCTCTTGCCACAGCAAGGAAATAATCCTAAACAAAGAAAAAGTAACAGTAGTGAAGTTCCATAATTCACAAAGTGAACTTGAACTATAAATGGAATAACTACATATGCAGCTATCGATATTTTATCTATAAAATTTGATGGACATGGATATATTTTATCCATAAAAAATGTACACAGCATTAACCAGAATCATCTTTATATCCTTTACAGTATCAATTTGCACACATAACAAAAAGGGTTGCAAGTTTATTTTGGTGTTATTTCGGACTGTTTGGGTTAACATTTGATCGGTGATGGATGTAAAATCATTTTTCATAAATAGCATTTTAGGTTGCTTAACAAGATTTTCTACTGAAACAATTGGATTATATTTATTTGGAGAAATGAAATAACATTTCATATTGCACTGTGACCATTCCTGGTTTTCTCTTTTCTTTTGTTTTTGTCTACAAATATTCTACATATATTTGTCAATTTATCAAGATATTTGAATTAACAGTATAAAGATTCTGTCTGTGTAGAGAATGTTTACTTAAAAGCAATTTTTTTAACAACTTATTTATTCTAGAACGAGAATGTGTGTGTGTATTCAGGGATCATCTCAGGAAATGTTTAACATTATTGCTGCATGTACATGGAAGGCTTGATACTTTTAACCCAAAGTACATAATTTGGTTAAAACCCTAACTGAACTACTCCATGCTGCAAGGCAAACTGTCCCCCAAGTTGGAACCTCACATTAAAGATTAAAAAGGCATGCAGTGCATACTTAAAAGAATTTTGTTCCTGGAGAGTATGTGTTAAGTCTCCCAAGTATACTTAATTGCAGATATATTATCACACAGTGAGTTGGATCTTACTGGTGCCCTTAAAAAGCTAGATTGGGTTATAATGGGATCATTCCACAGCTTTAAAAAAAATTACATTCTTAAATAGCTTGTATTAAACTAAGCAACAAGGGCATTAATTACTTTAAAGCATGTTGATTCATTATGAGACAATGCCCTTTTAATATGATATTCAGCAGCTAAGTCATTTAAGAAGCTTATCTGGTATTTTACTTATCTTGTGATGGACAGAATACATAAATTGTGTCTCACTGAAAACAGCAAAAGGCATTTTCCCATCCAAATACATAAAACATTAGAAAACACCATGTGAAGTTCCATATCTATTTGCTATCCTCATATAACAAAATGCTGCATGCAAAACTACTTTTTTTGTTGTTAATTGCTTATGATTTTGTCCTCATAGTTCCCTACATGGGAGCCCCTTTCAGTATTTGACATAAATAAACAGCTGTTCGAGCCCAGAGTTTGCTCTTATTAAATTAGAACAAAGTCTCTAATATTGTTTCAGACTGTGCCACACTAATTAGGCCTGGAAGCAAAGGAAAGAAAGTTATAGCCCTTATCCATCATTATGCTACTTCTCTTATATTACAACAGAGCACACAGCATTGAATATAAAGAATCTTTTTTTTCCCTTCAGGAAAACAAAATGCACAACAGAACAGAAGCAATAAAGCTCTAAGAAGCACGAGTTTTTCTTACTGAGTGCGAGGATATCATGAAATATGGTGATACTGCATGTTCAGATAGTATTACTATATTTCATGTTCACTATATGGACCAGGATTCAGATTGAAGCTGTGGCACATAGGAATTAAGCTTTTCTTTTTCTACTGTAATTATGAGAAGAACACACACATCCTAATCTCTACGATTTGCTTTAAGAAGGAAACAATGATCTTGGAGATCCACTGTGGAGGTAAAACTTAACCACAGTCCCAGTCCATGAAATTGCTGTTTAAAGCAGCGCTTACATTAAATTTTTGTGTTATGAGCCATCAAGTCAGCTTTGACTTATGGAGACTCTATGAATGAGAGAACTCCAGAAATCTTGGTCATGACCTGCCCTGCTCAGATCTTGCAAATGCAGGGCTGTGGCTTTCTTGATTGAATCAACCCAGTTATATTGTGGTCTCTACCTTTTCCTACCATCTCCCACTTTACTTACCATTATTGTCTTTTCTTAGGAGTGACATTGCCTCATGATACATCCAAGCATGACAGCATCAGTTCAGCCATCTTGTCTTCCAGTGAGAATTCTGGCCTGATTTGTTCTAAGACCCATTCATTTGTCTTTTTAGCAGTCCATGGTATCTGTAGAACTCTCTTCCAGCACCACATTTCAATTAAGATTTTTCTTTTTATCAGCTTTCTTCATGGTCCACAACCATACATAGAAATCAGAATCACTATGGCCTGGATACAATGAAATCCACAATCCCCCAAAATCTATCTTTATTGACTAAAATGCAGAAAATACATGATGCAAGCTTTTGAAACTTCACTGACTTCTTTGTCAGACAAAGATGTCAAAAATCATACAGGAAAAGAAAAGTGATGATGGTAAAGTCACAGGCTTACATTTTGTTTCAGTTGTTATTTCTGTTGTCAGTTAAGAAGGTCTAGAGGGATATCAGTACAGGCAGAGGCCACTCTCCTTCTTGGCCATGTGGGAGGTGCAGACAAAGGGCAAGTAAAAGACAGGTATTAAAATTTTTGCTCAATTAGTAACTTCTCTTGAGATCCAGTGTGCCCCTGTCCTGTGTGGAGCTAATTGACCATTTCTGAGACAGGGAACATGGAATTTCTCGGGAAGTCCCTGTACTGTTACATGTGGAAAAGCTTTTAGATACTGTATAGATGAAACTTGCCAATTGTAGTCCAAATTAAAGAGTTTTATCTTTGTTAGAGGTTAAAAAAACCCCTCAAAGAATTAAGTCCTAGTCCATTGCTACCTCTGTCAAACTTTCCTCTGTTGTGGCAAAATTCAGTATTTTCAAATTTGCTGTATTCCTTCAAGTCATTTCTGACTTATGGCAGCCCTAAAGTGGAACTATCATGTGGTTTTCTTGGCAAGATTTATGCAGAGGAGGTTTGCCTCTGACTTCCTCTGAGTCTGTAAGAATGTGACTTGTCCGAAGTTCAGACTCATAGTATGGGCACACATACACACACACTTGCCATCATTTCCCTTTCACCAGGGATGTGCCAGTAGGAGGGGGTGTGGGTGCTGAAACTGTTCCCTTGTTTGCAAACAAGGGAGCAGTTTGGGTACATGCACACATCTGCTACCATGTCCCTTGGTGCCCACATCCTCTGCTGTTGTGTTCCTGATATGGCAGCAGGCGTGTGGACATATCCAACTATGACTCTGGAGACCAGGGTTTGAATTCCCACTTGGCCATGGAAACCTCAGGCAAGTTACATTCTTTCAGCTTTAGAGAAAGACAAAGGTGATGTCACGCCTTGCTTCCAGAGCATGGACTCTGACTCAGAGTCTGAATCAGAAGGCATGCTGGGGCCTGCTGTACAGAGAGAGGTTACAGTGCTGGAACCAGAACAGAAGATGGTGCCAGCTCCAACAGAAAGTCCTGTGTCTTCAGATATGGAAGATATGGAAGAATACTTACCTAGATCCATCTCGGCACAGCACAGGCAGCAAAGAGAGACCCACCGTTGCTTTCTCAGAATTTATAACCAGCAACAATCATTCAAGGCACAACTGTGCTAGGCTTTGAGTCTGTTTAGCTGGCATCCTTCCCCTCCAGGAGTTGTCAGAGCTTATCTGACCTGCTACCTTGCCTTGACAAATGCTCAGATTGACCTCGGACACTCCCTTGCCGTGAAACCCTGCCAGACTTTGTTTATGTTGGACTTTATTTATGACTTCTTGCTTACTGCCTGGAATTAACTAACAAGCTGGGAGATATTCAGTTTGTTTAGTTTCACTTATCAGCTGTGCCAGGACTGAAATAGGACAGGCGACAAATCTTGCCAACAAAACCCCTATGATAGGGTCACCTTAGAGCTGCCATAAGTCATTTTTCAAAGGAGAGAGACATGGCGGCTAGAAAGACTCTAGCCATCAGTGACACTTTGTTGTTGTGTGCCTTCAAGTCACTTCTGGCTTATGGCAACCCTAAGGTGAACCTATCACAAGGATTTTTTTTTTTTTTTTTTTTGCGAGGGGTAAGATTTGTTCAAAGGAGGTTTGTCTTTGCATTCCTCTGAGAATGTGAGTTCCCCAAGGCCACTCAGTGTTTGAATGGGGATCTGAATACAGAAGTCTTAAATAAATAAATACATATTTGAACATGTAAATCTAAATTTAAATATTTAAATATTGAGTTAAGTCTTGGGGATCCCCAGCAAACAAGGCAGTGGTTTTGGGACCCACACCCTCCCCTCCACTGCCATGTCCCTGTATTTGCTGCTGCAGTACCACTGGCCTCAATAGTCACTGGCCTTGATAGCCGTATCTTTACATTTGAAATATCTTATCTAGTTTCTTCATAACTGCTCTTCAAAGCCTTAGTTTTCTGATTTCTTCACTACAGTCTCTATTTTGGTTAATGACTGAGCGAAGATAAATATAGAAAATGTTTAATTATTTCTGTGGCCCTTTCCACACAGGGGGCGGTGACACGCGGGGAAACGAGGCGGTACACGCAGGGATGGAACTTACCTTGAAGTGGGAGGCTCCGTCCCCACGGGGAGCAGCGTGAGTTTGCCGCTCTACATGGTGGCAGCATTCAGCGGCACTCGGCAGCATCTGGCGGCGCCCAAAATGGCGGCAGCTGGCTTTTGGCGGCACTCCGTCAATCAAGGCAGCACGCCAGCTGGAAGCCCGCCCCCAGGCAGCTCTGCAGGGACGCACTAGCGCCTCCCTGCAGTTCTAAATGGGGTGCTGCGACAGAGTAGCATGCACGAGTTTTAAAAAGACCACCAAGTAAAGTGGTTTTTATAAAACACGGAACGCCGCCCCGCAGCCACGCGAACGTGGTTTGAGGTGTAGAACTTCCCCTTTTTTAACCGCCCTAGTGCACCCCGTGGTGTGGATGACCTTCGTGTTCAGTCGTCCCACCGCGGGGTTTTACCCCGTGTGGAAATGGCCTATGTTTTCATCACTTACTTCAAAGTTATGTAAACCAACAGTAGTCATTATTTCTGTTTTCTTAATGTTTAACCATAACTCTGCTTTTGTCCTTTCTTCTTTACAGTAGACTAGGCTGGAGTGACGTAAATGTTGTTACTTTATCATGAGGCCATAGGAATCACCATCCTTCTGCATTCTATTATAACAAAAGAAGACTTTCTAAAAACAAGAGAAAACTTTCTCCCCACTCTCCTTTTTTTTTTTTTTGACTCCATTTCACAACAGTGATCTCAAGACAGAGACTTTTCTAGAAGTATCTGATCTTGTAGCCCGGAGAAGATGAACAGAGGGAAAGTGGGAGAATTGTTAAAGTGTGCAATATGATTCAATAATGAGTGGAATTCAGATTAAGCATGTGATGCTTCTGTCACCTCTTCACATTATCACAATAACATGACATTGCAAATTCATTTGTTATTTTATACAGCTCAGTTTGTTAGTTTAGTTACTCTATCGATTAACTCATGAGTATTATTTGTTTTCCAGCTTCACTTATTTTTGCTGGGTTCTTCTTTGCATGTTAAGAAGTCAGCACACAAGAAAATGGAAGGGTAGGTATGAAAATGAAGTTCAGTCTAGGCAAGTGTGAAGTGATGCATATTGGAGCACCTTCTCCCTTCACTGTAAGCATTTTCATATGCACAGTGGTGGGATCTGAGCTGGCAACGGCTAGTCAAGAAGGGCATTTGGGATAATGGTAGATAGTCTTGTGAAAAGTTTAAGCTAGTGTAAAAGCATTAAAAAAATCAAAACTCCATGTTGGGCATAATTAGGAAATGCACTGAAAATAAATCTTCCAGTTTATACAGATCCTCAAACAGATCCGTGATGCACCTGAGTTTGAACTGGTGTAACAACATCTAGAATAGTGTACGCTAATGGTCCTTAACCATTTCTTTATCAAGGACCCCCTGTAAATAAAATTTGTTGCTGGGAAACCCCAGAACTTAACTCAAGATTTAAATATTTAAATTTAGATTTAAATATTTAAATATTTATTTATTTTTATTTATTAAAAGCTTCTGGAGAGTAGAATTCAAATCGCTGTGGTGACATTGAGTGACCTTGGGGAAGTCACATTCAAACAGTCTCAGAGGAAGGCAAAGGCAAACTCCCTCTGAAGAAATCTCACCACCCCAAAAAACAAAATGAACAAACAAACAAAACAAAACAAAATACCCAGTTCACCTTAGGGTTGCCATAATCCAGAAGTGACATGAAGGCACACAACAACAATGTTCTGCTAACAGGAGGAGGTTCTTTCTAGCCATCATGTCTCTCCCTTTTAAAAAACTGACTTATGAGGACCCTAAGGCAACCCTATCATGAGGGAACAGGAAAAGTACAGAACACATGAATCTCCTGACCTGACTACTTGCTTCTATGATGAGTGCAAGGACATTGGCATTTTATTCTGTCTTGCTTTAGCGGTGATCCCATCATGGTTCAGTGTCAGAAATAGATTGCTTGTAGGGCTCATCCTTCTTTGTCATTGTTACTCTCCTTGATAGAGTCAAGGGGGTTCCTGACAACGTAATCTGTTCCCATACCACTCAAGTGAGTAAACCTTTGGGTTCAATAAGAAATCAGTATTTCCATGAAATTCTTCTCAATCTGATCAGCTATGAGATCTGCTGTCTCTCATCCTGCTACTCTAAGTAACAAACGTAGCTGATGGGACCACTTTTAGGAGCCCCCTAGCCATAATTGTAATTTCACCTGTTCTCATAAAAACAAGGGAAATACTATATTATTTTATCTTTGTACTTACATTGGCCATAAAGATTGATCAGCCAGTGCCTTAATTCTGGCCCATACTTCTTGTTTCTGGAAAACTAGATAATAATAATAATAATAATAATAATAATAATAATAATAATAATAATAATAATTTATATTCCGCCTCTCCCAATGGATCGAGGCAGTATTACAGCAGTACATAAATACATTAAAAGCAGTTAAAACATAACTCACCATCCCCACCCACCAACCCATCTAAATCCCCTAAAATACATTAACTATTAAAAACAAGAAGACAGTTGGTGGGAGGCGGTGGAGCACAAGTCTGGGAAGGCCTGTCGGAAGAGAACAGTCTTGACCACTTTTTTAAAGCAGTCAAGACTGGTAATATGCTGGGTCTCTTCCGGCAGGCCATTCCATAACTTGGGGGCGATAGAAGAGAAGGTCCTCTGGGTAACTGCAGCCAACCTAGTTCTGACCGGCTGCAGTAAATTCCTCCTAGAGGACCTTAATGTGCGGGACGTTTTATATGGGAGAAGGCGATCCCGCAGGTAGGCTGGCCCCAAGCCATGAAGGGCTTTAAAGGTAATAACCAACACCTTGTACTGTGCCCGGAAACCAATAGGCAGCCAATGTAAGGACTTCAGAATTGGTGTTGTATGGTCAGTTTTAGATCTTCCGGTGACCAACCTGGCTGGTCACCGGAACTAATTGAAGTTTCCGGAACTAAGCACATGGGTAGCCCTATGTAGAGCGCATTACAGAAGTCAAGCCGTGAAGTTACCAGCACATGCACCACTGTTTTTAGATGTTCCAGGTCCAGGAAGGGGCGCAGCTGGCGTATCAGCCGAAGCTGATAACAGGCACTCCTGGCCGCCACATTAATTTGGGCTGTCATCTGAAGCGGCGAGTCCAGGAGCACCCCCAAGCTGCGGACACAGTCTTTCAGGGGAAGTGTGACCCCATCTAAGACTGGTTGACAAACCTCCGTACCTGGGCTAGGGCCCTTAACAGCGAGTACCTCCATCTTATCTGGATTCAGCTTCAGTCTGTTTTTCCTCATCCAGTCCATTACTGTTTCAAGGCATTCATTTAGAGGCGAGATGCCACCCTTAGTCGATGCTATTATGCGAGGCATGGAGAGATATATCTGGGTGTCATCAGCATACTGATAGCACCTTGCTCCATGCCTCCTGATGATCTCTCCCAGTGGTTTCATGTAGATGTTAAATAGCATTGGGGACAGGACAGCGCCCTGAGGGACGCCAGATTTAAGCTCCTTTTTTGAGGAGCAGCTGTCCACAAGCATCACCATCTGGTATCTACCTGAGAGATAGAACCGGAACCACTTAAGTGCAGTGCCCCGATCCCCAGCTCTCTCAGGCGTTCCAGAAGGATACCATGGTCTATGGTATCGAAAGCCGCTGAGAGGTCCAAGAGTACCAGCAGGGTCACACTTCCCCTGTCGATACCTAGGCGAAGATCATGGCAGCCTCGACTCCATATGCTGCCCTGAAGCCAGTTTGAATAGAGATAGAGAATGGTAGAGACATTACAATATGCCAATTAAATCTACCTCATCTTGAAAGTAAGAAATACTTTGTCCACAATCATATGAACTTTTGAAAGGAATATTCTTTAGCTTTTGATAAAACCAGTTTTTTTTTTACCACACAAGATGAGCTATGTGAGCTGAGTGCCGTTAACTGTCTCCATGTACTGCCCTGAAGAGACTTCTAAATACTCATTGAGTTGAATCCAAACTTAGGCAGACTTAGAACAGACCAATTCAAAGCAATGAGAATTTAAATAATCATGAAGAAGCATATGTGTTAGTGATATCATTGGGACTAGTCTAAATATGACAAAATCCTCTCCATTTCAGTGTTTTCAGCCCTTTCCCATCTCTTCGTGGTAGTAGCGAGGCACCACTCAGACCCATTAGAAGTGGAAGCAGGGATAGCAGGAACTGCAATATTTCATATACATATTGACTCTTCTTTATCTTGACTCAGAGGTTTTTCCAATTACCTAAACTTACTATCTGAACCACCAGTGACCAAAACTAATTACCAGTATGAATGGCTGGGAAAGAGAATTTCTGGATTGTATGGTTCATTTCTGTGCACAATTCAAAGTGGTAGCTTAGGTCCAGACTATATGAAAGAAGATATCTCCCCATATGAACCAGCCTGTGTTTTAAGATCCTTTGGGGAAGGGGAGGGCTTATTTTGGCCCCACCAGCTTCAGAGCTATGGTTTGTAAGGAGACAGGATAGAGCCTTTTCTGGTGGTTGTTCCCAGGCTCTAGAACTTTTTGCCATGGATTATGATCTGCCTCAACTTCTCTTCTTCCGAAGACAGACAAAGACCTTTTTAATCAGAATAGGCATTTAGCAAGTAAGTGGCTGTGCACCAAGGTCTTTAATTAGTGCATGTGGGCTGCACTTTTATCGCTGTTTTGATCTTTTAAAATGATTTCATATTGTTTTGAAGTTTTTAAAGTATGTTGTGTATGGTTTATGTATGGATTAATCCATTAATGACCTCCTTTGTAAAAGAAATGCTTTCCAAATGGTTTCCCACTAGGAGAACAACAGAAGAGTAGTGAGGTAATATAATAATCCCAGCTAAAGGTGATACTATCCTGCTGTGGTTGTAAATTACCTGCTTTGTGTGATAAAGCCCTGAGTGTGTAGACTTTAGGAGCCAGTGTAGTGTAGTGGTTTGATCATTAGACTACGACCCTGGAGACCAGTGTTTGATTCTCTGCTCAGCCATGAAATCCCAGTGGGTGACTTTGGCCACATAACCCACTCTCAAAACCAGAAAATGCCATAAGAGATTCACCTTTGGGTCACCATAAGTAAGAAATGTCTTGAAGACACACAACAAGAACAACAATAGCAGCAACAACATACAGCCTTTACAAAAACCAAGTTGTTAACATGTTTCTCAGGTTCCACTGTTGCAAAAGCAAATTAATTGACTTCAAAATTGCTCTCCAAGAGCTGAATAATAGCAAATTCACAGGGGAATCAAATCCAATGACAAATAAAATCAAGATGACAATTTATTCTGAGTTCTAATTTATGCTATAAATATAGCAACAGTATTCATGCTTAGTGTATTTTCCCCATGAGAAGTTCTGCTATTGTCACTTTGGTCAATGAAATAAGAAAGATATCCTCTATTCAGTAAAAGAAGTAGTGCTGGAATCTGTTTGGTGGAGATTATAAACCAAGAACATCAGTTCAATGACACTGGAATTATAAGAGGCCAACTCAATGCTCCTGATTTGGATCTGGAGTCAATAATCTGTGCTTACTAGTTAAGTTTTGGGGAGTAAGTCCAGAATTCACAATAAGAAATTAAAAGTCATCTTTAGCAGCACAATGAATTCAAAGCATATTTTGAGACTATCTTTATATATATATATGGATGTGTTGTTTTCAGGTAGACTTAATTTATGTGGATTCAAGAATTTAAAAATAATTTTTAAAACTTAAAGGAACAGATCTGTTCAAATTTCACATAGGGATTCTGCATTTGAGATGGTCACGGGAGCTAAAAAAAGGATTATATTGTTGGAAATGTAGTGATGAAAGTCACTGGACCTTCAAATTGGACTGGCAACAAGTCACAGTGCCACAGTACTCAGTCTGTACAGTTCTTAAGTGGGTGATCCTACTTGGGCCAGATGGGGGCTCTGGTTGTTTGATAAGGATTCTTTTTATATTTTTGTAGGGATGAACAGAAAGGAAAAGCACATGAAAGATACTGCCACTATTGATAAGAACCACCTTGCCTTGAAATTTTGATTCCGGCCTGGGAAACCCAGTCATGAAATAGAACTGGTGAAACAGATGGTCAAATAATGAAAGATTTAAGGAAACTGGGGTCCCTGTGTGAATATAAGTATTTCTGTATGTTCAATGCAGCTCTCTCTCTCTCTTTTTTAAATGAGGTCCCATGTGGAAATTGTAGGCTCCTACAATTTGCAAGCTTTCTTTGTTAAGCAAGCAAAATGGTCCTGGAAGATCTTTCTGTGTGAAATGTTTTCCATGAGCTCCTTGAACCCCTTCCAACATTTCATAATAATGAAAGCCAGTGGGACAAAATGAATCCAGAGTGATCAAAAATTCCATCAGTGCTTTAGCAGCAACGGAGCCTGGTAATTATTCTTGGACCAGAGGTACTGACTTGTACTACAATCAAAGACACTAACTTGGTCACATTGAGATATAATGTTAATGGGGAGTTTTGTGGTACTTGAACTATTTTGGCTTTATCCTATGGAATTTTGGAATTTTGAGAAATCTAGAATGCTTTCCCGAGGCACTCTAGTGGTAGTCTACAGTGAATGACAAATACCTGAAAAAGGGATATTCAAGGATTCCGTAGGATAGGCCCATTATAGGTCAAGTAGTATGAAATTCATATAGCAATGTAGCACAAATATTACCTTCACATATTAAGCACCTTAATATTCTATGTTATCTGATTTAACAAGTGCTGATAGGATCCATAAAAAATCAGAGACATCAATAGAAGCCATCTTAGAGCAGCACATGAGCTCTGAGACAGACCTGAACAGCTGTGCTGAGATACATGGGCTATTTCCACACTGCACTGTTATATTGTTGTTATTCCACTTTCAACATCCTCTGGAGTCCTGCGGTTTGAAGTTTAGGGAGGGGCCTTTAGAATTCTCAGCCAGAGAGCTCTTTGGCTTCAGTAAGCTACAAAGCCCAGGATTCCACAGGATGTTGGAAGTGAAAAAATAGCACTATAACAGTATAATGTGGAAATTGGTTTTGATACTTTTTTTAAGGCAGTAGATCTACTGCCTATATTGAATCTAATTATGCACAGATTCATAGAGATAAGGATTCATTTGTTTTCACATAGATTTTCCCTGCCTCTAAAAGCAAGTGCAGCCTTTATTCCTTAAATAACTAAATAATTATTTTCTGTTTGTGTATATTTTCTTTTATATAAAACATTATTTCTGTGCTGTACTGGAAAGGTGGGATATCGTATTTCAGATTCTACTTTCTTCAACTTCATGATAGGAAAATCATTTGGTTCTACATAGAGAAGAATTAGAAATTAGTAAAGGAATGGATAGGTTTGCAGATTGTGCATGCTGCTATAAGTAATGCTGAAGTATTTTTTGGTAACAACAAAGAGGCAATTACACATTCCTATGCAGAACAACAGAATATCTCAGAATATTGGCTGGCAGCAGACTATTAAGTATGGCCAATAAATTAGATTCAATCTTGGAACTGTTATTCCAATATAGGATGCTGGCATTCCCTCCCTCCTCCAAAACCTCATCAGAAATGGTAGATGAAAAAGAAGAAACTACTGAACCTCCACAAATTATAAGATTTCAGGAGTTTCATGCAAGCAATTTAGTTGGAAGACAGAGAAGGACTGTCTTAATGTGGGTATGTGAGAAAGACTTCACTGAGCAACATTTACTCTCTGGGAGAACCAAATTCAGTTAACTCAAACATATTAGTGCCTTGATTCTCTAGATATGTTCAGTTTAATGTTCGTTTCCAAAGCTTTATAACAATTGGAGGAGCAGTCTTGCTCTTACATAATTTCATTTACTCTTTTCAAAAGTGACTGGAAAAAGAATCAGGCCAATCTTGAAGAACGGCACAACTGAAATATACAGTGATTAGAATGGATGGCTTTATATACTATCCATTCATTGGAATGGAATGATGGAATATAACAGAGCAGATCTATGCTTGATTTGCATACTTTAAGATAGACATGCTGAAAGCATGATGAATATAGTTGTGGTGAAGATCAGAGGGATCACTCACTTTTGTTGAGTTTCAAATATAAAATATAAAATAAACAAACAATTGAATAAATAAGTAATTCAATATATTACCCTCATTTTACAATGCAATGGAAAGATCCATCTATGCTGAGAATGAGATATTATTATATAATAATAAATATAATAAATATAAAATGGATCTCGTTGAAGACATAAGAGTATATCAGTGAATATAAGAGACACCTACACTATCAACTAATAGTGGGAACTGTTTGGCTTGCTGTTGTCTATGATAGCTAGGGAGGTCAGGAAGTTACAGTTTCAGCAGCATCTGGAGGTCCACACTATTCTCACCCTTGCTCTTTGTGTGTGTGGTGTTATGTGCCTTCAAGTTGACTCCAATTTCTGGTGATGCTATCTTAGAGTTTTCTTGGCAAGATATATTTCAGGAGAGGTTTGCCATTGCCTTTCTCTGAGACTGAGGGAGTGTGACTTTCTCAAGTCACTCACTGGGTTTCCATAGCTGACCAGGCGGGAATTTGAACTCTGTCTCTTGAAATCTTAGTCCAACACTTAAATCACTATATCACTCTTGCACAATGAATTATGAGCAGCCAATATCTAGGAACTTGTAGAGGATGCTGACAGTATGGTCTCTAGAAAATTTTGAACAAATGAAGATTAACTGTACATACTAGAGCACCTGGATTGTGTGAAATCGAGTATCCTTCCAGACTTAGTTACTGCTTAATTGTGGACAGAATTGCAGCACCTGCCTCAGCTGGAACACAGCTGGAACAGAACAGTTTAAAAATGTCCCAAATATCTTTCTATTATGGCACAGGCAGCTCTCAATAAACTGGAGTAAGGGCTACTATGGAATCAAAAGATGTGACTACTACTAGAATGATTCAAATTTTCTTTAAGTCTAATTCAGTTCTGGGTGAGATGAATTGTATAGCTTCAAAAATGCGCTAGGCAGCACTAAATTCAAGTGGATTGCAGCTGTTACATATACTTAAAGGTGCTTCCATATGATGCTTTTACTGTCCAATTGTGTCACCTCATCCAGAAAGTGCATATGTTGTCATTTTCTGTCTTTATTTTTGCCAGGGAAAAATCCTCTAGGAAAAGAGCACAGAATTGCTGCACACTAGTTTTCAGTTGTAACCTATCAGTAATCCTCTTAATTGTGGTTTTGTGCTATAAATGAGCCATACATAGTCACAGAGTAACAATATGTGCAAAGACAAAGTCAATGAAAAATTGGCAGATACATACAAGTATATAAAAAAAGATAAACTTACCCTTCTTTGCCGTTTAACTCTCTCTGACCCATTCAAAAAGTAAGCATTTCTTTATTAGCCATGGAATTGAATGCAAGGCATATCTTCAAATAACAATGATTTTAAACGAAAGGAAAAAATTGCTAACAACAGACAAATAACCTTGCATTATTTGTCATAATGCCATATGTCAGGAAGTGAGTTTATGATTTTTGTTCCAGCTCATAAACCATCATTTAAAAATGCAATGTAGTTTGGAAAATTGTAACAAATGTCTCTGTGAGGAGGGAATTTTAGACTTAATTAGCCACAAACTCTAGCTTTTAAAAACATTTTATACATTGAAGGTTAATGGATAGTTCTTTTCCTATTATCATGCAGCACCATGGTGTCTCATGGCAAATATTTGCCTAAGTCAGATGTATGGCATTTGTTCAGAAGCACACTATAGGCAAAATTTCTTTCAACAACACAGTATGGCTCACACTTTACTCATGTACAGCCAGAAAAAAAAAACTCCAGGAAGACATGAGGTGGCTAAGTTTGAATCAATCACACTAATTTGTTTCCGCAGTTTGTGAGGCTATTGCTGTCTTCAATAGCAATTAACATGACATCTGGCAAAGTGTGGGCTTTGAACATTGATTATTCCAGTGTTGCTCATTAGTAACCATTAATAACAGATGAATAATTCAACCAATTATCAATTAACTCTTGGCTTAGGCTCTCATCCACTTTCCAAACATGTGACCATGCACACCGCTTAACCCAGTTAATGTTTGACAGGTCCTCAGTCTGATTTGGTTTCTTTGCTTTATTTTGCCTTTTTTTTTTTAACCTCAAAACAAATGAAGCTTCCCAAATCATTCTAGCTTAACACAAGACAATTCACAACCATGTTTCAATTTTATTTTCAGCCGCCATGTAAAACATATGGATTAGGCCTGTGTTTCATAGCCAAGAGTGTGTTCCTTGCTAACCTAGAAAGAACTGATAATTGAGATGCATGTAGGTTCTTTTTTGGGGCTGAGGGCCCTCTCACACTATACTAAAGTTCACTTTAACTGCCATGGCAACATCCTGTCAAATCCTTGGATTTACAGCTTAGGGAGGGAGTTTAGAATTCCCAACCAGAGAGCTCTAGTCCTTCATCTAACTAAAAATCCCAGGATTCTATACCATGAAGCCATGACAGTTAAAGTGGAATGCAGCGTGATGGGCTCCAGTATTGTTCTACATTTTTATAAATGGAGTATATGGGATTGTGACAGCAGCTTACTTCTGTCTATCCCAGATTGGATGGCAGTTCCCCAATCTGATAAAGCACTCTGTCTTTGTCACACAGCTCTGCCTTCCCCCTTATAACACCACTTTTGTGTAAAAGGGTAAGGGATTTCAAGGTTTAGTTAGAATGCCTTAATGGTTCTGTAGTAGTGTGTTTTCTGTGTTATTTTAAATACTGTATTCCAGTTAGCTGTGTCAGTATTTATGAAAATACTGTAATATTTATTAAGAACAAAGTAATAGAATTCATATACAGGTCAAAATCAATAAAGTTCTTCAGAGTACTTTTAGACAGTTTCCTTATGTCTTTAAACTCTTATATAAGCACAAGTATCATAGTATTTGGCTACATTCTCACCAAAGACTCAACACCTCCAAATCTGGGTCACACTGTCTGACCAGATTCTATGATAGTTTAATTACCTTTACATCTCTCACTAGGCTTCCATTGAGAAATTAAACCTATCGCACACAGTCACCCTCCCTGGTTGCCTGAGGGACCTTACTCCAAAACTCTTTTTGACTAAAAATCTCACTGGCAATCAGTTTTTGCCTTTATATCTCTTTTCCTCTCAACTACCAGCCCATCCCACTGGTCTAGGTTTCTCACCTGAGGAGCTATTCTTGTTGTCTGGTAACTTGCTTCTATGCTGATCTGGCAATCTGGATAGCCACACCCCGAGAACTCTGTCACAGGAATGTTCATAAAATTTGTAGTTTATACCAAACTGGGAGTGGTAATTAATTCCTCAAAAGATAAACAAGTGATTTAGTACATTATTGATAGATTCAAGAACTAACAACCAATGTAAGTATGATGAAGGTAAGGATATTCATGCAGGAAAGAAAAATCAGACAGAGGTTGAGTGACATATACCTTGACAACAACTGGTATGAAAAGTTAGGAGGTTTGGTAGGCCACAGGTTACACACAAGTCAGCAATGCAGCATGTCTTTTAAAGATGCTGATACTAGTTGTCTGGATCACAAATAGTGGTAATAATTTTATTTTGTATTGGTTTCAATTCTGTCCTGTTCTGGTTGCTGGAAGTGGGTATTGATGAACTGGAATATATTCCAGAGAAGGTTATAAAGGTGGCAAAGAGTTTGGAGACCAAGTCCTGGATTGAAATATTGAAGACATTGGATACTTGATTTAGCCTAGGAGAAGAGACAAGGAAGAAGTAATATGAAGGGCTGTCATATAGACAATGGAGCAAATTTGTTTTAGGGTATTCTAGAGGGAAATATAATCAACTTATTCGAATTATAAAAAGGGAATTTTTGCTAAATATTAGAAAGGGCTAACTGCCCCATGGTATAAGAAAACATTGTCTCAGAAGACAATGGACTCCTATTAGGTACACTGTAGCGGTGGATTTGCTGTAAAATCTGACACCTAAGATATAAGAGACTGTAGCTTACAATATATTTATTAATGAATTTAAAATATTAGTAATGTGTCTTTCAACTATTGTTTCTGAGGTATCTTGTAATTTTTTTTAAAGCAATTCAGAGAAGAGCAACAATTTTTTTCTACCAAGACATTGCCAAGACAGGGGAAAAAAGCCTGAATTCATCATCTGGATCATCCTTTTTGAGAATATGGTCCTAAATTACATAATCAACCATTTAGTAGGCAAGAAAAAGTGTCTATGCTTATGTAAAATAAGAAGAAAAAATCTCACTCCTTACAGATGTGAAAATCTTTACAGGAATGGCATCAGAAATCATGATTCATGGAAGAAATCAAACATTTTGGAAAAAGGGAGGTTTCTGGGTACAGAAGTTAAGGAAGCAAGAAACCTTTTCTCTACTCGATGTATACTGATGGTAACTTCATCATTTGAACTCATGGAAAGAACTCAATCAAGACATTCCGTCAGAATTTCAACAACTTCCACACTACCACCAATCTCAGCCTGAAACTATCAATGGAACAAGTTCACTTTCTGGGCACCACTGTACAGCTACACAATGGACATCTAAGCAACCCACTATATTGCAAGGGAATAACTGAGTTCTTCGGACAATGAAAGCAACAATTACAAATAAAATATATTTATTCATGTATTTATTTATAACAATGTTTATAGTGTATGGGGATGTGTATAATAAAAGCAATCACAGAACTATATAAATACAAGTAATACAAATAGTTTAAAATTACAAATAATAATAATTATTAACCAATTCAACAGATTAATAAAACAAACCAAAAACGATTTAAAGGGTTTGTATGAAAGTAGTTAGACTCCACAGGGATTAGTGAATGACCATGCTTTCACTTGATGCCAGAATGACACCAGTGCTGGTGCCAATTGGGCTTCCATAACTGGGGAGGGTATTCCATAACTGGAGTGCCACAGTAGAGAAGGTCCTCTCCCATATCATATTGCCTTGAAGGATGGGACACAAGGGAAGGACCTTCCAGCAGGTCTTAAACTTTGGGCATCTCCTATACTCATAAACTCATATATATGGAGAGGTGCTCCTTCAAGTATTGAAGGGCTTTAAATGTAATTACCAGCACCTTGAGTAGAGACCAGAAGTGTATTGGCAGACAATGGAACTCCTTTAAAACTGGTGTTTTATGACTTTTGTATGATATATTTTAAAATGTATTATATTTCAAAGAAATATCTCAAAGAAATATTCAAAGAAAATATTCAAAGAAATATAATGAACTATAAAAACAGCCATGAAGGTTGAAAGCTAGCAGGACTTTGATAGCTATCTGAGGTAATCCAGTGAATGCCATATGCATTACTATCTGCCTGCTGGGCAGATATCGTGGGTATACACTTGAAGAAATGAAATCCTGGCCTTCAGGGTGAAGGTTTGTTCTCTGCAAGCTAAGGCATTTCACCTAAAGAAACAGAGGGGAAGCTGAGAGATTAGTGCCTACTATATGATTTTAAACAGGGATTGGAAACATTTGGTAAAGGTGGGCCAATTAGAGGCTGTAAAGAAGAGTGACTATCACTTCTAGTCTCACAAGTAGTATGGATCTGTATTTCAGTTGCAAAGAATTTTAGATGGAGAAAGTTGCCCTATTCCCATTCCTCAGATGTGGGCATATGAAAATTCTAGACTTTTATTGTTGCATTTTTCCTTCTTTTCTTTGAACTTTGTACCATTTTTTTTACAGTAACAACTGATCTGAGAGAGTATAGAGAAATCTTAAAAGCACTGGACTTAGAACAGGGAGACACAAATTCAAATCTATGCTAGATCATGGAAATTACAATGTGATCTAGGGTCACCACTACCTTTCAATGAACACTACTTGACAGAGATGTTGTGGGAACTGATAGGAGAAGGGAACATGTAAATTCCTATTGTAGTACAAATAAAAGAACAGCAGCAGCAATATTAACGTTTTATCTTCATAGGCACTTCCAGATCACAGTAAAAATTTTTAAATTATTTTTATTTTTTACTAGAGTATTTACCCGTGTTGCCTGGGATTTTATTTTCTCATAGGAAACACTTGTTAGAAATAGCTTTGGAATTACCTTACCTTACCTTAGGAATTAGATGTGGTTGAAATACACATGGATTTGAGATCCTGTGTCTCTAATTCCCCAAACTGTCTTGTCCAGTACATGTAGATTTTCCCCATATCACCCAATCCAATCTGTATTCAGAGTTGTTAACATACAGGGCTTCAGTTTCTGAGGGAATACACTGGCCTCCTTCTTTCTGGTAGGCCTCATCTCCATAGCAACCGGCCTAAGGCCCAAGAGCTCTCTGGCTGAGAATTCTAAAGACCCCTTCCTAAACAACCAACCCCAGGATTCCACAGAATCTTCACAGCCAGCCAATCATATGAGGCCTTGTCACCTCACACAGCCACCATATGAGGTCTTCGCCTGGCTGACGCAGACAAACAGAGAAACTCACAAACAGACAAGCATTGACTTTTATGTAGTAGATTTCATTTTTTTTGCTATTAGGCTTTCACTGAGTAGAGGAGGCAGTTGCAGGCACGTCCTGCTGGTGGGCTTTCTGATGGGCCACTGTGTCTTTTGTTTGACAGTCTCATGTATTTAGACGAAAGCTGGGCAAAGAGTGTCCACAGATCATACGAAGCCTTCCCAAGGCAATTATTAATGCTACAAAGGGTCCCTCAACTCTCAATAAACAAACAGTGTTCAAAATGACCCACTTTGGGTTTATAAAATTCTGGCTTATTCCCTGGTTTAATAAAGTCATCTCCTACTGTCCGTGAGAGCTGAAAATGTGGCAAAACATCCCTGTAAACTTTCAGTTTAAAAAGAATATTGAAAAATATAATTCATAAGCTCAGTGTTGATGGATTCAGATTGGAAGTGTGGCAAGAGGGATGTGTGTGTGTATTTGTGTGTGTCCCCTGCCTAGTTTCTGCAGAGGACACATGCAGCCCTCCAGCACTGGCAATTGCTTGCCCGTGCTTAGACCAAGACATGCTGTAACACAGACCCTTTCTGCATGGACATGGCATCCACAAGACTTCGTGGTCCCATCTTTCTCCCATTGCCAGCCAGCATGACAGCGGGGTAAATCACTGACAGATTTTCTCCATCAATGATCCTCAATTGCATTATGCTCCCACACTTACCTGCCCTGCAGAAGGTCTGGAAGTGCAATGGAGGCTCTTCCTGCCCCAGCACAGCATGGGAAGGAGCCTGGCTGCACTTCAGAAGGAAGAGGTGTTGTCAATGTCAGGCGGTGGCTAAGCAGACACAGAGGCAGGAGCTGAGTTTATGGCTTTAGTAATAAATAAATCAAGAAGTTACGCCACCAAAACAAACAACCAAGTCCCAAGGGCAGCAAACTCAAACAGCAAGGTTTACCCTGGAACAGAAAGCCCATGACTCAGGACGTGGATCCTCAGCTGGTAGACAGTTGTTGCACCGTGCCCAACTCCAACAGCATTTGTCTTAAATACACAGTCTTTAGCCCAGCTGGGGCTGATCAAATGTCTGTTGGCCCAGCTCACAACTGGAGCCCCTCAAGAGTTCAGGGCCGATTCATCAGACGCTTCTCTCACAGCCGCTGAGATCTCTGAACCGCCCCCTTCTCCAGCCGCCTCTGGAGAAACGTGGGGGGAGGGTCTGTTACAAACTCCGGGCTGGACTCAGAAACATCAGCCTCTGTCGGGTCAGAAGCACTAGCCACTGCCTCTGGAGCACAAACATCTGCTGCAGGTACTGGCTTGGGATCCGTGCCCGGGACAGCTGTGGGGTCGCTGGCAGACTCCTCCCTAGACTCTGAAGGAGCCCCCTCTCCCAGAGGCCCCTCCAAGGGATCCTCCCCCGGCTGGGAGTCTAAGTCTAAATCGGAGTCCAAGTCTGAATTGGCAGCATGCTCAGCCTGGCTCATGACAGGTGTGTCCCTTGTGCTCCCTTCCTCAGGGAGCTGGTCCGGTTTGGAGTGTTCCTGTTGCACTCCCTTCTTGACACAGAAGCTGCTGTGATTGCAACCGCAGGGCAATGGAATAAGGTAAGGTGTGGAAAGGACCATAATGAGAAGTATACTACATGGAGTTATGGGAGAGGGCTTTCTTAAACATAGGCTGTGACCTTTCAAAATCTGGCTCTGCATTTGTGGAATGGTCTTCCGTTGGACCTCTGGCTAGAAGAGGATCTCACCCATTTTCATAAAAGGTTGAAGACCTTCCTCTTTGACTCACCATCTTAAGCCACCGAGTTATGTTTAAGGTGCTGAGATGGGTAGTGACTGGTGGGGTGTTGGGGATTTTAGTCCATGTATTGTTGTGGTGTTCTGTTTTATTGTCTTTGTCCCAGATTGTGTTTGCTGATGTTGTGCCCTTGGTGTAAAGGGTGTTATAAATAAACGTTATTATAGTACCCTGTTACAGCATGATTCCCCTTGGAGGACCTACTGGTACTGACATTGCCTTGATTTTGGTGGCAAGATAAAAGCTGGCTGTTCACCTGAGCCTTTGGTGCATAGTGTAATTATGCCTTGGCTGTCAGTCTTTCTGTTTCTTAAATTTTGTGTCATATGAATTGCTTAACTCTTTTTAAACTATTTGATTTTTTAAATAGATTATTTAACATGATTTGTTGATTGGATTCCCTCAAACTTGATATAGGGTCAGTTACAAATAGTTAACTCCATGAAAATGTTAACTTTGTACTATTTGATGTAAAAGTTGACTGTAAGTAGCTCACCAAAAGGACATGTGCACCAGAGTTCAACTCCCAGCCCATGTTTATCAGCCAGCAAGGGAAGGAAAGTGATAATACTTGCGCAAGAGGAGGAGGCAGTGAGCTGTGCCCAATGCTAACAATTAAGTAGAAATGCTGAGCCAAGCCAAAGTCAAGGTCAGTCCAAAAGTCCAGAATGCCGAAGGTCCATCCAAAAGGTTAAGGGGGCCATTAAATAAGAGTTGTGGGACCTTGAGTAGCGATTTGCTACAAACAACCAGCAAGCCATGCTGACAGACTTATACAGCTGAGGAAAACAGATGTTTCTCATCAGTGTTCTGTTTTCTCAATCTCACCAAAATGGCTTCCCTCTGAGCTGTTCTTTTCTGTCCCCTTCATGACTGGAGGCTTGTGGGGGGAAGGTGGATCTAATTCCTCTAAATCATTGCTGGCCCCTTCTTCCTCTGGCACTGGCTGCGACAACTCTGTCTCAGCTTGTCTTTCAGCTGGTGAGGGTGTTGGCAAGATAGTTTGTTCTATCATTGGCTCTGTTTCTGGCACAATCAATTGCTCATCGACCTCTGAGCTGTCATCTATCACAATGTGTACAACTCCACCTTTTATCCTGCATTCCCAGCAACTGATGTGTAGAGGCATACTACCTTGACTACTGGAAGTAAGATGTAGCCATAATGACCAGTAGTCATGATAGCCTTAAATGAATTGATGTACAACAATAGGGAAGTCTTGATAATAAGACCATTTGGCTTATTGGTTGTTGTTGTTGTGTGCCTTCCAGTCATTTCTGACTTATGTTGATTCTAAGGCAAACTATCAAGGAGTTTTCTTGGCAAGATGTGTTCAGAGTGGGTTTGTCATTGCCTTACTCTGACTCTGAAGCCATTTCCGCACTAGACTGTTATACTGCTATTATTCCACTTTCAACTTTGAGAGCCCTCCCTAAACTGCAAACCCCAGGATTCCATAGGATCTTGAAAGTGGAATAATAACACTATAACAGTCTAGTGTGGAAATGAACTGAGACAATGTGAACTTGCTCAAGGTCAACCAGTGGGTTTCTATGAGTAAGCAAGGATTTGAGGCTCAAGATGATGTTTAAGATGATGGAAGTTATTCATGAGGAAGAACACAACAACACCAACAACAATTCCACCTATTTTTGAAGTAGGCTTACAATTTAAAAACAATAAAGCTAAAAACATACAAAAAAGTGAACATTAAAATGGGATTAAGCTATTGACAATATTGAAGTAATTTAAAAGTAAACTTAGAAAGGTAAAATTCCAAGGAAAGATAAAAAACAATTGAAAGAGATCAGTGTAAAACAATACATCAACCACAGTTTGCTTTTGCCTGAGCCTACTGGGAAAGGCAAGATTTTGCCTCCTCTTCTCTTCCCCACACCACTGACTTAACTGAAGGCAATGTACTTTTGTCCTTTGAACTCAATTTGCAGCTACTGAAGAAAGCAGAGGACAAAAGGGATAAAATGGGAGGAGGAGACAGAAACTTGGTCATTCTAAACACGGGTGAAAAAGTTGGACAACAATGGATTAATTGGGGCTATCCCTGCTGAATCCGGGCAGTTGGAGACCATGCTAGCTGTGCAAATCAACTTTTTGGATCCCAAAACTTTTGGAAAAATCCTTCAAGTAACTTCGTGCTTTACCCTTTCCTGATCTTCAAACTTCCTTTATCTAAGAAGATTACATCAACATGGTTAGGTCATTGAAGAATGAATGAGAGAGGGATATACCTAGCTTCTTTTTTTGAAAAAAGTATTGCAAAGATTGTATATTGAAAACAAGCTCCTAAATTAGTTTATGTGAAGTCTGATGCCTTTCAATTGAGAAGGAGATGACAGTCCGTTGAAGCCTCTTTACATTTCAAACATAAAATAGTGTGTGTAGGAACCTGGGTTGATGGAAACATATCCAAGATCCTCCACCAAATTGAACTTCATTACATAGAACAGCAGGCAGCCCTACAACCAGGAGATACAATACTTCATTCCTTTGTTTAGATTATACAAGTTTGGCTGGAATTCAATGCAATGTGCCTTTGTACCCTGGACAATACTTAGATGGACTAGAGAGAAAAGTGAGGCTTTTTTTTTTTAAAAGAATCACGAAGCAGTCTTTTTTTTTCTGTTCTGAAAGTGAAATGTGCTCATGTGAAAATCTATACAAGCATCAATAGTAACCCTTTCTGAAATGCCTTTCTTTTAAAGGCCAGGAAATGCATTTGCAGCCTAAAAAGTTTTGAAAGAAAAGATGAAGTTTCACAAAAATAAAACTTAAGCACAGCACTTTGCTCGACAGCAGGTAGGCAGGTCTACAGTGATTTCCACAGCAACACAGGGAATCCTAACATTATCAGCCACCATGCACTCCTTTGATCCACCTTACTTATACACCAGAAGGCCACTGGTTGGTATGGACAGATTGCTAGTGTTCTGTTTCAGAGTTTTCCACGACCTTTGAAACATGTGGCTGATGTACTCTTCCACCTCTCAGGTAGAGAAATTATAATGCAATTATAATGCCATGTTACACTTTAACTGCCGTGGCAACATTCTATGGAACTATGTGGTTTTTAGGGAGGCACCAGAGTTTCTGGCTGAGGATTTAAAATGTTGTTGTTGTTGTGTGCCTTCAATTCATTCCAACTTGGCAACTCTAGGGTTCTTTCTGCAGGAGGACTATGTCTTGGCATGGGGACGGGAGAGGAGCAGGACTGCAACAATGATTCCACAAGACATTGTCGCAGCCCCATCCTTCTCCCATTGTCAGCTGATGTGATAGCAGGGTAAATCATGATTTTTTTTCCATCAATGACCCCTGATCACGTGACAGTCCTGTACTTACCTGCCCTGTGAAAGGTCTGGAAGCATGATGGATGTGCTTCCTGCCCCAGTGCAGCATGGGAAAGAGGCTGGCTGTGCTGTGGAAAGAAGAGGTGTGATCCTTGTGCTCTCTTCCACAGGGAGCTGGTTGGGTGTGGAGGGAAGCATTTTTGTCTCGCTCCCTTCCTGGCAGAGGTGCTGCTGGGATCACGACCAGAAGACTGCAGAAAAAGGTAGTGTGTGGAAAGGGCCTATCATTGAGTTTATCTGGCAAGAATTTTTCAGAAAGGATTTGCTATTGCCTTCCTCTGAGACTGAGTGTGTGTGACTTGCCCAAGGTCACATACTGGTTTTCCATGGCAAGCGGAAATTGGAGCACTGAATTCTTGGAGTCCTAGCCTTACACTCAAATCACTACAACATACCTCTCTATCCTATTGTTTCAGTTCTGCATACCCTGGAATACTATATACACATATTTAAAAATAAATCAATTCAATCTATGCTAATGTGTTTCTTTTCAATAAGCACGGAAAAAATTCTTGTAATTTTACCTAGTAGGGAGAAAACTTATCAGAATTCTGGAAGTAGTTTATACTCAATTAAATCAGGAAAGGGGAGAGAAAAAGATCTTACCCTTTCAAGTGGGCTCAGGCAAAAGCAAACAGCTGCAGTTCTTCCTCATTAATTTCCTTTCCCATTTTGTCTGCATTCTGATATTGCTTGGCATGAAATGTCCTGGTTTTGATTTGTGAAATGTTGAAGGGTATGCCAATAGCTACAATTGTTTTTCTTTCTTTCCTGGAAACTCTCCAGGGTCTGGTAATTGATGGTTCATGGGCTGGCACACACTATTTGGAGTAGCACTGCTATGGATCCCTCCTTAGTTTTCTCCCCATGAAATTTTTTGCCAAACTTTTGGAAACTTTAGGCTCTCTCCCAAGTATGTTTAAACTTCCTCCTCTTTTTCACAGTGGTTCTGGTTTGGTACCCCCCTTTTTTTTTACTCACCTGTGTGCTTTGTATTTAGAAAGGGTGATTTTAGCATTCGCTGTTGACTTATTTTTCATTTTTACATTTGGTGGTACACAATGAAAAAAACTGAAGGCAGAAAAATCCTTCATCAAAGACAAAGTAAAAAGTAAAAAAAGGCAAAATGCTCTCAAGAGCCTATAGAAATGTGAGTTATTTAATGCTTGATTGTACAAACACAATTCACATGGGTAAAATGCTCAAGAAACAGGCAACAAGCTTTAAAAATTCCACAGACCCATGACAAAAGAATGACAGAAAACTAATGCATTGGCACCATCTTGGAATCAGGACTTGATAAATTGGATCTACTAAATAGTGACTGGAGGAAAAACAGGGAGAGGAAATTCAGAAGCATCCTGCATTATGGCAATTGGCATCCTCAAAGGATAGTGTAGGGAAAGTGCTTAAGAGGCAAAGCTTGGAAAAGTTACTGTTTCCATTGGCCATGCTGAAGGAATTTTGAAGCTTTGGAAGAACTAAATTTGTATGAGCTCAAGATCCAAATTTATTTTGATCTTTAATTAATATTTGTAATTGCAGAGTATGTAGATTTACAGTCGGCTTTCATTTTAAAGACATGTTGGGATTACATTTCCTTTCAGTTAATAAAACTAAAAGCACTTGGCACATTCTCAAGAGTTACAAGCCATGTGTAGATAATTGGGAACAAGAGATGAGCTTCTGATCCCACCCCAGTCTAACATGTGCCACTAAGCGTACCCCCAGCAATCATGCTGAATCTGTATGAATTGCTGAATTTGCAATTATGTGAAATTAAATTAACAGCGTAATATTATGCATATCTATTTAATTGGACTTACTTCCCAGTAAGTGTGCATACGACAAGTGAATGTTTCTGATCTATAAGATCGCTGCGACTCTGACCATACTCACCTCTATCTTTCTGTTTTCCCCTTCCTTCCATTCTCTTCTAATATGCATATCTAATTTTCTTAAGCCATTTCTGCTTGGATGTCAAAGCATTATCTCATATTCAATATGCAGAAGGTAGAATTTATTGTGTAATTTCTCCCTAAACTTTCACTTACAGCCTTTATCCTCTCTCATTAACATTAGTCTTCAGTCTTATCACCAAATTAGCTTGGATGTTATCATTGATCCTTCTCTTTCTTGTTTCACATTACTAAATGTTTGTCAGTTTTCCCCTAACAGTTCAAAACAAAACAAAACCAAAAACCTCTTACTTGTTGTTACACAAAGACTAATGAAAGGTGAACTCTTTCCCAGCTCAACCAAATAGGCCTACTACATAGCAAATCCATTCCTATACACAGCTGGAAAATATTTGTTTCTTAGTGAGGCACAAAGTTTATCCATTTCCACTGTATATCCAATAACATCATATCCTCTGTTTTTTGTTGTAATGAACATACCACACTCCTTGAAGCCTATTGATATTTCATAGAATTGAAAGATTTTTACTAACTAGCTTTACTGACCAAGTGGAATGTAGTCTTTTTGACCTGCCGCAATATCCCAGACCAAAAATATTGAATGTCTTCAAATGCATCCATAATTACAGTGCTCTAACAGAAGATGACAGACAAAAAAAAGGCATTTATATATAACTATTGAGTTGGATCAAGACTTAGGTCCTTTCCAAAGGATGCTGTCATCCTGCAATGGGAACTGGAGAAGGATGGGACTACAACGATGGTTCGGCATGATGTCATCATGGTCCCATCCTTCTTCCATCCCCAGATAGTGCAATTATGGAGTAAATCATTTACGAGTTTCCCCATCAATGACCCATGACTGCGCCACCATCCCGCATTTACCTGGTATGCAGAGGGTCTGGAAGTGCAATGGCTGTGCTCCCTGCCCCAGCTCAGCCTGAGCAAATACCTGACTGTGCTGCAGGAGGCAGAGGTGGGGCCATTGTGCTTCCTGGATCCTGGAAGCAGCTGGTGTGGAGGGGAGGACTCCCATTGTGGTCACCTCTCAGCAGAGCTGCTGCCAGTATGCTCACAGGATAAGGTAGGGTACGGAAAGGGCCTTAGTTATAATTAGTGCAGACCCACTGAAATCATTTGGACTTAAACATAGTTCTTAGCCAGCATAGCCAATGCTGAGGAATCTTGGGAATAGTAGTCCAATAACACCTGGAATACCACATAATTCTCACTTCTGAAACAGGCACTCAAGCCCAGATCATTTCAGAAGGCCAGCTCCAATAATTGCTAAGTCTGGATACCACCTCTTTTTTATTTCTGTGCTATGTTTAAAAATGGAGACCCAATTATCTTTTCATATGAATGTTAATACACTGAAGAACATGATAATAAATTTTAAACCCAGACAGTTGCCATCCAAGTCCTTGCTAAATCTGTTAGTTTTTAAAGAGTCCCTACCATTAATGTCCTCCTTTTAAAGTGGCCCTATCACCAATGAATTCAAAAAGAAAGCTCTTTTGTGTAAGCAGTATAGCTTATACGTTCCTTGTACTTTCTGTACCGAATACATGAAATCAAACTTTTTGATTGAGTTTTGCATTTCACCATAGGAGCAGTAAGTTACTTATTGTATTGGTACCTGCTCTGCAGCCACAGCAAAATAAATAAAATAAGATAAAGGCCATTTCCGCATGGGTTATAAAAAACAGTGCAGTGTGTCTTCCATGGATGACATCTGCACCTTGGAGCAGACTGGGTCCAGACTACTTAGCGTAGATCCACACCTCAGGCCCTTTCCGCATGTGGGAAAGGAACCGCGCAAAAATGGGAATCACCAGACTTCTTCAGCGTCCGGGCGAGTCCGTCGGGACGAGGAGCAGTGTGAGCTTGTCGCTCTGCAATGCTCCAGCATCCAAAATGGCAGCTTCTCGTTGGTGGAGGCTCTCCACCAACCAGAGAAGCTTGCCAGCCTAAAGTCTGCCCCTAGCAGATCTGCAGGCATGCACTAGTGCACGCCTGCAAATCTGCACCGGAACGCGGCGACGGAGCGACACAGAGTCGCACGCGCCATGCTTTTTAAAACCTCTAAAAAGAGGTTTTTAAAAAACACACCGCATGACCAGTTCTGGTCGCTCTGGAGCGGACTGAGGTGCGGAACTGCAAAAGTAGTCCGCCCCAGTCCACTCTACGGTGCAGAAGACCTCCGTCGGAGCTCGCTCTGCACCGTTTTAATAGCCCGGTGCGGAAAGGGCCATAGTCTGCTCTGTAGTGACCCCAAATGGTCCTCCAGCATGTTTTTGAAAAACTTGATTTTTCAGGTTTTTCAAAACGCCGGCACGCGCCATTGCGTGCCTGCTCTCCAATGCAGATTTTCAGGCTTGCACCAATGCGAGCCTGCGATCTGCGGAGGGCGGGCTTTAAGCTGGCGAGCTGCAGTGGTTGGTCATGACCCATGACCAATTGGAAGCTGCCATTTTGGACACTGGAGAAGTACGGATCTGAGATCATGCACTGCTCCTCCTTGCCCTGGACCAGACTGGACCCAAAGAAGATCCAGTGAGTAGTGGCAGGGAGCGATTCCCTTGCCGCATGCGGAAATGGCCAAACTTAACAGTCATAGTCTTAAAAATATAAGAAAAAACCTTTCTGAGGAAAATACAAGTACTATCACAAATTATTTTAAAGTAAAGAGAAAGTGGTTTTTAAATGCATCCTTTGTGGTAATACTCAACAGGCCTAGCAAATCTTACAGTACAAAATCGTGCACACTGTTCAGATAATTTTGTGGATTGATTTTTCTTTTTCTTTTCTTTTCTTCTTTCTTTTCCACAGTTTTGATGGCATGAGATAGAATTACAGGAACACTAATCCCAATTAAATGATACTTCAATATACTAAGAACTCTGGAAAAAGCATGAAAGACTAACTTTTGTGATAGAATGCACATTTAAAAACACAAATGAATAAGCCTCAGAGCAAATCAACACTAAACTCTCCCTAGAAAGGAAAGAAGACTACATTGAGTCTGTTGTACTGTGGACACATTACGAAATAATGTGACTTACTAGAAAATGTGATAATGCTTAGCAAAAGTGGAAGGCAGAAGGAAAAGAGGGAGACTGCTCTACAGGTGGATTGATTCAATCAAGGAAACCATAGCCCTAAGTCTACAAGGCCTGAGCAGGGTGGTTGATAGCCAGCCAACCTGCAAGTCTTTCACTCAGAGGATTACCGTAAGTCAAGGATGACTTGATGGCAAACAAAAAAGAACAACTAACAGATTTGCCAACCCACACAGAGGGCTTTCAGAGCTTATCTCTTTAAAACATAGGTTGAATCCTTGTGAAATCAACCATGTTTATAATGCTTAATCATAGACCATTTTTTTCCTGCACTGTTATAGTGCTATTATTCCACTTTCAACATAACTGTGGAATTCTGGGGTTTGTAGTTTACTGAGGCCAAAGAGCTCTCGGGCTGAAAATTCTAAATGCCTCTCCATAAACTGCAAACCCCAGGATTCCATAACATGTTGAAACTGGAATAATAGCAATCTAACAGTGTAATGTGGAAATCACCGTAATTCCAACCTCTCTTTTTCTGTGCCACTGAAATGATCTATCTACCTCTCTTTTTCTGAGATGATTTTCAGATTAAATAGCTATATGGCAAGAGGGTACACAAATGAACACCAACATGTTCATATCAATTATGTCAAGAGCTACATTTTTTGTTTAAAAAACAAACAAATCCAGAACTTTGGTCAGAATTTGAAGTACCTTGACACACTGCCCTGTGGTGAAATATGTGTGGGAAGAAAAACCTACAAAGAGCAAGAGAGGAGATGCATGAAGAAAAGGAGAGAAATGGAAATTTAGAGGAAGAATACATGCTGAGAAAGACAACAAAAATTGTATTTCTGAGTTTGTTAGCATCTTTAGTAGCATAAAACAGTTGTTCAAGGTAGAAGGTGCAAATTAGGCAAAAGAAAAAAGGGAGAAAGAGGATGTAGGGTCATATTCATATTTTATGTATGGCATAATTTAATTTACTGTAATTGATTATTATAAGTTCAGCTTTCCCACTTTCACAGGAGTATTTGTATGTATGTCTGTGTGGGAGAGAGAATGAGAGATGAAGCAACTTGGAATGTTTGAATTCTAAGAATTTTCAGAATGTTATCTTACCTTTATGTCTTTAAATGGCTTATGCCCCCCTTCCTCTCCTCCTCCCAACTTTTTATGAAACCTGGCTTTCAGGAAGCAGAATATCCCAACCACAACAATCCTGCATCATGATATGGTGACAATCCCAGGTCATCCCTGAAGTTTCTCCCACCAGGAAAATACAGGGCCGATGTAATGTTTTAAGGTTCACAAACAAGCTTGAGTAATGAGAAGTAGGTCAAAAGGTAACTTCCATCTAAAGAGCTTTCAAGACCCTCCTGTATAACATTTGGTAACCATCCTCTAAATGTCATCAAGGCAAGTCTTCCACTTACCAACACTAAGGGAGTCTCATCAAATTGCACACATGGCTGGCCTTCCTAGCATTTCCTACATGGATCTTTCAACACCAGAGCAAAGACCTCTCCCAGCTACTAAAGAGTAGTTTCACACTATATAAGCTGTTTTATTCCTCTGCTGCCACCTCCTCCCCTCTTTTTTCAATAATTATGTGCTGAATGTCTCTTGTCCATACTTTCTGTTCATCTTGATTTTATGGTTGTGTTGCATTGACTAATTTTAGTAGAATTGCAAATAACATTTTAAAAAAAATCCTATTCCTGCCACAGAGAATTTCTGGAGGCACATAAATTGTATATATGCATTCAAGTAGTAAGACTAAGTAAGTAAATAACAACAACAACAAACTTATTTAAAAGACGTGGAAAGGAATTGCAATACAGATTGGAAAAAAAAAACCCTGCATGGCTAAAATGGAAATTACCCATTTATAGACAAGTACAGAAGACAGAGCACATTTACAGAACAAAGCTATTTAGAAAGGAAGCAACTAAAGAGCTCTATTTTAAAAATCTAATCAGAGAGTTAATGATGTTTATACTGAATTCTGGCTTCTATGCACTAACAAAATGAAAATAGTGCTAACACAATGTATAAACATCTGAACCTGTTAAATATCCACATTTCTAAATCTAATAATACATTGTTTTTATATTTAGCTATGAACAAAGACTCTGACTTTTAATATTGACTCTAGGTGCATCATCACTTATTTTTACATTTTTCTCATCAAGGAAACACATCGGGCATCTTTTTTCTATAAATAATTATTCGCACATTTTCATTCTACCCTCTACTTTTATGTGGGTATAAAACCAGAGAAGCAATTTGAATTTGTGATTTCCCAAAATTTGGATCTTAAAGTACAATTGTAGGATAAAGAATCATTTCTGGAATCTTTCTTTGTTTTCCTCTGAAAATGGTATTGCAGGAGCTTTGCAATGTAATTCTCTCCATGTTTACTTAGATTATGTTTGAGTTGGGCTTCCTTTGAGTTAGGGTTTGGGGGATCCACATTTTAAAACAAAACAACCTAACCATATGTCTTGTGCTTAAAGGCAGCAAGTGCCCTGCTAGGTAGGCTATAATAGAGGAAGCTGTTACAAGAGAGTCAAGTCCGTCCAAGACTTGTAATCAGGGGAGTTTACTGATGCTGAAAGAAGGTACAGTAGCAATATCGAGAATCTGTCATGAAAAGCCAGCACTCAAAATAACCAAAGCCAAAAGGAAAGACAAATAGATATAAAAGATAAGGCAGTCTAAAGATCAAGAATTTAGAATGAACCCATAAGCATGAAGTGTACTGGAAGCTCAAGTAGAATGAAGAGTTGTGAACCACACGAACTCTTAGCAGTTTCTGGGAGATTTATATGCTACTTTGAGATGGCAAGTAAGTCACTGCACAATGTTTCTCATTTAAGCTTCTGCAATAGGTATTGTCTTTTTTTGACACTCGCTTTCTTGTCTATGTGCTGTAAGGAACTGAAGTGTCTCTTTGCTATCACACAGTTTTGGCTGAGGGGTATGTGTGTGTTGGATTCTTGTTGAAGTTCCTAATCCACCATGTCTGCCACTAGGGGCTCAGATTCAGGGAGGGAGCCATCTTCAGAAGACAGAGGTCTGACTCTTCTGTGTCAGATCCCTTAGATTACATGAAGTTGAGCTATGACACTATGCAGTTTTAACCCAAAGATTTGCTCTTTATAAGGGGTTAAAAATAGAAGCCTCCTCTGTTGTCTGAACTGGACTGTCCTTATACTCCCTTTGTCCAGATGGAACTTGGCTGACAAAACAGAAAAAAGTAAGTTCAAAA
Source organism: Iguana delicatissima (assembly GCA_948472985.1). Lineage (NCBI taxonomy): Eukaryota > Metazoa > Chordata > Lepidosauria > Squamata > Iguanidae > Iguana > Iguana delicatissima. Next base: position 1,363,184 of record CAOKZL010000170.1, on the reverse strand, counting down.
AACTCATGTCCAATATGCTAGGCTGGGAATATAAAAGGGGTTTACTGGGATGCTGGGTTGTTGGATTCAACATAGTCATTCCAGCTGATCTTCAGACATCTCTGTATATTAATACTGTGATCTTGTTCACTAACAGGTGGACAAGAACATGGTTATCTATTGGACTGCACATTTCTATAAATTTTACAATCTTGCCTCAAAAATTACATAGAAAGAATGAGGTTTAATGACGAGTTTCTGCTGCTGGAATGTAGAAATTGAAAGGAAGGCAGTCAGGACTGATTGTATGGGCAGTGTTGCCACTGGATAATTTTATGGATACATTCAAAATTAGAACAAAGGAACGACAGCAATATGATCAATGTTTCAGTATACATAAAGAAAACACAAACATTGATCTCTTGAGAGTTTTACAGCTTCAACAATTACAGAAATAGTATGCATAAAGGCTTATGTATGCTTCTGTCGCATTGGTATTTTAACATACAGTTCAAGAAAGTCCTTATTTTCTCACTTTTCAGTTACTGTGACATGAAAGCAAATACATTCTGTGGGTCATGCGTAAAGTACTGTTGTTACCAGTGATCTGCAATACAGAGCAGAATGAAAGGGGGAGGGGGAATGGCCTCTTCATTTCAGAAATGATCCTTTTAGTATTGTAAAACAACACCAACAAAATAGTAATAAGTTTCAAAAGTTGCCAGAAGGAGTCCCATTTCTTTTATGTCCAAAATACTGGGGCTTAGGAGTTTTTGAAAACTTAAGAGCATAAAAGAACGTTGAAATGAAAAGGATTTTTAGTGCCTCTCAGGAAATTAAACAATATATATTCAGTGGAGATTCATCTACAGTAGAGTCTCAGTTATCTGACCCAAATGGGTGGCCGCAGGGTCGGATAACCGAAAGGTCAGATTACCCGGGGCGGGCCTCGGGGCATGTCTGCGGGTGGGGAAATGCCCACCGCCATGCCCCCAGGCTGCTGCGACGTCGGTTAATCCGGTTAATCCGGATGGTCGGATAACCGAGCGTCGGATAACCGGGACTCTACTGTATTTATATTTTACATGCAAAGTTTATAGCAAAGAAAGAAGACAAGATCAGCTCATTTGAAGTGAGGTGCTGGAGAAAAGATTGATGGATACCAGAGACTGTAGGTCTTGAGACTTATGTAATTAGACTTATGTGTTCATCGATGGACTTATGTCTGTGGGAATTAGAATTGTGCAGTTGTATATCCACCATATCCAGTTGAGGGCTACTGTTAAGTTTTTATGCAGCAGAGCCAGCAAAGTGCCCATTGCACAACAAGACTGATGCATGACAGGACCAAATGTGCCTTAGGCACTCTTGCTGGTATCCCATTACATGTCTTCACAACTCAGTAAAGGGGTGTCTTAGCACCTCTGCTGTGTCACTAGGTAAACATAAAGTTACGTAACATAATAAATCATATAGGATTCCAATGGTAATTCTTAACTAATTTCATTCTTGAAAGCAGCAATTAATTTTAGTAATTTTCTCCCTGCTGTGAGTTCTAAACGTATTCTGCATAAAATTTACTGTGGTATTTGTGCACAGAAGACAGCATGTTCTGTGCAGGAAGGAGCATTTACTGCATAGATATAATACTTCTTCCCTGCATAGAAAATGCTGCTTTTTGAATGAAAGTACAGCTGCTTTTCACAAAAGTACAAATGCTTTTTACAGTCTCAAACTGTGAATATTCTGATTAGTCCAGATTAGTCCTTGTCAGGGTTTCCTGACTCCCAAAGAACATCTTTTTCTGTCATTTTTTGAATTTTTTGAAAATTAAATGTAAGAGCAAATTAAGCCTGGGGTCTCACAAGAGGCAACATCGTTAAACTTGAGGCTATTGTACTTTGGACGCATCATGAGATCAGATAACTTATAGGAAAAGAAAATAATGCTCAGTAAAGTTGAAGGCAGCATGAAGTGAGGAAGACTGCATTGCAGGTGGATTGACTCAATCTGAGAAGTTACTGCCTTGTATTTGCAGGACTTGGGCAGGGTTGTAGGTGACTGGGGCTCATGGACAGCTTTCATTCATAAGGTTACCAAAAGTGAAGCTGACTTGATGGCAAATAACAACAAATGTTAATTCAGATGAGTTACTCATAATGGACACATCCACAGTACATTTTTAGGATGTTGTCACTTTATATTTATGGAAAGGAAGTAATTGACGTCTATTGTTGTTCTGTACTCTGTACCAAATCCATGAATATTGAGTACAAGCTGCTACATTTTTAAAAAAAACGATGGTAGTCAAAGATTAACTATAGTTCAAGGGTACTGTGGGACACCCAAAAATTCAGAATTGTTTTGTCTAATGCTATGTGAACCTAGGAGTATTTCCTCCTTCCTTCTGTTATTTATAAAATAGTTCTGTCCTGTAAATATTAATAATTACATTTCTTTAAGCAAATCTGTAAGCCTAGCTTACAAGACTTGAAAGACTTGCACTTGAATGGCTTAGACTTTGCATAGCTTGGACTTTGTATAGCTTTCCTCCTTCTCTAAACGCCTTGATAAAGCATTCTAGATTCAGAGCGTACGTAGCTGGCAGGCTTCAGAACTTCAGACATTTCCCTACTACTTGGAATGCAAAAGTTACAAAGATAGGTCCATGCTGTGAAATTCTTTCCTTCATAGGATTGTTAATCAAAGAGAACATCAAGTAGAGATCAAATCCTATCCAAATGTCTGACATCTTGATTTTAAATGCACTTGGGGATGTGTGTCACAAATGATCTTTTGCAACATGGTATTTAATTATTTGACTCAGAAGGAAAATGTAAGATGTCATGTGTGAAAAGCTGTATGAGTATCTGGTAATCAAAATGGCTTGCTCAGGTACTTACTTGGACTGAAATAAATGCTTAAAAAGCTTATGTATTAATCTCTCTGTCAGAAGAAACGTTGGTAACAAGGCTTTTACACTGAAATAAATTTCATAAGTTTTCATAAACTTTGCTCTCATGCTTTTCTGAAGACCATCCTCACAATACACCATCATCCACTGGTTAACATCATGTAGGCATTTTAGCAGCTGCTGTATGGTCATGCGATGTTCTTTACTTGGATATTTACCAAACCATCTGTTTCCCAAAACCTTTACTTTTCTGTCTCAGCATTCTGTCAGTGACTGGGACTGAGAGAACAGATATATTTTATTGTACAATTTCCCCCTGTACAAAAAGGACAGTCTGCATCTTTTTAACAGTGTATTGCTTGGTTTGAGCCAATGAGATATATAATGGAAGAGAGAAAGGAGAGAGAAATCAGTCAGTATGGGTTAATGGGGAGGGAAAGCAGTTGGTCCTCCACATTTGTGGGGTTGTCTTCCATGATTTGATTATTTGTGAGTTTCCTCACCTACCACAGGCATTTCTTTTCTTGGGGAACCTTTTCTCTCAGCGGCTTTGATCAGGGCACACAGCCCTTTAAACTCTCACCTCTGGTCTCCTCCTCCAGCAGCTGCTGCCTGGCCAGCTAAGGACAGCTTACAGCCTGATCTCTCAGCACTATAAACCCTCTCCTGATGCTCCCTTACACCCAAGAAAGGAGATGTGTGAGAGAGGAAGTATAGAGCTACCATGCTGATCCACCCCCTTTCCTTCTCTTTTCCTTGACCTGGTTTGGACCCTGCGTGCCTGCTTTCTCACCATACCTTAGCCCCTTTCCCACAGACTTTTTCTGAGGAGTCAGAATAAATATGCCAAACAGCTATTAGGCAGTAGTAGTTGCAGTGTGGGTGACTCTGGCAATATTTTTCACAGACAACAGCAGTGGCACCATAGCTAACACTTACTGGTACTCTGGAGAAGGAGGCACAATAAACCTTTCTTGAATGTCTTTTACAATGAAAACCCTATGATGAGACAATCCAAAATTAAACAAGAGTTAGAGCCAGAAGATAAAACTCCCAGCTCAGATGGTGCACAGCAAGCTATTGGAGAAGAGCAGAGGACAATTACAATTACAAGTTGTGCTGTGGCTAAAGATGCAAGTGGACTCAAGCTGAAAAATGGTCATGTTCAGAGGCAAAAGAAAAGCCCAAGGCTGCACAGCACATATTATAGGAACATGGAATGTGAGAAACATGAATCAGGGAAAACTAGACATACTAAAACAAGAAATGGAATACATAGACATTGCAGTACTTGGGGCGAGCAAGGAAAAGTGGACAGGAATAGGACATTTTGAGATAACTACACAGTGTTTTACTCAATAAATGAAAATCTAAGAAGAAATGGGGTGATATTTATAGTGAGGAGACGTATAGTAAAAGCAGTCAGAGGATACAATGCAGGATTTCAGGGAAAACCCATCAATATAACTATAATCGAAATTTATGGCCCAATTATTGAGGCAGCAGAAGAAATTGAAAGTTCTGTACTGGAGTCCAGGAGGAAATTGATCACATACCAGAACAGGACTTCTTGTTAATTCTAAATGATTGGAATGCACAAGTAGGAAACAGAACAGAATAAAAGACTTTATGAAAATGTGGTATAGGATCAAGCAACCAAAGAAGCAACTATATACCTGGACTTCGCCTGATGGCCAATATAGAAATCAAATAGGCTCATAATTAGAAGTACAAGATAGAGAAGCTCCATTCTGTCTGCATAAACAAGACTGGGGTGGATTGTGCAACCAATCATGAACTGCTAATATCAAAAATTAGAGTAAAGCTAAAGAAGAACACTAAATCAACCACTGTAAAAATGTAACCTAAATAACATTCCTATAATATTTAAAGATAATGTAAAAAAAAAAAAAGATTAGAGCTATTAAGCTTAATTGACTGGGAACCAATCCAAACTCTGGAATGAAACCAAGGACATTTTCAGGGAGAAACACAAAAAGACAACATCTGTAGCCAAAGAGAAAGCGAAGCCTCAATGGCTGACAGTTGAAACTCTTCAAGCAGATAAGGAGAGAAGATAAGGAAAAATCAAAGGTACAGAAATAAGGTTAGAACCCTGAATGCAATTATTCAGCCACTTGTGTGCAAAGAAAACTACTATAATAATCAATGCAAGGAAACAGAAGATGACAACAAAAAAGAAGAACAAGAGACCTCTTCCACAAGATCTGAGAAATCAAAGGGAAATTTAAACCAAGAGTGGGGATGATGAATGACCAGCAAGGGAACCCATTATATTAGCAAGTAGAAATAAAAAGATGATGGAAACAATACACTGAAGAGCTATATAAAAAAGATCAGAGGATGACAGATTCATTCAAGGAAGAACAATTTGAAGATGAACCTACAATTTTGGAAAAGGATGTGGAAGCTACACTCAGATGGCATACCAATGGAGCTGCTTCAAACTACATAGAAAGAATCTACACTAGTTTTAACTAAAATCTGTCAACAAAGATGGAAAACAAAAACATGGCTTACAGACATGCAGATGGCACCATATCACCAACAGAAAATGGGAAAGACTCAGAAAAAATCAGAAATATAGTAACACTAGGAAGGGCAACTATGAAGGAACTAGACCAGATCCTGTATTATAAAGATTTATCTCTGAATACTAAAGTTAAAATTGTCCATTTGTCTTTGCATGATTCTATGCAAACTTCTATGCATGGTTGTGAAAGCTGGACAGTGAAGAAAAAGCTGTATAGGAAGAAAATCATTTCATTTGAAATATAGTGCTTGAGAAGAGTTCTACAGATACTATGGACAAATAAATGGACCTTACAACGAATCAAGCCTGAACTGTCCCTAGAAGCCAAGGCAACTAAATTGAAACTGTAGTACTATCATGAGAAATCATGACACACTAGAAAAAGCAATAACTCTTGGTAAGGTAGTAGGAAAAGAGGAAGACCAATGAAGCCACAGTTCTGGGTCTGTAAGACCTGAGCTGGGCTGTTGATGACAGGGTGGCTTGGAAGTTTGTCATCATAGGATCATCATAAGTTGAAATTGACTTGATGGCAGTTAAAAACAATGAGAACAATAATACCTTGGATATTTCATGAAGGCAATACCAAAAGAGGAAGACCACCACAACACAGGTTGATTCATTTGATCAATCAACTCAAACCACAATCCTAAGCTTGCAAAACCTGAACAGGGCAGATAATTACATAATTTGTTGAGGTTCTTTAATTCAACAAGAAGTTGAAACCAACTCAATAGTAATTAACAACAATAAGAACAATTTACGGTAACTTATTGGAACTCAACTTTCTTGCATTTTTTTCTGAACTCATTCTGGGATTTAAAGTCCAGACTAAGAATTACAAGTGTGCTGGGATTTTTGTGAAAAGTTAGCAACTCTCTTATGATTTTGGAGAGCAAGGGATTGCAATATATACAAGTGAACAAAGGTTAAGCCTTCTATCCTCTGCTGGTGATGACAGCAAAATGTAATTCTGTACACAACAGGGGAATTTCCCATTAGATCCCAGCCTGAATCCCTATGGATGTGACAAAAGGTACCATCTGCTTTATAGACTTTAAGAGGTTTATTATCCAAATCAGAATAAGATTTGCAAAAAAGCGAAACAGATCACAGAACCAGAGATAATGAAAAGACAGTAGGAGAGGAAGTTTGCTAAAACCTTCAGTTAAAAGAACCTTCAAGACTGAAATAATGCTATGAGTTTAAGCTATGTAACAGATGCCACTTTAATGGAGTCACAGATAAACCAGCTTCATGTTTGCTAGCACAGGCAGAAAGGACAGAAGTGTTTTCCTGATTTCTTTCTGAGGTAAGAAAAGAATCTCAGAGAGATAATTAAGGACAGTGTTATTCATAAGGTAATAATATACATGGTGTAAATAGATCATCTGAACTTGAAAATCCCTGAGAAATTCATGGTGGTGGATAAGACCGTTAGTAGTTCCTAATCGTAATTGTTATATGCTACTTCCCTGATCTAAGGCTGTTGTAGGTAGGTGGTGGAAAACAGTGGAAAAGAGCTTGTACATTTGTGTCCTGATTGTGGGCTTCCTCCAGGCATCTGGTTTGCCACTGCAGAAAACATTATGATGAATAAGATAAATCTTTGGTTGGATTCAGTAAGACTCTTCCTACATTCTTATGTTCCCATTGTTAACAATAGGATGGAGGAAGTTGAATCTCTGCTCTTTCATTGCTCCCCAGAGCCTTCTAAGCCGCAGTTGTCTCCCTATTGGGCTGTGTTATCAGAGTTATGTGATAACAAAGGAATTGTAGTGATTGGAATTTGTGAGGTATAAACCTGTGTTATCCACCTTCACACTCATACCACAACCTAAACTTGTGCTGCTTCACAATGCTACAAGTCATAATGGATTTATTTACTATTTTGTTTATTTATTTAAAGTATTTCTGTATTGCCACCTATCCCACAAGGGCTCCTGAGGTGATGAACAAATAAAAACCAATTAATACAGAGATAAAAACATTTTAAAGACAAGTTAAAATGCTCTTTAAAAATTCCTAAACATAATCTCAATATAATCTTAGAATCCTTTTTTAAAACAGTTAAAAGAGCAATTTCAAACACTGAATGCTATATAGAACAGTACTATTTTGGCTGTCCTCTGGAAGCTGAAAAAAGATGGGGCCAGCCAAACTTCCTTGGGCAGGGAGTTCCACAGTTGAGGTGATGCTAAAAAGAAAGCCTTGTTATATGTGCCCATCAACCTAACTTCATGAGGTGCTGGGACACAGAAAAGGGCCTCCTTTGAAGATCTCAAATTTCTGGTAGGCTTGTATGGAAGCAGGTGGTCTTTCTTAAATCCTGGCTCCAAGTTGACACATATCTCAGGACAATGCAGAAGTGGGGTGGCAGTGTACTTATGTAGTTTTATGTACTTAGTACAGTGGTTCTCAACCTGTGGGTCCCCAGATGTTCATGGACTTCAGCTCCCAGAAGCCCCAGCCACTATGGTCAATGCTCAGGGCTTCTGGGAGCTGAAGTCCACAAACATCTGGGGACCCACAGGTTGAGAACCACTGACTTAGTAACTTCATACTGTAAGCAAGGAGAATCATATTTTTAATGCTTTCCCCTGGGAGAATCAAAATCCACAATCCACAACTTCACATGTAATTCGAAAACTTAGCACAATAGGAATTAGAATGAAAGGGTTATTAATTAAATTTTATCCTGAGTCCTGTTGCTTAGTCTCAGCTAGCTTCACATGGATCAACCCAGAAAAATGCTTGCATCTCTGTTAATCATGTACCTTGGTCCTAGGAAATTTCTTCCAAAAAATTCAAGTTGACATTATGAAGGTTACATGGTGTATCTTGTTCCCTATAATAGACTGGGGAATGAGGTACTTAGTAAGTACTGGGGAATGGTTGTTTACTTTTAAGAAAGCTGTACATGACCAAATGGTGATTAGAAGTTGAGATTTCTATCAAATTTGTTAACTTGATTAAATATTTCCAGCATATACCAGCAGTGACTTGGCGGCCATGGAAAACTATATTAGAGTGTATGAGCCCATGCCTCAGGGCTGTTTTGATCCTGGGTCTGTCAGAATGGGGCACAGGAATAAATTTCTTCCTGTAAATAAAATTGGATACTTGATTCACCAGCACAGCTTATTAATCTGTCTTGTGAACCTGAGACAAGCAATTCTGTTTGATGACCAACCATAGAATAATGAGACCAGACACAAAAACTTGGGTTAATTAGGGGGGACTTTATTTAACCTATAACCTATTTAATCTGTGTTGAACCTGGAAAGGAGCAAGAGGGGAGAACACCCTGATGTGGGTCTCACTGGCAACAGGTGTCACTCCTTGACTACCTCCTCAGCATTCCCTTGGGTAAAACACCTAAACCCCAAGAGCCATCCAACAATTAAATTACTCCCTGACAGCCATTCATTGTTGTTGTGTGCCTTCAAGTTATCTCTGACTTATGGTGACCCTAAGGCTGAACTATCACAAGATTTCTCAGGGCTGAGAGTGTGTGATGTGCCCTCGGTCTTCCAGTTGATTTCCATGACTAAGTGGAGAATTGAACCATAGTCTCTAGGACCATAGTCCAATGCTCAAACCACTATAACATACTGACCGTTATTTACTGGAAGATAAACCTATGGCACTCTTATTCAGGACTCTATAAGTGAGAGCAAATCCCCATGTCAACCTCAAGGGTAGACTCCTTCCCACCTTCCAGGTCTCAGGATCTAAATAGGCCATTTCAGAGGCCTACCCTTCACAAACAAGGGTGCCAAGGTATACACTGAACTCATATATTCTTTCCTTGCTACCTGTCATGGACAATGATAAGTATCTGCTTTTCCCCACCGGGCCAGATAATAGGATGTTCAGCCCTGTTGCAAGTCTCCCAGAAAGATGATATCTGGTTCTTTTGATAAGTGAATGCCATCAGCCCTGTAGAACTCTGTCTGATGGGAGACTGTATCGAGATGTGCAAGCAAGTGGCCCAACTCTTTGTGTAAAGCATTATAAATCTCTGGGTTAACTCTCCTGTGAGCTCTGTTTAGACACTGGAGATCTCATCTCACCAAACTTGGCATGGCAAATGGACAACATAACTCTAGGCCACCTGTTCACCATCAGAATTGGTGATGACATGCATATCTCTTGAAAGCAGAAGATCACTAACACCTAATACACTGAAAGGAATGTGGACCCAGACCCATAGCAAAAGATGTGGAGGCATCCACAATCTTGAAGAAATGGGTGCCAAACTTAACTCCCTACAGGCCCAAGCTCCGCAAGGCCTTTGAGGTAACATTCCAAAACAGGTACCTAGTGAGGGGTGAAAAGTTACTGTAACAAAATAACAACCCAGGTCTAAACCCCCAGAGATGTGTGTAAGATTGCATGCCACAAACTGAGCATAAAGCTGGATCAGAACACTGACTTCCATGTGACTTTAGACCCCACATCCTTCTCATCTGTCTTGGATCTCCTGATTCTTAGGTCCTTTCTGCACCATACCTCAATGTTGCGATTTCCTGGTGGGATCCTAGCAATGCCATTGCCAGGATGGGATTGGGACCTGAATGCTCTCCGCCACACCCAGTCAGCTGCTGATGGATGGGTAGTGTTAGAGACACTCTTCTTCCTTCTGCAGAACAGTATCAATGGCCGGTCCCTTTCCCTGCCTCTACCTGTACTGTTCTGCAGAAGGAAGCACTTGATAGCACTTTGGCCCTTACCGCATGCCCGCAGCCAATGGGACTGTGGCAGAAAAGACGCCATTACCGCATTTAGTATACGTTACAATCACAACGGATGAGGATGTGACAGCACCTGGTCAGCAATGACATCATGCGAAAATATGTGTCCTGGACTGGGAGCAGTGTGTCACCATGCTGGGATGGCAATGTTGTGTGGTAAGGGCCTTAGAACCACTTGATGCTCAGACAGATTTAAATCCCCAAGAACCAGAGATCTGCCTGAAAAATACCCTTTGGTTGATGTGACCAATTCACTCATATACAAGGGTACAAAGAAAGCAGTCAACACTGTGGCATGAAAAAGAACAGCCTCATAGTCAGAGGTATAAATCACAGTCCACACATCCCCCAGACCTATAAGAATCTTGCAGGGTAGAAACTACTAGGACTCAATTTCCAGCAGGCCAGTAGGCAGAAGCTCCTGGCTGCAGCTCCTTAGTCAGGAGAGCTTTCACACTAAAAGTGCCAGCTAGAGAGATCTTTGGATGGAGTATTACTCCCCATGGATAAAGGGGAAGCAGAGGATTATGCATTAAGGTCTGGAATTCATGCTATTCATGTTTACTTGCTAGTAAATATGTTATGTATGGGAAGGACCAAGGGAATGACATCTCGCCCTTGCTGTGAAACACAGCTGTTTAGATTGGAAGATCTGATGGCAACCTGCTTTGTTAAAGAAGAAACTTCTAATTAACCTTTGAATTTATAAAAGTGAAAACTCCTTCTGATTAAAATGGAGCAGTGGAGCCTGCACAGCTATTTTCTTTCTGCTTTCTAGTGCTGAATAATTCTGTTTGCCCCACAAGATTTCTACAAACAAAATTAGAATATTTGGGGTTGGCATCTTAAAAAAGAGTGATTAAACATTTAAGTGTATACACTTTGTTTATAGACTGAATTGCATTCTATTTGTAAGACAGAACTGGATTTTTAACAAGGAGAAATTACAATGGGAAAAAGTACGGATCTTATTAGTCTAATGTTGATAACATTGTCTCCCTGGCAGCTTCTGGCTAGACATGAGTGAAGTGTGTTGTTAACTCTGTAACTGCTTTGTAACAGCTGATCTCAGGGTGCTCTGGCCTACACATATGACATGAAGATCCAAAGAGATACATGAAGAGTCAGCCTGGACTTAAATAGTCTCTGGCTGCACCCCATCATGTGCAGCATTCAGGTGCTGTGTGCCTCATGCAACAACTTCTGGTCTCTACCCCTGGAGATCATCAAATGTGTACCTTCCTCTGCAGTGCCGTTCACTGTGCAGGTACAAGTGCATATTCAGTTTAGGCCTTTATGTTCTCAATGAACATTTTAAATAATTTTCAGTGTTATAGTTTAATGACATTTTAAGGACAATCTGTTGTAAGCTTTTATACATAATGTATTTATGTTAATGTTGTAAGCTACTTTGAGTGCCAATTATTATGGAAAAGGCAGGCTATAAATAAAGGTGATGTTGATGATGATGATGAGAGCCCACTGTCCAGATGATTTAGTAACTCTTCATTGTTTTTAATTATTGTAAATCTTTGCAAAATAGGGATAAAATCTCATGAGATAATTGCTTAAAATTAATATATGAATGAATAAATAAATTATTTCAGGGGATTTTTATTAAAAGCAGGAAGCACCATTTAAAAATGAAATAGTGCCACTTCTATCTCTCAACAACTTCATTTCTGTGTGTGAATAATCCCAGCCTCACATTTTATTATTATGGTCAAACATTTATTTTTTAAAAAACACAGCTGATGATGCTTTTTGGAGCAACAGACACAAGAAATACAGCATGACTTGTGTACTATGCAGTTTTTAAAAATATCTTCTTAAACTGCACTCTGCTGTGGCATATCCTGCTGAAAACAGAATGACATTCCGAACCCCAGCAATTGCTTACAAAACAGTTCAGACGCACATTTAGGAACAGATAAAAAGGAACATTGCAGGACCTTCATTTTGTAGCACTGTTTCTGATTTCTGGCTTTTGTAATATCACTAACAGTCATGTGAAAGAGAGACTCATGCATATTTTGAAAGAGAAAATACAATTTTTAAGGAAAACATGACCACTTCTCAGATTTGTGGTCCACAAATACATTTTCAGTCTCGGTTGTGAGTTGATGAAAAGAAATGTGCTTGCTAAAGCAGTTTCAAAAGCGAAAATGAAGCCTTGCTTGCATTTTTATAATAAAGTTATTATAGACATTGTGTGTAAAATGCCAGTTTAAATTGAAATTTCGTTTGAATCAGTTGTCAGATGAGTTTGCTACAAGATTGACACTGAGCATGACAGGTTGCAGCCTGAAGAGAACATTTTATTTGAATTATGATTGACTGACAAAGGTTTTAGTTCTGACATGTCTCACTGAGCGTAAGTTTGGCTTCACTACTTTGGTACTGCAGCTGCAGCAGGATCTGAAGCACTGCAGCAATCCATTATCAAAGAATGCAATGTTACAGCTGGACAAAATGCTGATGTGGAGATGGGAAGTCATGGATTGGCACCTTGATCCAAAATCTACTGTCTAGAAGCAAGATACAGAGACTGGCATATCAGATGGTTTGTTAGGGAATCTATTCTGTTGGTCAGCTGGCTTCACTTCTAGGTAACAGGTTTTCAATCAGAAACGAATACATTTGTTTCCATCTATATGAACATGACAAGATGATGGATTAGGACATCACTCTGTTTATACTTTGATTGTAGAAACAATGTAATAGTAATTTTAATAGAACATAAAATGTATCTATACTATAAATTCTGTTTGTTTTGTTCCTATTCTTTCTCCAAAGAGTCATAAACTCTTAATTTGAGGAGAGTCTTGACAGGGTTTACAAACTCAGAGCTTGGAAAAAATGCTTTTAAAATGAGGCAGCTCACAGAATTCCTTAGCCAATCCAGATATTCTCAGAGCCTAAAATTCTTAGAGCTTGGAAAATTTACTTGTTGGACTATAACATCCAGTATCCTCCAGACGGCCACTGCCATGGCTATTCTGTGAAAATCCTTAGTGATTTTCACAGAACAAATGATTCCAAGGTCTAGATGATATGAAATGTACAACTGATCAAATATTTGTTTAATTTGCTTGGGGTGGGATGTTGGGACAAAAAACCCTCTTTTGATTTTTTTCTTTAGTAGAGTAATGGCCTGGGAACAAATACAATCACATACAAAATGTCTGCATCCATGCTCTAGTCTATCAGATAATGGTTAAGAGAAATAGTGGAACTAGATATTACTAGGGAGACGCATGAAGACAGACATGTTAGTAGCAATATCACATTCCTTATAACAACTAGCTTGACCCAAGTGTGTTGGGTGGGATGAGAAACTGACTTTCTCTCTCATCAGATTCTGCTCATGAATATCAGCTAATAAATGCTTGAGTATAAGGAAGATAAAGCCTTAAAATCTCTGTTGCAATGTTACATTTCAGATTGTTTTAAGATGTCTGCTTTGGGTGATAAAACTCTAGGTTGTTCTATCTTTTAGGTGTAAAATGAAGACTATTGTTGAGGTGCTGGGTATCTCTTTAGGCAGGCAAGCTGGAGCTTTCAACAACTACATCATTATGGCTCTCTCCCTCCCCACTTAATTATTTCTGAAACTACTGATTTTCTTCTTTAATGTCATTGACACTTAGACAAAGAAGGTGCAGCCACCTGCTATGTCCTTCAAGCAGCATGCTGGACACCTGCAGCGCTTCCTTAGGAGCTAGTTGGCAAGAGATAAAATTAAAACTGGCATTACATCCTACATTTTGCTGTTGGAGAAGGAAACCAGGGATGTGACTTTTGCAGAAGGTTAACATTTCATGCCAGTGCAACTCTTCACTGAAAAAGCTCCCCCACAAGAAAGTAAAATACTCCAAAGGCATTCAGAAGGTAGGCTGTGGTAGTCTGTGCATAGTATTTCATTCAAAGAGTAAAATGTGTAGACTTTGAACAAAACAACACAGAGATATACAAATATATGGGGTGTTGAAAGTGATCTGTGTATTTATAACTGCAGCCTCTCTTACTCACCCCATTCTTTCTCACCTCCCTTTTTCACTTAGATTAAACTATTGGCTCATTCTCCTCCTTTTTCTTCTTATTCCTGTGTCGCCCACTACATCTGTCAGCCAAGGAAAGCTAATAACTATGTGCCAACTTTAAAAGAGACAAGATTCACACTCAAGCTGGGGGAAACTATCTTTGGTTCCTGAGCAGCAGCATTTTTAAGGACTACATAATTAGTGGAAAGTTATTGAAAAATTGTCACTATTGCCTGTTATGTGGGTTGGGAAACAAGTGCATGGTGGGAAGTGAGGGGAGGCAAACAATGATACTAAAGTTCACTGAAGTGTATGCATATCTGTGTTCTAAATGCCAATATGTTGACAAGCAAGTCATCACCAGAAAGCTCTAGTTAAGCTGCTAACTTGTGTATAGATGTTAACTTGTATATGTGGGACACTGACTAGGATTACAGTCTTTTGGAAGAGCCATCGATTTTTTCCCCCAATTAAACTCCATTTTGACTCTAGAGTTCTTTTGCAAAGATTATCAGATGCTTCATGGTATCCTTTTAGTTTACTGTCTTCCTTGTGATTAATTTTTTAAAAACTGATTTATTTATTTATGTCTGAGATGCTACCAATTACGAAACTAGAAAATATTTTTTCCTTTCCTCATCTTGCTCTTTACTGAGGTCAGAATAACACCAGTGTTGAAGATTTCTAGTTTTATATAAAGTACCTATTAGCCAACATAAGATTTTTTTCTGTTTCTCCTCAACTTAAGAGAGTTTTTCAAATATATATTTTGTTTGAAGAAATGAAAAAAACACATGCAAAAGGTAATGTTTTTAAGAGTACATTTCAATAAATTTGTGATCTGAGTTTCCTTCTGTGCTTTGGGAAAAGACGGGATTTCCCTAAGAAAATATTTAGCCTTGTTGAATAAAAACTACAAAAATGCAATTACACTAAAATCTCTATATCACACTGACTCTCTCGTGTGAATCTTCAGAATACTTAAATTGTAGAGTTGTAAGGGATCCCAAGGACAATCTAATCTAAGACCTTGCGAGTGCAGGAATCTAAAGTTTGATTTATTTTATTTTATTTATTGATTCATATCCCACCTTTCTCCTGACAAAGGATCCTGAGGCAGCTTGTAAAAAGTTAATCAAATTAAAATGATATGGCTCATATTGGGTTCTGTCATTCCAACTCAGATAGTTTGTGCAAAGCTAAAAAAGTTGTAGAGAAGGTTAAAAAAATTAATAGAGGTTTGAAATACTGTCTTTACAAGGAAAAGCTAACGTATTTCTGTAATTACCTGGATAAGCTCCATGAAGTGAAAATGGGTTGTTTTTCTGAATATGGATTTCACTGCAACCATTATTTCTGTGCTTTTGGATTTTTAGGGTACTTTTCTTATATTTTGTAATTAAAATGTCTTTATACACATACTCTCGTGGAAGATTATATAGAGATCACTGTGCTTATGGACATGCTGTCTGCTTGCAACTTTTATTGACCAGAATTGTTTGGTATGTGCCAATTTGTGTGTGCATTTTTACCTCCTGCTAGAGGTGCCTGAGTTTTTTACTCTCAGGCTCACAGCTTGGGTTTTCTCCTAGACTCAACTCTGAGTCTGGGTGCCCAGGATTCAGCAGGTTTCAGCAATGGCCAGGAGAGCATTTGCATCATTAAAATTTGTGTGCCAGCTGTGCCTGTTGCTGGAGACACAGATCTGGCTACAGTGACACATGTCATCTCAATTGGACTACTGTGACACACTCTATGGTCATTTCCAGCCGGCCCCTCCCTAAACTGCAAACCCCAGGATTCCATAGGATGTTGAAAGTGGAATAATCATGGCATAAGAGTGTAGTGCAGAAATGGCCTATGTGGGGCTGCCTTTGGAAATTGTTTAGAAACTTCAATGGGCTCAAAACTCAGTAGCCAAAATGCTTACTGGGGTCAGTTACAGGGAAAACATAACTTTGTTATTAAAACAGCTCCACTAGCTACTTGTTTGTTCCAGGCACAACACAAAGTGCTGGTCATGACCTATAAAGCCCTACATGGCTTCACTCTGGACTATTTGAAAGACTGGGTTACCCTATACAAACCTGCCAGACCTTTAAGATCTGCAGGGGAAGGCTTTCTATCAGTCCTGCTACTGTACCAGGCTTGCTTGGTGAGGACACAGGAAAGAACCTTCTCACTGGCAGCTTCCACCCTCTGGGACACCCTTCCTTGGGAAGCTGGGCTTACTTCCTCCTTGCTCTCCTTTCTCTGGCAGACAAAAATATTCTTATTTAAGCAGGCTTTTAATATGTAAGCAAATGGGCTTTTAATTTATCAAGATGTTTTAAACATTTTTGTAGCTTTTTATAATTTTATATGTATTTTTAATGTTTTTAACTGCTTTAAATGCTTTATTAATGTTTTTAAGTTTTGGGAAGCCACCTTGGATCCCACCTTTTGGGAGAAAGGCAGCATACAAATATACTATATATAATACATACATACATACATACATACATACATACATACTGTAGCTAACCAGCATTGGCTACTACTATGAACTTTGACTTGAAAAGGGTTGCTGCTATGACCTACATGGAGGAGATCTTCTTGGAAGAAGAGGAGGAGGAGGAGGAGGAGAGTCAGATGATGGGCCTCAGTTGGCACCAGAGGAGGCTGGCAGTCCTGCCTTAGCACTGGCAGAGGCAGAGCCTGTTCCATCCCTCACAACAGCAGTAGATTAGGAAGAGGATGCAGAGACATTTTATCCTTTTGAGCTGTATATCAAAGCTCAAGGAACAAAGGCTCTGGCAACAGCCATGATTTGTTTTAAGTACAGAATGCTAAGCTAATGGGATCAGCTGGGCTGCTTAACTGAGCTGCTTAACTGCCAAGATCATTCCACTGCTGCAGAACAACAGCTCTCAAACTCATGTACAACCTTGATGAACATTTCTGACTTCCTGGAACCCTGACTTTGGATAAGTACTTTTCAACTACTCTTTCTGGTAAACCTCTCTTGGCTTTGAAGTCTGTCTACTCAGAGCCTTGAATCTCATGCTCCTATTTGTCACCCTGTGTAAGCTTGGGGCCTGGCTCAGCTTTCTCCTGCCAATGCCTTTGGACTTTCTGTGTGCTTAGCCAGGCACTCAACACTTTTGTACAGGGCAGTTGCAATGGGGGAGGTACCAGTCATTATTTTGTCTTGGGACAGCAAGTATCAACAAATTACAGTTCTGAAATAGGGGTGGGGATATGTTGAGGTTTAAGTGACTGCACTGGCCTTCAAGGGATGCAGGAGAACTGTACCCTCTGAAGAATTTTTTGCCCCCAAATGCCATTAATGTCGTCATTTTATTGGTATCTTATGAGTCATTTTAGGCCCAGAAGATGTCTTTTGTTTTCTAACAGGAAGTGACACAGAAATCACTATGTCACCTCCTGTTGAAAATAAAAACTGTTCTGGGCCTACTTCTCCCTTCCAAACATTGCATCTCAAACCACCAAGGAGGCATTTGAGGACGTCTGGGGCAAAAAAATTGGGGGCATTTGAGGCAATCACCTTTTAGTCTCTGGGTGCTCAGGAAGCAACAAAATGGGTCTGAAAGGCTGTATGCAGCTTGCAGGCTGCACTTTTGCCACCCTGTTTTGAAATTTAGTCTGAGAGCTATTTTAGCACCCAGAGTATAATATTATATAATCTATTTGGATTTTGGAGATTGTTCTTATTTAAAAAAAAGAGATATGCTGTAACCATGGGCTACATGTCCTTCCTTTTCCCATTTCCCTACTTATCCTATAATGAACAGTACTCCTTGCCAAACAGCAGCCTGAGGCAAAATAGGAGTTGACTAGGTCCATCACCTCTTCATCAAATGGTCAGTGGACCATGCCTTCCTGCTCCTAAGACAGCCAAAGAAGCACCTTTTTTTCCTAGTGAACCTCAGCTCATTCTAGATGTTGGACTTTCTGACATCATCCTTGTTCATTTGTGCAAGTCTATCAATCTTTTCCTTTGCTATTTTTCCTTCCTTTTGTCCCTCTTCTGTGTCTCTTTCAAATCTCAGCTCATTAGACAGGAGCCTGAGCTTCTTAATCACCCTGTTTCCCTTCTTTTACAATTGTGCCTTAAGGATTTCAGTTCCTAAAATCTCTCGTCCCTCTTGAACTCTTTTTCTTTCAGGATCAGTGATGTGACTGAACATACAATTTGGCTCAGATCTCAATTTGGTCATATTGAATTGATTTGGAGCCAGTCTACTTTGACACAGCTTCCAAATTCAAGTTGGTTTTAGACATATAATTCATCACTAAATTCCTTCTCGAAGGTAGCAATGAATAATCTTTCAGCTGTGAGAAAGTATTTGAAAATCATGTTGTTTCTCAAGGCTATATGCAATTTGGGATTTATTCTATGCAAAATTCACACATGGTTGTTTTACAGAGGAAAAAGCATGTGCAGATTTTACGCCATGCATTTACATCATTTTCTCTGCAGAAAACATAATTGCACAGAATTCTGTTTTCTATGCAGAATATTCTGTCTCTTTCCCAAAACAGCCACATGCAATTTTTGCACAGAATAAGTTCTGAACTGGAAAGATTCTCAACAGTCCAGGAGTCTTCTCATCAGGGTTTCTCAACACTTGAAAATCATGTTTTTTTAAAATAATTCTTTCAATATTTTTGAATATTTTTTCCACTTCTAGGTAAGATTAAAAAAAAAAAGTATGCCTCTGTTGACTATATATCTTGAAATCCAAGAATGGCTATAAATTCTTTTCCTTCCTCATCAGAATTTGGTGAATTTTGCAGGCATAGTACCCTCGCTCAGTTTAAGGCCGTTTCCTGTTAAGACAATTATCTGGTTAGGTTCCCCCGCTGATGGATCCAGCATTGCATGTGACCTTAATATAGACTTTCACTCACTTGAAATTTTCTGAAACCGGCTTATTAACAGACCCTATCTATTCAGGTGTAGGAGTTAGACAAGGATGTGTGTTGGCTCCTCACCTGTTCAATCTATTTGTGGCTGATCTACCTGCCTTTATGACCACAGCAGACTCTCAACCACCTTCACTGGGTAATTGGCCGCTATTTGTACTTCAGTATGCCTATGACACATAGTTACTCTCTCTGTCTCAGGTGGGTTTGGTAAGAGCCCTGAAAAGATTTTTTGAATATTGCGATAAATTTCACCTGCTGCTAAATTCCGATAAATCCAAAATACTGGTATTTTCTAAGAGATTTGTTCTGAGAACATGGAAGGGCAGTAACCAGACAATTGAATCGAACAGGTCAAGAAGTATGTTTACCTTGGTGTCCCTTTCCATTTTAACAGGCACTGGTGCAAACAGAGAGATAAGGTAATTCTGGCAGGGAAAAGAGCTCTGTCTGTTACACAATCTTTCTACTATAAAAAAGGTAACCAGGATATCCTGTCAGCCTTAAAAATTTATAAAACCAAATTAAGACCGCAATTACTGTATAGTATATTCACCTGGATTCCAGCCTTTAATAAGGAGATTGAACGATTTCAGACATTTTTCTTTAGGAGAATATTATCTGTTCCCCCATGTGTACACCATCTGACTCTTTATGCAGAATTGGGCTTGAATTCTCTTGAAACTGAAGCCTGGCTCATGACTTATAAATCTTGGTTTAAGATGCATTTTAGGCCTAATAGATCTGGCCTTCTATGCTTCCTTCTATCTACTACGCCAGGTGGGCTACATTTTATGAAAGCAAAGTAATGTCTGTGGGTTTAAATCTTGATTCTCTCCTCTTATCAACTGAAAAGGGGTGTCATGAAACTATCAGGGCCTGCTTTGTGGAGAGGGAATATCAGCTTTTATACCCAACACCTCCTAGGGTTTGTTCCCCGTCAGTGCTCGGTATTCCCCCCTTGCAGGGTAGGATTCCAGATTATTTTCAAACTCTCTCATTGCTGGTGGCAAGAAAGGCCTTTTTACTTGCAAGGTTGAATGTACATCCCTCAAATGTGACTAAGGGTAGATATATACAGACCCCTCTTTTGAATCGTATATGTTATTGTGCTCAAGCTCCTGACGTTCTCCATCATATTGTATTATTCTGCCCATTGTATATAATTCCAAGGAAAAAGTTGTTAAGGAGGTTATTGGAAAGGAATATCTGTTTGGATAGGTTATCAGTGGAATACTTATTGGAAGATCGGAATCCGCATATTACTAAGCTAATGCCCAACTTTCTGGTGGAGGCAACTAACTTATGGCTTAAATTTTCTAAAAATGATTGTTGAAGTCTCATTGTAAATGTATATGTTGTAGTATGCCTAATAAAGGTTAATCAGAATCAGAATCACTCACATGCTACTGGATTTCATACTAAGTTGTTTCTTTGGACTAAAACTCTATCCATTTGAGAGGATTCTGGGAGTTATAATCCCAAAACTCCCAACCACTGAGTTTTTGAAAGAGCATCCTGTGGCTTCACCCAGTTTATTAAAAGGTGATGTTATAGGAAGCGGGCGTCTTACATTTTAGTCCCAGCAACAGGTTCTAGCTTTCATTTACTCTGCAGTAGCTATGACCAAACTATGTTCTGAAAGAATATGTGAATGAAGGGGAAAGGATATGTGAATGAGGAAAAGAGAAACAAGCTAACAAACAAGATACATTCTTCTTGGATGAATGCATTGCCTACCAATGAAAATGTTGACTACTCCTAGCAAAATGGTTTCTCAGCCTATCTCAGAGTGACTTAGCATGTTCTAAAAGCAAAACAAAACAGATGCCCAGATACTTTCTGCATTTGGCATTAGGGACAAAGAGAGCTTGTCCATCCTTCCATGATGAGAAATATGCAATGGTGAAATAGATTTATCCAAAGAAAACTCAAGGTGATCAGACTGATCAGAGCAGTTGTATGATAAGCTATAATCCTGAGCAAGTCCTTTATACTTAGCAGACTCCATTAACTTCAATAGGATTTACTGGCATATGCCACTGGGCTAACAATTGAAATCCTCTGCTGCAATCCCCAAATCACTTACCTCAGGGAAGTCCCATGAATAATAATTAGTATTTCAGAGGGGGAGGTGTGAGAATGGTAACCCTGACATATACTGCATTGTGTGTCACTAGAGAGGAATTTAAGTTGATAATATTTAAGCATAGGAAAAAAATGGAAGGCATTCCTTAATCCTGCCATATTTATCCGTATTACCATAATACCCTCTCCCCAGCAATTTTCTCCTGCCTGATTTGTTGAAAAGTGCAACAGGCTTAACTTATCACATGCACTGTTAGAGTAGAGGAAAGAAAGGCCCTTTCATTCGTTTTTCTCTCTCTGCTGGCACATCTCTGTTAGAACACTTGTTCTCAGAGCTTGGCTTGTAGTTGGTATAATGAGATGGGAGTTACAGAAAAGATAATGATAATAGGATTTAGTGTAGCAGTGAGAAAATATAAGAGAACCCAAGAAGAACATCTTGTGTCAGTAACTGGTAAATGGATGCTTAACCAGAAGATGTAATTACTTTACATTACAATGTGCCACCCGAAAGGGCAACAGCCAGTTCCTAGGGAATGGAGAGAAAGGGCAAGGAGTCTCTGCCCTTGAAAGGTTTGCTTCTTAACAGTGCAGTCTTGCAAAATTTTATGTCTCAGCTGAAGGTGAAATACTCAGTATAACCCTATTGTGCTTGGTCTTAGGGTTTCTTTGGGTGTTATATAGAAAAACAACAGGCAGGACTGGCCCAAGCAGCAAATGTGACTCTTCCTCACCCAAATCCAGTAAGGTTACCACAGGAACCACATTCTTCAAGCACCTTTTTCGTTTCTATCAGTGAAAACATAATAAGAAGAAAATAACTAAAAATGTGCTGACCCCAAATGTGCTCACCCCAAATCTGCTTCCTCAGGCTGCCCATTCATTTGTCCTATTGGTAAAGCTGGCTCTAAGAACATTGCCATTGTTGTTGGTATCATCATCGACATCAGCATCATTACTGTTGTCATCTTCATTTATACCCTGACTTTTTACCCAAACAGGAGCTGAAGATGACATAGTTTAAAAAATGAGTACAATATAGCTAAAAAAGGTCAGTGATATAGACTTGAGTTGACTGATTTGACCTAAAATGGACTTAAGTCACTTCAATGACTTGACTTAGACTCAATTCAGCAATAAATGATGCACTGACTCAATTCGGCTTGTGACTTACATATTTTTTTGTGACCAACTTGCTGCTGTTGGTTCAGTAACATAACACATTCATCCAGAAACCTTGTGACTTTGAACAATGCTGCCATCTGCTTTTGCCCACTGGGCACATGACAATGTGTCTCAAGCCCAAAGCCTGGGCGCACTTCTCAGAGGGGTACAGCAAACGGGTTAGGCAATGGGCTTGAGGCAGGATTGAGGTCTGCTCAGCAGCCTGTCCCTGCTGCATACCAGAGGAACCTTCTAAAACTTTTCCTAAGAGCAGAAAGTAGGACTTGCCCCCACAGAGTGGGACATGTTTCTCAGAGGCAAACAGCAAATGTGTTAGGTAGTGTGCTTCAGGAGGAAGTATCCTTCTAAAGCAGTGGTTCTCAACCTGTGGGTCCCCAGATGTTTTTGGACTTCATCTCCCAGAAGCCCTGAGCATTGACCATAGTGGCTGGGGCTTCTGGGAGCTGAAGTCCACAAACATCTGGGGACCCACAGGTTGAGAACCACTGTTCTAAAGCTTATGAAACTTCAGTCATGGGAAGTAAGAAGGATCCTATTCCCCATTTCCAAAGCTGCAGATGGCAAACTCGCAGATGTGGAGGGTGGGATTTATTTAAATTGTTAAAATTGACTTTACTTGACTCTGTCCAGAAATTCTTGAAGATAAGTTGGGGTATAAAGTTGGTTCCCTAACTTGAGACTTGACTGGAGACTCGACTTGATAGTATCTTGCAAGGACTTGAGACTCAACTTTAGACCTGAAAGCAGAAACTCGAGGCTTGACTTGGCACTTGGAGTAAAAGACTTAAATACATCACTACAAAAGGTCACCAATAAAAGACAATTAAAGTATTCATAATATTAAAATAATCTAAAACATGCACGTAAAAGGATAAAAACAAGTAAAATATAATTTGCAAGGAACATGCAGTTTAGGTGGAGAGGAAATGACATAGTAGATAACACAGACATGTTTATGATTTCCAAGGGGATTTGCACTGAATTCTCCACATGTAAAACCAATGGTTTCTGAACACATCATGCTATATGATGCAGACAGAGAGAGAGAGAGAGAGAGAGAGAGAGTAACAATAGATGGATGACTACAAAAAGGATTTTTTTTTTAAAGAAAAGAAAACTTTAACAAGATAGACCTACTAGAAAGAAATGTTGGGCACATTTCACTGAAAATGGGTTGGGGTTATGAAATGTTAATAACCGAAGTTTATGGGGACATGACTCACAATTCAGGGAAACAATAAAGGAGCCACAAGTATAATGGTTTGCAGGTGATGGTGACTCAAAGGAAGCATTATTGGCTTAGCAGGTTCCGCTGCTGGTTTCAAGTAGCATTTCAGGTTAAGTTGTAACAGTTCCATATCTTTGGTAGAAATGTGTGTAGGTTAAATTATGTAGTGATAGCAATCAAGGGAATTCATTTTTCATATTAATTTTATTAGACATCAGAGAAAGAAGGTAAGTTTTCACAAATAAAAAGTTAGTTACAATTAATTACGGTATCTTTCCAGTAACTATTGCTGTTACATTAGCATTGTAACTTAAGTAATAATTTGACTACTTTTGGGGTGCAAATGTAAGGATATGGTTACTTTTATAGAAGTGTGACTTCACTAAGTGGTTGAGGAGGAATGTCACATCCTTCAGGCACTGGTTTGTGTTGTGCCCTGTACTTCTGCTATGTGCTATGTGATGATAATGTGGAGGTAACCAGTACCTATGGCAAGATCTTCTTAACAGTTAAAGTTCAATAGTAGCAAGAAACAAACAGCAAAGAGATAATCCAGGCAAGGGAAATCCAGAAGCAGAGCCAGATAACAGAACCAAGATATCAAACAGAGTCCTGCCAGTGAGGCAGGTAAACTAGGTGAGGGAGATCAGAAGCTGAAGTAAAGAAGTAGTCAAGGGTCTAACCAGACCAGTTCAAAAGAGCAAGCTGGGAGGGAGAGAAGTCAAATACAGTCCAAGGTCAAGCCTAGAAGATCAAGTCAAAACAGAAGAAACAAACAAACAAACAAATGATAGGATTTCCTAACGGATAATAGCATTCCAACTGTGTGTAAGAATTTATTTATTTATTTATTTATTATTTATTTGATGGTATTCATGTGCCACTTTTTTTCTCAGAGTGGGACTCAAGGCAACTTCCAAAAAAGTTAAAAAAATATTAAAACTATTTAAAACAATTAGAAATATTAAAACATATAAAAATATAAAAATTTACCACACTTTTTAAAAACAGCTTAATAAATAAGAAAAAGCTCACCTGCTCACGTATTAAAAGCTTGCTTAAAAAGAAATGTTTTTGTCTCCTGGCAAAAGGAAAGCAGAGAGGGGGCCAGCCTAGCCTGCATGGGAGAGTCTCACAGGGTGGGAGCAACCACTTAGATGGATCTTTTCTGTGCCCTCTCCAGGTGAGCCTGGAACAATAGCGGACCTGAGAGAAAGTCTTCCCCTGCAGATTTTAGGGTTCTGGTAGGTTAGTATAGAGAGTTTAAGTATTTCAAATAGTCTGGACCTAACCCACATAGGGCTTTATAGGTCATGACGAGCACTTTGAATTGTGCCTGGAAACAAACAGGTAGACAGTGAAGCTGTTTTAGCAGTGGAGTTATGTGCCCCCTGTAACTGGTCCCAGTCAGCATTCTGGTTCCTATGTTTTGAACCTGATGAAGTGTTCAAACAATTTCCAAAGGTAGCCCTATGTAGAGTGTGTGACAGTAGTCCAACTGATATGTAATCAAGGAACGTGTCACTGTAGCCAGATGTGACATCTCAAGGAACAGACATAGCTGGCGCACAGGTTTTAACTGTACAAATGTACTCCTGGCCACAGCTGAAACCTGAGCATCCAGGCTCACAGCTGACTCCAAGAAAACACCCAAGCTGCAAGGCTGAGATTTCATGGGGAGTGTAACCCCATCCAGCACAGGCAAAATCCCTGTTCCCTGATCTGACCAGGAGCACTTCTGCCTTGTCTGGATTAAAGAAATAGTTTTTTTCTTTTAGCATTTTTTAAAAAATATCTCATTGGCTAAATCAGACATTTCTTTATTCAGTGGGAATAATTCTTTCTTCTCCAACTGCAATTAACATTATTAGAAATATAGGTATTGGAGGATTTAATATTATCTCATTCAATATGTAACACTAAGTACTTTTACTGCTTCAAACTTTCAAGTTCCAAAGCAAGTACATTGGAACTTTTTGGGTTTCATTATGCAGAATTTAGTGGCACTCAACAGACATATTCTGCATCTTTTACTGAACTGTGTCATGCAACAATTCAGAAGCCAACAAACTAGTAATTTGCTATGAACAATGCATAAAAAATAAAACTACGGTAAGATTTGGTCAAATGTCATTAATTTACACACTTACTGGCAGCAGTATTGGAATCCAGTATTACACAAAGAGGACTTTAAAAATACTTTTGATACTATAAATCCTTTCAAGGAAAAAAAAAAGAAATACTTTTTGATCTCCTGCCTAGCATTCAATTAGACTGATTTTTCACTTTCTGAATTTATTGCTATGGATTTCATTTTCATGTACCAATTCTTTTAGTACACTTTGGCATGCTGATCATATTTTAAAATACTTCTGAGCAAAGCATTTAATATTAACATACCAAATTAATCTTTCTAGCACGCTTGGAAAGGCTATGATGATCAAACAAATGCAATCTCGAAACAACAGTAGTAATCAAACACAATTTGATATTCAGGTCTGACCTTTGATACATCCTGATTATATGCATTTTTAAATCTAAAATAATCCAGTAGTTATGGACTTGAAAACAGTCCCATACAGCATGTTAAGATCATTAAAAATGAACACTAGCATCAGATAAGAAACTTAGGCTGAGGAACAATGAATTGAGAACTGGAATAGAAGATAAAGAACTGAGGGTGAAACAGAGGCTCATATTCACAGAGATGTCTTCTTTCAGATTTATACAGTGTAAGTGTTACGCAAGTGTTGAGCATTCATTTATTAATAGATAATGCAGAGTATGCCTTAATCCACAGCTGAAATTATCTGGAAAGCCCCAATAAGGCTGGAGAGGAAGGGCTCATTTTTGTCATATGTAGGATGCATGTGAGGAATCTTCATGATGTGTGTTTCAGTACACATGTCTATCAATTACATTGAGAAGAGGATTGAGTGGATCTTGCTTCTTGAGTGAAAACCACTGCAAGTCCTGTGTTTAAATTTGTTTATATGTACTCTAAAACTTTAAAACCTGTGAAAGTTCCAGAAAAGCAGCTATTTAAGTCTTCAATATATTCATGGCTTGTCTTTATGGTTGATGATGCCAGTGTATAGTCTCACTAAGCCCATTTCTGCACTACACTGTTATAGTGTTATTATTCCACTTTCAACATCTTATGGAACCATGAGATTTGCAGTTTAGGGAGGGGCATTTAGAATTCTCAGTGAGAGAGGTCTTTGGCCTCAGTAAATTACAAACCCTAGAATTCCACAGGATATTGAAAGTGGAATAATAGTACTATAAGAGCACAGTGTGGAAGTGGCCTAACACACCCAATGCAGCATGCAATGTAAATGTTTGCAGCTGGAGCAGAGTGTGGTAATCCTATTTAAGTCCTAGGCCCTTTCCACACCGGGCTATTAAAACGGTGCAGAGCGACCTCTGACGGAGGTCTTCTGTAACGTACAGTGGACTGGGGCGGACTACTTTTTGTAGTTCTGCACCTCAGTCCGGTTCAGAGTAACTGGAACTGGTCACGCAGCGTGCTTTTTCAAAACCTCTTTTTAGAGGTTTTTAAAAAGCACGGAGCGTGCAACTCCATGTTGCTCTGTCCCGCACTCCGGTGCAGATTTGTAGGCGCGAACAAGTGTGTGCCTACAGATCTGCTGGCGGCGGGTTTTAGGCTGGCAAGCTTCTCCGGTTGGTGGAGAGCCTCCACCAAGTGGAAGCCACCATTTTGGATGCCGGAGCAGTGCAGAGTGACGGACTCGCACTGCTCCTTGTCCTGACGGACTCGCTCGGATGCTGAAGAAGTCCGGTGAGTAGCTTTTTTTCGCAGTTCCTTTCCCATGTGCGGAAAGAGCCCTAGACTTGTTCTTTTCTCACTCCCAGTTTCTAGGAAGCAAATCTGAACTGACCAAACTAAACATTTAGACAGCTGTTAGTACAATGCTGGCACTGAAATGTAGGTTCGTGCATGTGGTAGCTATGATAGACTTTTTGAGGCATTGCTTCATGACATATTTTCATGACATATTTCATGACATATTTTAAGTGAATTATTTTCTCCCCTTAGGGATGAATAGTTAAATCACAAGACTTCACATTGTACAGATTATTATGCAAAAAGTGAGTCCAGTCTGGTATTTGTGTAATGAAGTCCTAACAACTGTATGCGTTTTGTGGCTGGGAGTGTTTAGGTAAAAAGCCAAGGACAACAGAAGCAAGTTAACAAGCAAGCAAGAGGGGAAAAGGGAGAGAGGAAGTATGCCCATTATTAATTTATGCACTTTACAACTGTAACTACTTCCTGGAATAAATTAAGGCTCATTACACTGTTTTAAAAAGCTACTTTGAACAAAAACAATTGTATCCTTCAATAATGAGGGCATAGAATTATAGGATACTAGAACTGCTTGTTAAAAGTTTGCTATTTTTTTTCAAAGGCGAAAAGCTTTCCTTTGATGAGCTGATGGCTACATTATTTTGTTCCTTTACCTTCTAAAGAACTCTCCTGTGACCACTGATTTACATCAAAGATTTGCTGACAATTCAGCATTCTCAGCTTATTCTTATGACTAAGAGATGAAATGCAGTGCAGTTTAGTTTGGATTATTCACCAGAGGATTGCTAGAATGGGATTCATTTTGATACAGAGGAGAACAGGAAAATGTTTTGGTATGGCAGTTTTTATGGTCTTACATCAATCTAAAACATCTTCCTCATCCCACATGATAGATGATTTGAAATATACTTTATATTGGTGTGCTGTGCAGTGTTGAGTCTGGGCTGTTTCTCTTACTTTAAATCCATATTTTTGCTGGTAGGTGAGCATTTTTTGCCAAGCTGATTACTTGCTTATACAGATGATCAGCTGATACTATTTCAATGAAATCTAATCCCTGGATAAATTCTTTTTCTTCTTCTTTTTAAAAATTTGCTCTGATCTCTGTACAGTCATTTGAAGGTGGTTCCTTTAAGCTGGTAGAAGCATGGAGAAATAGTTCTCTTCATTCTGAATGTGAACACAGGCTGAGGTGAGAGCTTGTATCCAGAACTGAAAGAGCTAAGAAGATTCTAGAGAGGGCTGCAGGGCTCCACAACTGAGATTGGGAACCCGGATGTAGAACCAGTAGTCTTGCTACCTGCTATTTGCTTCTGTTATGATTTGTTTGATACAGAAGAAAGGGCTCTACCAGCAGGGTGATGACCCACTGTGGGAGGACACAGGAGAGAACAGCTGGTGCTGTGGCAGTCTTAGATAACAGATGGCACCGACATCGGCTTTATTTCCCTGCCAAATAAAAACATGGCTCTCTGTTAAAATCTTGGGATTATTTTTGTTAAATCTTTGGATGATTTTAACACTCTCTATGTGGTGCTGCCTTTGAAAGATATTTATAAACTTCACCTGATCCAAAGAATTGCAGCCCTATTGTTAACAAGGGTTGGCTATAGGAAGCACACAAGTCCCTTGTTGCAACAGCTTCACTGGCTGCTGATCTATTTCAAAGTGTTGCTGATGACCTATGAAACCCCTATGTGGCTCAGGTCTGGGGGCCTATTCACACTACACAGTTATAGTATTATTATTCCACTTCAACTGATCTGGTTCTATCCTATAGACTCCTGGGATTGGTAGTCTCCTGAGGCATTAGAGTGCTCTGGCTGAGAATTCTAAATGCCCCTACCTAAACTGCAAATCTCATCTTCAGATCTAGATTGACTTCCCCCAGGATCAATGTTTTTTCACAAAAATAAAGACTCCCCGCCCCGGCAATTGTACAGCTTTGGAGGAACTTGCCAATCATACCCACTTTGGCCTTTTTTTTTTTTTTTCCAGAAGAGAGAGGGTAGCTTTGGATATAATAAGAACCCATGAGTGATCCATGCATTTTGTCATTAATTGAACATAGACATGTGTGCTCTCCCAATTTAGATTTTGAGGTGTTATTTTTTTTCCTCAGAGAGGATACATTTATCTCTTTATTTTAGATGAGAATCTGAAGCATGAGATGTTTCCCATCAAAGTGAAATGTGACCTCTCTTTGTTCACTCACTTTTTTTGAGCACCCACTCAGTGTTGTCCTCTTTATTGTTGTGACACTAGGCTAGTGATTGCCTGTTACCATGGAGGAATGTCTGGGGAAGATCTATATCTGCCGTTGGATGTCTTTTTCAGTTTTACTTATAGTGGGGCAATTAGTGTTGTATGCTGTAGTTGATCATACTTCATTCACTGAGTTGTATGTTGTATTAGGAGTTAATATCCTGTGCTATTCCTTATGAACTCTTTACTGCAAGGCTTTTAACTCAGTGTCATGGGATGCAGTCTTCAATAAAAACCACTCGCTGGAAAAATAAGTTGAGTTAACCTTTAGCTTAAATGTGCATAGCTATAATAAAATATGAGGTAAATAACAGCAGAGTAGCAGTCATCATAGACCGTTATCTTCACTGCAGGAGACAAAAATAATGTTACAAGGAGCTGCCTAAATCAAGAATAGTAAGTTATGGTAGGCAGCTTACCTTATTGCATGCTGAACTCAACAGATGTCTGCATATTTAACAAACCACCCCCCACTCCCAAGTATAATCCTATATGGCTTTATTTGGAATTCCTGAATAGATTATCTAATAATTATTTAGCTGTCCTTTTTCTACAGATGGAGAGTCTGTAGCTGCTAGTCACTGTAGCTTCCTTTTTTCATTCATGAATTTATTTTGGGTGTCCTTAAATCCTGTTCCAACTGTATGTCCACACTGTTCTCTTAATTATTGAATTGGATCTCAGTTTTATTTTCTTGATAGTTTGATAGAACTATGTCCCATGTGCTGTGACCTTGGGGCGGAAAGTGCTGCTAAATTTAGAAGGTGCTTAACTAATTGGCACATTAGGCTGACTCACTGCCAACCCCAAAAGACACATTAGGCATTGTCTCAAAACCAGCTAGGATATGTACTGTGATCTGGAGATAATGTTACAGTGGCTGGCTTACTTATGCAATTAATAGCTTTACACCCACCTGCATCAAAAGCAATTCAGGCAAATAAACTATTTGTCTAAGCAGTGTAAAGGGGGAGCAGTAGACTTGTGGCAAAGCAATTGTCCCATGAGTCTTCCTCTCCACAAACTTCATAGGGTTCACACATGTACAACACTTACATAAGCAAATTATTTGTGTGAGTAAGCAAAGTAGAGGAACTGACAAAGATGATAAGATGAGCCTGACAATTATTTTCTGCAGAAAACATTCTCAGAGATAGTGGAGGAGTTCTTTGATTTTATGATCCAGCATTGTTCAGAACAGATTTTTCATTAGTGCCTCATAACAACCAGTAACATTGCATTACTAACTGATCCAAGACCTATTATCAAGAAATCCCTGATTCTGATGCAGTGCAAGTGAGACAACATAATGATTCATTTGCTACCATGATGAGTGTGGGAAGAAAGGAAGAACAGTGGCAGCAGAAGCTTTAAAGACCTGCATGTTCTTCTGCTGGTGTTGTGACAGTAAGACATGGATGTGGACGGCTGTATATGGCAAGGAGGCAGAGCCGTGTAAACTCGCCGTGTTGTATATTCTAGGTCAAGTTTCTGTTTGGGCAAGCAATACTACTGCACAGATCAATGTGATATCTTCCACAGTTAAGCATTTTACATTTTAAAAACAGTAACAACAGGCCGTTTGTTGTTGTTGGGGAACAGAATATTCATGTCCACAATACTTTCTATTCTCCAAATTGATATTGATATGAAATGACTATGATAAAGTGACTTTCTTGTTCATTTATAAATCATTCAGTTTTTGAACAGTTTAATCATGTTTCTTCCTAACTTCAGTGTTTTTTTAAAAAGAAAATTCAATATAACATTTGTTTTGATTTCATGATCTTATTTATTCATGTATAGTTTATAGAGCCTTCTTCTGGTTCAGTGAAAAAGAAACACAAATAAAATAGTAACTCACATTGACTCAGCCAAGTGTTACATATTTCAGTTGATTTTGATATTCATGATCTTTTTCTCAAAAATATAGCAGTGTAATTGTCTTTTTTGCAATTTTGATTTTTCATTTTCTACATGAAGAATTCCAAAAGCCCCTGATTTCAGAATTACTATCTGCCTCTCCTGTCCTTTCACCATACCAATCTGCTGATCCAGTGACATACTTAGAAAAACATGACAAAAAGAACTCCAAATAATTTTTTGTCTTAAGAAACTATAAATAATATTCTGTAACAAATTTTTCACAGCAAAAATGAAATATAGAAGAATTCTATTGACTTTATCCTCTTCTTATCACTTCTACTTTGCTTTTTATCCTAATGCATTCTCTCTGGATGATCCAATTCATTCATATGATTTCTACTATTGTCTTTATGACAATAAGTCCCAGAAATAAATTTTTATCCTGGCTGTCTCTCTTTCTGGCCAATTTCTTGTATACTCCAAACACTGTTACACAGTGAGCATAAAACTTCTCCACATTGTAGTCAAAGCTCTTTTCTCAAGTACTCATATATGGAATGTGAAGAATACTCACAAATTTTCTCATCTTTCTCAAGAAAAAATGTATTTTGATACAATATAAGAGTTTTTGTATATTTGCCAATCAGTTTTCATATTTCAGGACTCATTTTGTGAAAAATCTGCACCACAAAAATGTTTCTCAAGGAAATGAAATTTTGCAAAAAACCCATCTTGAAATATAAAAAAAAATGCCAGAATTTTCACCCTTGAAACTTTTGAAATAGTTCATTCCCATGTGTCAGACAAAATAATGAATATTTGCAACCTTCTTTTTTGTCATGTTTCCATCTCAAAAATGTTCTGAGCCTCATGGATGACTGACTTATAGTAAACAAAGAGACCAAGGAGGAAAGAGGGAATACAAGTTGGCAGACTGGCTCTCAGATGTATAACTGCTCTGGAGTGCTTTTAAAGGACAACCAGAAGGGTCAGATGCTGGTATCTCCTCAGAGGTAATACCACTCTTCTGAGGGATGGTCTCAGAGATCTGGTGAAAGAGTAATCTATGACATACTTCCATTTTCAGGAATGGTAATAGATTTATGGAAATATCTGTAAGAAGCCATCCATGTTCATTGGTGGTTTATTTGCAAGGTCTTTGGTGGTAGCTCTAGATGATAGGGATGGAGAAAAATATTTGAAACCATATTAAAAAGCTTGAAAGTGGTTTTTTCAGTGTTGGGAAATCTGATAAGAAGATAGTCAAGAACATTCACAGTTGGGGACTTATACTACATGAAAGATGAACTTTTTGTACTGAAAATGATATTTTTCTGTGCAGAAATAAAAAAAAGTACCTCCAACAGAAAACAAATTGCATGTGTTGAAAACAGTATTTTTATACAGAAAACAAATTCCTTTCACAGAAAATAATATATTGTTTTTGGTGCAGACAATGCCATTTTCTGGACCTCCCCCTCAAAAAAACTCTGCATTTTTGGGCACAGAATAAGTCCTGAATAGCAAAAACACTTTGGAAACTGTACAGTTTTTGATAACTTTCTTGAAGGAAGAAAAAATGAAAAAAAATTATTTCCTGCAATAGTGAAATTTGCAACAGTGTACATCACTCTTAGGGGTCAATAGGGGCTGTTTTGTCATTTTTTTAAAAATGGCTGTTCTATAATAAATAATTCCTTGGTTCTATATTTCAGAAGAAGGAACTGGCAAAACCACCTCTGAGTATTTCTTGCCTATGAAAATCCTATGAAATTTATGGGGTCTCCATAAGTTGACAGGTATCTTGAAGTCACAAGCACACGAGAATCAGCATAATTCTAAATCAGACAGTCATTAGCTATAGGTGGCTGGGATTAGGCATAGTCCTCTTGAAGAAATGCTCTTCTGCCAACAGAACCCTCTTCTGATTGTTGTTGAAAAAGTGATCTTCCAGTAGAATAGCTTCTGTTGGCTAAGATCTGCTGGTAGAAGAGTTCTAAAGAGATTAGAAAATGGGCAAAGACATGGTACACCAGACTCAGATCTCTTCTAGTCCACGGACACAGTTCTAGCAAAGGTAGGTAAGCATCTCTACATCTGATCCAACTGTCTGACAACAGCCGTTTCAGCCAGATAGGACTGCAATGTAAAACAACCGATAAAACCTATAAACCTATAAAAGGTCACAACATTTAAGATATACCACATTGTGACCAGAACTGTCTGACAATGTCAGGAAATAAGCAGGCAAAAAATTATAAAGTGGATGTCTAGGAAAAATCAAGGTATACAATATAATTTTGAACAATGCCATCTTAAATGAATAATTTGATTCTTACAGAAAAGAAAAAAAAACAAGAGAAGCACAAAATGGCAGAATATAACTTGTGTAATAACAACATTTTCTCAGTGAGAAAGCTCTTGTTCAAATTTGTTTCTTATAGTACAACATACAGAACTTGCTGCTTATAAAGGTTAATTAATTCATATTATTCATAACTAGAAGCAAGCCTATAAGTATTTGGAGAAAGGTTATAACAGATGAAGATAGACATAAACAAGTGCACATTGACTAAAATAACTACACTGTGAAGGACAACAAGATGGAGAAAGGTTGCTTTTAGTTCTCCCTCCTTTTTTGCGTAATGCAGAAATATATCTCAAGATTTTAGGGTGAAGGGCAAATTTTTAGACTCAACACTTTATTCAGTTGCTTTTTCACTCAGAACACGCATACACAAAATCTCTTTATAAAAAGAGATGTGGAAGAAAGAACAAGATAACATGTAACAGAATTTGACCTTGTGACATACAAGATTCAGTATGAGTTATAGTTGGCCTTCAGTATAGTTCATAAAAGTTTTTCTTTTTCAAATCACTAGCGTGTTTTAGGCCATGTTTATTTCATAAGCCTAAATTTATTTCATAAACCTAATGATATTGCTTTACCTTTCAGGTAAAATGCGCACACACAGACACACTAGAATTTCCCCAGTTGCTGCACAGCTCAGATTACACAGATCTTTTGCACTTCAGCTTTCTGAAGATATAGCAAGCATGGCCAATGATAAGGGATTGTGGAAGTTCTAGACAAAAATATCTGGAGGGCCAGAGGATCAATTTCAACTAAGCTGCTGATGATACAGAGCAATGAACTGATATTTCTGAGTTCTGTGTAGTGCCATTGATTACAATTCAGTTTACATGGGCCTGACATCCTGCGGAACTGTGTCTTAAGATTTTTTTTTTTTTGGTAGTGCTGTGGCTTTTGGAATTGCAGCCCTGTCAGGAATCAAAGCGATTATGAGTGCAAAATCCAAATTACATTTTGAAAAAATGGTCAAAATCTTTTTGGTGGCATTATACCTATGTGTGTCCTTTTAAGATTGTTGTGGAAGGAGGTATCTGGCACTTCCTGTGTGTGATGGCACCATGTGTGTGCAGCCCTCAGTTCTTCTATAGTGTGCCCCCATTGGAGGTCTGGAAAGATTCTATCGTCTTTATGTATCCAACTGCAGAAAAGCATCTGGATTTTTCCTGTTTGCCCTTGTCTTCCTTTGAGCACTGAATGGCCAAGAACAGAGGATGGTACCAAAGAAAAACAGGCTGTGTATGGGTGGAGGGTGGAAAGTGGAGGTATGCTTAGCAGAACTTTATGCAGGATCATGACCATTTTTTTTATATTGATTCTCAGGGTACATCTGAAAATACTGTATCAGAAACTACCACTCATAAAACCTGTTCTTAATCATTTTACAGAGGTATTATTTGACTAAGGCCATTTCCACATGGGCATATTACCCACGCTAGAGCTACCTCTCCAGGAGGTCTTCTTCACCGGGGTCTGCACTAGAGCAGTTAAAAAAAGTGAGGTTCTAGACCTCAAACTGTTCTAGTGCAGCCCCAGGGGTGGTGCTGTGAGTTTTATAAAAACCACCTTCAAAAGTGGTTTTTATAAAACTTACCCGCATTGCCCTGTAGCAGCCCCTGGTGAAGAACTGCAGAGATGCGGTAGCGTGCCCCTGCAGATCTGCCCGGGGGCGGGCTTCCAGCTGGCGCGCTGTCCTAATTGGCAGAGCGCCGCCGGAAGCCGCCAGCTTTCATTTTGGGCGCCGCCGGGAGCCGCGGAGCGTCGCGGAGCACCATGGAAATTCGGCAGCATTTGGAACGGCAGATCCACGCTCTTCAGAGGGATGGAGAAACCTGCTTGCGGGTAAGCTCCGCCCCTGCATGCACGGCCCCGTTTCGGCCCCCCCATGAGGAAAGGGCCTAAGATCACTGAGCTTGCTTGAATATTTAGACCTGCCTTTAATATTTAGAGCTAGAGTGATGTAGTAATTTGACCATTAGGCTATGGCCATTTCTGCATTACACTGTTATAGTGCTATTATTCCACTTTCAATGTCCTGTGGAATTCTGGGGTTTGCAGTTTAGGGAGGGGCATTTAGAATTCTCAGCCAGAGAACTCTTTGGCTTCAGTAAACTACAAACTCCAGGATTTCACAGAATGTTGAAAGTGGAATAATAGCACTATAACAGTGTGTAACAGCACCATGACTCTGGAAACCAGGCTCAAATCCCTGTTCAGCCATGGAAACCCATTGGATGATCTTGAACAAGTCACACTGCCTGAACCTCAGGGGAAGGCAAAGACAACCCTGCTCTGAACTAATCTTGCCAAGAAAACTCCATCATAGGTTAGGTCACCAAAAGTCCCAAATGACTTGAAGGCACACAATAACAACAACTTTACTGTTTGTATAGAAGAAAGATTTCAACATGGAATCTTAACAATGTTACCAGGCCATACACCCCCATGCTTAAATATGACTTAATTGGCAAAATATGATTTAATTGAGAAGATATCAATTGGTTTTAGTAAAAAGCAGACCCTGCTATGGCTCTATGGTCAGGCTAAACAAGAAGAAAATACTGGTTGACCACATTTGCTTCAAATTAGGTGAGAAACTCCCTCTAGGCATAGCCAGGTCATAGTCAGGAAATAATTAAATTAACTTTTTATTCTGGAGGATATAAAAGGGATTAAATATTTCCTAGTGAGGAGGCAATCTCACTCCTTGAACCTAGGTAGGAGCTAGCCTAAGGAATAGTCCTCGAGCAATCCTCTTTCCTTTGCTTGCCATCCATGTGGAGGATGTAAAAAACATCCTCGAGAAAAGCAAAAGAGCTGATGCTTGCATTGTGAAGGAAAGTTGTTCTCAAGATGGTATAAAATAAAGCTGAACTCGGTTCTTGTGAATTTTGATTTTTATGTCACTATTTGCATGTTTGATGAGGAGGAACCTTTTGCTAAACAGCTAAGCAAATTGCATGGAAATGGAGTAGGTTTGTCTGCTTTTTATCCCAAACCTGGACACTAAATACAGCTCAGAGAAAGATCTGGATTGAGGTCTTCAGAGGCTGATAATTAGGGCTCCAAGGAGCTGTGCAAACTCTGAGCAAAGGGCACAAGAAGCCAGGCTGCTGAGCAATTCCTGAACATGGTTGGATAAGCTTTCCAACCCAATTAAATTACAGCAAGGAGTAAACAGATAAATCAGCTTTCATATGAATTCATTCCTAAATTTGTTTCCTCACATGTCATCATTAATCTATGGCATTTCTGCACGGGGTATTTGAAACGGTGCAGTCTGTCCTCCAGGGAGGACATCTGCACCTGGGAGCAGACTGGGTCTGGACTACTTAGTGTAGATCCGCACCTCAGCCCACTCCAGAACGACCCCAAGTGGTCATCCAGTGTGCTTTTAAAAGACTGGAAAAATCAGGTCTTTCAAAAGCATGGAGCACACCACTGCGAGCCTGCTCCCTTCTGTAGATTCGCAGGCTCACACCAATGTGAGTCTGCGATCTACCGAGGGCGGGCTTTCGGCTGGCGAGTTTCAGCGGTTGGTCGACACCCTCAATCGACCAGAAACCTCCATTTTTGATGCCGGAGCAGTGCAGAGCGATGAGCATGCACTGCTCCGGAGCAGCCTGGAGTGGACCGGGGAGCCAGAAGATCCGGTAAGTAGCAGTGCGGGGTGATTCCCTCGCCCCATGTGGAAATGGTCTTTGATTTAGAAAGAAAATCTACATAATAATTCACATTTAACTAATAGTGAAATATTAGTTTGGTGTGAACAAAGCTGGAATTAGAACTGTAGCTGGAAGCATCAGATCAATTCAGGCTTAATCCAAAATGAAAGGGAACTTCTCATGAGGTGCCTCAAAGTTAATTGGGATGCTTAAAAAAGTTGCTAACTTGATTGATCAGGATAATTATGTGAGTGAAATCATAATACAACAATCATAATCATAATGCAACATAGACAAGTATAATGCAGCACAGAGGTGGAATAGAATGAATTTCTCAGGAAGCAATGATTACTTAGATCAGTGGTTCTCAACCTGTGGGTCCCCAGATGTTCGTGGACTTCAGCTCCCAGAAGCCCTGAGCATTGACCATAGTGGCTGGGGCTTCTGGGAGCTGAAGTCCATGAACATCTGGGGACCCACAGGTTGAGAACCACTGACTTAGATGAACTCACGCTTGACAAAATTGTCCATCCTAGATGAGAAGTGATCCTGCTGAAACACCATTGTCCATAAGTGTAGTTTGAGTACTGCCTACTCTACTGGCCTTTAGAAGCAAGTAAAAATGTTCCCATTTCAATGGGTTTTTCACTTCAACAACTGAAGATCTGTTTCATCCCACATTATTTACATGGCTTTATAAATGTCCAGAATGTATTTTAAAATTTAGTATAAAATTTTATATAAATTTTTGTGCATGTTTCCCCATTTATATACATTTTTGTGCAAATTTTCCTGGAACTGAACATTTATGAAAAGCACAGATTTGGGTGTTCAAGAGCATTCCAGACCGTTAAAATTCAGAAGACCTGAAAACATAAGTTCATTTGAAATTATGGCCTAATGGATTTTACATATAATCTAGCTGTGCCTGCCAGTCCCTCTGCTTCTTGGTATGCAGCTAAAGAAGCACTGAGGAACAGAGAACAGTCTCCTCCACCATCTCCAATAACAGTGTAAGTAAGCTGGGAGAGATTTGTGCTTATTGAATCTGGGTCAATAGTTTCAGTGGAAGAAGGGATTTTCCTACATGTTGTTTCAGAACTGTCCATTGATCTGTGGATATAGATCAGATGCATTTGCTTGTTTGTTTGTAAACTGCTGATTTCTTATAACCATTGCAGACTATGGTTTTAAGAAAGCCATAGTTCTCAAAATGGGAACTTCACAAGATCAAGAAAACAAAGCATAGCAGAGCAAAGCTTGAGAATTTAACTGCTGTGTCCGTATTCCAGTGTTCTTTTTAAGCTGGTACCACTGGAGCTGTAACAGTCCTCAGCTCTTTAAGCTCTGCACACCTGAGGTATTTTTATGCTTTCTCTCATAGTGCCTCTGACTGCAAAAAAATTCCAAGGAATAGCCTCTGACCCTCAATGCTACAGGTATATTTACACTTAGTTTTCTTGTTGTTACAAAATGCACCATTAAAGCCATTTGTTCAGTACATTTGGTGGCAGGTGAGCAATCCAGGATGACAGAGCAATATTTTATTGCCAAGTTCAGGTGAGACAAAATCTTTTGTTTTTCATTTTTCCAGAAAGTTGATGATCTCAAGGATTTCATAAATGCTCAAGTGCAAAACTGAACTATCTCATCAACTCAGTAGTTTTAAGGAAGTTATCATGCTTTGGCACATGCAAGTAAACTGAAGTCCTTAGTAGCAATCCTGAGAACAGGAACTGGGTACTTCTTGAGGTTGCAAAACTTACTCATTTGCAGGGGTAAGGGGTAAAGCCATGCATCTTGTATCACAGATGTAACTTGCTCTCTAACATCACAGGCTACTTGGATATAGCCCCTTGGCATCATAGGCTCTTCAGAGCTTCCTGCTGATAGTGTAACTGAAAGACTGGCTTTGGTCATTCTCACTGTCCCTGTGCAGGGAAGGTGGGATGGAGGGAGCAGAACCTCCTAATCTTTTCCCTTGATGGAATAAAATGACAGTAAGGACAGTACCTGGGTCACAGGTACATTGTTGCAGCTGGGTGTTTGGATCTGGGTGTTTGGATCTGGGTGTTTGGATCTGGTCACAGGTACATTGTTGCAGCTGGGTGTTTCGATCTGGGTGTTTGGATCTTGCTCTACATTCTTCCACTGGGGATTATGTAGAGCAAGCAAAGATTCAATCAAAGACCAAATATAACAGTTGGGCTTTACCTTTATGTCACTCTGTTCTTGATTGGAAGAGTGAGTGGTGGTGAGTGGGGAAATCATTCATGGATTGGCTTTTTCAGGATGGTAATAGCTTGAGGAAGCAGTTCTCAGTATTTTTTCATGGGCTGGTTGGGACCACTTGTGGATTACATTAGGTCAGCAGGATAGAGGTTTCTCTGCTTTCATCTAGTAATAAGATTGGGCAACTGTGACTTACTATTTCACTGTAGGCTGAGATCTGAGGCTGAGGCCTACACAAGTGTAACTATGATTGAATAAGAGGTAAGTAGAAGCAGTAGGAGTAAAAGTACCACAGGTACAGCATCAAAAAGGAAAGAAGGTATGGTCTTCATGGTTATCACCCACAAAGCAGCCTGTTTTTCCCTGTTGGTTTTCCAGAGCTAAAAGCATCTTGAGGAGGGTGGTTTGCAGAATTGCTTGTCTCAGAGCACTGCACAACTGAGGCAAAAGTGCAATATGCTAACATAAGGGACCATGTTACAAGTGCATCATGACCATTTCTGTTTCAGATGGGTGAATGCAAATTTGGTAATTACCAGCTCATCTGTAACCTGATTAACTGCCACCAGGACTTCACAGACATTTCTAGTGCTATGCTACTTTTACAAATGCACAGATATTCATGTGGAACCTTAAAGACAGAAGTTGGAATCCTATATGGTAGTTATCAATACGTAATCACGAGTTACGCATTTGTGATTGCTTTATATTCACAATTCCTACCTATCCCTTCATTTAGGGGATGCATAGGAACCATGAAAGTCCCCCAATACTGACTCACTGGGCAACAGCCACTGCAATTGATGGGGGTCAATTTCCCTGTTTCCCAGGAAGCTGCTGATTGATGATTTCACCTCCTCTCTTGTGAGTGATTTCTGGTGCTAGGGAGGATTGCAAAAGGCACCCTGCTTCTTTCTGTCACAGCAGAGATGGCTTACATGAGGGGATGGAAACATTAGTCAGCTGCTTCCTCAGTCACAAGGAAACAGACCCCCTGCTAATCAGTAAGTGGGATTGGGAAAGGTTGGCTGGAATTCACAACATAGCTACCTAACTATTGTGGTAAAGTAGCAATGTAGTGCATAGAGGATTCCAGCCAGACAAATTTATTGTAGTGTAACATTTCAAGGACAGTAGTTCACTAAATTGGATGCACAATTTGACATCTTGAGTTACAGAAATGCACACACAGGTTACAGGAAGGCATTTTAAATAATGAGTTCAGAAGTAAATATAAAAACTGCAGTTTTTAAACAGATAGCAAGGTGAGTCTGTTTTGGTATTAAAAGAAAAGAGGGAGAGGAATACGGTGGCACCTTTGTAGATAATTTCTTTAAAGTTCAAGCTAAAACCCAAAGTGGATTTACCACATCCATTGACATGGGAGCCACAAGCTGCCACTGGTGATTATTATGCCTGGTTTCCAATGCAGTCCTAATTCAAAGATGCACTAGCTGCAGCAAGTTAGGATTAGGCACAAAATGGACTCCATTGACAGCATTTGAATGTCAGCTGTTGGTTTGTCTGCAACAATATTTTTAATTTCCCTAACTACTTACTTATGAAGAAATCAACATTTTATTGAAGCAAAGCAATTATTTTCCACCCTATCATACCTGTTCCCATAGCTAAGTGTGAATAGGATAAAGCAGTTAAGGAATGCAATTCTAAAGACACAAACTTGAAGGAGTAAGTTCCATTAGTGTGAAACATACATAGTAGAAAGCTGCATGTGGCCTGAAAGCATTGTCTTTTTTTTAAAAAGAAAAAAAGCATTTCTGTTCTTATCAGATGGCTCAACTGATACTTAAAAGCACAGTTTCTGAAAGAAATCTGTTAATCAAAACTAAGCAAAATTTGCCTCCACAATCACATGGAAAAGACAGTTACTTTATTTTTCATTGACAATCTTGCATTCTTGCTATTTACAATGCCATTTAAAACTTCCAGATTGACTGTTTCCTGTCACTTAACAATGAATTATATTAATGGCTATCTGGCTTAATCTTAAGCTTCAAGCCTTTTCATTCAATGACTAGGACATATCTCCACATAAATCCCTATAGCTTAAATAAAATGTCGATGAAAAGGATTAGCTATTTGGCTATTGATTTCTTAAATGAAATTACTTTACCTCGACTGTAATTGCTACAACAAGCTGTTCTTTATTCATTCCATTTTCAATCAGAATGTGTTTTCATTTTAACAGCTGTGCTTGTGGTCAAATAGAGCAGGCATGGGGGAAAGGAAGGCCAATGAGCCACGCAGGCATCTAGCCCCATTTTGTCAGGTTCCAAGCCATCAGTTTGGAGAAAGAAAAATCTGAAAATCTATCAAAATGCTGCAAAAAGGCATCCAAAAGTTCCAGTTTTCCATAACTTGCTTCCCATGATCCCCAACCTTCCCCAAAGTTGATTCTTAAAAATCAGCCATTATTTTTAGTATTTTTTTTCTTCATTTTTGGAGGTTGTGGATCATTTGATCCCCATGGTTATGGATCATTTGACATCATTTCAAAATGGGAAAAATACCTTCCAGACATTCAAAAATAAAGTTAAAACACAACCATGGTATAATGTCTTCTAGTTTTGCTTTAGCTTTATTTATTTTCCTGAGTGTCTTCTAGGTGGCATTTTTGCCTTTTTTAAAGTTCCCTTGAGCCATTTCAGCCCTGGCAGAGCTGTTTTTTTTTTTAAACAAAACAAAAACAAAGTGCGCAGAAGTCACTTTCCTTTTACTTCATGATTCAGAAAGGGCAACATTTTGAGGACATCTCTTCTAGGCTTTTGATCCAAATTATGGAACACTTCATAAGAAACCTCTGTTTTCCAATAATGTATCCATACCATCAACCCATATCAGTGGGTTGGTGAATCTCATTGCATTTTAGTCTGAACTTTAAAGGAGCTGTTCAAGGTGCTTAGGCCTAGATTTGGTTAGCTCTTCTAAAGTTCAAACTAAGATTCAGAAAGGATTTAGCACTTCACTGACAAGGCAGCCAGCAATATTCTTAAGCTTCTGCATTGCCACCTATACCTGATAATTCTTTAACTATAAATGAGTGTAGCAGGTAGAATAGTGGGAGCTGCTATTTAATAGTGATAGAATATCATGACTAAAATTCAAAATCTTTCTTTTTTCCCCCATACAGAGAAAAACAAAGTGAACATATTCTGCACACAGAAATCATTATATTGTTTACAGAAACACCACCACTACCACCACCAAAACCAGAAATCCCAATATTGTCTTGTGTGTACACAGCTGTAGCTCAGACCTTGGACACAGTTACTTGACTGATGCCCAGAAAGTAATACCAGTCTGGATGTATTGTTACAATATAAATGAAAGATGAGAGACCTTCCAAAAAGTTATACGCCAAAGCAGTCAAGGTCATTAAAATAGTACTCCAACCTAACTTTAGGCTCACTGACCAAATTGCACATGGGCTCCAAGGACTGTGACCACAATTCAGAGTATTAGACTGTAGTTCTATATAATTACTTGGGACCTATTTCTGAGTTGTCACACAGAAGATTGTCCAGGTAAACAGATATATTTATTTTAATAACGAAGAAACATGTCTTCCTGCACACGGCCTCCAAGTGTGGTAAACTATGAACATAAACATAATTTACATAAATTGTGCATTGTGTAAAAGATTTCTATTTGAAAAACAAAAACAAAAACCACAAAGGCCTTTTGGGTCAACCTGGCAGCTTGAAATGCTGTGAATCTGCTGTTATAATTTGAAACATGCGTCATCAGTCACTCTTCTTTTACCAGTAAGTTTTTATTCACAAGATCTGGCAATTGCTGCTAGAGATGCTGTGACAAATTTTACAAGAAACAGTATGCCACTTCCTTGTGATCAGAGGCTTCAACTGA
Organism: Iguana delicatissima; assembly: GCA_948472985.1. Lineage (NCBI taxonomy): Eukaryota > Metazoa > Chordata > Lepidosauria > Squamata > Iguanidae > Iguana > Iguana delicatissima. Next base: position 1,319,391 of record CAOKZL010000170.1, on the reverse strand, counting down.
GCGTAAAGGCACCCTACAATGATAGTTACAACACAGCCTGCAACCAAGCTGCATTCAAATTAAGGTTCAAAGCTTTCCATATCCAGTTTGATTTTATGAGTATTTTTCCTCATGAATATATGGGGAATATATTTTGTGTATGCTTGTCCTCAACAAAAGCCTTTGGATTAGCATTATTCTTGGTGTTCCCCACTAAGCATAAGCATATAAGTATAAGAGCAAGGAACAGAGGTGCAACAACAAAGACCAGGTCAGGTGCAAAGAACCAGGGAGACCATACAAACAAGGAAATATTGGCTTGGATGCTTTCCATTAGGTATAGGTACATGACCATGTTTCCAACACAGCTGGTTTGAAGATACTACTATAATCTTGCTGCACACACACACACACACACACACACACACACACACACACACACACATCCCAACCCAAGCCAACCCAAATGAAATCAAGGCAGACTCTTTCTGTCCTAATAATCCTGCAGGGTGACTGATGGGACTATTGCAGATGTGGATGCCTGGAAGGTATGTGTCTCTTTTAGTTTGCTTGTTGTTTGGTCCATAGTCCTCAGGTTCATTTGCTGTCGTAGAAGATTATTTAACAGTAATAATTAGGGTTGCATGGCTGGTCTCTTAGCATGTATATGCAGTCAGGTGCTAAAAGTCTTTTTGTAAATACATTGAGTGCTGTTGATCCCTGATAGTGATACCATTTGTGGCAAAGTTAAGGAATTGAGATGATTTTCTATCATAAAATTGACAAAATTCACCCTTAAATACCTCTTTTTCACATGAAATAAATAAAACAGATCTGTACATGTCACCAGTCATGGATATATTTAACCAACCTTTAATTTGTTCACCTTGGCCCCTAGTTCCACATCTCAGTAGTGGTATTCTAAAATGCAGAAACCCTCAGTTTTTCACTGAATAGAAGAAGCCCTCCAAAATCATGAAGCAGTTTGTATCTCATCACAGGGTAACCTAGATATAAAATAAAGAAAAAATATGAATCCATTCCACTGCAAAGCAAAGCCTCGAATTCGCTGGCTCCCAATTTGTTACCAAGCTCAGTTCAAAGTGCTTATTGTGAAAGCTCTAAATTAGAGGAGACCAACCATTCATCTATAAGTCTCTTGGTCTTGTTGTATACACCCCCACATACACACAACATAGAGACACCGTGTTCCATTTCTTCACAGTGAGACAGAAATAACAACAGAGGCCTTTCACTGCTTTTGCTGGCATGCTCAGTTGTGCTAGTTGGAAAAGTATATCCTTATAAAACACTTTTTACATACATTTAACCCAAGCCTTTGACTTTTATGTCCTCCTCTAATTTATAGGTGCCTTTATCTGGTCGTCTTCTCTTTACTTATGCGGCTTTATTCCATCACACTAAGGCCCTTTCTGCACCTTACTGTCTTCTGGCGCTGGGGTGCAGGGATTGTGTGAGCAGCCTCCAGCAAGAGGCTCTCGCGTCTGAGGTCCTTTGGCTCTGCACAAGCTGCCTGCTCGCGAGACACCCGCCTCTTCCTTCTGTGGTGCAGCCTGGGAGTTTCCCAGGTTGTGCTGGGACAGGAAGCATGACTGGCGCAGCTCCGGAGGCTCCACACACCAGGTAAGTGCGCGTAGGACCTGGGAGCAATGTGCGATTGCGCACCATTTTTGGCTTCCAGCTGAAAATGAAAAGGTGCACGATCAGCGCCTGCCAGCCCCTGGCGTGTTGCGCAATTGTGAATGCGTTGTGAGGATCGCTCCTCACAATTGCGTGATGCTCCAGGCCCTCTTTTGCATGGAAAATGCCATGTGAAAAGGGCCTAAGTTTTGTTTTCACTACATTGATTTTAATTGAAAAATGTCTACACTTTAGAGGTCTTGTTATTGGGCCATGATTTCTAGCATACAAATATTTTAATAAATAAGCATCTTAAATAAAATTTCATCAATAAAATAGTATCATAAGGTGGGGAAGAATTGCGGTTGCTAGGGTGAATATGGGACAGGGCTCCTGTATCTTTAATAGTTAACAGATCTCAGAGTGGAAAGATGTAGCACAAAGATCCACCATATGGAACCGTGCAGTGCCTCCTCTCTCACCTTCCCAGTGCACCTTTTAGCTACTGCATCTCTGTCCCTCTCAACACAATCATTTAATGGTCAGTAGAAAAATGAGGGAAGGGGCAGGGGTGAAGAAAGATCCAGCTACCTTCATATCCTTGAAGACAATCCTTGGAGAGGAGAGGACACAACATGTCTGTTAGATCTTTGTTCCTCCTGGGCTAAGGAGGCCAGAGTGGTTACGGGGATTTACTTAGGTCTCTGTACAGCAAGACAAGGTTCTGATATCACTAAAATAGGAAGTTGTAAAACCATGACTGAAAAAGTTTTCCCTAAATCTCAACATACTGAATAATTCTCATTTCCTAATATTCCATTTCTGGGTAACGTATTATGTGGTGGTGTCTTGACTCCAAAGTTTCTGGATCAGATTGGAATAGCTTTGGTCTTGTTAGTGGATGACTTCCACTAGGAACTGGACATGTAGAGTACGTCCCTGTTGGGTCTGCTGGACTTCAGTACCATCAACCATGATAACCTTCTGGGCTGCCTGTCTGGGATGTGACTTAGAGGCATAGTTTTACAATAAGTTTTTTTAAAACAATTTTAAAGAAAGAATGAACCCAGAAGGTACTGTTGGGGGATTCCTGTTTGATTCCTTGGCCATTGGCCTGTGCAGTCCTTCAGGATTCTGCTTTGTTCCCATATTATTATATACGTAAACTATTGGGACTAGTTGTCCAGAGTTCTGAAGTCCAGTGGCTTCATTTTTCCCATTCATTTTTTCTTTCAACTTATCTCCAAGAAGTTGCTTTCCCTCAAAATCAGTGGCTGTCATGATAGAAGCACAGAACCTTAGAAGGGATCACAAGGGCTGCCCAGTCCAATCTTTGCCTTGCAGAAATACACAACTAAAGCACTCCTGAAAGGTGCCCATCCAACCTCTGTTTAAGACCTACAAAGAACGAAAATTGATCACCCTCCAAGGCTGCCCATTCCAATGTCAAACAATCCCTACATTTCTCACCCTTGCCTTGTCCAGCTTGATTCTATCAGTTTTTAACTACATTTTAACAGTGACCTTTTGTATTTTTAATTTTGTCTGTATGTGTTTTATTTTTTCTAAGCAACCTTTAGTCTAAGTTCTGGGGGGAAATATAAGATGATGGTAATGATGATGATGATCATGATGACCGCAATTATAGTTCTAGGGGCAGTAAGTTCTGTGGGAGCATTTCCAAACAAAGTGACAAAACATCTGAATGAATTGGGTTTAGATAGGATCACAACTGCACAGTTACAAAAAGCTACATTATCCAAGATCTCTTTCCTAGTTGTTCAATAAGATTTGAATCACTGATGGTCTAGAATTTCAATCAGTAATATCTGGTTGACAGTTCCACACTAACATCTGTGAAACTGTAATGTTACAAACGTTAACAATAACATCAGAAATCCATATAATCTGGTGACTGTGTAATCTAGAGGCTGGGTAACACCAGTATTCTTGGATTTAAAAGATGATTCTGACTTTTTCTGTTATTCCTTAATTATTTTCTTAGCAATCACAACTGTTTTTGACATTTTTGAGTGGTTTACTGCATGAGTGGCTTTGCAACAGACTGCCTCACGGCTCTGCAAATAGCTGGAGAGTAGGGATGGGGATCTGTGAAGGTAACAGAGCAAAATCTAGATGGGAAAGAAGCTAATGAACCATCTGTGTAGCCCAGTTTTCTGCATGGCTCATTATAAGGAATGTATTTGCTGGTCCAACCTCCAGGCTGGCTACTTCTCTTGGGACTCAATTCATGTGTGTCAAAGCACTGAGCTATTGAGACACTTCAATTCAGGAAAGCTTTCAGCATCAAGAACCAATTTATTCCCTATGCTGGTTGGTGTCATTCTCACTAACAGTGATCTTCTTGTGGTGAATAATTGTTTGATTCCTCCCAAGAAGAAAAGGAGGGTCCAGAATTTTGAATAGTTGGAGTTTTTGTTTTGACAGTTTCCTTGCTGCTGCTGCTGTTTCATCTCCTCCCCTTCTCCCCATCCTCCTCTTTTCCTTCTCCTCCTCCTCTGGAAACCTAAGACCATTTGATTGTTTCACAACTCATTTAGATATTGTTTCTTTTGCCTCCTTAATCTGTCTGCCTGCTTAATCTATTTGTCATGCTGGCATTAAAAAGGTTAATGAATAATAAGCACTTCAATGGCCTATATTTGCAAATTAGACAATGAGGACTGGCACAATGTTCAGGCTTCCCGAGAGGTAGTCTATTACAGAGAATAACAGACAGAAAAGACAATGTTATTAAGCCAGAGATGGGATTCCCTTTTCAAACCAAGAGTCCCCTTTCCCTAGTGGAAAACTTCCAAAGGTCATATGTCAGAAGCCAACATAATCCTGTTCCATAACCTTTAGACTTAGATATATTAATTCACTGATTTTCGTCAGGCTTTTCCCAAGCCTAATTGCAGCAATGGGTGCGTATCAACAATGGGTGAGTTGAACCTCTGCTTCCCTTTTGGATACCCCCTCCATTGTGCCCACCTTGTGACATCAGTTAGGTTACAAGCCAACAGAAGGGAGATGACCTGCAGCCATGCTGCAGTGCAATGGAAGGATTAATCCTTGCCTTCCCAGATACATCCACACACAACCCCCACACCACAATTATGTTTTGAAGCCAAAATAAATAGTTCTACAAGCTGAACGGGCTATGGGGTGGTAAGAGGAGGAGGTGCATGGGGTGGTGAGGAGATTTCAGGGGTGAGGTCCAACTCTTGTGGGTTAAGCACCCTTCATCAGATGCATATTGCTAATGGATGGAATGTGCAAAGGCTGTAGCAAACCTGAAAATTAACCACAACCCTTTCCTCCCCCCGCTTTCTCAAAGATTATAAGTAGAAACTAATCATCCCCTCCACACAAACTTTTGGCAAGGCATTAAAGCAGATCAAAAGCAAGCACTTAAGACTTCCATCTAGTAGCTGGAGTCACTCACCCTATGTGAGTCCTGCAAATTGCAAAAGGGGAAAATTAGTCTCAGATCCTTGTTATCAGTGGAAAAACGTTCTAACAAGTAATTCTATAGGGAATCCACCAGCAGAGGGAGGTTCTGCTAAAGCTCTTGCTACTGGCAACTCATCTTAGATCAGTTCTCCACCCACAGCCTTTTTATTTTAAGATGATTGCAGTCACTGAAGTGAAAATACTAAGTCTGCATACTAAGTTTGTTGATCAGGTCAAACACTGACTGAATAAAATGAGAGAGCAATGGAAAGATGACTCACTGCTTTTATTTTCTGGCTGGAAATGGGTTTCCCAACACTCAGAAACTTGGTTGGGAAACATAACAAAGTTGTGAAAAATTTTGCACATGTTTCACCCCCTATTCACACACCCTGAAATGTTTTGGGAAATTATTCTGTGTAGAAATACATGAGAGTTTATCTGCTAGAGTTGTGGATTTTGTGCAGAACTTACTGTTTCCAGGCATCTATGTGTAGCATTTTTGTGTAAGACTACTCCTTTCTATGCAAAAACAGCAATTTTCCACACATGCACACACTATAAGAAGATCTTACTTTTTTTTCTTGCATAAAAACAGTTGCCTTGCACAAAAATACCTACATGTGGATGTCTGGAAACAGTTTTTCCACACAACCCACAATTCTTACACAAACCTCACATGTATTTCTACATAGAACTATTTCCTGGAACACTTTAGGATATGTGAATACTCAAGGAGAACTGTGCAGAAACAGTCATTTTCTCCACAGTATGGAGAAAACTCTGGAAATTATTCTTCCTCATTTGTGAAGACTAAACCCTGAGATATTAATATCTTTAGAAAAAAAGTACGGGTTAAAGCCACTGTGGAACTTAATTACAGAAGTGAGACTACTGACATTCTATGTACATCCACTCACCCCACCCCAGGAAAGTACACATGCATTACTGACATTACCACATGACAACAGAGGCAGCACATATATCAGCAAACTTTTAAACAGACATGAACAATCTACTTCTTTGATAAGTTAACAACACAAATTTAAATGTGGAAAGCACTCATTGGTTACAACATGTGATTGATGCCCACCAAAGATTTTCCCATGCTGATGTCTGGTTCCAACCTCCTTGCCCATCCCCAGTTATCACTGTACTGTTCTTTTCTCATAATAACCTTGTACTTAACAACAACAACAACAACAACAACAACAACAATATTAATAGCAACAACAACAACAACAGTGTTCACTTTCACTTTTCTCCACTTGGTCACATCCATTAATTACCCAGTAATAGAAAAAGAGTTATAGAATACAATGTAGCAGCAATCAGCATTGTTTAACATATGTGATACATTCTAGCTCCCAGAATGGTTACATACATTCCAAGCCGCTTGCAAAGGTTGCAGAGCATACATTTGAATTCACAAACACATTCCCTTGAACAGCACCCCCTCTCCTTTATACTCCTAAACAACATGACAGGGGTGCATTATGACCTGACTTTAACACGCTAAGCCCACTTTAAGGGTTCCTAGTATAAACATTCCCTAGGCCTACTCTTCTGAATTTTTTTCTTTTAAAAAGTTAATGTTTTCTGGAACAGATATCAGATCTTGAAATATCATGGGGTTGTATGAAAAAAATGTTACTGTTTTTAGATTACCCAATAGAAGTCTTTGGAAGGCATAAAACATCAGGTTTCTGAATGCAGAATTGGATTCAGATTTGGATTGAGCTGGATCCAGTCTGAACTGATCCACACTTAACTGGGTCTTAATTTGACTTGAACACTATTCATTTGCCTGATCAAAACATTAAGAGATTGTCACCTAAAATTAAGATAATCAGGCCATTCTGGACTCCTTTATCAGTTTTGTGAGAGAGACATTGCTGCTTTCTCTGTGCACACTTCTTCAAGGCAGCAAATAGGGTATTTAAACTTCAGCATCAGCCCCAGTAAATTGTAGTACCTTGTACGTAGTATGTCATGCCTAGATCTCTGTTCCTCTGTGCTACCTTCAGACTCACTGTCTGAGCCACTGTACTTTGACCTTCTGCTTGAGGCAGAAGGTAACAGCCTTTCCACCCAATTTCCCTTTATCCAACTTTTCTTGCCTCACTTTCCCATAGCCTTGTATGGTTACAAGAGTGTCTGATTTCCTGTGTGATTGTTAATTCCAAATAAAATATCCCATTTAACTTTTAACTGGAGTACTCCCTACAGTTAGTACTGGTAGACACAGGTGAAAAGATCCTGCTGTTACCCTCCTCTCTCAAGCCTCCTTCGAACTATAATTCACCAAATTCTAAGGAGACACTGGTATTGTGGGTGGACCTCAAAGCCTCCTATCATTTAGAGTAACAGCAGACCTGCTTTCAATAGCACTAGTATTATTTCCAGGTTCACTAGGCATGTTATGTGTATACCTAGTAGTGTGCTCAGGTGTGGGCAATATTAATAAGTAGATAATTAAGCAGTTGATGATCAGACTTTTAAACTAGTGTTTCTGTTGCATTTTTGTAGTTATCTTATGATAGTTATAAAAAGTTATTTCAATTTTATTGTGGTATTTTTGCTGGAAAGGAATATGACATTCAGAATTGGGACCATATCTTCCAAAATGAGTAGTACTGTCAAGTTATACATCTTTGCAAATAATGCCTAGCATCCTACATTCCAGCTACCAATTTGTAACCTATCATATTGGATCAGTAACTGTTCCATATTCAGCTATGCTGTGTATTCACAACCATGGCACTTTGCTGCAATCACAAATGCTCCCCCCATCTGAAACTCTAGGCAGCCACTCTGAGTAACAGAGGTCTGTGGAGCAGTCAAGTGGGGATCTTCAGGATGATGCAATCAACTCTCCAGCCCCCAAGCTGAAATGCAACAAGGAGAAGTGACCATCTCTTGTTTCTCTTTGTTTTGCCATGACTTGGGGTGTGAGAGGTCTGGCCACATCATCCTGAAGCACCCCACTTGGCAGTGCCACAGCTCTCCATCATACGGAGTGGCTTCCTGGAGCTTAAGGTGGGTTGGGGGGGTTGCTTCCTTAAATCATTGGTAGCTATGTTTCTATAGCTGTGAATGTGAGGCAGAATCTCAGCCATTGTTCAAAACAGAGGGAAAAAATCCACCAGAAGTAAACACTCTTTTCTTGTCTATTTCATTCTTGCTCACAGTAGAGCACAAAGCAATAACACAAGGCACAGCACAAATTACACTTAAGCCAGTGGTTCTCAACCTGTGGGTCCCCAGATGTTTGTGGACTTCAGCTCCCAGAAGCCCTGAGCATTGACCATAGTGGCTGGGGCTTCTGGGAGCTGAAGTCCACAAACATCTGGGGACCCACAGGTTGAGAACCACTGACTTAAGCGATGTGAAATTCCTCATCCACTATTTAGTGAGTTACTTTAGTTAGTTAGAAGTAACTAAATTAAAAAAAAATGAAATGATCCCACATGAACTTACAATCACAATGTAATACAGATATTGCATTATTGGAAAAGGAATTCATTATGACATCCTAGTTATCTGAAAACAGCTGAGCCTTGGGTGAAGATCTTATTGGACAGCAAACTACTCTGAACGAAAGTAGGTTTGTTTTCTAGTTCCCATAAAGGCAAGTAATGAATCAATGTTTTTACACTTATCAGTTATGACAATATCCTTCACTGAAGCAACTCTCTAGCTTATCTTCTTGGTTTTAGTCCTGATTATCACCACTGTTACTGGTATTCCCCCTTTTCATTCTGTATTTTCAGCAATGCTGTGCTGATTTTTCATTCTGAGGTTTAGAGTGTGTAAGATTTTATTTTGCCTGAATAGCTCTGATTATTTTTCTAAAAGAAATGAACAGTAGGTTTCACCAATCCTTTTATATTGTAATTGAATGGGAAAATCCATTTAGTTCTTCATTCCTGTTCCCACACTGAAATTAAAGTATTTAGCACATTTACTGTCATAATTAAGAGAGTGAGAGAACAAGTAACTTTTGTTTCCTTCAGCACATTATGTTCAGTGAAAGGGAAGAAAATGGAGATACATTCTTTTTCACCTAGGTTTTGCTAAAAACCAAATAATTGTTGTCAGCTCAGCTTTATGTTGGCTGTATTCAGATGTTTGTTTGTTTGTTTAAAGCATTTACTTCTAAACATACCAAGTCCTCTGAGGTGATATGCAACAGCATATACAACTATAATTTATTGCAATGGGGAAGAACATAACCTTTTATGGGTTCAAGGCCTCTGCATTACATTTCCTTCTTTGGCATGATCACAGGCAGGAATTCAGAAGGTTTTTCTTCCATTTTTGGTTAAAGTGGCTTATCATCCAAACCTGGTAAACCATGGGTTAATCCTAGCTTTTGTTTTTTGAAACAAGACAGTGTTAAACTATGGGTTATGAAGTTTGTTTATTTCAGTAATTGACAGTTAATTATGATTTAGGGACTGGAAAACATGCTAAATGGTGGTTAATCTAAAATATTCATTAATTTCATTTCATTTCATTTCATTTATTACGGCAAACAGCCAGTAGAGTTAATATAAAACAGAATTAACTGTTCCCACAGTTCTTGTGGATGTACTGGAGAAGAAAGTAGGAAGTACATCAGTACAGGTCAGGTGAGGCTCATTCCCACCTTGGTAACCATGCCTAAGTTATTGTGATGTCTGAAGGTACCCCATAGCTTAGTGCCTGCAAGTCTAACAGCACAATCCTGTCCAAAAGTATGCCCTACTGTTTTCAGCAGACTTAATTTTTACTAAATATATTTATTCATGTCTAGCCTAGAGGGCTAATTTCAGAGAATGAGAACCAGAAAGAGAGTCTCCTGCTGGAGAAATCAGGACCTAAATTTCAAGTTCCTACTGATAGTTCTCCTCAGGTACCACATTGGACTGAGGCTGAACAGTGGCCCTCTGGAAGTGGAGAGGCCCCAAGTTGCAGAGGGAGACCATGTATGAAGGAACTGGATTGAAAAATGGGGCTGAGATGAAGTACTTGGCTTTGGCAAAGGCTGCATAAGCAATAATTTTTCCAGATCCTTGATAGTGATTACCCAAACATATCAGCTATAGAAACAGGCTCTTTTCAAGCAATGAGTTGCTGAATTCAATACACACACTCACGTGACTTGATTCCTGCTCACAGTGTTCCTAAGTGGTTCTTGTTAGACCTCCTTGACTCTTGACTTGGGTCATTTTACTGTTTTGTTTTCTACTAGCACTGACTTACAGCATGGTAGGATTTCTCTGTTTATCTCAACTTTGCTTATTTATTATTGACTATATTCTTTGTCTGCTCCTCCTAATACTGGCACCGTACATTGACTCAGGGCTGACTTTGACTTCTTTCCTTATACTGCTTGCCTAAGATAACACTTTGGCCATGGTGGGATACAGTTTAGGACTGTACCATGAATCTCTCATATTGATGTCACTGTCATTCTCTCCAGCTGCTCCATGTTAATGCGAGATTAACATATGTTCCACACCCTAAACAAATTTTTGCAAGTCTCCAGTGCGGCAGGTACAAGCAAAGTGATTCAAAGCATAGCAAATTCAGGAATGAGAGCAGGAAAATCACTCGTTTTGCCCTGATTAGACAAAAAGAATCTGCTAGAGAGCTGCAAGTGCATGCAAGAAAAGACTCAATTTCTTTAATTGTTAGGGAAACGTATTTAAAACACAATGACTTTCCTGCTTCTCATTCTGTTGTCACCAAAGGGAATTCTTTTCTCCTGTGGCTGTTTCCAGCCAACCAGTGTCAAAACTTTAGATCTTAGTTATCTATTTTAGGCTGTGGGAGTATAAAAGAGAGGGAGAGTGTGTGTGTAGACACAGAGGTTTGCAGCAGAAAAATGCCGCTGCCAACACCAACAGAATTAAAATTTGAATCCCATGTGAATAATAAGAAAAGAAAACAACCAGAGATAACCACAAATAGCTAACCTGTCTTGTCTGTGTTCCCAATTTATCTAAATTCCTTTTCCAAGCAATAGGTTGCTGTCTTTGGCTACTCATCTAGTATCTATGGCCATTTCGACACAGGGTAATAAAAATGGTGCAGTGTGTCCTCCACGGAGGATGTATGCACCTTGGAGCGGACTGGGTCCGCACTACTTAGTGTAGATCCGCACCTCAGTCCACTCTGGAACGACCCCAAGTGGTCTTCTAGCATGCTTTTGAAAGACCTGATTTTTCGGTCTTTCAAAAGCATGGAGCACGCCATTGCGAGCCTGCTCCCTTGTGCAGATTCATAGGCTCACACCAATGCGAGCCTGCGATCTGCTGAGGGCGGGCTTTGGGCTGGTGAGCTTCAGTGGTTGGTCGAGACCCACGACCAACCAGAAGCTGCCATTTTGGACGCTGGAGCAGAGCGGATCGATGACCACACACTGCTCCGGAGCAGCCTGGACTGGACTGGGGAGCCAGAAGATCTATTCTCTCGCCCCGTGTGGAAATGGCCTATGTCTTCCCCTTCAGGACCTCCCCCATTCACAGTTCTGTTTCTGGCTTTTATTTTCCACAAGACAAAAGCAAACCCATTCTCCCATATCCAATTCCAATCAATAAGTAGATTAATTTCTTGTTTCTCATGGCCAACTAAGTTTTTAGGCCCTTTCACACCATATAGGTGATACTAGTGTGATTCCACTTCAACTATTATATTATATCATGGCACCATTCTGTAGAATGCTGAGATTTATAGTTCAGGGATGGGTATTTAGAATTCTCAGCCAGAATGCTCTAGAGCATCACTGTTCACATTCCAGGATTCCACAAGAAGTAAAAGTGGAATCCTAATGCTATAAGGTCCCAGTTTCCTGACTTAAACTTTTTGACAATTTGTTGAACTTTCTAGCATTCTGCTTCCTTGGCTAGCTTTTTTTTTTTTTAATGTTAGCCAGTTCCCCCTCAATCCTCTTTTCTAGGCTAAACTTTCTCACTTGTTTATATATCCTTTAAACTATTCATTTATACTTTTAACTATAACCTATTCAACTGTAATCTTTAAACTATTAACCTTATTTCTGAAACAAATTAGCACAAAAAAGGAAAGAGAAAAATGTAAACCTCTTTTTCAGTACTTTGAAACTAATTTAAATAACAGAATGAAGGTCAGTTTTGATTATCCAGAGTACCTGTTCCCAATGCTTCCCTCCAAAGAGCTCTGTGACTGTGTGCTAACAAGAGCCCTATACAAAACTGTGAACTGCAAAATTAGACCAAGTCGCATAGTTTGTTCTTCATTTATTTTGTCTTATTAGAGAGTACTGGCCTCTTTGGTGCAGCTATTTTCTCTTTTTTTGGTTGAAAATAAACTAAAATGTAACCTGCATTTTTAGGGGAGCCGTCAGTTCATTAAAACAAGACAAATCATTAATATTCAATAGAAATCTGAGCGTTACTTCTTATTTTTCTCTTCATAAACTCCACATATATATCCTTTTGTTTCCTCTTTCTGGGTTTGCTTTTGTTTGTCTCCAGCCATTTTCATCATCCTTCTCTCTTTCTTCTTTCTCTTTTCATAAGATGGCTGTATTACTGAGATGGTCTGACCCATCTTGGGTAAGGATGCACCACGGTTTCCAACCAAATGATGCTGTACATAATATTTATTGGGCTTCATCTCTTGGTTCACTGGTTTACCTTGCTATATGACTAGCATATTTTAATTTTTAGAATCAAATAATGTTCAAAATATGCGGGGGAAAAAAGCTAAACTAATCAGTCTGTAGTTTAAATGACCTTTAGAGGAAGTGCGTATGTAGATATATATTAATTAGTGACATACATAATGACATCAGGTAGAACACTAAAAATATGTATAGCTTCTTGTTTGATATGCATACATGATTTTCATCATCTAGCTTGTCTAATAATAAAATTCAAATTACACAGTTGTCTTAATTGGATTAAGCTATTGGGTTTAAGTACATGATATAACGTCTCTCATACTGGAGAACATGGTTGAGTGGAGTATAATTTTCATTTCCTTCTTCAGTTTTGCTTGCTACATGCACAGTAATTATGTGGAATAGGCCATTTCAGATAACCTGTCTTGGTTTTCTGACCTTTACTACACACTTAACTTGTTACTCTTGAAAATGAAAATGAAAATGTTAGTCGAATCCTCTGAAACAAATGCATTCATTTGAATGAAGTGGAACTTAAGGGAATCAAATTTGTACTCTTTGCCAAGATCCTTTACCCACAGGATTCCTGCACATTTACTCAAAAGAGATTCTCATTGTACTTAAACATGTTTACTCCCTACTAATTGTATGCCCTGGCTCTTGTGTCTCTCATATCGCATCCTCTTTTTTTTCTGTCTTTAAATATATTTTTTAAAGAATCCTTTTCCATTATGCATTGGCTGGTAGAATGTTTCACTGGAGGACTATGCATTTTTATTGCTAAGCTCTGCCTCTTATCTTTTAGGTGTAGGAAAAATCTACTTCAATGAGCATTTGGGGAACATAAAGAATATATTTTATTATCATTTTTACTGCTGATGTTTTAAATTTGTTTCTCTTTGTTCTACTTTAAATTGTTTTTGTTTTAGTTTGATATTTTAATTGGCTATATCATTTTTCCCATTTATGATGTTATATGCTTTATGCAGGAGAGGGCATCATGAATGTGAAATATATCTGTTGCAGGTCATGAAGGATTGGGGGCTTCTACTTCAGCATGACTGGAAAGAAAACCAATAATAAAGTACTGAACTCTGTAAAGTATAAACCATGGCCTAGTTTATGTTGGGGATCTTTGGTGTTAAATTATTCATTCCTGATTCATTTAATCAACTTTCCCCCTGAGGCAAGATATCTTAGAAAACTATGCAGTTATAAGGGGGGAAAGCTTTTGGTGACAGGGCAGAGAGGCTTCTCTCACCAATCCCCCTGCAACATCAAGAGGGTGAGAATCCTTCCTAGTCTGGATGCCTCTCCATATACAACCGGGAGGCTACAGCACAATCCTCATCTGGCTCACCTCCACATTACATTGGGAGGATAGAAGGAAGCTAAGATCAGAGAGGCCTTTCATGATCATCTCTTCTGGTCTTTCTTCTCTCACCAGGTCTCTCATGATCTTCTCTTGCCTTACCTCCCACACCATCTGGGGTGTGAAGTGGGAAGCCAGGTGAGTTTTGAGGGTGCTATAGTCTTCCATGATGCTCTCTTGAACCTAATAGAGTAGACTATAAATGTTTGTTCTACAAAATTCCTTCAAAAGTGCTATGAGAGTCCTTGTATTGTGTCCCCACGTGATTTTGGGAGGGGAGAACCTGGGTGAGGGTTGCAGAAGCTATAGCCTCACCACTGGTGTTCTGGTAACTGTTCACAATGACACAGATGTTGTTATGCACCAGCTATCAGAACACAGCCTGCAACGATCCACCTTGTTGGCTGCTCCCTCCACCTGTCCTACTTTAAGTAAGTTCAGGTATCAAGAGTCCATGAGCTATTGGCAGAACCAAGTCTTGGCATTGGGAAGAATTCTCAGTAGCAAGAGATAAAGCAGATCAAGAATGCTGTCAAACAAAGCCCATTTCTGCATGGCATCACAGTCCTGCATGGAGACAGCATGGTAGCAGGTCATGGGTCATGCTTATGCATGGTTTCATTATAGTCCTGCTTCTATCCCACCTCCACTCATCACAATTGGGGGATATTCACTTAACAGAATAACTCCATTAAGCACTCATGATTGTATGATGCATGATGCTCCCATCCTTATCTGCCATGCAGAAGGGGAGAAAACACAATGGAGGCACTTCCTTCTCCAGCAGAGCATGAGAAAGAGCCTGGCTGCTTTGCAGAGGGAAGCATTTCTGTTGTGCTTCCATCCCGGCAAAGGTGCTGCCAGGATTGTGATGGGAGAACAGGATCAGGTAGGGAGCAGAAATGGCCAAAGACAGAAGTTCAGGGGTTATCTGTAGATGAGTAGTTATCTCTTCCCAAGACATTGATTGCAGCCTAATACTATGTCTGAGTGGAACAGTCTGGGCCAGTCACTTAAGCCTCCAACTTTCTTTGGTACCAGGGGGTCTTTCTTCCTCCCCCTCCCCCTCCCCCTCCCCATTCTCCTCCTCTGATGTTGAACAGAAGGAGGGCTTGGCTGGTCTTTAGGTATCTGCTGAGTCTCTTCAACTCTTCTTTGACCATACAAGAACTGATTTTTGTTTCAAAGTGCAAAAAGAGCAGCAAACTTAATGTATTTGAAAGAAACTTACCTTATCTCATGTACTAATATCACACACACACACACACACACACACTTCTGAAAACAGTATATCTGTGTAACATGTGCTGTGACATAACGAAACTCAAAGGATGAACAATGGCTCTTTGATCGTAAAAGCCCTGAAAATAATTAGCTTCACTTGTTCAAACACTTTCAGGTATTTGCAAATTAGCCAAGTTAGCCTGAATTCTGCTGAAATGTGTACAAATGGCTGACAATTCAAAGAGATTGCTCTGATATAGGGACATAATTTAGCACTGTTAACATGATTCTGAAGGGTACTGTCTGAAAGGTAACAATTTTTATTTTCTCTGCTTAACTTTAAGTGAAGGTCTCTGCCTTACCACCTACTGCCTTTAATGTTCCAGTTATAGGCCATAATGTTTAGTGGCTTCTGTATCAGTGGGCTTGTGAATCTGCTCTGCATGTTAGTCCAAAAAGTAATCCAAGGAGCTAAACTTAATTAGGGCACAGGAAAGCTCCTTTAAAGTTCAACTGAATTCCAAAACAGATTCAATATGCCATTGACATGGATACGACTGCTAGTGGGGACAGTGACAGTGGGCTAACACATAGACTGGATTAGATCAGTTTAGATAATAAAATGTAGATCAGATCATCTGGTGTTTACGCACTCCATCATATGTAAGTCGCCACCAAGTTTACTATGGCTTTTGTGATCCTTTCTTTCTTAAAGTATATCAGAAATCTTTCTATCATATTTTTCTTGCTTATTAATTCTAGTGTAAGAGGGACTGTCTAGATGAGGAAAAAGATTTTCAGCATAAGAGTCATCTTTAATATTGCCATTTTATGGAGCAGTGTCAAGTTAAGGTTGGACCATTCATTAAATTTCATCTTAGAGTTGAGGACATGATGGTAATGATGACTGGGTACCCTTTGATTGCCTCATGGTTTTCACAGGCACACAGCTAAATTTTTTTTTTCTCAAGCCAGAGGCCACTTGGCAATTCTTCTATAAAGAGTGCTTATCTGTCCCATCTATTATGTGAAGTTAACACACACACACAAGGTTTCCTATGCTTCCTAGATCACTTTACTCTCTCTCTTTCTGACAGATAAAAAAAATTATTGTTTTGTTATTATCTTGTTTTTGGAGTCCAGCGGTAGAGCTACTTGCTAAGAAAAATATGCCTGTAAAATGGAAAACAAATCCATATCTTTGGCATGGATTACTCTCTCTCCATCCCCAGTTCATAAAATCTGTTATCAGAATGTGTGCCATCCATCCATTCAGGGTCTCTTCCTCCTGTGACGGAGAAGTCAGCTCCAATTCTATGGAAATATCTCTATAAAAGGAATGTAAACATTTTTGTCTTCCAATTCTAGCTATGTTTTCTTCCTATATTGTTTTTCACAAGGTTGTGAGACTTGTTTTTATTCTTGCCTTCAAATTTGTAGAGATTTTTAATATATAATTTCCTAATGTGTGCCTTTATTTACATGTATTACCTGTTGTACACATTTTCTCCAAAGCCTAATACATGTTTCTGCATATTTATTCATAGACAATATTTTAATGTGTGTGCATTGTAATATTATTACTTTATGTGTCAGAATATGTGAATTTTTGAGCAAAGCTACATCCAATCAAAACAAATCTTAGGACAGTGGTTCTCAACCTGTGGGTCCCCAGATGTTCGTGGACTTCAGCTCCCAGAAGCCCTGAGCATTGACCATAGTGGCTGGGGCTTCTGGGAGCTGAAGTCCACGAACATCTGGGGACCCACAGGTTGAGAACCACTGTCTTAGGAGGTATGATAAGGATACTTTTGTTGACAGAGAGGAAACAAATTAAATTCTCTTCTTTCCCTAACCTACATCCTATTGTCTGCAGATGTCAAAGCTTATTCATATGTTACATATAGGAATACATGTAGGGATATAATGTGAGATTAGAGTTTTACAGAGGTACTCTGCAATCCAAAATCTAGTCAAATAAAGAAGTTGGAGCTTCTGTACTGGAGAAACAAGAGATAATGGCCAACCTCCTGTAGCAGCTACTCAGTATTCTGTATCAGTTGCCAGTTTATTCTTTGGAATACAAAACAGTTGCCTAGATGTACTCATAATATAACTGTTTTGTATTCACATTGCTACTTACTCACAATTGTGATACTTTGTCCACAATCATAACTATCATCCCCAACCTACCTTACCAAGTATCTGTGGTATGGGTAGAAGAAGGTTCATTCTGCCAGTGATTACAGCATGGGGGCAGGTCCTGGCTGGAGAGTTACTTAGTTAAGTATACAGGCTGAGTATTTCTTACCTGCTTAGGACTGGAAGTTTTCCATATTATGGATTTTTTTTTTTTTAGATTTTGGAACACAGTACCTTTTTTGATTACCCTTGCATCACATGCATTTGCTATTTGTGTTGTGTAGGAGATGGGCACAATACGGCCCTCCTGAAGCCCTATTAGTCTCTGTTGCTGTTCCAAAAAGTCCTGCTCCTCTGTCTGTGGCCATTTTGGCACTACACTATTATGTGTTATTATTTCACTTTTACCATCCTGTGGAATTCTGGGGTTTATAGTTTACTGAGGCCAAAGAGCTCTCTGGCTGAGAATTCCAAATGCCCCTCCCTAAACTGCAAACCCCAGGTTTCCACAGGATGGTGAAAGTGCAATAAAAGCACTATAATAATGCAGTATGGAAATGGTGTGTATAATCTCCTGTGCCTCCCAAGTGAGAAGGCTTACAGGTATAAATAGGAGCAGGCAAGAGCAGGTATCCCTTTGCCTTGCACAGGAGGTGCCCAGCTGTCTGCCCCTCCCTTCCCTTCCCTGCTTTCCTTCCATCCCTCCCTTACTCCCCTTCCAAGAGTTTATCAATGCAAATTAGAGGCCTCCTCTGTTCCTGTCCCTGTTTCTCTCTGAGATGAGTAGGCAGAAAGCACTGTCCTTTGGGAAGCAAATGTCGTTTTTCCCCCAGAGTACAACTTCCTGACTTCCACTGCTTTCCACAAGGCTGAGATCCTAGGCACACTTGTCAGCTCAGGGATTAAGTCTTGTTGTGCTCAGCAGTGTGACTAATTTCAAATAAACAAGCATAAACAGGAATCTGGCTATCATACTGGGCCCTGGATTCTAGCTTCAAAGAATGCTCTATTAAAAAGGGTAGCTATTCTCCTCTGTTTCACAAATTTTGGTAAGCCCCTTCTTAACCCCACTAAGTATTTTTCTCAAATCTGAACTTTTTTTTCATTTTAGATTTGGAATTTGGGAGTATAACTGCAGTCTAGGCCTACCTGGAGATAGCACCTGATATCGCTTTGATATCAAACAATTTGGCTTTCCTTGCCACCCCGCTCCATGTGTTTGCGAGGCCACTGGACAATCACACAAACGGGCACGGCCGATAATTGCTGGACATTCCATTCTCCACCCAGGCAGGCCAGATACAGCCAGTTCGTCGCTTCAGGGACCTCTCCGGCAAACACCTCATTACATATGCACAATACTAACAAAAGCCTCCTGCCCCGAGCAGACCACTGGACAAAGGTTGTGCCGTCCACTGGTAAGCGCTGTGCATTTGCATACTGGCTACACTATTGTTAATTCAGCTCTGATTCCATCATGCAAAGTTGTGACCTTTCCGAGACATTGTCTTGCACCCAAAACTCATTGTTTTTCCCCGAGTAAGGCATGGCTCGCAGTCACAATTCACCCTATAAAAACCCCTGATTCCGAGACCTTCCTCGGATCGCTCGACCCACTCCAAAGTTCCATCGCGCCTTGCTGCCGCATTGCTTGGTGAGCTCCCCTCAGCTAATCAAGCTGAGTTTCTTCTCCTCATCCCTGGCTTCTCTCACAAGCTCCAGGACGACGAGACAGGTGTCGTATCACCCATTTCCCTCTGAAAATCCCTATCCCTAACTCAATCTCTGATTCCTTAGTTGTCTGTGTGACTGTGGTGTCTTTAATATTTGTCTGTATTCAATAAAACATCACTTTTATTACTTTAAACCCATCTGGCTGCTTGACTGACTTGACCCCATAGATGCTGGGTTGCAAAATCCTACCTCTCACTAGCTTAAGTGAGTGCTCCAGCTAATTTCCCCCAAGGTTGTGTTTCATTGTTTGGTTATTTAGGTGTCCCTCCTGGGACCCCCAGTAAACAGGGTAACAGGAGGCTATTAGATCTGAGGGAAGACTGGGATCCTCTCAGGGTGCTTTGAGGAGAGAGTGCTAGGGAAGAGGCTGACTGTTTGTGTTTGTGTTTTTAAAAAACTTTAAGACTAAGCTGCTTGTAATAATTCTAACTCACAATTTGAATTTTTCTAGTGTTATTGAAAGCCTCTTGTCTAACTTTGAATAACTCAGATGTTTTGCCTCACCAGGCATCTCCAAATTTACCTTAAATACCATGCTAAGTGAATCTTACTGATGACTGTAGTTTTTCCATAGCATGGGCTTAAAAAAATCTCTAAAATAAGCTTCACCACATTTTTTTAAAAAAAATCCTTAACATATTTATACTATCTTGTTCTATATCACAGAATCTCAGGACTTTGTACAGATAAAATCAATTTAAAACAATTTGGAACAATATCAATTTAAGTCAAGGAACAATAATTTAAATAGTTCAAAAATGCACTAAACAATATAACAAAAATTAAACAGATTAAAGCAGTTTAAAACCTGTACAGACTTGGGCTTTGCTAAAAAGTCATATTATCATTTGGTGAAAATGGCATCTGTGGGGCCTCTATAGGATGACATTCCACAATTGGGCTGCCATAGCCCTCTCCCACATCCCTGCACAGTGTGCCCTTCCAGCAGACCTCAGTCCTTGGGCAGGTGTACATGGGAACACACATTCCTCCAGGTCTCAAGATCTCAGACTCTTTAAGGATTTGAAGGTTATTGCAAGTACCTTGAATCCCTACCAGAAGCATATTGGCAGCAGTACAATTGTTTAAAACCAGTGTTATATGGTTTCTCTAACAAGGTCTAGTTGGCAGTCTAACTGCTACATTTTGCATTAGCTGCAGCTTCTGTGTTATCTTCAAGGGCAGTTCTGCGTAAAATGCATTGCTGGAGTTGAATGACAAAGTTAACTATTTAACTATTAAGATAATAAAATTATCCCCTTGCCATAGCCCTTAGCTGGTACACAGTCAAAACAGGTTGTATTCTAGGGACAGGGATGGAGCCAGGAGTACTTCCAAGTTATATACCTGTTCCTTTCGGAGAGGAACAGTCCCATTCAGATCAATACTTTTTATTCTGGGAAGACTGACAGAGATCAATACCTTTATTCTTTAGGATTTGAGAGATACTAGTAACCATGAAGAGACAGCATTAATGTACAGTTTGCTTTTGTATCTGTGCTATAGCATTGTCATTGTTATTAGCATTCTTACAAAGTTTTATTGTGAGATTTATTGTATTTTATTATCAACGAGTTTTATTGTATTTTATTGTCATTGTATGTTTTTAGAGTTAGAGAGTATGTGTGCAGAGTCACAAAAAGAGCAAATTAATCCCAACAGATAAAGCCTATTAGCTAAGAGGAATGGGGTGTTAAAATGTCTGCTCTTTTTGAATGGAGAGAAAGTCTGGAGAATGTTGTTGAAAATAGCATAGGAAAAGAAAAGGGAGGAAAAGCTTCTGTTTTATCCAGAGGTTTTTTTAGTTCATTGGTATTCTATTTAAAAATGGGGGTGGACGCAATATTTCAAACATAGTTGGGAAATAGGTTTCTTGATAGTTAGAGACAAGTAGAATCCTTGAAGGATGAAATTCTTCGCAATTCAGCACTCATTCTGCATGTTTACTGTGCAGAAAATAGCATTTCTGGTGCAGAAAATGATAATTGCATCCAGAAAAGGCTGTTTTCTGAGCAGCAAATATGTTCTACACAGAAAAAAAACATATTCTCAACAAACTTTTTTTTTAAATTTTGCACAGAAAAAGCCCTGCACTATGAATAGTCTTCAAAAACTGCACGGCAAATAAAAAATGGTGAAATTATTAGTTCTTGCCTATGAGAACGAAATCTCTGAAAATTTACATCCATGCTTTAGAAGTCAATATACTCTTTTTTGTAACCTATGTAGTGGTAGTAAATGGTTATGTTGAGAGAAAAAGACATCTTCACTTTCTGCTCTGGAGCTTTGCATTTTGTTTGTACAATAATGAGAACTGAGTCCAAAGTAATTTAGGAAATGCAGTTTTCCAAAGGATTAACATGATTCTTGCATGTTGCTGAGACCTGTATCTTTCTAGCATCTGAATGAGGAGAACAACATCCTCTTCTTCTTTCCATTTCTGCTTGCTGTTCTTGCCATGAATTATTGCCATACCCTTCCCATGCACACAAGACTGTCTCTTTGGGAAGGCAATTAAGGAATTTACAGGGACAACTGTCTAACACTGAAAAGAAAGTAAACCTAATTTCCAAGGCATGGTTTATGTTTTGACTTCAGCCAAATGCACACTCACTCCCATCACTACTATTGAACTTGAAAGGAGTGAGCTTTAACTATCCAATAAGACAGATCTAGTGAAATATGACAACACTGCTCAGATTGCCTGCTGGATTATTTTCCAAGACACACTCACAAAGTTCCACAGTGGCTCTGAAACACAAAGTATCTGTAGATTCTTCAAACAAAGTTGTTAGTACCAAATTTGTGAGTTGTACCTTTGAACAAATATTGCAATTGTCAAAAATGGATTTTACCCCTTATTTCTAATGGAGATATCCTGGGAGCATAACTGTCAAATATCTTGACTCTGAGCCAAGTATTTCAAGAGATGCTATTACTTGAGATTACATTCTAAAAGGGAAAAGTGCTGTAATTAGAGTTTAGCTGCAATAAGTATGCTGCAAGAAACAAAAGGTCATATCCAAGGTGAGCGCTTACTGAAGGAACCCTTGAGATTAACAATAAAGTGAGTCACTGCCAATGAGACTGCTAGCATTCTAGTGATAAAAGATATATTAAAGTCAGTTAAAGACCAACTGGCTCACTTCAAAGATATGTACAGTAACATTTTTCCCTGTAAGACACTTCTTTCGTAACTCCATTCTTCAGATTTCCTTAGCACAGAATAAATAGCAAAGAGGAAAGAAAAATAATTTAATCTTTCTCCTCGTTTGTGTTCAGCTTGAGGCAAGTGGCATGAGAAAATCGAGGCTAAGAATTTTGGTCATGCTGTAGGTGGCAGAATCAATCAAACAATTGCAATGGATCAAAATACACCCATAATACCCACCCACATCATAAGCTTGATCTGACTGCAGGATGTTGGTCCTTGATCTTAGGGTTGCTGAATCAATGTACCATATTAGAATTTTATTTGTATCTTTTAAGCCAGTGATGCACAGATAAAATTTTGTCATCTCATCTATCATTTAGTTTCTTGAAGACTTCATAAAACATATTCAACTGAAAAAGAAATAAGGTACAGACTAGAATTGTTGACACTGTATCCCTTATGCAGTCAGTTACATTTTTAAGGACAATGCATTACTGATTATGGTTGTACAAATAGAGTTCCAATGATGTAATTATTGCACAGCAGCTCCACTTTTTAAGCCATTGTGAAAGTAAGTCCCTGGACTGGGACCTACTGACGATTGAGCAATTGGAGCACACATTAGTCTGATGAAACTTCATCAGTTGATTTCTTAGTGGTGTGGTACATCATGTAGGCAGGGCAGTGTCCCCTTGGCAAAACTACACTGGCGTAAATTTATCCAATGCAGCTGAGACTATTGGATCCTGACCATATAAAATCCCAACCTTACAGAAATAATTATTTTTAGAACCCTAAAACATTCCTTTGTCATATATTACAAATGTGAAAGAGGCCAATATATGATGTAGAAATGGAAAAAAATATTTGAAAATGGTTGAAAACCATGCTTCTTGAATGTTGGGAAACCCTGATAAAAGCAATTGTGGAATCTTTGCTGTTTTTGACTTATTTTGCACAAAATTTGCATTTTTTTTGCATAGTTTTCTTCTTCGGCCCAGGAAAAAGCATTTTCTGTGCAGAAAGTACACAGAATATTATTTTCTGTGGCAAAAAATTGCTAGTTCCTATGTTGAAAATGTTATTTTCTAAACAAATAATGTTTTGACTTTGTACAGATTAGGTGCTGAACCACAGAAATTTCCAAGCCGGAAATAGGATTTTCTGAGTGGAAAAAAACTGTTTATCTGAACAGAAAATGTTGTTTTGTAGGGGAAAATGTGCAAATTTTGAGTGGAATAAATCCCAAACTGGGAATAGTCGAGGAAACACTAATCAGTTTTTAAAGACTTTCTTCCTGCACAAAGAAAATTATTAAAATAACTTGTTCCTTGTTTTGAGAAATAAATTAGTGAAAAATTTACATTCCTAATCTGATTGCACAAGCATTTTTGGACTGTACATGCTTTCCCGTGTGTTAGGGTTTTGAAGTATTAGTTTATTCATGAAAATATTGAACAATTAAACTTTGTTTTATACCTTTTCCCCCCATCTCACCTACTGAGATATGTCAGGACACTCCTATGTTTGTTTTTCTCTCCAAAAAGAAGCAAGGCTGTTCCCCTTGGTTCATATGTCAAGTCAGCACTGCTTGTATAAAGTTAAGTATGGATGATGAATATCTTGTTAAAATCTATAAGTTTTTGCTAGAAAGATTTGGATAAAAATGCATATAGTATTCAGATGAAATAATGGTAACATATGTAGATAAAAGATTTAAAATTTATGTTATGATCTCAAAGGGAATTTTTATTAAAAGACATATTGTTGGTACATGACCCCTGAGTAACTGTCTAAGATATATAAAGATATTGTTAATACATGTTGGAAGTATGTAGAACAAGAAGTGACTTTTTACTTTGCTTGGTGGACTTGTGAGAAAGCTAAAAAAGACAGATATAAATAGAGAACGTTGGTGCAGAAGGCTTTGAAAAGAAATCAGCAAATGAAGCTTGCTTTTTTTTCTTTGGGGGCTTATGCACTAACAGAAAAAGATCTTAGAAGATTATTGCAATATATGATCATGGCTGTGAGACTGATACATGTGCAGAAATGGAAAGATTAGGAAATACTAACCATAGATGAGTGGATGGCAAAAGTGCTTGTTCTTAGCTGAGATGGACAAATTGACTGTTTTAATTCAAGATGGGTCTTAGATTCATCAAAGAGCAGATATCCCTTACAGACTTTTTCAGGAAAGATAAAGATGATCTGGTTGTTGTTGGATTTGACTATTAGTAATTTAGTGATAATTGAAAGATTTTTGTAGTCTGGTAGAGAAATTAGTGAGGTTGAGATAAGGCTGTTACGTGTAATTGTTGACATGCAGATCAGAAGTGCTTTTTCTTCTTTTTCTTTTTTCTTTCTCTTACTTGCTTACTGGAAGATATTTTGTAACTTTAGTTATAGATAATGTTGTTTATTGTTTTTCATTTTTGTTATTTTCTTAAACAATTTTTTTATGAAAAAAGTAGAAACAGTTGCCTTGATAGAACAGGTATAATTTTAAAGTATGTATTCCAAAAACTTCCATCTTATTATGTGGAAGTTCATGAGCTGGACCTGAACAGTATTGTGAGCTTGGCTGTAATTACAATATACTATACTGGAATTACTCTGCATTTCATTGTTTACTCTATCTCCTAAACAGTTCTTAAAGACCTACACAAATGACTAGTTTAACTCAAGAGGCCTTTTGAAATTCGAAGAGTTATAAGAACTTAGGTTTAGCGGCTTGAAAAAAGACAATTTGTCTCCAATGTGGAATTCATACAATAACAGAATTCCAAATCCTGGCAAATTTTACTTGAGAATATACCACATGGTTAAAGCAAGTGTGTACCATTAAAAAGAAGCATTTATTCTGGAAAAAAATCACTAATATCTTCTTTGTTTGGACTCAAATTCAGATATACAACTGTGTGTTAATATGTTATTTCTAGATATGCTCTTGTTCTCTACCAGGTTGCTATACAGCTTGGTCCACCCAAGACTCAGAACTATGCAGGACTATGCAGGATCACACCAAAGGGGTATCCAGTCTAGCAATCTGTTCACACAATGGTTAGTTTTCTATGTGAAGCTTGCCAAGAGAGTTTACATGAAGTAGTAATCCCATCTCATATTTCCCAGCAGTTGATATACAGAGGTATGCTGCCTCTGAAACTAGAGGAGAGATGTAGCCATCCTGACTAGTAGCCACTGATGATCCTACCTCCATATAAATATTCAATCCCCTTTAAGGTCACCCTAGGTGGTCATAGGGATGAAGGAGACTTTTCTTCAGTGTGGTTTTCAAATAAGATTTTTCAAAATTCATAAATTTCTTCCTACTTTGAACAGGAAGAAAGAGTGGACTCAAAAATTAAATGTGAGAGAAATTGAAATTGAAATCCAGCCCGTTTCTGTACTCTCCTGTTATAGTACTATTCCACTGTCAACATCCTATGGAATCCTGGGGTTTGCAGTTTAGGGAGGGTCATTTAGAATTCCCAGCCAGAGAGCTCTTTGGCCTCGGTAAACCACAAACTCCAGAATTCCACAGGATGTTGAAAGTGAAATAATAGCCCTATAACAGTATAGAGTGGAAATGGCCCCAGTATCAGGATGTTTGGTGCTTAAAAATATGGTTATGAACCTCTAAT
Source organism: Iguana delicatissima (assembly GCA_948472985.1). NCBI lineage: Eukaryota > Metazoa > Chordata > Lepidosauria > Squamata > Iguanidae > Iguana > Iguana delicatissima. The sequence continues at coordinate 1,293,394 of CAOKZL010000170.1, read as the reverse complement.
TATTTAGCCATATTAGGACACATTCAAGGTTGTTGTTGTTGTTGTTGTTGTTGTTGTGTGCCTTCAAGGACTTACATGATCCAAAGGCAAATCTATCATGGCGTTCTGTGGGGCTGATGCACCCAAAGTCACCCAATGGGGTTTCATGACTGACAGTGGAATCAAACCCTGGTCTTCAGGTCGGAGTCCAGTGCTCAAACCACTACACATGCTGGCTCTCACAATAATGGTTGGCCTCACTGTTTTGAGTATTTGCACCATATATGGGAAGCAGGTCTAACATGGTTCTCTCCTTGCTGGAGACAGCTGTGCCTGTTGAACATGGCTAGTGCAGATGGGTATGTAATTCTTTTAAACTCATTTTTTGAAGAATCTACCAACATTTGCAAATCACATATTCAAGACAGAAGGAATTTGAGGTTTCAAATATTCAAATGGAGGTGATAACAGAGCTGACAGATTTTCTTATCTTGGCTTGGCAAATGCCATAACTTATGGCTGTGAATTCCACAGTTTAATTATGTGCTTTGTGAAGAACCTTCTCTTCCTCTTTCAAACCAATACTGTGAACTAGTCTACTGTATTGATCAATAAAGTTGCTAGACGACCAGCAATACTCACTAGCAGATACCACTTAAATATATAATGAATGTTACATTTCTTCTTCTCTCTCATTTTAAAAGAAAATAGTTGACAAACGTGTTAAAAATAGACAACAGAGGATAAACTGTATAATTCACTACATTAATGTGGGGCAATAGATACTAGCTTAATGACTTTGAAGCATGATTAGACATATTCAGGAACCTATGTTTTGATTCAGTATAAGCCAACTTCCTATGTAATACATCAGACATTGGACACAGTAGGTGTAATGAAGCCAAAAGAAAAATAAAGTGTTGGGTTTACTATAAAAACCTTTAATATTTTTTCTCTTTCTCACTGGCTTGACAGAATACCCAACTTGTGACTAGTTGTAGAAGAGACGATGGATCAGGAATTAGAGGCAGAAGAGAACCTCAGAAAGGGAATAGGATCTAGGACTGCCTTCACTAGGTCAGAGACGCAGCTAAATGGAACCTGGTTGCATCATTGGGCTAAGTTTTATGTTCCCAAATTCTATGGCAGTTAACTTCTACAAATTCAGCTTTATTAGACAGACTAGAAAGATGAACCATTGGAAACACTCTTTGTGATATTATGGGCATGACTTAATAGCTCTGAATATTTTATATCAAATTGCTTTTCAAAAATAACAGCTTATTACAATTATAAACATCATTTGCAGACCACATGTTCAGTTTTTTTAAAAAAAATATAATTAGAAGATAAAAGATTATAATGTATACAGAAGGAAATTCTTTGAAAAAATGAGTGAAGTGTTCATATTGAAGCTACTATTCTCATTTCTAAGATGTCTTCCAAACTTGCTTTCAGGAAATCTGCTTTGATCTTAATAATGAGAGAGATCTAAAAGCACTGAACAAACAAATGTGACTTGCCTGCGACAAGTATGGAAGAGACATATGTGCATTATTTGTTTTTGTTTTTTTAAAGCATCCTTTTTAGGTCCCTTTTGTTGTCTGAGTAAGACCAAAAATGCTGACCATTTTGTATTATTTTGCATATAAAAGATGCTCAAGCAGCATACACGATCTATTAGATGCAAAAATATTTAGAAACTATTCAGAATAGCACTGGGTAAACAAAGCTGGCAGTAATTCAAAGCTCTGTAAAGGCTCTGATGCACACATGGGAACACAGGCTGTTCCATATTTTATGTGTTAGAAAATGTGTCCATTATATGCATTCAACATATGCTAACAACACTGAGGAAAAATGTGGTAACCGTTGGCCCATGCTTCAGGTCAAATATGTTTGGGGGAAAGCATGGTTTGGGTATTATACATAGGCATAGAGAAGCCTGTGCACTGGATCTGGATTGCATGCACAGCAGTTTTTATAATCCTGCTCCTTTTGAATTTAACAATGGTTTGGGTAGAAAACATGCATCTTTCATTCTCAGTAGCAGCTGCTCTAAGAGCATTACCCCCAGGATAACTAATAAACTCAAAGTATGTAGCATGAGCAGAAGAAATCCATGAGATAAAAATGACAGTAGCTTCTGTTAGCAGTTGCAACAGCAGGATCTTGTGATATTTATCCTTTTGTGATTTTGTCAAGCTCATGAAGCAAGAAAATCAGACTCCTTGCTTGCTGAGGGCTTACTTCTCCAAGAAAGAACTAGTAAACTGAGGAGGTATTTAGAGGGCACTGTTTCCAGCAGAGAGGTGGTGGGTAGTATCAAAAGGGCACTTAAGTTGTCCCTTCCCTGCTACCCCTTAAAAAACCCTCAGATCTGTATTAGCAATAGAAACATGGATTTAGAACCATTGCTGAAAGAGAGGTGGAGGTGGTACTCTTCTTTATGACCTTTTCTCTACTGGAAATGAAACAGTGAAAAGCAGCAGCAGCGGCAGCAATGGTGGACTCTGAAGATGCACTGTGGAGACCAAACGTGTAGTAGTCTCATCCTTCATTAACATTTAATTCACTCTGCAAGGATAAAATAAAATGAGAAAACCTCACCTACCCTATCAACAACATCTTGAAAAATGGCTCACAAATGTGACAAATAAGTAAACATTTTATAGCAAGAGAGGGACACATATAATCTTCCAGATATTGTTGTTGCTAACTGCTCTCTAGTCGACTTTGACTTATAGTGGTGCTGAACTGCAAATCCCAGCAGCTTTAGCCAGCGTAGCCAATGGTGAGAAACTCTGGCAGTTGCAATACACCAATGTTTGGTGAGCTACATCTTCTGAAGCACTGTACTGTAGGAAGTTTTTGCATTACTGGAATAAATACTTAGATAATATTTCAGACTCATTTTATTAACAGTCTGGATTAATATATTTGTTATTATGAATCTTTCTGTATGGTAAAGATGAATACTGACAGTCCTTTGATTAGAGATTAATCACAACAATAGAGAGGACTGGTTAACTGAATTTTATGAGATTCCCTCAAGAAGACAACCAAGTTATATTTGACTTTTGTTGCCAGGTGAATTTCCCCATGAGAAGTACAGGGCACAGGGCTGTACCTAGCAGAGCTTTATGCTCAAACAGGATTGTGGCTAGCGTATCAACGTCCTCCCCAAATTAAATTTGTAGGATACTTTGCATGGGTGGGGGGAAGCATGACAATTATACTGGTATAAAACCAATGTAAATATGTATTTTGATCTTTTTTTTCTAATGATCACATAACTCAGAAATAAGAATGCAGTGAGGATTTGCTTACTTAGAACTATTTGCAAATTTCATCCACTGAGTGTTCCAGCCCCCAGTACTTGTCTTAACAAAATGAAAGAAAACAGAACTGCAAAACTGTCAGTTTTCTTGACTTGATTAAATTAACTATCTCACACTGCTGAAATATTTAAATGACAACAGATGATCTAATTGAAATGTTCCAGAAAATACTACCTTGGCTAAAAACTAAAGAAAATAACAGTTTTAGAAGTGAATTTCCTACAAAGTTCCCATCAGTAGAAAAGTGAGCAACTCATGAAATTATTCCCTAAAATGTTATCTACAGCACTTGGAATTGAGTGCTCTAATTCTGATTGATTTGATTCAAGATAAAGTGAAACAAAACTTTTCAATAAACTTGTGCAGGTTATAGCTGGATGTCATTAGGCAAGATTCATGGAAACAGGAGGGACAGGGGGCTATAATTTGATTGCTTCATCTAACAGAGGCCAATTCATCTAATGTATTTTAATACCAATAGTTTGATAAAATATTTTACAACTCAAAAGAGCAGATGGCACTGCAGCGGTTCTAAAAGTGACACTCTGTCTATACCAAGTGAATGGTGTTCTGCTGTAGTTAAGAGCCTGTCAATCTTCCTGTCAGAACTATCAATTTGCCAGGAGTTGGAAATCATGCTGCTTTAAGTAACATCTGGTTGTACCTAGAAGACTGGATGGAAGTGCAAACATAATGGTTAAAACCTAAGACAAAATAAAATAGGACAAATGGTCACTGTCCTGTGTAATTGCCTGTAAAATGCCATGTGTTTGGGTAAATTAAAAGAAGCATCTTTTGACTTGTATTCCCTTCATTGTATGAAAAGTATCAGTGAAACAGCATTTGATCTGTCTCATAGGGAAGTGCATATGATACAAATTTATACTCATCAAATAAACATGTGCAAGTAATCCTAATTATAAATGGAATTGAAGCAGTGTTGCATGACACAAGAAACTTGCCATGGATGTATTAAGGGATCAATTTGATTTGTCCATGTCCCAATGTCTGCCACAAAATGCTGTGTTGATACAATATACCTGCTAGAACACATCAGTGGTAAGCAAAATGTATTAAAATTTCATTAGAGGCAAAAATCTTTAAAATGTTTTGTGAAAATGTATGAGAATTTGGGAGCTTTAGCACAACATTAACTTAAACAGCATGGCAGAAATTTCTGCTGTTGCAAGTAAAGGTATGTTTCTCATCCTTTATTTTTATTATTCTCTCAAGATCTAGTACTACATTCCTTGTTTGCTTTCCTGTAGTAGCACCTATGGAAACAGCTTACATGCCTCGTTGGGGTCACCAAACTGCTGTCTTAGAGAAGAAGAAAGATCAGCATGGAGCTAAAGGTTAGAGTCTCTTAGGAGTAGGAATAGACACAGCATCTCCAAATGGCAGTCATTATGATACGTTGACTGTCCAGATCTCATAGGTCTAATTCATAGATTTGAACCTGTACCTCAAAGCACCTAAATTCTGACTGGAGGGAAGATAAGGCCACCTCTAGGATTTAATATGCTCTAATACGTAGCCTCCATTTTGTCTCCCTCCTATACTTTCCTCATGATATTTCCTTATGCAAACACTGTCTTCTGACAGTGATGACCTTGTGTCCTTTGGCTTGTGCATATTAAATCAATGGGAACTTGGTCAATCATCATTTACGCATGTTCTGTAGATTCAGTGGATCTACTTTAACCAGGTCTAACGATTGGATTTAGGCCTCTGTACTAATATGATAAGAATTTTGCCACAAGGATTTTTCCAAGGCAGTACTGTTTGAATCATAATATGCTGTTGTGGGAAACAGATCAGGATACCGAATTTGTCATTTTCATCATTTGTGGTTTGAAGTACTCTAAGTACTTTAAGGATTGTGTGGGAATTCTCGTACTATCTCGAATTCATGTTGAACATGAAGAGGATTGATGATTATGCTAGAATTAGATTAGATCAATGTAAACATTTATCAATAATTGTGCTTAGTAACCAGATTTTAGGTACCTAAAGATTAGTCATCTTTCCCTTCTATTTGAAGAAGGAAAAACCTGCAAGCTCATCAATTCTTCCTCCATGGCAGGTGTAAAATATGTCATGTTATCTGTTTTGTATCTCATATCTTTCTGAATGCTTTACCAACAGCTCAGTGATTCTGGGAATATAGATCACATTTGTCAAATTCACAGATGTGAATAAATCGAGAAGATGTATTCTAAAAAGAAATAATAAAGTTGCAAATAGATTTTGGTGAAGAAGGTATCAACACAATATTAAGTCAAGAATAAAACAATACATGTAGGGGAAGATTTCATGAACATAAGCATAATAGGATCAATAGGATCCATATAGGCATGCAAAACCATACATGACTCTATATCAAGTGACCAGAAATATATATATATAGGTGTTGTGGCTTATGTGAAGAGCTATGCATATTTGCTGTATGCATATAACTATCTTCTCTCTGGACATTTGCATTCTATGTATGAATACCCAGGAAAGCAGGTGACATCACATACTTGCTATTGGAAGCATTTTGTATAGCTTCATTCACTGATAAAGTTGTGTAGATTTTTACCTTCCCGATATGGCTATACAAAATTACAGATGAGTTTACAGCCCCATTGAAGAGTCATCCACATATTGTGACAGGTTACGATTTTTATATTATCCTTTGCAGAAATGCAGAAGGAATACTCCCAGCCAAAGAAGCAATAAGAAGCAAATGTTGTGGAAACTGATCAAAAACACACCTTCTCAAATTCCCAGTATCAATAATATGAGGAAGAAACTATGTGGAGGTCTGTGCACTTGTGTGCTCAGTGCAGCTTATCTGTCATCATGTTCCTGATGGTGGTGTACCTAGGAATACTAACTATATGAGAGCAGCAGCACAAAATACATCATCTGTCATGGCAAGGCAAGGCCCAGGCCTTAAGTCCAAGATACTGTTGTACAAAGAACCTCCAAGTAGAGAAAGGACTGTAAATGATTTAGGGGCTCGATTTGTGAGTTGGGGTGGTATACAGAGGCAAGCTGTGATTCATTCTAACTGAACATGTATCAATCCATTATTTCCACTCCAGACATTAATATTATATTTTCCTTTGTGTAGAAATAATTTATATCATTTCCATCCTTTGATGCTGTATGCAACTTTCACTCACTCAACTCTGTTTCAACACAATATATGACTATTTGCAGCTTATTTATGGAAGGATAAAGAAATTTGTAATGCCTATGAATACAGAAACTGAACTGCAGAAGGGCAACAAGGCAGTTCACTCAGGAACTGAAGAGGTACTGACTGTCCTAAGGGAGGCAGGTGCCCCATAGCTGTCCTGTGGAAGGTTAGTGGTGTGGACAAACCATTAAGAGGCTTCTGAGAGAGTGGAAGCAAGGGGAGTGAAAGAGATAGAAATAAGTGAACAAGAAGTATTGGGACATGAAATATTGCAGTGTGGATAGAGTCCAGACCTTATTGGTGAGGAGCCTAGATTGGGAGATGTACCATAAAGTTCTACAGATGCCACAGCCCTGAGTCTGAAAGAGCTGAGCAGGGCTGTTGATGATAGTGTGAAATGGAGGTCTGTCATTTATAGTGTCACTTGATGGCAGTTAACAACAAGAATTTCACTGACAGTTCCTTTTCCAGGACCTTAGTCATTCCATATGATCACTATCTCTATGATGTGGATACTTGGTTCTAATGTATACAGATATTGAGATGACATACTAACTATAGAATTCATCACCAAAATTCTTTTGCAAGAATTAACATTACACTTACTGTTAGCCCGTTAGTCAGTCAGTTGCCTCAATGATCTTTTCTTTTCACATTTCCCTATGTGCTTCTTATGCTCTGGATCATTTGTGCTTTAAAGAACACCATATGTCTGAACACTTTCATTTGATGCTCTGTCTTCTAGCAACCTTTACCCCCCCCATCTGTATGTTCTATTAGTGTGTGAAAAGACATGCCAGTGTTTATATTCAGAGGCTTATACAAGCATCTCTGCTTGAAAACAGGCTCTTGTTTTTAGAGCATGTGAATGAACACAACTTTAATTACAAAAAGAAAAAATATTTTAAAAATTACATTCCTGGCTGCCACCAGAAATTCCTCTTCTACCCAAAAGGAAGTTATTGTTGCAACATTAAAGCAATGGTAACACTTTTTAAAAAATGTGAGGATCAAGAAAGTGATAAAGTTGGGTAGGGTTGCAGGGGAGGACTCTTTCTTGCATATTAACTTTCCCAAACTGAAACATCTCTGTATTTTTTAGTAAGATTCCAGTTGTAAATATGTTTGTTCATAGGTGAATATCAATTACTGCATTTGCTGGTGTGTAAGACTTTCCTCCCAAAAAATACTGTTTGAAAATGGAATGTGTCTTATATGCCAGTGTGTTTTATATGCTGTGTTACCCTGTTTGCTTAGGACTCCACCAATCTGTTTGTGATACAAGGGCTTCCTTTAAAAGGATTCCCAAAAGCTGCCAAAATTGTCTCTTGTGGGGAAAAATTAGCTCAGCACTGCTTTAGACATGCAAAGAGGACAGGGTAATTAAGGGATCGTAAACCCAATATATACCAGGTCAGGTCCAGTCAAAATCACACCAATTGTTCAAATTTAAGTATTTTATTAACATAAATGTAAAAGTCCCTACAATTAATTAACTACACTCACTACAACAAGTATAAAAAGTTAAAGTTCTTACAATCACTCAGCTTCACACCCTACAATCAAATGTACAAGACTATAAAGTTAGAAAGAGATGAAAAAAGAAAGAGAGAGAGACAGAAAGGGTTTGATGAAATACAGTACCAATCCAGAATCCTTCAGCTGAGAGAAAAGATCTCAGCCACGCTGAGGGGAGTTCGCCAGCAGCTCCATTGTGTTGCAAATCTGAACTGCTTACCAGCTTCATCTTTGCAGGTCTGAGAGAACTCCTACTATGCCCTCAAACCTCCAAAAGAACTCTCTAAAAAGAATCTCTCTAACTCCCACAAAAATCAGAAACTGTGTCTGGATATACTGTTGACCAATGTTTGGTGAAACCATATGGCCACAGATTTATTAAGATGGATCATTTTCATTATGTTCAAAGAGAACATACACCCTCAAACATCCTGCCAGTTCCTGCCAGATCAGATCAGTATCTCTCCGGAATTGCATGAATGCATGCCTTTAGGTGTCAACTTCCAGCCTGCTTGCATTGTTTATTTTCTCTCAGAGGGTAATGGTCCTGATGGCTGCAGAAACTCCTTTCAAGTTTCTAGCCAAATTGCCAGATACCCCGGTATGTAAAACAGAAGACAGAAATCTCCTGTTTACATGGTCCTTCCAGTATCTCTCCATGGCTCACTTATAATTAGGATTCTCAGGACATGGTCTTTAGGGGTGTCAGGGGTATAACAGCTGGCATATGTGACATATAAATGTGGTGCATCTTATACATGGGTGCATCTTATACGCCGGCAAATACGGTATTCAATAAAATTTATAACCAAGCATACTTCTGGAGATATTATTAATCGAAAAAGCAAAGGAAGCTTCTGTTTATTTCATTGTAACACTTTCCAGAAGGATAGTCATGTGAGACTGTTGTAGAAAAAAATCCTGAAATAATTTTTAAAATAGTGCTCCCCTCCCCTCCCCTCCCCTCCCCTCCCCTCCCCTCCCCTCTTTCTTTCTCTCTCCCTCTCAATGGCCATTTCCGCATGAGCCTGTTCTAGCACTATGATTCCACTTTCAACATCCTATGGAATCCTGGGGTTTGCAGTTTTTGGGGAAGGGCCGGCTGGCCCCTCCGAAACTGCAAACCCCAGGATTCCATAGAATGTTGAAAGTGGAATCATAGTGCTAGAACAGGCTCGTACGGAAATGGCCAATCTCTCTTCAGTTGCATAGCTTGGAGTGTGGGTGGGGGGGCAAGGCATGGGGGGTAGAGGGGCAGGGGGATGGCCATGTTGCATGGGGACATGGCTGCATCATGCAGGGGCATGGCCGCATCGCATGGGGTGCCCCCCCCAAATTGCCACCAAGGGCAGAACGCTCTCTTCGCTTCCCCTGTCCGTATGCCTCTGTCTTTCTTGCCATCCTGGACTTACTTTGTGTGAAAAATACATATAGTGTTTTACACAGAAAATGGTATCTCCAGCACAGAAAATAATATTTCCTTGCAGAAAATGCAGTTTCCTTACTAGGAAATTTATTTCCTGCATAAAAAAAAAAAAAGACACATGCTCCCCCCACCACTCCATGGAACAGCTTCTGAAAGGTAAATAGTTTTTGAAAACTGCACTGTTTTTAATGACTTTCTTACAGCAAGGAGAAATTTATTGCCTGCAAGAACAAAATTTACATCTCTAAATGACAAAGTTTAGTTAAAACAGGATCCAATTGTGATAATTGTACAATATCCATAATATATTTGAGGCATGTTTCACTAATATCCATCAGATAACATTTGAACTAGTTATTGGCACCTAAAAGACCAGATATGAAAGGTTCTGCATGAACAGAATGTTAATTCTAAGTTTCACATAGCAATAAACTATACTTTGATGCTACAGATATGCTCACATGAGCTGGGTGGCCTTAGCTTTTATTTTTCCCTAGCAGGTACCCATATGTCATTAGGAAAAGCTGTATCATACTTTATGAGTACTCAGAAACATCTCTGTAGACTGTATTAAAGCGAGCAAAACTCAGTTCCTAGGGTTAAAGTAAGAATGCATGGACACACACAGAGATATATACAGACACTGATGTGTTTTTATTAGGCCTATAGAGTGGATCCCACTGAGGAAAAGAAAAATTATTATGAAACATAACATGCAGTCTTAAACTAATATAAATGGTTTTTGCTGCTGTGTGCTTGACAAATAAGCAGAATTTTATTTCATTCTTAGAATAAGCCAGAGCACTAGAAACAAATTAATTTGTGTGTCAGACCTTCAGCAAATGTAACAGCAAATTTTGATATATTAAAAGAAGAAAACTCTACAATAATCACTAGTTTTAACTACTGAATTCAAACTCGCATTCCTGGAACAGTTCAGTACTTCTTGTGGTATTACAAGGGATTCGTCATCTTTTTGAATTTTAGGGGGAAATCAGGCCTAACTTTGTTCTTAGAAGAATGTTTAATATGTATTGTGGGAATCTAGGGTCCTTTAAAGTCAAGGGTTAGAATTCTCTTCAGATGCTATTGATGTATACAGCTCCTAGTATTCCTCACCACTGGGTTTCCTAGCTAGAGCTGTTATGAGTTGTAGGTTGATGACATCAGGAAGGTCACACAGTTCCTGCCAATGTTGTAGCACAAAACATCAGAAATGCTCTCCAGGGGTCTGGAATCCTTTTTCTGTGTGCTTTTAGGATAGCAGGCACTCACATGTGAACTTCCACTCAGCATTTTGTGTCACTGGGCTAATGGCATTTGTTTGTTGGAATAGGATAACATGTTGTCCCTGGGGGACTTGCAATAGGGAGTGAGGGCTGTGTTGGCTGGCCTGGTGGGGGAAGAAGACTAATAAGAAGATGTTTCTCCCTTTGTCCATGGCAGGTAGTGGGGGGAGATTATACTGTATACCTTTGACCCTTTTTGTGTAGGGTAGGTCTGTGGAACTTCTTTTTTTGGTCCTGAGACCAGGGTGGGGTAGAACCCTGAATGCAACTGTTCAATGACTTGTTTTCAAGGACAAGGAGAACTACTACAATAATCATTGCAGAGAAATAGAAGATGACAACAAAAATGGAAGAACAGAAGACCTCTTCTAAAAAATCTAAGAAATCAAAGGGGAAAATAAACCAAGAATGGGAGTGCTCTACAACCAGCAAGGAACACATTACATGACCAAATAGAAATAAAAAGATGATGGAAACAATACATAGCAGAACTATATAAAAAATATGAAAGGTTTATTGATTTATTCAAGGAAGAACCATATGAAGACAAACTGCCAATTATAGAAAGTGAGGTGGAAGCTAAACTCAGAGCACTTGGGAGAAATAAATCACCAGGAACAGATAATGTACCAATAGAGCTGCTTCAAGTTACAGAGAAAGAATCCACTCTAGTTCTAACTAAAATCTATCAACAAAGGAATGGCTCATAGATTGGAAATGCTCAATATACATTAAAATCCAAAAGAAAGGGGAAACCAGAGATTACAGTAACCACAGGTTAATTTCCCATGCAAGCAAAGTAATGCTCAAAATTCTACAACAAATACTTTCACCATATATGGAGCAAGAAATTCCAGATGACCAAGCTGGGTTCAGGAAACAAAAAGGCACCTAGGGAACATATTGCAAATATATATTGCATAATGGAGCACACCAAATAATTCAAAAGAAAGTCAGCCTGTGTTTTATAGATTATAGCAAAGCCTTTGCCTGTGTAGATCATGAAAAATTTTGGATCACTCTTACAAGAAATGGGTACGCCACAACATTTGATTATCCTGATGCATAACCTGTATGCAGGACAAGAGGCTACTGTTAGGACAGAACATGGAGGAACAGAATGGTTTCCAATTGAGAAGGGGATCAGGCAAGGCTACATTTTATCACCCTGTCTGTTTAACCTCTCTGCTGAGCATATATGTAAAGCAAGATTAGACTTGGAGGAAGGAGGCATGAAAATTGAAGGAAGGTACATCAACAGTTTAAGATATGCAGATAACACCATACTACTAGCAGAAAATAGCAAAGACTTTGTGCATTTACCAAAGAAAGTTAAAACAGAAAGTGCAAAGGCAGGCTGATAACTGAATATTAAGAAAACATAAATAATGACTCCAGTACATTTCCATAACCTTAGATGATTAAGACATTGAAATAGTGTAACCTTTTCCATACCTTGGTTCAGTCATTAATCAGAATGGAGACCACAGTCAAGAAATCAGAAGAAGTCTACGACTTGAAAGGGAACAAGTCTTCCCTTGAAGCAAACCTGGGGTTTGGCTCTCACTTGTAGAGTCCTGGGACTTGGGTAGGAGTCCCCTGGGTTTATCTCTCAGTAGATGGTAAGCTGGGGAACAACCCAACTATTTGATTGCCCTCAGGGCTCAAGTTTTTCATCCAAAGTAAGGCTGAAGATGTAGACCATTTCTGCACTAGCCTATTATAGTGCGGTGATTCCACTTTCAACATTCTCTGGAATCCTGGTGTTTGCAGTTTTGGGAGGGGCTGGCTGGCCCCTCCCCAAACTGCAAACCCCAGGATTCCAGAGGATATTGAAAGTGGAATCATCGCGCTATAACAGGCTAATGTGGAAATGGCCGTAGTCATGGAGTGATAGATGGTCTCAGCTGGACCTGCATCAAGTTGCTCTTCTCCCTGCTCCTTTCCAGGTCAACATAACATAAATAGGTTTTAGATGAAAGAAAGTGGCCCTTATTTAACCCTTATTTCTGTGTCTAGTCTCATTCCAAAGTTGGTAACTAAACACCTGACTCTGGTTATTGTCCACATTACCAGAGTGGCTTTTACCTATTGTTCACGTTAAGGAGATGGAATGTCGTTTATGAAAAATAGAGTTTATCTTTTGAGAATACTGTTTACCTTTTTCTTTTCAGCCTGGAAATTAATGTGTAGCTCTTAGCTGAATTGTAATGCATAAGTAATTTTCTAGTAGCTCAACTGTCTATATGTCTACTCAGCAGTAATTCCCATTGAGTTCTGTGAGGCTTTTTTCTAAGCATGTGAGCATGGGACTGCAGCATTAAGACAGAGGCAAAACACCAGACCCTTCATTATAGAGCTCCCAGATGTTCCCCACTGTTAAATAGATTTTTCACTGATTTTTTTTTCTAACTCTTGGAGACTTCAAAGAGTAGTGGTTTTGCATTGTAATGGATTACCTCCAAGACCTCCAAATATGAAGAGATGAAACCAACATTGGGACAAAAACAAATTTTGATTTTGATCTGTTTTGATTGTGGGATAGCAGGCACTCACATGTAGGATTTGGGGGGTATAAGTGTAACTTATGGAATGTCCCAGAGGATGAAAACTGGCCCCTGGACTTTCCATTTTCCAGCTTTGGACTGAATGGTTCCTTATTACATTGGAGGAAGTCAGCAGTAGGGTTCCTCTGGGCTATGTTATGGCATCAAAGTTTTTAAAATTGTACATAAAGGACCTGGACTTAGGGATGAGTAGGAAGGCAGCCATGTTTGGAAGTCAATTGTTTGGATAGTGAAGAAGGAAGGTGAAATGTGAAGGGCTCCAGAAATATCTCTCCAGATTGAGAGAAAGGGTGTTAAAATAACAAAGTAATAGTTAATTAATAGTTAATTAATTAATAAGCAGACAGATGATGCATATCGGTGGGGGGAATTCAGCTTCATATATGTCTTAATGGAATCTGACCTGGCAGTAATTGAATGGGATCTTGTGGTTTTAGTCAACAGCTGAGTAAAATATCAACCAATGTGTGGTTTCTGTAAAAAGACAAAATCTGTGTTTGTCAAAATTAGAAAAGGATAAAAAAAATAAAATTGTAAGTATCATACTTTTACATGATACAAAAACAATTGTAATATTCTCTACCATTTTTGTCACTAAAACTGGAAAGATATATTGTAGAGCTAGAAAAGTTTCAGAAAAGGAGAATTCAGTATAATGAAAGGACTGGAGCAACATTTGTATATGGAAAGGTTATATTTTGTGTTCCATAACTTAATTATTTAATAAGTACTGGGAGGACTTATCTAGAGCTTCAATAGTGCATGGTGCAGAAAAATTGGATAAAGAGAATCTTTTCCCCATCTCTCATGAAATGTCCCAATATTCTAATCTAAGAGTATTCTTTAAAACTGAATGGCTTGATAAGAGATAAGGGAGAAGAAGAAACACTTCACCACATAGCACTGTTACGGCCCCCTGTACCCCCCTTGTTTGGTATAGTTTAATTGGTAATATTGCTTAAGTGGCACTATATTAATCGGCATTGATATAAATGAAAACCTGAGGTGACTGGAAAGTCATGCTGGAAAGAGCAGATTACTGACTGTATACTTAAGACAGCAAGCTGGGTCAGCTGTACCTCCTCCTAGGCAGAAACCGAAGTCACTGTCAGACTGATTACATGGCAAAGCTAGAGACAATAAGCTCATGCTAAGAGCTGAACGTCTTGGAGCAGAAAAGAGAAATCCTCACCAAATTGTGATTGTTTTAACCTAGATCTCTTGCACCTGGATGTTTCCTTGCTGTGTTTTCCCAACCTCTCCACAATATAGGGCTATTACGACAGCCATTACCCTTTTGTCACCTAAACACTGAAACGATCAACTCTGTCCAGACTTCATTGTTTGTGTTTCAACTCTCATTGTCCACTTGGCTGGTAGAGTGATTCACACCCATACCCGCAGGATATTTTTCAGGTGTAAGAACACTGAATTTTGAGCAGTTGAGTGCAGTTTCTTGGCTTGCTGAACACCATGCTGTTGTTATGATTCCTGATTGAGAACTGTCCTTAGGTTCCTACCTAAAGCCATGTTGCTGTTCTTTCCTCACTGCTCTCCGGAAAAGTAATGATCACCCAATACCCTCAAAGTCCTCTATCTACACTTTCCTCCCATTACCTTTGGTTAGTCCTTGTGTGAATGTGTGAGTGTTTGAATCTTTCGCATGCTTGTGTGAATACACATTTTATTTTACATTTGGAATCTCTGGCTGCTTTTTTAGTGTGCTCTTTTGATACATTTTATTTACATTCTACTCTTGTTTTCCACTCCTAATGGTTATATAGTAATTCCCAAAGTCCAGTTACCTTCTCTCTTTGTTGCCTCCTGTTGCCATCCCTAATTATCCTATCCAACATGAATCATTAATACTATGATTTTAATATTTGTAGTGACCAAACTGTAATAATCTCAGTCTTTTAGTAAAATAAACACTGCACTGTTTAGCAAGTGGTACTTTTCACCCATTATCATTGTAATATAATTCTGCCCCTGTTTTCTCTAGACAATTTTGAACACCTCAAAATTATTCTAAAGATTTCACATCAGTTTTAGATCATAGATCTTTGTGTTTGCAATACAAAGACATGCACCTCTCTATATGTGACATATGCAGAATTGTAAGATCATTTGGCCTGTTCTGCTCCAGTTCAATACATACCCATTCTGCCTTTGCTAACATTGTTGTAAATTGTCCATTTGGAATCTCACATTTGCGTGTACAGTTTGAACAAGATAAAACCAAGCAGATGTTTAAGTAACTTTGTTCCTTACTCTGCTGGATGTAAGTAGGGTTAGAACAGTATATAATTGGCCCTCTATGTTTGCTAAGGTTAGGGACACAGGGCCCCTCAAAAGTGGAAAATATCAAAATGATGTGTGTGTCTGTGGGAAGGGGGCCAAGGCATGGTGGTGAGAGCAGGCACCCAGGGTCCAAACTAGGCCAGGGAAAGGAGACGGAAAGGGGTGGGTTGGCACAGTGGCTCTATACTTCCTCTGTCTTGCCCATCTCCTTCCTTGGGTATATGGAGGGCATTGGGAGAAGGTTTGTGGTGCTGAGAAATCAGTCTGTGATCCATTCTTGGCTGTCCCAGCAGCTGCTGGTAGAAGAGGAAGAAGACCAGATGCAGGTTTTTAAAGGGCTACAGGGCCTGATGGGAACCACTGAAAAGGAAGGGCTTGCCCAGAAAAGAAGCGCTTGAGGCGGTGGGAGCAGGATTTGGAGAAACTTACAAATAAAGCTGTGAAAGTGAAACCCACAAATGTGGACAAAGTTACTGTACTTGCCATTCAATGAAGTAGGCTGTGTAGACTCTAAAGCCTGCAAAAAATCTTTTTTAAGCAACTGAAGTCTGTAGCGACTGAAAAATATGCAAGGAGCCAGCTGGCCCCTCCCTAAACTGCAAACCCCAGGATTCCATAGGATGTTGAAAGTGGAATAATCGCACTATAAGAGTGTACTGCGGAAATGGCCTATGTTTCAGCTATTGTGGACTAATTGTATTTATCTCAGAAAAAAAAGTTAGCAAGGCCCCCCCTTCTCCTTTTTTTATACGTACCTTGAAGGTCTACAAAATTGATTGCTGTAATGAGAATTAACTCAGTGCCCATTGTCATCTAGTAAAGAGGATAGAAAATGCATTTTGCAGTGTGCTAAATCAGGGAATGAATTCAGTAGTGTACTAATGGTACAATTAGGACTGTGGAATGATCTATTTAAGTTACTGCTTAGAGTAAATCCCATAATGTTAAACAGATGTCGTTCCCAAATAAGTGTGCTCCAAGCTGCACCTTTAATCATAAAAACCCAGCACAGCTGCAGTGAAGCATGTGAAGGAAGTGAGGAAAGTCTCCAGAATCCACAGCTTTCTCTAGACTTGGCCCTAGCAAAGGTATATTTAGCCAACTCTTGCTTATTTTACCATGAAAAAAAGATATTTTATTGTATTTCTTCTTTTGAAAAGATGATTCAAAATTCAGTTATATAGACCTTCAATAGTGGTTGATTTGTCAAGAAGAGGGACAATGGAGCAATATCATATCTAGGGTTGATAGAGGTATGACTGCGTGCTCTTCTTGTCCCTCTCTATCAGGAACTAGCAGGAGATATGGTAGAAATATAAGTGTGTATCATACAGCAATGACATTGGTCTTTTTAACATGAGAACCAAAAGTAGGAGGATACATTGAACAGGTGCCTAGAATTAGTAACAGGCTGAATGAAGGATAATTAACCTAAGCCAATAATGAATAACAAAGTGCCACTACTGGTAGCTATTTTGTTGCTTCAGATGTATTGTACATATTGATTTACCTTGACTTATTTGGGCAATGACATGTTACATGGGAGTCCTTGAGGATGCATCCCCAAATGGTTACATTTTCAAATTCTAGACATGTCCCAGTTTGTTGTATTGTTGCTGTGTGCCTCCAAGTCATTTCTGACTTATGGCAACCAAAAGACAAATCTATTATGGGGTTTTCTGGGGCTGAGTGTGAGTGACATGCACAAGGTCACCCAGTGGCTGAGCAAGGAATCAAACCCTGGTGTCCAGGGTTGTAGTCCAATGTTCAGACCACTACACCACGTTGGCTCTCAGTTTATACTTTCCCTTAAATTGCACTGTCAAATGTCCTTGCTTTGGATCTTTTGCATCTTTTATCACCTTAGATTGCTATGTGATCTGGAATCCATTTGAACAGAGTCTTATTACAGCTTTACCTCAGTGGAATGGATATCCCTGGGCATACTGAAAAATTTTAAGATTACCTAGGTTAAAGGTGATTCAAGGTGGAATTACCTACATGGTTATTTGAGAGCTTCTGTCTACTCTGGAATATGTGTTTAAGACTGCATATTACACAATAATACTTTTGTAGCACCTGAAGGCCTGTCCACCAACTTTCTCTACTGCCTTTACTGTTGCCTCTCTTGCATCAAATTAAGGCCATTACTGTACTACGCTGTTATAGTGCTATTATTCCACTTTCAATGTCCTATGGAATCCTGGGATTTGTAATTTAGGGAGAGAGGGGCATTTAGAATTCTCAGACAGAGAGCTCTTTGGCCTCAGTAAACTACAAACTCCAGAATTCCACAGGATGTTGAAAGTGGAATAACAGCACTATAACAGCGTAGTGCAGAAAGGCCCTATATTTTGTGAAACTGTTGGCTAGAACGAGCTTTCCTAGGCTTGGTTTATATCAGCTTTCGCTGAAACGGTTTGAAAAGACTTTCCCAGCTGAACTGACTGCACTTTAAAGGTTTGGGGGAGGGAAATCACACATGACTACTAAGGACACAAGAAATGTTTGCAGTGGATGAGGCCACAGGGCTGAACAATAAGACCAACAGATACCCCTAGAAAGTCAACAAACAGAGCATGAGGAAGATGAACAGGATATACTGAGGCTATTGATTTTCAAAAAACTGTGTTCCAGAAGTCTACTTAGGAACACCTTTTTTCTCAAGTAGATTATTTTGATATATGTACTAACCAATCATAAAAAAAAAAGCTATACAATGGTGGAATTCCTTTACGTATCACTGAGAAACTTTAGTCTTCTAATTCTTACTTCGTTGAGTAATATGGGTTCTTATTACACAATATGTTCACCAAGAAAGCACATAGATTCCCTGATATTATGAAGTAAAGCTCTGCAGACAATAAATTCCTTATTCAACCGTTTACCTTTTTGCTTTGTCTGAACAGTATGGTATGCACTCTAGAAACAAATAAAAATCAAGTTTCTATTGTTCACTGATATTTCAGGAGGTGTTAATTGGATGATGCCTACATTGATTAACTTTGATGGGGAAAGAAAATGTTTGATAAAATGTTGTGAGTGTATTTCCAATCTTGTATTGGAGGAGGACAAAGGAGAAATCTAGGCAGATAAAATTATTTCTGTGAAATATGTGACATATAATTGGTGAAAATGTCTTCATCAGGTAAAATTATATGCTAAACTAAGTTTAACAAACATTCGTTTTGAGTTTTTTTCCTCATAAACGAGAACAGCTTTTTGGGGATCTCTTCTACTTTGCTCCATCAGTCAATACCTTCTTGTCACTTTTTTTTTATTTTCCTCCCAAGAAGACTAGTGCATTTTAAAACTATTATCTCAAAGCACAGGGAAAATCTTCTTTTCATGATTGCTGTAAATTGTGATCGAAAGCAAGCTGTTTTATCTCATGACTAATTACTATTACCCTCTGCTATTTATTGACATTTCTACAGCATTTTGCAAGCATGGCAATTTTTCACACATTTCTTTATCACAAAATCTTGATAAGACAGGTCATGATTAGTCCTGTTTTACAAATGCAAATAACTTGGGCAATGCTGCTCCATAATTCCGTGATAGTGGTGATGCTTTATCTTAAGTCTCTCAGATTCCAGTTTACTTTTCCACTAAGAGAACTTGACCTGATTGAAATTTCCATGCTAGTTTTCTTTGGTCACAGAATCCAGAACTAGCAATTTCTGTACTAGTTCAGTGATTGCTCTGTTGTATTCAACTGTGGATGCAATACCTTTTGGAACCTCTTGAAATGAGAAATCTACAGGATTTTGGATTATTATCACAGGAAAGTGGCAGCATGAACTATTTTGAATATGTTTTCAAAGGGACAACCATGTTTGTCTGCTGCAACATAAAAAGGAAAATGGGAGAGAAGGAGGAATCTACTAGCCCTTTTATGATTGGTTTATTTTCGTTTGAGCTTTCATTGATACCATTCAACTTCTTCAAGTGCACTCTTGGAGTATAATATAACAATTGCCACAGCACTGTCACATGACTGAGCAAGTCCTAAATGTAGTCTTGAACACAGCCTCTGACAATATTTGTTTGTTTAATCTATACCCAAATTCTCTATGTAAAAGGCGACAAAGGTGGTTAGTAATAGTAAAATACCTAATTAAAAAGAAAATCTTGGGAAAGTGTACAATAAAAGCCAGTCAAATAAAAACACAGCAAAAGAGAAATAGAGTTGGCAGCCAAGCAGTTAAATCCACTGCAGTAACAGACCAACCAACATGCCAATGGTCCGCCTGAATAATAAAAATATCTTTGCCTACCCTGTGGGAATTTCAGAGTCTGAAAGTGGCATCAAGAAAGCAGAGTAGCAAACTGTTATAGCAGGAGGCTTTTTGAAATGATAAAACGCCCCATACTGTTAATGTCTTTGCCAACGTTTGCAGTGACATGGCACTATCCACGGTTTGTACCCTTTGGCGTCTGTTTATCATATGGTTATCTAAAACCTTTCCTCCCTGAAGTGTTAAATGTGCTTCAGATGTTTTCACTACAAAAAACCTTCCCATAAGAGTGATGAGCCTCTCTTGTTTAAGGAAATGTCTTAGGACTCTTAAGAGGAGGGTCGTTCAGCTATAAGAAATCATAAATAAAAGAATAAAAACTAACATAGAATTTTAAAAAGCTCAGATAGTGGTAAAAAAGGGTATACTTGATAGGGTAGGTGCTGTCCATTGAGGGACTAGTGAGAGATTTTCATCTATAGCATTAAACAGTTTCAAAAGAAGCATTAGCTGGGACGCAAGAGCACTTAACCACAAGAATATATTTAAATTTAATTCTCCTGTGGATGGTCCTGCCCTTTTCATGGAGAAGGGCAGGTTGAACCCACTGGAAAAGAAAAAAAAATGACAGGCATTCATAGACCCCTTTATTCATATTCAGACAATATCTTAGAACTTCCAAAACAACTTTCTTTTCTTCCTTCTATTCTGATCCTTTCACAAAGTAAGGTACAGTCTTTCAGGACAGAAACCTACACCTTGTCCAAGTCCAGCCAGGGAAGCACTGAATGGGATAGTTGCTGCCATTGTGTGGGATCTTTGCATCATAGGTAACTTCAGGAGCAGGTTCCAGCCTGGATAAGGTTGTTCAGGATCAGGGTGACAGGGTAATTGTATTTTAGTTGGATAAAGTGGGTGAGGATCACTACAGCATGGGTAGTGCACACCAGTAGGTCTAGACTTTTTTGGTTTGTGAGGTAGGTCACACCAGTGTGTGGAGCTGTGGCATGCCAGGTAATTTATGCATGGACCAGGGAGATAATATAAAGTGTGGGGGATAAGCTTGGGTATTGATTTGGTATGTCAGAGAAGTTGCACTTAGTGGCTTATCTAGGCTCAGCAGCACCTAGGGCAGTGGTTCTCAACCTGTGGGTCCCCAGATGTTTGTGGACTTCAGCTCCCAGAAGCCCCAGCCACTATGGTCAATGCTCAGGGCTTCTGGGAGATGAAGTCCACAAACATCTGGGGACCCACAGGTTGAGAACCACTGACCTAGGGCAAGTGCAGAAGTTATACCCCTAGGTGCTACCAAGGCCACTTCTATGTCAGGCCAAGCACGACCTTTGTGGTGGTGGCGGTGGCAAGTGGGTGCAAGGGGGTGGTTTTGGGCATAGGGGAGGCACGAGGGGGCAGTGGTGGGTGGGCTGGGTGGCGGCAAACATGGGGGGAGGCATGGGAATGGCAGCGGGTGTGGGGAAGGCATGGAGTGGCAGTAGGCATGGTGGGTGGGGGAGGCGTGGGGCAGCAGCAGTTGCAGGGGCAGTGGCAGGCAGGAGGGCAACCCCTGGGCATTGGAACCCAGGGCACACACCCCAGTTGCCCCACCCTAGATATACGTCTGATTGCACCTTGCCTAGCACACCTTGTCAGGAGACATATTTTGCAGAGGGATGGGCATCCAGTCATTGTTCTCTATGTTGGCTGAGGGCTCACTGTCAGTATGTGGTGCCAAAGACTTGGATTGTAAGGATAAAGGAAACATGCCTTGTAGGTCCTTTAAAATTTAAGCCATAACTCTGCTCCCTTTGTTCTCTGAAGCCTGAGATGCAACATTACGGGGACTCCAGTAACAGTCTTCAGTATCAGAGAAGCACCACTTAGGAAGCTGGAACTCAGGAGAGTGGGGAAGGTGTGACAGCTCCTGCCCTGATTGTCCACCCTCTGACACTAGGCTGTGCCTACCTCATGCACATCAATGGGCTTTGTGCCCATCTTCCCCCTCCCTGTTGGGAGCTGTATCTTCTGCAGTGCCATATTGCTGGACAACTGTCGTTGCTGCATCTGGTGGCAGTTATCACTGCTGAAAACTGTTGCAGCCTCACAGCATCCCCAGCAGCAACATCCAGTAGGGCAACATCAGCTGTGATACCAACAGAAAGCAATTCTTTGAGGAAAATCATCTGGATTTGCCAAAAACAGATTAATAAGGGCCATAATTGTTCAAAAATATAATATGATAACCAGGAATGACTTTTATCCATAGGACACCCAAGGGTGGCTGAGAAAGCCAAACAGATTCAGACTAGAACTAAGACATGGCATTTCTAGTATTAGAGTTAATAAAGCACAAAGGGAAGTGCTGAAAACACGATTGTATGGTGTATTTACTTCTGGATGGAACTGGTTTCTCTAAAAGTTTTCTTTTTAAATTCAATGGCATAAATTGCAGAGGCATGGCTAAATCATCTCGTGGCTCTGGAATGGAAGAACCGAAAAGCTTCAAATGAGATGGAGTTTAGTCCTTGAATGTTTATTTCACTGGCACAATGAGGTCATCGCTATGGGTCAATCTGGCATAGATCTGTCCTACTGTATTGCATAAAAAGGACTGTAGCGCTCAAGAGAGATGTGCTGAAGGAGGGGAAAGATTAGTGGCAAACATCTATGTTGACTATGATTAGTTGCCCTGCAATACATTTGATTCCAGCTTCCAGATTCAAATATCCCAAAGGCTGTTGAAAATGGTCCCTTGGTGTTAGGGCTGGGCAGTCAAAGAACTATAGTTGGCAGTTTTCATTGTCTGCTAAGCCATGCATGAACTAGTGCTTGAGACAATTGATTTTTCTGCACATTTTGAGCTTTAAAAAGTTAATAATCCAGAGAGGTTTTGGATCGTGGACATGTCCAACAACAGATGCCACATTAAATGTATGAAGGTTTGCAAAATCATGCATAGCTAAATGAGTTCACAATTACCATTCCCTCTTTATGCATCTGAAGGAAATACTTGTCCTTGCTCTGTCTAACTGACAGAGGGCTTTTGGTATTACAGGACTAGAAGAGAATATGAACATCTGTAACAATCAAAAACAGAGACATACACTAGCACAAAGCAGACTTACCCTTGTGTATGAAACAAGATCCAGTATGATGTAGAGGTATGAACGTTGGACTACTACTCTGGAAAGCAGGGTTCAAATTCTCACTTGGCCATGGACATGCAATAGACGAAGGCAAACACAAACCCCCTCTGAACAAATCTTGACAAAATAACCCTGTGATAATTTCATCTTTGAGTGGAAATTGGAAGTTGGAAATACTTGAAGGCACACAACAATATGCCACTTACAGGATACCATCCACTCTAATTTAAACTGAAATGCAATATATTTCACCCTAGTGGAGAAGTGTTGTGCTCTTATGAAATCTATGCCTACTTCCTGGTTACTAAATGTTAATGGGCAGCTTCAAGGCTCCTGCCGACCTCCTTTTAGTTCTTTGTCTTTCAGGTGGCATTGGACTGGACAGTCCATTACATAGATAACTCTATGTACTGTGTAAAGAAGCACACATGGCCACCCTATTCAACTCCGTGTCCCTCCCATATATATGTAAGGGGTGGGTATCAAAGGCGGTGGTGTTATCACCGTTTACTAGCCTTACTTTGGAGGATATTAGATATCGTTTGATATCATAATTCAGTCTCATTTTGCCACCCTTGGCCAAGTGTTTGTGAGGCCCCCGAACAAGCACAGAGCTAGGCATGGCCACTAACTGTTAAACATTCCATTCTCCACCCAGGCAGGCCGGACTCAGCCAGATCTTCGCTTTAGGAGACCTCCCTAGACAAACACCTCATTAAGGATGCACGCTAATACAAAGAACTTCCTGCCCCGAGCAGGTAACTTGACGAGCTAGACACTTAACTGTCAAGCAAGCTGCATCTGCATACTGGTCATTCCACTGTCGATTCGGAACTAATTCAATCATGCTAAATTCTGACCTTTTGGAGACATTGTCTCACGGCCAAACCTCATTGTTCTTCCCAAAGTACAGACTAGCCTACGGTCATATTTTCCCTATAAAACCCCCCAGTTCCGAGAGCTTCCTCAGATTGCTCCCGAGTTCCAGATCGCCTTGCTGCTGCTTTGACCAGCGAGCTCCCCTCAGCGAACCATGCTGAGTTCCTTCCCTCCATCTTCAACTTCTTCAGGGCTACGAGAAAAGTGTCATATCACCCATTTTCCCCGACAAACCCTTATTTCTTATTTCTTAGTTAGCTGTGTGGTTGTGTTGTCTTGAGTGTTTGTCTGTCCTTAATAAAACATCATTTTTGCTAATTTTAAAACTGTCTGACTGCTTGACTGACCTGACCCCGTAGACACTGGGTTACAAGATCCCCGCTAAGTTACTCTGCCTCTCGTTAGTTTAAGCGAGTGCTCCAGCTAACCTCTCCATCTTTGCATTATGGTGTTTTGGTTATTTGGGCACCCCTCCCGGGATCCCCAGCTAACAGGGTAACAAGATGCTGGGTCGGTAAGTGCAGTTCTGTTTTCCCCCTCCTATGTTGAAGGTGAACAAATAGGACTACAATCTCTTCCTGTTTCCAGCAGAATTCTACACACTTGTTGATCTGATTCCTGTGGGGGAAGATATATGATCAAAGGCACTAATCATTCATGAAGCATCATTTAAAAAAAAAACTCGAACAGTGCATGATGATTATATTTTTATGATTCTGTATGAAATCTTATAATGACCCATATTTTATTGTTTTGCACACATTTCATAGGATATAGCACTTCTTAATATTGGTACTGAACATTAGAATAGTCACTGGCAGATAAGGAGATAGAAACATATTGGTAAAATTTAGGGAGGCACCTACACATTTTGATACAATAATTTTGTCTGCAGAATGAATAAGGCAAATTAAACAAGTAAAAAACAGTCTTAACATCAATCCTACATGTTGTTGGTTGTTTTGAATCAATTTGATCCAGACTGCAGCAAAAGATTTATGGTGTAGTCCAATAAGTTATGAGGATGGGATTGTACCTCAGCCCTCTCCTCTGGTATAACTTCAAGTTAGTTATATTGTGAGGCAGTGCCATTATTAAACCTCCATGCATTTATTAACCTGGTGTTGCAATGACATAGTGAGTCAGTAAGCAACCCAGACACAAACAGCTATAGTATGTTCTAGTGGGACTACTGAATGACTTTATGAAGGTACCAATTCTATGTCAGTCAAGACAATTTATCTGGGATGAAATAAAAGACTAGGCATATGTTTTACTAGTATATAGGTCTATCCAAACTGTACAGGGTTTTTCTTACTTTGTTTTTCCTGTTATTGCCTTATTACATGAGTTTTAGTGGCTGATTTTATTTAACTCTTGTTTACTCTGATATTTCTGTCTACTTTATTACTAGCTTTGTGACATATCTTGTGTATGCTGAAAGAGACAGGAAGGATGGCTAGATATATTTTAGAAAATAAGCTCTATTCTGAAGTGTCTGTCTCTCAACAATGGCATGGATATTACACAGATAACAGCAACACAAATGGATTCAGATTTTCCTATTGACATAAAATTTCAAAACGAGTAAATTCAAGGAGTGTACACACACACACACACACACACACACACACACACACACACAGATAGTCACTGTATATCTACTGGGGTGTGATCCATAACCACATGTGGCCCAGAGATATAGTTTTATTGCCCTAAAGCCCATAATGCAATCTTATTTTTCTATACAGTGCAAGGAGCATGAGAAAGTGTTAATCTGGTTTCCCGCCAAAATTTTGTGACAAACCACAGAGGAGTCTGGCTGTTTGTAAGGACTATTTCCAAGTGTTGCTAATGAGGAAGCCTATGTGAAAGAAGGTGATGGGAGGGAAGAGATCAAATTCCAGTGATCCCCATATTGCATAGCTCATCAATGCAATTTTAAAAGCCCCAGAATGTTACTCCAGCCAGCAACTTTGCACTTCATGATCATTTCCGGACAGTCATACAGTAACATATATCTACAAAATTAACTTTAAAATATTAATTTTTTTTTAAAAGGCATGTGTTACCCCAAAATGTGGGTGACTCAGGAGTCCACCTGTGATACCTCCATACAAAGGTTGGGAATATTAGCTCAAAAATTGGAGGTCTGTGAGAGGAGGGTAGCCTGATGAGATCTTTTACACCTATATTTATCAGTATTTCTGTAGTGAAGAACCAGCCAGAGGTCCAAAAAATAAACTTGATGTATTTTATTTGGGAAATTGCAATCACACACATAAGATCCAAGCAGTCATGCAATCACACAAGGCTAAGTGAAGGAAAAGGGAGGAAAATTTCAGATAGTGATATTTCAGGGAGAAGTGCCAATCCAAAAGAGCAGTGAAGGAATATCAATGTGGCTTAGACTCCATCTAAGGACAGTTCACAGCCTGGAATGAGAGCAGCAGAGTGGTGACCCACAATTGGTGTACTGCAAGTTGACCAGTCAAAAACAGCGTTTTATATACTTGATTTCTGCCTGGAGGGTGAGGGTGTTAATGGCTCTCCAGCTGAGTAAACAATGGAGTTCACAGAATGGACAATGAGGCCCAAATGGGCCAATGGTTTTAGCAGTAGGTGACAAAAGGCTAATGACTATCTTGATAGCTCCGCACTTGTCAGATAGTTTTAGATCTGCTTAGTCAGAGGAAGAGGAGTTAAGATAATCAGCCATCTTGTGGGAATCTCCCAGATGCTATTGTCCAAAAGGTTGAGTCTGGCTATGCCTAGAGGTGTCTTCTGACCTTATTTGCAGAGCACGTGTTTGGCCAGGCTTTTCCTTTTATCCAGTCTGACTATCCAGCCATTGCAGGGCATTTTTTATATCAATGCCAATTAATATATTTTGCCAATTAAATCAATTTTACCAATTAAACCATATCAAAATGTGGGCATGTACGGCCTGATAACAGCTGTTCCACAAACTCAAATGCAATCACCATTCCTACTGCAGTTTCCTAAATTCTGATATGTATAAAAGAGAAATGTGTGCATTTCTGAATAAAGGAGATGAGGATATGTGATGCTCACAGATAAAAAAAGTAAAAATGGGAGTATTAAGATAAGAATGGAAAAACTGTTTTCCATTGCTCTTTCCCTGGTGAAAAACGGATTTTTCAGCTGTGCAAGAAACCTGGTCAGGAAAAACAATGTGGAGGTGAGAATTTTGCACAGTTTTTGTGCAGTGTTCACACATTGCAAAATGTTTTTCATGGCAAATTATTCTCTGCAGAAATACATGTATTTTGGTGGGAAAAAATACATTTTCAAGCAAAAAACACATTTTTATGTAAAAAGATGTTTGTGAAAAATTCAGTGTTCAGACACTCACATTTTTATGTCATGTCACCAATTTTGCACAAAGATTGCATATGAAGTATTGGAATAGAGGCAGGGGTTGAGAGAAAATATTTTTGAAGCCCAAGCCATTGTTTCCATGAACTACTTTTTATGAAAATCAGTGTTCTCAATCTCCCTATCTTTCTCTCTTTTTAAACAGGAATAACCATCATTCGTTTGCAAAAAATACCATTTGGATTTCTAGAATCAGTGGATGTGTTTTTTGCAAAAACAAACAAAAACAAAACAAAGCAAAAACTGTGTGTGAGGGAGGACCTGCTGCATAAAACACAACTTTCATGCAAAAACCTATGCAGTTCCCAGATGCAGTTTCTCACCTACATCTGGGAGAAAATTACAGAAAGTTTTTATTGATGGATATGAGGTTGAAAGTTTAGAATTTTTACATCAAGACATCAGGTCACTCTTGGTTTATGAAATCACTGTTGCCTTATGACCTGCACAATCATAAAATAGGTAGATGCCAGAAAAACTGATCTTGCCAAAGATACATTTTTTCTGCTCTTCGGCTGTTTGCCAGACTTTTGGTAAAAAGTGAGTTTGTCGTTCTTCCTTCCTGTGGGGAAGAAGAGAGAGTGAATTTAAATACAAAATTAGAAGTATCAAGTGAGATAAGCATTTATTTTTCAGAATCCTAATCTGATATGGGCCGCTCTGATACTTTCCAGAAAACCACTTTATTGGAGGGCCAAAGATTGTCAGATTCAAAAGACTCCATTTTGATGTTTTTGTAATTGAAGTGTCCAACAGTCAGCACTAGACAGACTGCAATAATTAATTCATAGTAGTGTAGTCATTATATTGCAAACATACATTGGATAATGGAGCAGCATACCAAAGAATTTCCAAAGAAACTCAGCTTGTGCTTCATAGATTATAGCAAAGCCTTCAGTTTTGTAGATCATGAGAAACTACGGATCACTCTTTAAGAAATAGATGTGCCACAACATGTGATTGTCCCACTGTGTAACCTGTACACAGGATAAGAGGCTACTGTCAGGACAAAATATGGAGATACAGAATGGTTTCCAATTAGCAAGGGGTCAGGTAAAGCTGCATCTTATCACCTGTTTAACTTGCATGCTGAACACATCCTACTGTAGCAGGAGGATAACAAATGCAGTGGCCAAGGTATCTGAAATGTATGACTGGCATGCCTGTGTGGTTGAGCCCATCTTTCAGAGGATGAGGATTAGCCATGTTCAGAAAAACAAGCCCTGGTGAACATGCAGAACTCCACACAAACAATAGAATATCTCCAAAGTTTTTAGCTTCATATAGAAGGAATCAGGAACTTTGGGGTACTAGGTTTTGAAAAGTGTTTCAACAGAAATTATTGCATCATCAAATCCTAAAACATAAATTCATTAGGGGTTTCCTATCCTTCTACCTTTGATGATTCCAAGAGATAATCTTTTTTGTAGTTCCCCAATTTTTTAAAATCTTCATCCCCAGTGCATTTGTTGCTTTACACACATTTCAGATTTCGTCTGATCAGCCAAAGTAAGCTTTCACAAACATTATTTCTGTACACACAATGGATAACTCATTTTAGATGCATGTTTTAAACTTAAGATGTCATAAGTTCTCACAGCTGCAGGAAATGCTTTCTTGAATAGATCCATTTTTGGATTGCTGAGTTTCAAATTATTATTTTTTAAATAACCTTGAAAACCTTAGCTATATTTTTGGCTCAGCGGTATACTGAAGAGATAAAAAAGAAGTTGTATTTCTCATAGTTTGAAATAACGATCTCTGCATCCATATTCAGAATACACTTGTTTGACTTTCTTCATATTAAAATGTCAATCTCAGATAACTAGACATATCTAAAGATTTTTACTGAAATATTAATTTCATTTAAGCGTAATTACATTCCAGCATTTATTATGTGTCAGATTTTATGTCAGTAAGGCTTCAGTCTCATGTATTTTCCTGCAGGTAAGCAACAGTAAATACATTGTAATTTCCTTCTAAGGAAACATGCATGGGATTGAACTGTAGGGTGCTATCGAACCCCCCCCCCAATTTGCACATAAGCCAGCAATGGCTAACACTTTCAAATTCCACTTTTTCCAATGGAATGGCAAATAGAAGTGACCATGGTGGGCAACTATGATGGCTCTTGAAACCCTTCAGGGCCACTTTAATAGCCAAATTTTTTCCTCCAAACAAAAGTAGCTGGAAGTCCACTTTCAGTTCTGAAATTGGACTTACATAATGCTGGGGAGAGGGGTGTCAAAGCTATTTAGAAGGTGATTTTCCATTCCTGGAGGCCTGTCCATAATTCAGTTCATCCTTTTGGATAGGGGAGTTAGAGAGGATGAGGACTGAAAAAACCCCAGCCTTCGAGGACTGCAAAAACTTTGCCCCTTCCTACCTAAC
This sequence comes from Iguana delicatissima, assembly GCA_948472985.1. Classification (NCBI taxonomy): domain Eukaryota; kingdom Metazoa; phylum Chordata; class Lepidosauria; order Squamata; family Iguanidae; genus Iguana; species Iguana delicatissima. The sequence goes on along the minus strand of CAOKZL010000170.1, from coordinate 1,263,730 downwards.
CATTCATATTCATTACATGTATACCAAATAGAGTTCTTTAGAAAAAAGTAGTCAGTGCTAGAGTACAATATTGACTTGTCAATCAATGACAGCAGGGGAGGACCTCAGGGGAGGTGGAAGCAGAACTCCAGGGATCTGCTCAATAAACTGCTGAGCCAATTGCTCTCTCTTCCCAGCATAGCAAGACTGGCACAACAGATTGTAAAGGAAGGAAAGTAATATGCATTACCATTTAAATGCCATTCAACACATCACCTACAATTCCTTCCCTGGAAGTAATATCTGTTGAATCTATTTTCAAGTAGACACATACAGGGCCATGTTATAATCCATGTTCTGTGGAAATTAATGTGAGTTATGCAAGAATCAGTTCAGGAACATCTTCTGTTCCTTTCAATGATTCATAAGTATTTCTACTGGATTGTGAATACTGTATAATTCAGTACTGAATCCTTGAAGGTGTAGTATAATGATGGAAAGTTATACAGATCTTTATAGTTTTGAACTCTTGTGTACCACATTGTACAAATTATTGCAATTTTGATAAGATTTAACTTTCTTAGCAATCTGTAGGAAGTCCAATTCCCTAAAGTAAAGCCATCAAGGATTAGCATATTGCATTATTTATTAAGCAGTATGCTTCTTGATCCATTTTTATGAAGTGTCCTTGATAGGGATTGTTTTGAAACCTGCAAACCTAACTGTCGCTCTTTCAAAGCAGAATAGCCGCATTAACTTAACAATCAAGAAGCAGAGACTGACATCAACCTTCAGAATATTACATATGCAACATTTCCATATGTGCAACCCTCAGTATAAAGTCTACCTCTTGTTTATTTGGCAGCAGATAAATGAATGATTTGCAAACACATCCTTGGCATTCTTGAAAATTAGTTGCTAATAATAAGCTATTCATTTCTGAAATAATAATAATTGAAATACACTTGTAAATTAAACTGTAATTACATTCTCATTATAACGGGAATCATGACACTTTCCTAGAGCTATAATTTCAATCATTAGTTTTAATTTTAATGAAATATATTCCATGTAGGAACCAATCATTACATTGTCAAGAATGAAAGCTGGAATATAAAATAATCATATATATACATAACATAAATACATGCATATATATTATTAATTTCAACTAAAAGAATACAATGCACAGGATTTTCAGTATGTCATTTCAAATGTACAGTTGTTGTTGTGTTGTTGGGTGCCTTCAAGTCACATCTGACTCATGGGGACCCTGAGGTGATCGTATCACAGGGTTTTCTGGAGCTGAGAGTATGCAGTGCACCCAAGTCCACCCAGTAGGTTTCCATGGTCAAGTGAGGAATGGAACCCTGGTCTCCAGGGCATAATCTAATGCTCAAACCACTACACTATGCTGGTTCTGAGTTACAAATTCTGCTTTTATTCTGTGTTATTCTGGCAGAGATTGGGAAAAGAGGACTTGGCTATTTCCTATCCTCGCTGATCAGTCAAACTGTAATAGGGAAAGTAGGATTCTCAGATAACAGTCTATGGAAGAACTATGCCTAGAAACTTGTTTCAGTTTTGTAATTCTGCTTATTGCCCTTTTGTAGAATAATTAAGGATTCAGATTACTTCGATAGTAACCCAGTGCACACCTAAGCCCTGGTTAATTTAGTGAGATGAGTAAAAGTGCATAGAATTGATTCATTTCTCAAACATTTGTTCTGTAATACAACTTTTAATATAGTGCATTATATAGAAAGTTTCTCTTCAACATGAGTATCAGTCTGTTAACTTCACTGCAATTGAGTGCAGTGTCTAAGAGAATAGTCAAACTACTCATTATAAAGCAAAAAATATTATTTTATATGAGCCATTTTTTTTGATGAAGGAATCCTTTCAAAGAAGTGACTCTCCTACCTTTGAAATCTTATGCTCCTTGTATGCTTACATGAAAGGGCAATGTCAGATTAGGAAATTCAGTTGGCCCTCATTCACATACATTTCTACCTTTCAAAATATACTCAAAGTCAAGCCCATTACCTTGTCAAACTCCTATAAATTTACAATCTTTTCCATGACCAGTTAAGCAGAACAGCTCTCGTATGAGCTGATTTATTGCAGAATCTAAGATTTTATTTTGAAAAGAAAGAAAGAAAGAAAGAAAGAAAGAAAGAAAGAAAGAAAGAAAGAAAGAAAGAAAGAAAGAAAGAAAAGCTACTTATAAAAATTTGCTTTGGAAAGAAACAGAATGCTCGAGCCCTGAGGCGAATCCAAATACTTGGGTTGCTCCCCAACTGGCCATAACTGGAAGGTAACCCAGGGAATTCCCACCCAAACCACAGAACTCTACAAGAGACAGTCCTGCTCCAAAGTGACCCGATGAACTTTAACCTGAGGGTGTGAGGATGGGTTGTGCTGCAATGATCCAAACAGGGCACGTGAAGGGTCAATCAGGCTTAAATATGCCCATGACCCTGCTCCTGTCCTGTGCAGTGATCTGGTGCTAAGAACTAGTTACAAAGCACCCTGGTCTCTTTCATGGAGACCATCAAATTGTTACCTTCCCCTGCAGTGTAGGTCATTGTGCAGGTCCAGGTAAGCATTTCTCTGTTTCATAGTCTGTCAGATATTACTGACTAGAATTTCAGACTCTCAGTGATTCAAATTCTATCCTGGAAGTGAGGAATTGTGAGGTATCATCACACAACATTATCTATTCCATCTTGTAGTCACTTCTTGTGGTTATTTTATTATGATCCTATGTATAGCAATTTTGCTCAGTTGTTTTGTCAGTTTAATTGGAATTGTTCCCAGAGCACCTATCACCACTGGAAATACTGTTTGTTTCTTTTCCCAGAAGTGATGCTGAATCTCTATTTGTACATCTCAGTATTTTATAATATTTTGCTTCTTTTTGTCTTCAACTCTGTCATCCCCAGAGATTTCCACATCATCATTTACAAACAGATTTTAAAGAGGGAAATGGCCTCAAGCCCCCATAAAGCAACATTTCAGATGTAACAAGTACACATTCTAGTAATATTTAAAACTTATTTGCTGATTGATACATTATTTTGCAAAAGGAACATTGTTGTATCCTCATTAACCTCCATAAACTGGGGTAGTTAGCAGCAAAATTACTCTGAATTTACTGCAGCTCCTCCCATAATTGTTCTGAGTTGAATCAGAGCTATTCCAGTGCTAAATTGGGTCCAATGGTGGCAGAGCTGTCTGTTCAGTTAAAAGCAGCCAAGAGAAGAGTAGCAATAAACTCAAGAAAGGATATACAACCCTGTGGCAGGTCTACCAACTACCCCTGCCTGAAGGTAACATGCTACAGAAAATGTTGTCACTCATAACACATTATGTCCAAGACCTGATTTTCTGTGAAAGGTGTATGCTGACTGAGTCAGACTAAAATTACCTTGATAGGAAAGTAACAAAACAATCTTATACTTGTTTACTCAGATATGGGTCTGGTTGCTTTCAATGAGATTTACTTTCAGTGTGTCCAGGACTACAGCCTATGGTCTGCTTGATGGCACTTACTTCTGAGTTGATGTATATTGCACTACAAATGACTGATACACTGCTGGTAAATCATCCTTTGCTGTGCATTGGCTATATCTGCCTTGTCTGCATGCACAGAGGATCACTGTAGCACTGCCAGAAATGTATCTCATGAATTCCAGATGAGCAATGTCTTGATCAATATTTTACTGTGTTATTCTAAAGGTTTTCTTTCAAACATGTTGACAAAACTGTGTAGTCAGTCATAACAGAGAAACAATTAAAAATGGAGCTCTGATGTCTTCTAATAAGAGGAAATCCTCTGATATTGAAATGTATATTTTGATGTGAGTTGTGGGACTTTGTACTAAGTACTAAGTAATTTTTATTGTGCAATTTCATTTGCATAAAGTTGCTTTATGCTTCAAGAAGTGAGAACCTTATGTTGAATTTTATTAGAATAGCATTAGGTTTATGACCTGCAGACATCTTCCCATCTGTCGAGTTAAATAACTTTCAGTCTGTAAAACAAAGGCAATAATAGACATAAATGAGTGCATTGTAATTAATCCAGTCTGCATATTCTTGACAGTGTAGTTGTCAGCAGGTTTACGACAGAGTGAAAAATAGTAAATGTTGCTATAGAAACATGGCATCAAAATGTAGTCACCATTGGTTTGGAAATTAATATTCGTTATCTGTCACTAAATTTAATATAAAGCGTGAATCAATGACCAAAACAGTGAATATAAAAGGAGAAGCCTTGATGCTTTCTCTTGGAGTATATATGTGAAAAGCCCAACAAAAGATTCTGCTGGATCAGCATTAATGATATAATTTGAATGAGCAGGTTAAACATGAGACTGTATCATGGAAGGACTGGGATTGTGAGAACAATAAGAATATAAATAAATCACATGAGTCAGTTTCACATAGAACTTGTACATAAATGCTTTAGGCATTAATGCTTGTCTTGGTGATTTTGGGGTTCTCTTTACTCTAAGACGCTGCCTTTATAAAAATGCTGATCTATGTATGGAGAAAAAAGCTCCTTGTACTGATGGAGAGTATTCTGAATGGACAACATTGGGTGTTGTGAATGTATAGGACTTCAGCCTTTTGGTGTGGGGCTTCATTTCCTTACTTTTCTTATCAAAATGGTGCCATATAATATAAATTCTGCTTTGCTGATCTGTTTTTCTATCTGAAGCACTTGTATGCAAAACCTGCTAGAGATGAAATGTAGTGTGTTGATAGGCTACAAATCAGAGTAGAAAAAAAAATACCATTGATGTTATGCACTTTATACACACTTTTTATACAGCACAGATTTTTCAGCTCTCTGCCCTTCAAATATTGTCATGGCCCAGTTCCCAGAAAATGACTCAGATGGTGAACATGTTTTCACCAATGAAGATAATTGCTTAACTTGAACGACACATCTTACTCTGCTGCCAAAAGTACTCCCCACATAAGTTCGCTTAGTTATGGGCTTTAGACAAGAAAAAAGAGCAGTGTTATATCTCACCCTTTGCATGTTGTTGTTGGGTGCCTTCAAGTCACCTCTAACTTATGGTTACCCTAAAGCAAAACTATCACAGGGTTTTCTGGGGGCTGAAAGTGTGTGATGCACCCAAGGTCACCCAGTGGATTTCCATGGTCAAGCAAAGAATTGAAACCTGATCTCCAGGGTCATAGTTTAGTGCTAAAAACCACTATGTTACCTTCTCCAAAACTCCAACAGCCTCTCAACAGCGGAGGAGTATCTAGAGTGGGGCAAGTAGGGTAAGTGCCCCGGCCGTCAATGCTGGGAGGGGGCACAAAGCCATGAAGGTAGTGGTGGGGGTTGGGATAGGGGTAAGAAGGTAGCAGTGCAACTTCTGTGCTTGCCCTAGGCACTATTTAAGCTAGATACACCACTGTTCAACAGCTATTACTTCACTGGTCAGCGCAAACACTTTTGATTATCTGAAAGTTTGATATGGAGGCCAGCCTGTGCAGAAGGCTTGGCTTGGATATGTACAGATCCAATCCAAGACTCCTCCTACTCCATAGTACATCACAGAGGAGCAGCTGGCACTAGACACACAGTAGGGATGTGCTCCATAGTGACAGAGATCTAGAACCGAATTGGGCTTATTTGGTCAGATTCAGGAATTGAGCTCAGTGTAGTTGTCAGTCCATCCCAAGAAGATCCTATTCTGAACCTGTAAGCTCCTCAACATTCATTAGCAATTTCAGTTTCAATTTGAAGAACACAGAGACACAGATACCACATCTTCAAAAAATGACACATTTCTCCCAACACTTTTCATTTAAAAAAAATGCTGGCGGGGGGTGGGGCAGGAGGAAAGATGAGGGTATAAATTTGTAAGTAGCCAGGGCCTAAATACCCTAAAAGCACCAGATCCTGTCTGGTCTTGGAAGCTAAGCAGGGTCAGGCTGGGTTAATACTTGGATGGAAGTCAGCCAATGAATACCCTGTGCTGTAGGCTATTATTTTAGAGAAAAGTACTAACAAAACCATCTTTCCATTTTCCTTGTATGAAAAAACCTTATGAAATTCATGGGGTCACATAGCATCCTATAGCATACACACATAGCATCCCATAGCTTGGCATAATCATGATCATATAGGAGGTGAAGTGACAGTGGTACAGCAGTAAATGTACAGCAGCTATGGGTGTTGCAATGATGAGGGAGGGGTGGCAACAGCAAAAGTTATCTATGTCATAGGACAAAGCTATGTGGCCATTTCCTGAGCTGCCAGGATGATTTTATTTCCTGATAGGAAGGCATTTGCTGTCACTCTTCCATCACTACAATATCCTGCTTGAAAATGGGGCAAAGGTGGTATAACAAATCCTTATATTGGCATAAGCAACTAGTAGGATCCTAGACATAATGTGACTAGAGTCTAGTTTAGATTTGGAAAGAACAATAGAAAATATAGGAGAAACGGTTGAAAAATGGGTTTCTGGAGCATTAAGCAGCCCTGATTATGAGAATGCTAGACAGCTGAGAAATTTCACAGTTTAGGAGGTATTCTGTGTGAAAAATGTCTATGCATTTTTTGACACAAAAATATTTTCTGAGCAGGAAATTATGTTTTCTCTGCAGGAAACTTGTTTTCTCAGCAGGAACTCTGTGCAGCAAATTATGATTAATGCAGCAGAAAAAACATATGCATTTTATGTGCACAGTAAGTCCCAAACTATGAAAAGCCTTCAAAAACCACACGTTTCTCAATGTCTTCTCACAGGGAGAAAAGAAATGGTAAAAGTATTCATTCTTGCCTAGAAGAATGGAATTTACTAAGGCCCTTATTGTATGATGGTGCCATCCTGGCATGGGGATGCTTTGCTGCTGGTCTGCAACATGTGCCACCACACAACGTCGTTGTGCTCCTGCTGCTGTCACATCTCCAGCTGTCATGATCATGCTGTATATCATTACCAGAAGAAATCCAGTAATGGCAACCCTTTGCACAACAATTCCATTGGCTGCAGGTGTGTGAGAAGGGTGGAAGCACTATCAAGCACTTCCTTCTACGGTACAGTGCAGGAACAGGCTGGCTGTACTGTAGAAGGAAGAAATGTGTCTCGAATGCTACCCATCCGCTGGCAGCCAACTGGTGCAGTGCAGAATGGTCAGGCCCTGACCCCATCTCGGCAATGGCAATGACATAGCCGGAATGGGTTCAGGACGATGTGGGATCATGGCATACTGCAATAAGGGCCTAAGATTTACCTAGCTAGTTCAGTTACATTGTTCCCAGAAAAGACATCACGCTACATAATCATCTGAAGCAAAATGGCAAGAGCAATTTCTATCACGCTAGCTAATGATTATGGCTGTCTCATTCAGGTCAAGCTGTGATTTAGTCCATTGTGAGAAATCAGATGTGAGGTTAGGGCAATGCGCATGCGGCAATGGTGCTGGACCATTAACACTTACATTTAGAGGACTTTAGAGGCTGAAAGGCATCAATCACAATGAATCTCTTTCTTTCCATGTTAAAGTTTGACATAAGTTCATAGAACAAATTTCACATTTTGCTTTTCATGAATTTTTGTTAATGACTTCATTTGCTTTTTAAATATTGAGGTGCAGATGCCAAAGCAGAAAAGAAAGCTACTGCCCTTTTCTTTTCTCTTATTTATTTTAGCCTGGAAGCCAGTGACTTGTGCAATTAGGATTAATGATCAAATTAAAAGATATCCCAGCGGATGACTCTCAAGCTAAATTTCCACTGAATGCTGATGATTTTGGGTTAGAGCTAACTGATCTGGAAAACTCAAATAAATCTTCACTCAAACAGACTGCTGAGTTCCATTGACATTTTTTTCACAAGATAAACAGGGAAATTTGGCCCCACTGCACCATGCTTGAAATCTGACACTGGATCATAAAAATAGAAAATGTTTAACAATAGATACCTTAGCTGATTGGTTGCAAGACTCTTAAATTCAGCCTTGCATCTAAAGCAAGTAGAATAATATCCTGATCAAATTTGTTGTCCAAGCAATTTAAAGGTTTTTTTTTTAAGAAAAAATGCCAAGACATTTTTATTCTGACAGGATTGTTGTTGTTTGCTTTCAAGTTGTTTCCAATTTATGTTGACCCTAAGGCGACCCTATTGTAGGTTTTTCTTGGCAAGATTTGTTCAGAAAGAGTTTGCCTTTGCCTTCCTCTAAGGTTGAGTGAGTGTGACCTGTCACCCAGTGCTTTTCCATGGCTGAGTGAGGATTCAAACCCTAATGTCCTGAGTCATGCTTAAAACTTCCTTGCTCAAGATTTTTTGAGTTTTGAGGAGACACAATTTGTAAATTAAACAGTCAAAAGGCAGAATATATATCTCTAATTTATATTTCCTGTGTAACATACCTGCAGTCTGGAAGCATGGATTCTGAGTCATTTTGTATCTTCAGAGTTGGACAGATCCATGTCTATATCTGCAGCCTATGTCTTCTAATGTGGTTTGGCTGATATATCTACCAAGCAAAGGTGTTTTTGAAGATCCAGTTAACTCTTAAGAAAATCAACAGGGCGATGGAGCCATCCAATATTTAACATGAGCAGTGGGCTCTTTGTGAAAGTATTTGACTGAATGAGTGAGTGAAGATATGTATGAATGCTGTGAGGGGGTGCTGGAACACATCAACTAGTGAGTTATGAAGGCTCTGAAATAAAATCCAACTCAAAACACCCATTTCCCATACACATCTGACAGTCTCCCAGCACGAGTTAGAGTGCAGGAGAAAAATCCTACCATAGACATGGGAAGATACGAAAACAACTTTGAAAGCAGAGAGATGGCCACTGAAAAAGAATGGCTCCCAGAACTCCTGATATGGCAACAGAAAGTTAGGAACCCTATGGGTTGGGGAGTATTTCAAAGGAATGGAGAAAGAGATGGTTTCCTCTCACAAAATTGGTGACTTGCTAGATCTCTTCTAAATGGGATATAGATGTGTGTCTATGTGTGAGAGGACATTGATCTCATTTGGAACTAATAACTCAGCAACATTTTAGACAGATTTATTAAAAAACACAGAGATATATCTTTTGAGAGATAGAAACAGAAGGAGGCTACGGATGACATCTAGAAAACAGGGAAGAGATGATGGTATTGCATGTAAGCAAATTAGACATTGCAGCCATGTCATGTGCCTTCTCCTGTTCTCAAGAGAGATTTTGGATAGGAAGCAAAAGATGCAAGATGTACTAAAAGGTGCAGCTCAAATCAGCCCAAATTGCCTATCTGGATAAACCCTGTGTCTGGCTTTCCCTCCTTCAGCTTTGTAGGACACTGTCACTTGTGTCTTTGATTTTGCTTTCTAGGTCTTGTTTTGGACATCCCTTATTGATTTTCATACTAGTCATACTAGTCCTTGCGTGACTGGGTTTGTTTTCTGTTTAACTGCTTGGGACTTGGTGTGTGGTCTCTCCGGCCACTTTTAAACCTAGTGCCATTAATACAGCCGCTTGATGCTTGTGAGGGGTTCTGGAAGTTGCAGTGCGAACAAGTAATATTTCCAGCCTTTCCATCTGGACTTGTGCTACTCTTTTCAGTCAATTGGTTGAAATTAAGAAAGTGTCATGCTACCCAAGGAACAAGTTTTAAGAACTTGCTTCCAAGCATAATCAGTTCTTTAAACTCTGTAAGCACGAAACTCCTTGTGTGGATAAATACATGCAGGAATTATCAGTGATCTTTGGTTTTTTCCTGGCTAACAAAAAACCATAGCAACCTAGTGATGAGTAATTCCTTTTTCTATTGCAATTGTTTTTTGATAAAAAAAAAGTGAAGTCCATATCACCAAACTCTCTTACCTTAATATATAATTTTCCCTTAATATAGAGATCGCTTCTATTTGTATAGTCATCCTTGAAAATTACTTTGAAGAACATTTGCTTATTGTTGTCCATAAACCCATGACATGGTAGCATGTCATGAGATAATGAAAAATTGTACTGAAATGGCAAATCTTACTTGTAAAAATCGACCCCTGCATAACATTGTAATCAGGCAGCTACAGAAAATATTTATTTTCCTTCTCTGCTTGTGTCCTCAGGATGAAGACAGTGATTCATGCAATTAAGATTTCTCACATGGATCAGCAATTCACTTCAGCTACATTCAGAAATAAAGAATATTTGATACGGATTGGATTTCAGTATGTGCTAACACATCAACTATTCATTATTGGAGAAATGATTTAACTTAGTCAAATGTTACTCGCTCTCAGGCTGTTTGTATTGACAAGAACATAGCAGTGCTACAAAAACTGAAAAAGGAAAAAATTAGCTTTGCACTTATGTAGTTTTAGATTCATCTGCAGAAGACTGGACATTTCTGCACTACACTGTTACAGTGCTTTTATTCCAGTTTCAACATTCTGTGGAATTCTGGAGTTTGTAGTTTACTGAGGTCAAAGAGCTCTCTGGTTGAGAATTCTAAATACTCTTCACAAAACTACAAACCCCAGGATTCCATAAGATGTTAAAAGTGGAATAATAGCACTATAACAGTGTAATGCAGAAAGGCCCTTTTATTAGAACTCTGTTAATTGAGAGAAGACCTAATGAATCCATGGGATTTATCTATATATTGAGTCACTGTTCAACATTTGATTCAAAGGCTCTACTCTGTCTGGGAGTATCCAGTAAGATTCAAACTGCTGAATCAGCAGCCAATAGACTAAATTGTTTCTTCATAATACATTCAGTAAGTGTGTATCTTGAGTTCTGGCAAATTTCCTTCACCACATTTTGGATCATTTGCAGAAGTGAAACGGAAAACCTAACTGAGTCTGTGGTAGGACTGTGGCCATTTCCGCACTACACTGTTATAGTGCTATTATTCCACTTTTAACATCCTGTGGAATTCTGGGGTTTGTAGTTTCCTGAGGCCAAACAGCTCTCTGGCTGAGAATTCTAAAGACCCCTCCCTACACTGCATATCCCAGGATTCCACAGGATGTTGAAAGTGGAATAAAGGCACTATAACAGTACAGTGCAGAAATGGCCTAAGTCATGCTGAAGTAGCTAAAGTTCAGCATGGATGTACCTTTTCCCACAGCTCACATGCTCTGAAATGTTGACAGGAATTAAATCTGAGTCAGCCCAGAGCAGCTCCGTATGTTGTCACTGTGCGCTGTCAAATCGTTTCCAATGTATGGCAACCTAAGGCTACCATATCACAGGGTTTTCTTGGCAAAATTTGATCAGAGGGGGTTTACCTCTGTCTTCCTCTGAAGCTGAGAGAGTGTGACTTGGCCAATGTCACCCAGTGGGTTTCCATAGCTGAACAGGAATTTGAACCCTGGTTTTCAGAATCATAGTCCAATGCTCAAACCACTATACAACATTGGCTTTAATTTGTAGGGTTTTCCTAGGCAAAAAAATACTCAGTGGTAGTTTTGCCAGTTCCTTCCTTTGAAATAAAGACTAGCACTTGGTATTTGTTGGTGGTCTTCCATCAAAGTACTAACAAGAACTGACCCTGATTAGTTTCCAAGATCAGATGCGATCTGGTGCCTTTTGGCTATTTAGGCCCATTGTTCCATATTGTGTGTGTAAGAAATATTGTCTCAAGTTGTACAATCTCAAAGTGTACAATGATGTTTGTGTTCAGTTCAAAAACAATTTGCGTTTTCCAGGCATTCTATCTGAGTACTTGCAGCAGTTCACAGGAAATATGTTTGTAATATTTGATCATTAAAAATCTGACAAGGTATATCACTACCATCACCCTTACACATTGGCAAACTAATGTAATTTCATATTCTCTGGATCCTTTTTGTTGTATATTTTCATTTTTTTATGTGTTTATTTAGGGCAACTGTTGCATTTTAAATTTGTAAAGTGCCATGTACATGGATGGTGCTATGTAAATAAAGGATGATGATGACAACAACAACAACAACAACAACAACAATAATAAGATGATGATGATGATGATGGAAGTGTAAAAATCTTTTCCCTATCTTGTGTGCGTGATTGGTACAGAGGACAGCAGTGAGAGTCAGCCCATTCTCATTAAGTCACTAGACCACCATTCTTCTTTTCAGAAGCCAAAGTGAATGTGGGATTTCTGAACATTTCAGAAAACTTTGATTTCTATGGACCTTACAGAGTATAATGTACTCTCAGTGACATGCTCAGAACTTCAGCAGGATGGGAGCTTCAAACAGATTGCTCCCTCTTTCTGTGTTCCCCATCACAATGGTGAATTGGGTGTGGGGCTTGTGAGAGGGAGAAAGAACTGGGAGTCATTTTGAGGATGGATGTAAACATGATTTTGAGGACAGAGTTAAACTGGAGCTTTCCACACTATAGTTACAATGCTGTATTCCTTTTTAATTGCATGGCTGCATTCTATGGCATCCTGGGATTTGAAGTTTGATATGGCACTAGAGCTCTCTGGCTGAGATTTCTAAATTCTCCTCCCTTAAATCCTAGGATTCCATATTTGTTGCTAAAGGAGATTGAGAATGCTGTAATATAGTGTAAAATGGCCACTGATTAGAAGGATTATGTTTACAGAAGGGTGAGAACTCATATTTTGCCCCCATCTTTTAAATATAAAAAATCCATTATTACTCCATAACATCTTTTCTTCCTGTATTTATGAGAACAACATATAATAATATTTCATTTCAAGATAAGAACTATGACCACTGAAATGATAAACATGTTCAATTCTGGTCAGATTCAGACATTACAAACAAGTAGTAGCAAAAAAGACATCTGATGAAATAAATTTTAATCCGTAAAAGCTTATTCCATAATAAATTTTAATTCCTGAAAGTGGCATAAGAATCTTGAAGTTTTTTCAACAATAGACTAACTGGGATATATTTTTTGTGAAAAGTCTGCAAGGGTAGGCTGTTAGTTTTATTTTAAAATGTTTGTAAATTCCTTTTTGACTACCAAGCTCTTGACAGTGTATGATGAATAAGTACTAAGAATTAAAAATACTTCTCTATAGTGGTCTTTCCTAATGTGGTGCCCTCTGGATATTTTGATTTCAGTAACCATGATCCCTCATCATTGGCCCTAGAACCTGGGCTGATTAAACTGCAGTTCAAAATCTCTGCAGGGCATCAAGTTGCGGGAGGCTTCTTAATATATAAAATATAAAGCTGAAACAGGAAAAGGAAAACAGCAAGCATCTTACAAAAGCTATTGATTAAGATGTGAGGTGGACTTCCCTTGGAAAAGAGTTTCAGAGTCCTAAGTCGCTGAAAAAACATTATCCCTCATCCCATCATGTCTGTGGAACTGTTGCCAGTTAGAAGACAATCTCTGAAAAGTTATCTCCAGCTATTAGAGTGTGTACAAAAGTAAGTTTTCAGACTGAAACTCCCAGAATACCACGATCAGCATGGTCATTCTGTCTTGGAGTACCAAAAAGTAATTGTCCTAAGCTTTGAGTGGGTTTTTTTGTATGGGAAAAGGTAACCCTTGTCCTAAACCAGTCATAATTCTTCCTGAAGTTTCCTGTAGCCCCATGCTCACTGTAAGAGTCTAAATCATTCATTTTTGAAGTGACATCATGTTGAGGAGGGAGTGGGCTTGTTCTCTGTCGCTCCAGAGACTAGGACAAGGAGCAATGGACTCAAGCTGCAGGAAAAGAGATTCCACTTGAACTTCCTGACAGTCAGAGCTGTCCAGCAGTGGAATATGCTGCCTCGGAGTGTTGTAGAGTCTCCTTCTTCGGAGGTTTTTAAGCAGAAGCTGGATGGCCATCTGTTGGGAATGCTTTGATGGGTGTTCTTGCATAGCAGGGGGTTGGACTCAATGGCCCCTGGGGTCTCTTCCAACTCTATGATTCTATGATTCATGTGGAGAGGCCTCTTTTGCCCTTCCTCTCCAGGACAGGTGCATTGGGATAACTGTAATACAATGAAGGAAGGAATTTAGCTGGTTCCACACTCCACCTGCATATGAGTGAGGGGAGGAGAATTTTAAATCATACAGTGAGTAGAAACCTTGCAGTGAGAAGTCTGCATGTTTCAGGGTACTTAGTGGTCTCCAGGAAGGGACAATGGACTGTGCACATTTTATAACAAAGAAGGAAAAAGAATTGACAAGCTTCTGTTCTCAATGTCTGGAGTCACTGCCTTTCCATTTATGGTTTTGGTTGTCTATCAAACAGAATATTGAAGCTTTCCTGTGTTCTGTTAAAACAATAACAATACCAAGGACTGCTCATCTTCCCTCTTTTGCAATGCATTATTTATGAAAACATACTATGCTGCAAACAAATATTTCTTTATTTACTAGTATTAATGAATTATTCTAGCAATTAAGGTACACAGATGATTATTAAGATTTTGAAATGCTGTCCATTCAGTAGATTGGTTGATAATCTCATCCACAGAGATGAGAAACAAACATGACATTTTAGTATAGTGTTTCCTTTCTTTGGACAGTGTCTCTCTACAAAGAGAATACTTTAGAAGGAGAAGAAGCCCCTGAAAAGTACATTTCATAGAATATGTTTAAAAAAATGGAGCTATACTTTATGGATTATCACAATTTAGACAGAAAGTGAGAAGACAAATCAGAATACTTAAATCTTGTTGCTTCCTCACTTAACTTGCAACAATGTGCGCAGAGCAAAATACTATGCATCTTGGCAGCTTATTTCAAATTGGTTAATTCTTTTGGTAAGTACTTAATTTCTCTTTCAGAATTTTCCTTCAGTTCTTCGTGCTATTTCAATGATATCCATATGAGCTGCTTCTTTTATATTTGAATATTTAAAGTGAACTCATATGTTGGTAGGATAGCTGCAATAACTTGAACAGTCTTTTATTTCTCTAGTTGCAGTGTGAAATATGGTGGAGTTCATGTGTATGAAGCAAGCATGAAGAAATAAAGTGTGTGTTTGAGGTAACAATTTGCCTGAAATTAAGGAAAACATACTTTTAAAACTCAACAATCCTTCCTTTAAATAGTATACAGTAAAAGGAATAGTCTGGTACAATTTATGGGATTATATTTTGGGTTTCTGTAAACCCATGTTGTTGTTGCTGTTGTTGTTGTTGTGTGCCTTCAATAGTCTGTTTTATGGCAATACCATTCTAGATTTTTCTTTCTGCGAGATTCATTCAAAAGTTTGCCTCTGCCTTTTCTTTAGTGTCCCTTGCCCATCACCCTTTGAGTTTTGATGTGTGAACAGGAATTCCTATTTTGGTATCCTGGAATCCTAGTCCAACACTTGTATACCATGCTGGCTTTCAGGAAATTCCATATTCTCTGATTTTTTAAAACCATAATGATGCAAGAGTACTCACCACTAAGATAGCATTCTTCTCCTTCTTGTCTCCTGGGTTCTGTGAATGAAGAACACCTTCCTCCTCCTTAGGCCAGTCTCTGAAACCTAATTCATATGCTATATGAAAAGAATAATAAATAGTAAGGTTTGAGGTGTAGAATATTTAAGGGAAATGTCTAAAATATGAAAAGGTAATGGGTCTCATATTTCCACCCATGTTTGTTTGGAAATAAACCATTTGTTTATTCACATTTACTCCCAGCGAAGTTGTGGGCTGGACTGCAGCTTTAGTTGTAGGATGAATGAATCTGTCAACTTCAATTTCATGTACTGTATTTTCTTATTTTTCTTAGTTTGTTCCATCCTTTCAGCTTACAATGCCTTAATTTTTTTTAAAAAAAGTTTAGCATATAATCATTTTGTTCAAAAATTATACACATTTTAAATTAAGGCAACTTTTTTAAACTTCTTAGTAAGGTAACTTTTTTTGTGAGGGCTAATTTGGTATAGTGGTTTGTGCATTGGACTATGACTCTGGAGAACATGGTTTGAATTTCCACCTGGCCATGGAGACCCACTGGGTTACCTTGAGCAAGTCACACTCTCTCACCCTCAGAGGAAGACAAAAGCAATCCCTCCCGCTGAACAAATCTTGCCAAGCAAACCCAGTGAGAGGGTCACCATAAATCAAAAGTGACTTGAAGGCACACTCCAACAACAATCCCATATAGGCATTTGTGCTGTTGTGGTTTTTTGCATGGTATCCCAGAACATTAAAAGATACTTTTAGGAAAATTGAATATATAACATGCTGAAACCATCAGAACTTGATAAATTGTGGAATGACCTCTGGCTCCATTTCTGCACAACAATGTTCTCCTGCATTGTCCTGTTGCAATCCCAGCAGTACTTTTGCTGGGAGGGGAGTATGATAGCAACCCTCCCCTCTGCATGTGGCCAGCTGCCTGCAGAAGGAAGTGCGAGGCACATGCTCCTTTCTTCGGCACTGCAGCTGGCCTTTGTCCCATGCTGCAGTGGAAAAGGAAGTACATGATTGCATTTCCTGTGCTTCTGCATGGCAAGTAAGTATGGAAGTGTCGTGCAACTGTGGGCGCTTAATGGGTTTAATCCGTTAAGCGAATATCCTGTGATTGTAATGTATGGGGATGGTATGGTAGTGGGACCACAATGACATTGTGCAAAAGTAGGATTGTGACATCATGAAGAAATGTCCTCTGACAAGGGATGAGAATATCTGGTCTCTGGGACTTTCCCCCCTACACTGTTCTAGTGCTAATATTCCACTTTCAACCTCCTGTGGAATTCTGGGGTTTGTAGTTTACTAAGGCCAAAGAGCTCTCTGGCTGAGAATTCTAAATGCCCCTCCCTTGCTAACCTGCAAAGCCCAGGATTCCATAGGATGTTGAAAGTAGAATAATAGCACTAGGACAACGTAGGGTGGAAAAGCCCTGCATCACTTTCACTTTCTCTAGTACTAGAAATTCTTAAATCAAACTTTATTTCCCCCCAAATATAAAGAAATGTACAATGTTTGATAAATTCTTGAAGAATGAGCCAAAAGGAAATCCCTTCGCTTTGCACAAACCAAATCCTGTCCCCAGCATGGGCTCTAAGCACCTTTTCACACCAGAAAATTACACTGCTATTTTTCTACTTGTAACTGTCATGGTTGCATCCTATGGAATCCTAGGATTGGTAGTTTGGTGAGGCTCCAGAGATCTCTGGCAAAAATTCTAAATACTCCTTCCTAAACTGCCAATCTCAGGATTCCATAGCATGGAACGATCATACTATTAATGGTGTTCCAGTTATTATATGACTTCAGGTTTTACAAATGTGAAAAGTTCACATAAAAATACAAACCAAGCTATTTTCTCCCCCTTTCCTACTTAGCATTTTCCTCCAAATGCCCTGACATAAGGAAGGTCAGATAGTTTGGACTAAGAGAAGGAATAGTTTTCCAAAGTTTAATCCCGATGTGGTCCTGTTCACATGTAATCTTAGGCATGTACAAGCTGCCTTTCTGTATTGTGATTGATCATAGCTGGGAGCTGTGTGTGATTCTTATCAGTAGAACACCTATCAGGGAAGTCCACCTCAACATGATTGTCCCTTTTTGTTATTCAAATACAGCTCTGTTTAGATTTTTTTTTTTGTTCCTTCCCTCCACATTTTTAATATCACTTGTTTGTTCATTAGATGCAGTGAACATAGCTGAAATATTTTCAAATTAATGCATCAACTGCTTTCCGCTGTTATGGAGAACTAATTGGGCCCAAACACTTAACATTCTTTGCATATGTGGTGCAAATTTAGCTCATAAATACTGTAAACCAAATAATCATTACTCGACATTCATTATGGGAATAAATGCACAAGGTCTCAGTGTACCATTGTGTTTTAAGAGAAGAAGCAAGGTTTTCCACATGTTAGTTTGATAGAATCATAGAGCTGGAAGAGCCATCCAGTCCAACCCCCTGCTGTGCAACAGTACACAATCAAAGCATTCCTGGCAGATGGCCATGCAGACTTTGCTTAAAACCTCCAAAGAAAGAGACTCCACCAAGCTGAGGAAGTATATTGCACTGTCAAATTGCTCTTACCATCAGGAAGTTCTTCCTAATGTTTATACAGAATCTCTTTTCCTGAAGTTTGAAGTCATTACTCCATGTCTTAATCTCTGGAACAGCAGAAAACAGGCTTGCTCCATCCTCCATATCATCCATATCCTTTCAAACATATAAACATAGCTATCATGTTGCCTTTTAACCTTCTCTTCTCCAGAGTAAATATCCCAATTTCCCTAAGGTCTCCCTCATATGGCATGGTGTCCAGGCCTTTTACTTGTCCTCTGGACACTTTGTTACCAGGCTGTATACCCCCACGCTTTGATGTAGTTTAATTGGCAAGATATTATTTAATTGGCAAAATATATTAATTAGCATAAATATAAAATGTGTCCTGGTATGGCTGTATGGCCAGCTGGATAAGAAGAAAAGACTATCTGAACATGTGCCTTGTGAATTAGGTCAGAAAATGCCTCTAGGCTTAGCCATAGCCAGGAAAACAGAGGAAACTCCAGGGATAATAGGCTTGCAATTCACTTTAACAACTCAACCTTTTGGACAATAGCATCTGGAAGATTCCCACAAGACTACTGATTGTCTTAATTCCTCTTCCTTTGAACAAGCCAACCTTTCCTTTGTCCTGAAATCTATCCCACAAGCACTGGGCTACCAGGATGACCAGTAGCCTTTTGTCACCTAGTGCTAAGACCATTAGCCCATTCTGGACCTCATTGTCCACTCATTGTCTCCACTGAGAACTCCATTGTTTACTTGGCCAGACAGCCATTCACACCCCATGCCCTCCAGGCAGAAATTGGGTATACAAACCCCTAGTTTTGTCCAGTCAACTTGCAGTACACTGATTGCTGGTTGCCATTCTGCTGCTTTGATTCCCAATTGTGTGAGTCCTTAGATGTGCTGCTTCTTTGCTGCTCTTCAGGATTAGTAAATATCACCCACTTCAACCTGAATCTCACTGTCTCAAACTTTGCTCCCTTTTCCTTCAATTAGTCTTTTGTGATTGCTTGACTGCTTGGGTCTTGTGTGTGTGATTAATTCCCCCAATAAAACACAAGCTTACTTTTGGATCTTTGGCTGGTTCTTCCCCTGAAGAAGTACTGGTAAACATAGGTGTAAAAGATATTGTTATGTTATTCCCCTCTCATGAACCTTCTAATTTTGAGCTAATAATTCCTCACTGTTTCATGGAGGAGTGGCATCATGGGTGGACTCCCAAGTCACCACCTTTTGGGTAACAATGATCCAGCTTGTCAATATCCTTCCTGAACTGTGGAGCCCAGAATGGGATGCAGTATTTCAGGTTAGGTCTGACCAAAGTAGAATAAAGTAGCATAATGCTTCCTCCCTGAGGGTTTAGTATACAGGTTAAGTTTCATGACAGTTGTCTCCTCTGCATTGATTTTACTTGCTAGCTTTCACTTTTCAGTGAAAGCACTGAGATAGATTTATGTCTCTTGAGTTGATGTGAGAAGAGAGAAAATCTAAGAAGGTTCAGATGGAAGCTTGGATGATCCCACTAGGTTACTTTTCCAAGACAAAGGATCAAAACCTGAGACAAAAGGATGACCAATTGTGATGTCCCAGGGGCCAGTGCCTAGCAATGTCATTAAGTGTGATACATAAAGCACAAATCACAGTTGTAGAGAGCATGTCATTCAAGTGAAAAAACAAAACAAAAAACCCAAGTCTAACAAATGTAGAGCACACACACACACACACACACACACACACACACATCGTAGAAGGCAGCACTCTCACCCCTCACCCCCTATCTTGTGGACTAGAGAAGAGGATGCCTGTCCTGAGATCTGAGTATACTACCTTCATAACAAAATATTTTCTTTTTGGTTTTAAAAATGAAGAAAAACATTGGTGGGGGGATGCTTTGCAATCTTGTACTTAAGATAAACCAAACCAAGTCAAGGCAAATCACTAAAGCTACCTACTCAATATAGATTAATTGGAAAGTTACTTTTTAAGAAGAACAATGATATTATAGCTCACTACAACTGAATATTGATAGGACAATGATCTGACACCACTAATTAGAGGCAGCTTTCCAAGCTATATCCCTGTCCCCTTTCTCTCCAAATTTATGACATTAGGTTGGGCTGAATATGTCAGCCCAGTGAAAAGTCAGTTCACTCTGACTGAGGTGATGGTATATTCTTAGCAGGATTTAGCTTGTTTATATGATTGTGATATGAATAATATAGGGAGACAAACATTGCCCCAAGCATGTTGTTGGAGCTATCAGAAATAGCTGAATCAGTTAAAATCCAAAATAAGCTTTAAAGAAAATGAAAAGTAGCAACCTACACACTGAATGTCAGTGTACACTCTGTATCCTGGCAGTTTAGTGCAAATTGAGGGCTCTTGAGAATATGAGAGGAAAGCAAATAATCAAAGATCTTAGTTACAGTGCTCCGTTTCTGTTAGCATTGGGACAAGGAGTTCCTTTTCTTCACCTTGAGGGTCAAAAAGTAGGGTAATTTTGGAAAGGGTGATTCTGATCCCCAAAGGGGAAGCTTAAGGAGTTGATTGCTCGAGGCCATCTTCAGTTCTTAAAGACAAACTTCTGCACTGGGCTGTAAAACATAACTAAGGAAGGAAGGAAGAACCCTGGAACTTTACTTAATATGAGTTTTAGAGCTAATGTCATAAATTGCCATACTTTAGCATATCCCAGAAAAAATTGCTCTAGGGTTTAAGGCTGTTTCCGCACTAGACTGTTATAGCGCTATGATTCCACTTTCAACATCCTATGGAATCCTGGAGTTTGCAGTTTTGGGAGGGGCCAGCCAGGGTCTCCCTAAACTGCAAACCCCAGGATTCCATAGGATGTTGAAAGTGGAATCATAGTGCTATAACAGTCTAGTGCGGAAATGGCTTAAGTTCTAGTAAGTCAATTGTCCATCTACCAAAAATAACTTAAACTCAGCAGTAGCAGCAACATTGTGGACTGCTTCAGATGTATAGTGACTCCCCTCCCATTCTATGTGGGATACATTTCAAGATCCCCAGTGGATACCTGAAACCATAGATTATACTGAACCCTCTAGCTTTGCAGGGACCATAGAAGGCTTCATTCTACCAGATAGTATGAAGCATCTCTTTAGTCTCTGTGAAAGTAGAAATGTCTCTGGCATCACTGGAAGCCTTACAGGGAGCACAGTGGGGCTTCTTACTCTCTGGTAGTATAGGCCATATAGGTGCCGTCACCTGGATACACGTATTTTCCATTTAATATTTTAATACTTAATATTTTTGGACTGTGGGTAACTGAAACTACAGAAAGTGAAATCATGGATAAGGAATGATTACTGGATAGTGGGTCTTCCACATCTGTGGATTCTGTGTCCAGGGATTCACTTACCTATGGCCTGAAAATATTCCATTTTCTCCCCCCTAAAAGCAGCGTTTGATTTTGCCATGTCAGATTTTGCCATTTTACTACACTACTGTATTTAATGGGTCTTGAGCATCCACAAATTTTGGTATCCATAGGGTGTCCTGGAACCAAACCCTGTTGGATGCTGAAGGCCCACTGTAATGCTAAAGGATGGGATGGGTGGGAAACTACATGGGAGTTACAGTTGCACCCAAGGAGATGAGGGACTGAGGGAGGGCAAAAGCTCACTGCTCTTTGTCCATGTAATACTACTGCAAACAAGTAGCTGGTGGCTCTCATGTCCCAGTGAACATTCCCTACACTTTAGACAGAACTTAAAGAGAGTTGTCCAAGATGTTGAAGCCTATCCCCAAAATATAACCAGCAGGAAGCTTTGAGGTTTGGCATTTTACTTCTCCCTTTTCTAGTACTTTTGTGACAAGGAATCACTCATTTACTTTTTTTAAAAAAAATGGAGCTTCACATTATCTTTAAACTTGGAACTCCATTTCATTTAAACCAGGAGTGGGCAAAATATGACCCACAGGATGCATGTTGTGGCTTCCAGGTTCTCTTAGGGGTTAAAAAAATTGAAAACGTTTTTCCATTTCTTCCCATAATGCCCACTAGAGTGTGTGGAGCATTTTTTGCAATGCCCCTGCCATGTAATGTATGGGATGTTTTTTGCATTTCTTTACTCCCATCCTTTTATCTTTAAAGTTTTGGTATTGTATGTACCTTAATTTCTTTGTCATTTGGCTAGCACAATGAATAGATTGATTGATTGATTGATTGATTGATTGATTGATAGATTGATTGATTTTTGCAATGTTTTTTGGCTGCACTAGGTTATCTTAGGGCTGGGAGAAGCCTTTTTATAAGCAGGAAATTACTTTTGATCACTTCCCATTTTCTAAGGCTTCTCCTGGGAATAATAATATTATTATTATTATTATTATTATTATTATTATTATTATTATTATTATTAATTTGTTACCTGCCTCACTCCAAGGTTTGAGGAGGGGTACAGAATAGAGAGAACTAAAAAATCATAGTTAAAATACTCTGAAACATAGATCAATTAATACAAATATACTATAATTAAAATATGTCATAATTAAAAGTACAATTAAAAATACAGTTAAAAATACAATTAAAAGTACAATTAAAAATAGACTGGGTAGGCATGGAAGAGACAAGTCTTTAGTACTTTTTTGAATTAGGACAGTATATTTTGCTGTTGAATCTTTTCTGGCAGGTCATTCCACAGTCTGGGGTGGCCAATGAGAAGGTCCTCTGAGTGACCGTTGCCAGTCTAGTCCTGGCCTGATTAAGTAAATGGCCTCCAGAAGACCTGAGTATATGAGGCAGATTGTGTGGGAGGAGGTGGTCCTGCAGGTAACTTGGGCCCAAACCATGTAGGGCTTTAAAGGTAATAACCAACACTTTGTACTTTGTTTAATGAGGGATATAGCTACCCCAGAAGAAGGCAAGGACAGAAAAGAAAGAAGAGAATGGAAAACTTTATACTATAATTTGTTAAATCAAGCAAATATAACAAATTATGGTTTGTTTCTATTTTATTTACAGTCCTCCCTCCTCATTTGTGGTTTTAACTTTTGTGAATTTGATTATTTTCAAGGCACCAGTTTGCCTCTCCCCTATTCTCCCCTTCCCCTTCCCCTGCATTTTGCCCAGGTGGACATGCCTTCTCTCCATGCACCTGGGCAAAAGCAAGCAAATGGGAGAGGGCAGCCCCATGTGTGTAGAAGCTGAGTGGAAGGAAGGCAGAACACCTGGACAAAACATAAGCAAAAGTGTGTATGGAGTAAGGTACATGTGTGTCTCCTCCAGGTGTATGGCTGTCTCCTCCCAATTACTTGCCTTTTGTGTAGGTGCCTGGAAGGAAGGCAGCACACCAGGGAAAAACACAAACAAATAGAGAGGAAAGCATGAAGATGCCTTCTCGGGGCACATGGCTTCTCCTTCCCAATCACTTGTCTTTTGTCTGTGTGCCTGGGAGGAAGGCAGCACACCTTTGCAAAAGGCAAGTGAATGGGGGGGGGAGACCTGGAAGGAGGGAGAGTGCTCACTTGGGGGGGATTATTCACTTTTTAAATTTTTTTGCAAGGGTTCTGCAGCTCAAATCCTTGTGAAAGTATTTCATTTGCATGTTGCCTTCCTCCCAGAGTGGGACCCAAGGCAGTTCCCAGTAATTTCAATTAAAAATAAAACAAAACACCTATTCACTTCTTCACTATAATATTTAAAAACAGTTAAAATCATCACAGTATAAACACATTTTAAAATGATGCAAAATTATTTTAAAAACATACATAAATTTAAAAAGATAAATCAAACATCCCACTAAGAAGCTCCCTGATTACACATTAGAAGCCTGATTAAACAAAAAGGTCTTTGCCTGCTGGTGAAAGGAAAGCCAGAAGGTGGCCAGTCCTAACCTCCCGCAGAGGGGAATTCCAGAGAGTAGGAGCAGCTACTGAGATAGCTCTCTATTGTGTCCTGTGATGGTGGAAGTTTGTATAAATCATAATTTAAACTTTTCATAGTTTGACTTTTCAGGGGCAGCAATAAGCTGTGAATAGTTAAAATCACAATTCACATACTTCCAATGTCTTCTTCAGGGCAGCAGAAGAGAAGAAGAAACAAGGGAATGTGCAGGCCCATTATTCATTTCTTATTTCACTGAACTTTGGCTTTCTATTACATTTGAATGACCAGTAGCACAATTTGGCTTCCACAACAAAGTGGCCAATTGTGCTGTAATTGTTGTGTACCTTCAAGTTGTTTCCAACTTATGGTAACTCTAAGATAACCCTATCACAGGGTTTTCTTGGTAGAATTTGTTCAGAGAGGATTTGCCCTTGTTTTCTTCTGAGGCTGAGAGAGCATGACTTTCCTAAGGTCACTCAGTGGGTTGCCATGACCAAGGATTCGAACCCTGGTCTCCATATCAATGGTCCAATGCTCAAAACACTACACCACACTAGTTCTCCTAAGCTCTAATACACAATTTTAAAGAGACTATACAAATATATTCTCAGCATAGCTGTGAGTGATATTATTAGTTAAAAGAAAGCATTCTCTTCAGGAGAAAGGGACTATGAATACATATCTGTTAAACGCAGGATATGATCCACCTTTCAAAGTTTATCCTGAATAAAAACCTCTTCAGTCTTAAGAATTATAAAAGCCTTGGCATTCTGAGAACTAAACTTTCCTCCCATACTTTAATCGGAAATTGAAATTAAGAAAAATACTCTGCAACTGTTATCTGTGGCCCTTTCCACACGGGGTAAAAAAAACGGCTTAGGGCGACCTCATCTGGAGGTCGTCCACACTGTGGGTTGCGCTAGGGCGGTTTGAAAATTGGAGGTTCCACACCTCAAACCACCCTAGCGCGACCGCAAGGGGTGACGCGGCGCGTTTTTTAAAAACCACATTTCATGTGGTTTTTAAAAAATGCGAGCGCGCTAACCCATTGCAGCGCCCCATTTGAAACTGCAGGGACGCGCTAGCGCATCCCTGTGGAGCTGCCTGGGGGCGGGCTTCCGGCTGGCGCGCTGCCCTGATTGGCGGAGCGCCGCCGGAAGTCGCCGGCCACCATGTTGGGTGCCGCCGAACGCCGCCGAAATTCACCAGCATGTGGAGCGGCGAATGCGCGCTCCCCGCAGGGACGGAGCAACCTGTTTTCAGGTAAGATCCATCCCTGCATGCGCTGCCCCGTTTCCCCGTCCCTCGTGTGGAAAGGGCCTGTGAATAGCAATGAAAGCTCTATTTGTTTTGTCCCTGAGGATCATAATTCTATGCCATATTCCAGCAGCATTTGGGATGTAATACAGATCCATACTTTTGTGGTGCAAGTTGCTGTAAGGAGAGACACACTTCTGCTGGCTTCTGATAGATAGCATCTGCTGGCCTCTGATAGCATCAGGTGGAATGTGCCGTGACACCACTTATTTGGGAGTGAAGCTAGGGGATTTATTAGCTGTGTCTGCCCCTCTTCACTTCCTTTTGGTGACAGTTCAACCCATGCTCCCAACTCTAGTGTGATGTGAACTTTGCTGGTTGCTTTGGGGCCAGGTAGGAATTTTTGCCCATTTTACCTCCCCCCCCCGCTCTTCACTGTATTTGAGAGACTGTGTCAATTGGCTTGGGGTGGTGTCCTTAAATTAATGTTTACTATCCAGGCAGTAGGGAAAGAAAAAATAGTTATGGTGAACACCTTGGCATCCTTTTGGTGAAAAGGAAGGCTCTGTAACTGCCTATTTAGGTCCTGAAACTCTGGGGCTGGGAAGGTGGCTACCCTTAGGGCTGGTCTGAGGGTATTTGCTCTCACTTGAGTCCTACAGCTTGAGGTTGGGATTCCTTGTGTCTGCTTTAGGGTAGATGGCCAAACAGGGAGCAACCTGAGCCTTGGGGCTCAGGTGAAAGGCTGAGGAGGATGTCATGTAGTGATGCCTAGCATCTGCTGATCCCATGCTATGTTGCTTTCCCCTTGTATAGAATCATAGAATCATAGAATTGAAAGAGACCACAATGGCCATTGAGTCCAACCCATACCATGCAGGAACACACAGTCAAAGCACACCCAGCAAATGGCCATCCAGCTTCTGTTTAAAAATCTTCAAAGAAGGTGACTCCACCATACTTCAAGGCGGTATATTCTACTGTTGAATAGTTCTTACCATCAGCAAGTTCTTCCTGATGTTTAGGTGAAATCTCTTTTCTTATAATTTGAATCCATTGCTCTTAGTCTTTGGAGCAGCAGAAAACAAGCTTGCTCCATCTTCAACATGACATCCCTTCATGTATTTAAACATGGCTATCATGTCACTTCTTAACTTTCTTTTTGTCAGCTAAACATATCTAGTTCCCTAAGATGCTCCTCATAGGGCATGGTTTCCAGACCCTTCACTATTTTGGTCACCCTTCTCTGGACACGTTCCAGTTTGTCAATATCCTTCTTGAATTGTAGTGCCCAGAACTGGACACAGTATTCCAGGTGAGGTCTAACCAAAGTACATTTCCAGATTCAACTCAGTTTAAATAGGTTCTAGGTTAAATAAAGTGGCCCTTTTCAACCCAAGTTTCTGTGTCTGGTCTCATTATTCCGTGGTCAGTAGGAAATTAAGAACAGCACAGTGCTATAATAATGTGAATAATATCTGTGAATAATAATGAAAGTTCTATTTAATTTTTTTTTGTTCCTGTGGATGGTAATTCTATGCCATGTTCCAGCAGCATTTGGAATATAATTCGTTTTGCAACAACTGTCACAAAAATAGAAAGCAGTAATTAAATAAACACAATTTGAAATAATCTGCCTCCATCATGCATTCTTCACAACACAATGCCTACAAAATAAAAATAAAAAAAAATCTGATGTGATACATTCATAATATAATGAAAGAATAAGAAAGATAACATTTAGTATATCACAAATGTTCAAAAACTTTATTTATGTTCAGACAATATGCCCCAGCTTTAAATCACCAGGAAATAAATTGGTTGTAAAAATGTGTATAAGCATGATAAAAATGGAAAATCTCTCTTTTCCAATCTCTTAATAATCAGACGGATCTCTATTATTCTTTCTCCAAAAAACAAAAAACAAAATACTACATGCCACATTGTTTGACTCACAAAATGGAATGCATTAAGCTTTTCATTAGGATCACAGCAGCCATTTTCATTCAGATCTCAAACAGCAAGTGTTGAACTGGGAAGGAAGTCAGGGAGCCAGCTAGAAATGAAGCACAGTTAGAAAAGAACACAGAAAAATACTGCCATATTCTGTATATCTTTATCGCAAAAGAGGAGAAAGCTGCACGTTCATGCATCTTCCATATACATTTTTTGGTTCTTATTCTTTAGATAGAATGGTCTGAATCCTGTGGTTAGTCTGAATTAAACTAGACCCCTTGACTCAGTGGGATTTACCTATATATTGACTCACCATTCAACATTTGATTCTAGACTAGACTAGAAGGAAGTAACCAATGGTTATTTTATAGTTACAACTGAAATTCCATTGATTTGAAGTGGAAGCCAGTGCAACTAAGTTTATCTAGGCACAGGGCACAGGTACTTCTGCAACATTGTTCTGGGGTTGCTCGGAGCCTGGAATGGAAATTGCACAGGAACTTTGTTTGCAGTACCTATGGAAAAAGTTTGAATAATAAAGGAATAACAACAACAACAACACCCTTTGTGTACATCCTAGAGCAAGAGTATTTATCATCATGTATCATTATCTCACAACTCGTCTTGTTTTGCAGTTCCACCTAGCTCTAGGACTGCATTTCTTTACACACTTATCTGGGATCAAGTACAACATTAAGACTTTCTTTGAGTAGACATGTACAAGATAGTGCTGTTGATTTCCCTGACATTTTCCAAGTGCTTTGCATGGGAAGGAAACTGTGAATTTGCTTCAAATTCCTTTTGGATTAACTTTGGTGGCAGCTGTAGCTGTAGCATCTTATCTCTATTTCAGAGCTAGTAGAAGTAATTTATGTCTTTTCAGCCTAGCGTAATGTGTTCTACAAGGGTCTGTTAAAGGTTAAATAAGAAAAGAGAGGGGTATTGTCATTTTAACATTTGTACGCATACGTTCCTGCTGTCCCTCCCTTCCTCCTTCTATATAGAGTGTTTGTGTGTTATTTTAACATACCTATGCATGCCTGTTTATTGATGTCAAAGGGTTACACATCCCTATGCAGAATATAACCCATTTCTAGGGTCACATACATCCATGACTTAGGTTCATCACTGGCTTACTGTCCCCCAAACAATCACACCAATTATGGAACCAGACTGAGAAATAACAACTATACAGCAACATTTGTGCCTGCCACTTAAATAAAAAGGTAATTGCTGTTTTTGCTACCCTCTTCCTGCACTTTTTGTTTAGCAAGATAGCATAGCCAAAAAAACTGCTCAAGTAACTTTTGTGGACAGAAAGATGGACAAAGAATACTTTCAGGGGGCAAGTTCACAAAGCACACATCCTTGCTCATGATTTCCAGTACTTGTGTGTGTTCTGCTTTCACTGTGCTTAAACTACACAACAATGTAGTATAACATCTGGCCTAAATCCAATTTCTAGTTCCAGCTAGAGCAGTCTGATTGAATTAATAGAAGTTATGTAAGGATTGACTTACCATTTATAAACTGATGGAGCAATTCTATTCTAGTTAGACAAGCTGCTGACATTTGGGTTTGGTTGCATGGTGGTGGCTGATTCAAAGTCAGAATAAGGGCATTTTTCCTCCACTTATTATTATGTCATCTGCCAAGTAGAAGCTGGGGCTTCCACATCAGCACAGGAGTGAGTTCACTCTGGATTTTAGCTGAACTTTAAAGGAAATATCCATGACGTTGAACATTATTCTTCAAATAGGTTCAGCACATTGGATAGCTCCTTTCAAGTCAGAAATGACTTGAAGGCACACAACATCACATGGCAACAAGCAGGATGGGAATTTTGCCTCTGTTTGTACTTCCCTCATCTAGGGGGAAAAAAGACATTGAGAAAAAGATTCTGCAGTCTTTGGGTAGAATTGCAAATTTGAAACTGCCATTTAGATTAGTCCTGGCACCAAAGATTATGTGAACTATATAATGGCTCCAGGGTGCGGTTCCACTCAGTTTTCATTGATTACATGAAAGTATTAAATGGGATGTAGCAATCAAACCCAGGGCAAAGACAAAATTAGTTCATGTTCCGAAGATGATCATAGTATACTTTGTCATAGCTTCTATTCTCCAGGGTCAACAAGATGAATGGGATGCTACCTTTAATAGACCAATTTCCTTATCTGGACTATGGCAAAGGCACTCTTGTTTTGGTCAATGTCCTTGGTAAGAGAGTGGGTCACTTTCTTCTGTATTCTGCCATAATTTTCTAATGATCAGAGCTTTACCAGAATGATGGAGTTCATTTGTTGGAAGAGGATAACATATTGTTCCTGGGGGATCTGCAGCAGAGAGTGAGGGCTGTGTTGTTTGACCTGGTGAGAGAAAGAGACTAAGTGGATATTTGCCTGTTGTATGTGGCTGGTAGTAAGTGGAGAATATAAGAATTTGGTGTACACTCTGGCACTCTTTTGGTGTAAGGTAGGGCTCTGGAATTTTCTCTTTAGGTCCTGGGACCTAGAGGTGGGAAGAGAGTCTGCCCTTGAGGTGGACCTGGGTTTTTTTGCTCTCACTTATAAAGTCCTGGGACTTGGGCAGGAGGAGTGGCCTGGGTTTGCATTCCAGCAGATGGCCAGCCAGGGAAAAATCCAATTATTGGACTGCCTTCTGGGTTCAGAAATTTTGCTCAAGGGAAGGCTGAGGAGGTAGTCAATGTGTGATAGTTTGCTTCAGCTGATCCTCCATCATGTTGCTTCTGTCTCTTGCTCTTCCCAGGTTCAATACAATATAAATAGGTTTAGGACAAATAAAGTGACCCTATTTAATCCAGCTTTCTATGTTTGGTCTTGTTATTCCATGTTTGGTCATCAAAGGGCTCTTTGATTTCTTTCATCCCTTCGAGTTACTGAACTCAAATAGTAAATGTTCATTTTCTTCTTTATTTCTTTTATGTTATCATTGTGAATGTCATTATCATGGATCCAGACTTAATCATTATACTAAAACACTGCAATACTAAACCTACTTACCTGGGAATAAGTGCTATTGAATTCAATGAGATTTACTACTGCGTAGGCATGTGTAGTACACAAGTATACTAGATCACACTAGGTTTTTTTATTTTTTAAAAAATCTTCCATTTCACCCCCCCCCTTTTATGTTAGTCTCATACTTCCAGTCTGAAACTTTTGAACTTTTCCTGCAAATCTCTCTAACTTTTCAGCAGGTGGCACTGTTATTTAGGCTAATATTTTTGGCATTAAGGCAAGGTAATTAACTTTATAATGCTGTTTAAAACAATAAAATATAGAGTTCTC
Source organism: Iguana delicatissima (assembly GCA_948472985.1). NCBI lineage: Eukaryota > Metazoa > Chordata > Lepidosauria > Squamata > Iguanidae > Iguana > Iguana delicatissima. The sequence continues at coordinate 1,233,466 of CAOKZL010000170.1, read as the reverse complement.
CTTATATAATACATTCCACATCTGAATCTTATGCAAAATAAGAAAATAAATTACCAGTGAATACATTAGAAGTAATGTACTAAAGCCATGAGGTTCCTAAATTTAAATTTTCTAATTTCAATGTTTGAATCACAAATGTTCTAAGAAAAAAAATAATATCAATCCCTATTTTGGTAAGTTAGTTATTGTTGCCAGTATTATTTTAGTTAGAATAAGTAGAAGATTTTTCTGTTAGCATTTATTTTCTGCTCAGAATGTCCCCTTGCTCTTTGAGGCTTTGCCACTTGCTTTATTTTTAGAAACGACATCTTATGAAAAAAAATCAGCTGGTACAGACATGATATGGCACATAACTAGAGGAAAGAGGGACACACTTATTAGTGCTTACAATTCATTTCAGCAGTTCTTGCTTCCTCTAGTAGCTCTGTAGATGATTAGAAGAATAATTTAGCATTGGTTAGCTGTGATTTATATAACACTGCACTGGTAAAGCAGAATTGCTCTTAGAAAATTGTAGGATGAACGTCTCCTGACTGCGTATTTTGTAAAGCTTTACTGCTGCTCTTGCTGACAAACTTTGATCAGATTGTTGTTTCTTCACTGGTCCTGATGTCTATAAATATGTACTCATGTGATTCAGCTGTGTGGTAAATTAAGAACATAAAAAAGGCCTTTATAGATCAGACCAATGATCTATCTAGCCCAGTGTTGTCACCACAGCCACAAATGGGAAGCCCACAAAACAGCTAGGAGGCAATAGCATCCTCCAGATCATATTCCCTTTCAACTAGTGTACAGAGCAGCTTTTTAAAAAGTTACTTTTCATATTATAACTCCAACATAGTCACTGCCTCAGATATTATAAGTAATATATATTTGTTAGTAGCCTAGTCCTACATTAATTTGCTCATCCCTCTTTGTAGGTCTCCATGCTAGCGGCCATCAGTATAGTTTTTTTAAATAGTGAATGTATTAGTTTAACATAGTGTTTCCTTTTTTGTCTCTTCAGAAGCTTCTACCATTTATCTTCATTGATTGGCCCAGCTTCTAGTATTTTGGGAGGAGGGGATAGGAAAAAAAATCTTCCCATTTGCTTTCTCCAAAGTCATGTGTGATTGTATACACCTCTGCCATCACTAGATAAGATTATGGAGTCCAGGAGTGGAGTTTTTCAGAGGAATCTTCTAATGGTTAATCTGGGATTTTCTCTTCTTCTGCTCACTTTTCTTGCTCTTTCACAGCTGTGTAACTAAAAAACTTTGAACCTACTGAGAAGGGGAGTGAACAGGTTGCAGTCTCATTCTAACTTGCTGCGATTTGTTTGAACTGAACTCTTTATGCCTAGAAGAAGTTTGTTTGGGAACATCCAGCCACTCTCATTACCAATAATTCTGGAACAACTACCTCATTATTATATTCTCCTTAGCACACACAGTTGCTTAACCACATTGCCCAGCTGCCTTGCCTTAAAGGAGGCATTAGCAATATCTGCACTGATTAGCTGCACTGAAGATACAAAGTCAGAACCTGATTAAGAGCAGAAGCTGATTAAAAAAAATTGCAGCAACTGTATCCTCTTGAGACAAGAATTTAATTTGACACAGAACACAGTTTTTGCCCTTTCTAGAGCCTTATAAACACCTGGAGTTTGATCAGCTGTGACCATTGAGGGTAGACACAAATGGCCTTTTAAAAGTGACAATAAGTAAGTGAATTAAACTGCTTTACTGCCCCTCGCTCGGGTTTCTGCATGGGGAGAAGGAACTGCAGTTAACTTCTTGCTTTCTTTTGTTAACTTTCCACTCTGCATATAGCTTATTTTATTTGTGCTAATAGTTAGCATCTTGAAGAAAGTTTCCTTCAGAAAAAGTCTCTCAGATTGAATAATTGGAAGATTAACAAAGCCATGATGGTGTTGACAAGGGGGCAAGGTTCACTTCTTAAATGTCCCTGTCACAACACAATCACATCTCAGGCTCAAAAGACAACAAAGTATTTCTTCCCACCTTCAAGGATGGAAGAGGAAGGAATATTGGTGGGAGATCAAGTTGATATGAGTAATGAGAAATGTAATGCTACTTAGAGAGCCCACAATCTCAGTGCTGAACAGTCACAACAATTTCCTCAGTCAGAACCTTCTGAATCTGAGAGTGATGACCTCTTTTTTATTTCTCAGGTACTGTATTGGTACCTGGTAAAAGACACTGGGAATTGGAGTAAAGAGGGTTTGTATGCTTCTAGTTTTTGTCAGGAAATCAGGTACATCCCTGACAAGAATAAGTCCAATACTCTTCCCATGTCTTTACTAGGGAGTCATTGCTTCCTCGCTTCTGCACTGGTTGAACAAGTCTTTAATGAAATAAATTAGTAGTCATAGGCCCTAAAAGTAACAGTTTCTGTTTTATATGATTTAATTGAGTCTGGCATAATGACATTTGCTCCCCCAACCAATTTTACCAATGCAGAGGAGTGCATGACTGAGCAGCTCACTATGAATAAACATTATGATATCTCTAACAGCCAATATGGTGTAGTAATTTGAGTGTTGGACTATGAGGCCCTTTTAGCCCTCCACTGTTACAGTGCTATTATTCCACTCTCAACATCCTATAGAATTCTGGGGTTGTAGTTAAGGGGATATATTTAGAATTGTCAGCCAGAGAGTTCTTGGGCCTCATTAAACTACAAACCCAGAATTCCACAGAATGTTGAAAGTGGAATAATAGCACTATAACAGTGTAGTGCAGAAAGGTCTTTAGTGCATTACCAGTTGTGTTGTCCACTGTATTACTGGCCCCAGAGAGTGTCTGTGATCACAATTAGTGTCACAGTTTAGTGTGCTGGCCAACTCAGGCCACTGTAATTTCTGATGAGAAGAAGTATATTTCTTATAGTTTTGTACTGTTTGCAATTGCAACAAAGAAAATCAGAATGAAAACCCTGAGTCAACTGGTATCTGATACGAAGAAAATTTGATGACTTGAAAAGTTTAATATGAGAAGTTTTAAGAAGTTTTTTTCCCTAGAAGTTTAATCTGTTCTTAAACTGTGGTTCCCAATATGTATTAGAGAAAGAATATGTATTTGGAGAAATATTTTGTGAGGAAATGTGTATTTAATTAATTATTAATTCTGAGTTTAAAAATTGCAGGTTTAATCTGAAAAAGGAACGGAATTATAGCTGAAAATGGAGATTATACACCTCTTTAAAGAGGACAAGCGATTGTATGGCCCACGTTTGTTCATTTGCATACCATACGAGGAAGGGAGTACTTTGTGGTGGATCAGCTTCCACAGTGCTAATGGTAAGCTTGAATTATTGGTTTAAAACTACACATCAAGTTATGAGATTTTCAGCCAGACTTTTCTTTTGGTAGTAAATGACACAGAAAGGCTAAAGCAGAGGTCAAAATGAGGACTGTTGTTCTTTTTTCTCAACTGCAAAATTACTCCACTGATAAAACATTTCGAGCAGAAAAACACATATAATTAATTTATGGCAGTGTTCACAGTGTGTTATGCACTGGGAATTTTAGCTCATTTGCTACAGAGAGATAAATGATACCGGATCTTTTGGAAATGTAAAGATGCTCAGTCTATAAAATCAAGACTTGGGAAAAATTGTCATGCCATTTCCACAGATTTACAGGGGCTTTACACAAATGTCCCTTGACCTATTAAGTTCTGCTAGACCGAGGAGGCATCAGGAACCATTTTGCCACTTAAATATTATTAATACATCTTGTTAACTGCTAAAGTTAAACATTTGGCTCCCACATAAAAAGCAATTTCTGTTCGTGCATTAAGTTATTTAGCAGATAAATGTCCCTACGCTTCTTCCACATTTCTTGAGTTGTAAGTTCCTTTCTATTCCCAAAGTCCTCATGGTAGTCAATCACTTTCACACACTGGAGGATAAACTCCCTTCCTTGTAAGTCTGTAATCCCCTATTGACATTAATGGAAACTGTGCAATGTGTAAGCAGTGGAGAGAAATAGGCCCCAAGGCTTTGTTATTGCCTTTCTGTTAAAGCCACGTAAGCTCAATCACCATCAACACCTTTTCCACAGAGGGATGGCCCATTTGGGTTTTCTAAAGGATTTTTTTTTTAAATAAGACTGTTTCCAAAATTGCTGCATCCAGATTTCCCCCAGGACTTCCAAATTCCAAATTGCTTGATTTGTTTCTGAAGTGGAACCAGCATACAAGTGTTATTTGTCATCTTTCCAGTTGTGGGATTTTATACAGTGCGTGGTACATGGACAGTTTGACCTGTCTTTTATTTCCTTGTGACTGAACTGCTTGCTGCTTACTGTGTTACTGATGTGTACAAGAATAGGGACAGAACATTCTAGAACAGTGGTTCTCAACCTGTGGGTCCCCAGATGTTTGTGGACTTCAGCTCCCAGAAGCCCTGAGCATTGACCATAGTGGCTGGGGCTTCTGGGAGCTGAAGTCCACGAACATCTGGGGACCCACAGGTTGAGAACCACTGTTCTAGAAAGTCCCTCTTGATGTGATTCTAAAATACATTGATACAGTTAAACAGAACATACTGTAGTGCATATACAATGTGCATGAATCCAACTATAGCTCATGTATATTTGTATTTGTGTGTGGCGGAGATATTAAGACTTCAATCCTGTTTAAACTTGCCAGAAAAGAGGTCTCACTAAATTCAGCTATTTTACTTCTCAGTAGGCACGAATAGAATTGTATTCAGAACTAAAGCTTTAAATCCCATTGATTTAATGGGTAGATCCAATGAATCAATTAAACTTAGATAAGTGGTGATTTATCAAGGTCCTACTGATTCATTGGGTCTCTAATAGTTGGGACTAATAACTGATACAAACCAAAGAAAATGAAAACCACAACACATTGAGCAGACCCCAGTTTTGAAAGTAATTTTAGAAATATTCTTCATCAAACTGGAATGCAGGGGATGCATAATCCATGGCTGAGGGAAACAATAGAATAATGCAGGGAAAATTTTTTCCCATTTATAGTTTTGAAGTTTATTGCTACCAGCACAGCAATAGCCTAAGTGCTGTTCCTTTACTTCTAACATGCTTGAACTTCGAGAACAGAGATGGCAGCAGCTGGAGCTGTTTCTAAGAGGACTGTATTATGCCACTGGAGTTTGGCTGTGGGAACTAATGGGAATACTTAATTCTCAGATAATTGGTTTTTATCCCCTAATCCCATTGCAGTAAAGAAAGCATTGCACTCACAGCTAAGGTTGTGAATCCTAGAAACCAGAAGCATTTGAGATTAGTTACAAGAATCATCAATCAAAACAAACACCTCATGGAAGGGTGCTAAACTATTGCTATTCCAGCTGGCACTTTAAAATATACTCAAGTGGGTGGTGGAAAATCCTTAAGTTTAGTAAGGGAAGGAAATGTTATGCATGTTTGCTCAAATGTAAACAGGTTATTTCTGAGTAAGTGATCTCCTAACTACCATACATTTATACTTGGGGCAGACAGGCCCTGGAACCTGCAGGACTAAGCCTGTCAATTTTCTATAATTTCCCTATGGAGTCCCTGAAAGAACACATGGTATCATGCAATATCAGAGGATGGTTAATATGGCAAAAGTTATTAATGAAGAAGAAAGCACAAGCTAGGAGAGGTTGTAGCAGTTTGCTTTTGATTAAGCCTATTGGAAAGGGCAAGATCCCACACCTTCCTTTCCTCTTCCCTCTCCTCTGAATTAATTGAGTTTAAACTACTTTTGCTCTTTGAACTTGGGCCCTTTCCACACGTGGGAAAGGAACTGTGCAAAAATGGGACTCACTGGATTTCTTCAGCATCTGGGCGAGTCCGTTGGGACGAGGAGCAGTGCGAGCTCGTCGCTCCGCGCTGCTCCGGTGTCCAAAATGGGCGCCTGCAAATCTGCACCGGAGCATGGCAACGGAGCAACACAGAGTCGCATGCTCCGTGCTTTTTAAAAACCTCTTAGAAGAGGTTTTTAAAAAGCACGCTGCATGACCAGTTCCGGTCACTCCGAACCGGACTGAGGTGCGGAACTACAAAAGTAGTCTGCCCCAGTCCACTCCATGGTGCAGAAGACCTCTGTTGGAGGTCGCTCTGCACCATTTTAATAGCCCGGTGCAGAAAGGGCCTTGGTTTGTATCAACTGAAGTAAGCTGGGACAAAGGAGGAAAATAGAAGGAAGAAAGAGAAACTGGAATGTTTTAAAAGCAGCTGAAAAAGTGGGGTAGAAGAAGGTTAATCAAACTGGGACAATTAGAGGGTATGCTATTTATTTCACTACAAACATCAGTGGAGGCTTAGAGGGTCTTGATTCAACCAGCCATCTTTACAGTAATAATAACCAACAAGGGAGGTCATCTTCCTATGTTGCCTCTGAAAGGTAGATCATTATTACTTTTGCTTATATCCTACTTTTCCCCCAACCGGGACTCAAGGCAGCTTATAAATTTAAAGAACAATACAGTTAGAACATACAATAAATTAACATTAAAATGGAATTAAATTACCAAATGCATTTAAAAGCTACTTAAAACCAACAGTTTAAAAATGATTCTAAAAGTACAAATTTTAAAACTTTTTAAAAGCATTTTTAAGAAAGTACAATAAAAACAGTAAAAATGCTTGAGAACTCCTGTAAGAGACCTTAGTTTAGAGCTGAGCTACCACACAACATTGTTGCTATCTAGCTGCTATCCCATCCCTAAGCATTGCAGAACTGCCTTATTCTATTTCCAGAAAAAAAAAAATGATGTGCTTCCATTAACATTTCAGTCCCCTTAGCTGTCTCAGTGCTGAACTGTTATAGCGCTTGATAGCACTTCCAGTCATTGAGAACCCAGCAGTGGTTGGGCTGTGGACTTGACCAGCTTGTCCCTCTCTCAGTGACTCTCATGGCATGGTAACTTTGAAATCTATCACCTCTCTGTGTTTATGTGAAAGTTCTCCTTTGAGTTAACATTTTTTTAAAAAATAAATTTTTAGGCACTATACCATAAGTGAACTGCCATGTTTAGTATGACTTCCAAAGAAAATCAACCACCCTGACCAATTGGGGCAGTGGAGTGAGGTGACGGTGGGGACAGGGAATGGCTAAGGATGCTGTGGTGCAGAAGGAACACTAGTGGTAATACTGCTACTCATCCAATGAAGGTGGAAGGGTGGGAAAACAGCATTCCTAACCTGCTTCGATCATGTGAATGGCAAGGCCACAATTGTAACAGTATATTTTGCTAATGGCCTCTAGTGCAGAAATGGCCATGGTCAGGCCATAAGTTCAAAGGGGATTAGGTGGAAAACCCTAGGATAAAAGGGGCTTGAGCTAATCTCTTCATTGAACTCAGATCTTTGCATTTCTGAGTGGGCCTGGATCAGACAATAAGAGACCGTCCCTTTTGATCTCACCCTACAGAAACCTTTCCTGCACCCCCTACCAATCCAGACTTCAAGGGATTTTCACAATTCCCATAAATTCTGTCACTGTGGTGTCAAAGCAATCACTTATTCTAGAATCCTTTTGTCAGTCTTGTAAGAAAGTTTTAAGGCTTTGCCAGAACACCCATTCCAGGCAAGAAAAAGGGTACATAAAGCCTAACCTTGGCTCTGGCAGCTTATAGCACTTTAGATGTAGCATTTCGGGCATAATACATGGCTCCCAGACCACTGCATCTGAAATGCTGCTCTCAGATGCTACCTGAGTTTTTCTGTTTCATCCTCCTTCTCCAAGATTCACCCTCTTATCCCAATTTCTCTCTCTGTCCAACCATTCACACTTTACTTTCTGACAGCCTTGTATGGCTCTTTAGATTTCCTGCGTGTTTGTTGATTCCAAATAAAATACTTGGTTTATCTTTAACTGGAGCCTCTCTGCAGTTCGTACTGGTATACATAGGTAAAAAGTCCTGCTGTTACCCTCTTCTTCTGGGCCTTCTTTGAGCTGTAATTTCCCCAAATTCTAATGAGACACTGGCATTGTGAGTGGCCCCAATGTCCAACATTTTTTAAGATAACACTACAGTTCTGCCCCCTCCACTCCCAATGAATGTTAAAAGACTTCTTCACTAGTGCTTGGTCAGAATCAGTATTTTCTTTTTAAAAGAAGGGAAACATAAGTAATTTAGAATAACTTTATTATATGTCATGCTTCTGCACAATCCACTAGAATGCTGATGTTCAACACCTCATAGTAATTAGTCTCTTTTTCTGTTCTCCTAAATCTCAGTGATGATGGAGTGACAGAGTAGAAATCCTGAAAATTCCTAAACTACATTTTATTAAATATATTGCTTTAAATATCCTCATTTTGTGATATTAAATTAGTTTGGTATGACAAGGGCTTTCACAAGCGACATTTTAATGCATCAGATAGAGACCTGAATTGAGACATATGGATGTGAATTGAAGCGTGATTCACAATAAACAAGAAGAATTTGCATTTGCTGTGCTTCACCTAACCTTTCTCAATACGAAAATTAACATTATTAATTTAGAAAGACTCCATTTGGCTAAAACATATCAGATTCTTTTTTTTAAAGTGTTATTTTTAATTGCTCAGATTAATCCTTCTCACTAATTGTGTGCTGAGGAAGAAAATCTGATGAGTTTTATTATCTTACTACTGTGGTAAAATTACTACACATGTGCACGCAGCCATCAGGGTGGATATTATAAACTGTTCAGAAAGTCTAGTAATTTTCCAGCAGCTGGCTAATATATAAGAATTTGACCATGCCCTATATTAGGCTAAGAATCTTACATTTATTTCCTGCATTTCTTTTACAGGTCTTGAGACAGTTTACAATATGAATTAAAGCAGAATACGGTTAAAAGCCAAACCCTCATGGCATTAAATAGCAATCTTTAAAACAATGATCAATGTTTAAGTAAAACAGTTTTGAAGAGCATTTAAAACCCTCTCACCAAAACACCCAAAAGACTCTTCTGTAACAGCCTGTCTAAACAAGAAGGTCTTTGTCTGATGGTATAGCCAGTTTTTTACTATTTTTGGAAAAGGGTTCCATGCCTTCTTTCCAGTTCTCGAATTGTCACCATACACAGCTGCGAAGGTGGTTGGACTGAGAGAAAGCCTTCCCCTGAAGATCTCAGAACTTCATCAGACTCACAGGGAGTGAGTGTTTTGCAAGCATACTGGACCCCAGCTGCAAAGCACATGGCCAGTACTTTGATTTGTGCCTGGAAATGTAGCGGTAGTGATGGATGTCATAACAAAATTGTCATAACAAAGAGTTAAGGTTCTTGTAACCTATTGTAACCAGCAATCCAAAGGGTTTTTGTGCACCCTAGAGAAGATAGTATCAATTTTTCACAATATGGCTTCTTCATTAAAACCTAGGAAATGGTCCACAGGTTAAAATGGGTCCAAGTCCCTTCCTTCACTTTTGTATAGCTTCTTCTTCCTGTGGTAGGATGTCTCAAAGCTATTTTTCTACTCAGGATGATGTGGGATACTCTCATTTCTAATAGCAATGCTATGCAAATATAAAAGAACTTTCTGTTGCAAATAAAGATAATAAAATTCATCAGTTTTTATTCCTCAGCAGACACTTAGTGAGAAGGATTATTCTGAGCCATTAAAAATGACATTTAAAAAAATCCTCTGATATTTTATGGCCAAATGGAATCATTCTAAATTGATAATGTTAATTTTTCATAATGTGAGAGATTAGGGTCTGTAACTTATTTCTGTTCATTTTTGATAAAGGAGAAGACATTAAGTTTGAAGACAAATGCCTATACCTTTAGGAGAATAGCTGGCATAAAAGATATTACTTTTTGGCATATTCCTGAAGTAGATCCACTTAAATTTGTAATAACTATATTACCGCTAAGGTGAATGGGTATCATCCAGATTCTGTTGTCTTATGGCTGGGTTGCTAGCATACGTATGAAAACGGAGCTCTTCTATTATGCTCTGTGAGAATCACAAAGTTATCAGAAAGGAAATGTATGATATTAAAGGTATTCTCCTATAATCCAGAAAAACACTGATCGACATCTCAAGGCAATTGTTTACTCAAAGCAATTGTTATTAAATAATTAATAGTCATCAATTTGAGCAACAACATAGTGACAGAGTAGAAACCCTGGATAGTTATACACTTGATTTTATACTGTTTTAACACCCTAGTTAAGTGACATAGGTTTTTAATCATCACATGGAGATGTGGATTGAGATACATAAGCAAAGACTGGAAAATTTGTATTTCTGGACAACAGTATCCAACCTCCCCAGCTGCACTTGTCTGGGGTATTCTGAAAATTATTATTAAAAAAGTAAATCAACAGTTACCACAAATATAGCAGCTGAAAAATCACAGCTGCATATGCAGAAATTGCTGCGAGGTTCATGTACTAAATTACACATAAGAGCTGTCATGTGCAAATGCAGGCATGTGAGTCCATGTGGTTCAAGGACATGACTGATGTGACAACCTCATGGCTCATTTGCACCTTCAGCCTGTGTTTTTCAAATATTCTTGGATAATCATAAAAATATGGGCATTTTACTGAGAGTTCTCCAACAGAATGAACAGGAAAACCTTGCTTTACAACTTTTCTGGAAATCCTTGCCTTTTTTCAAACAAACAAGTTTGGCCAGTTTTCAGTGGTAAGTTTGTTTCAGAAAGTGTGGGAACAAGTAGGATAGACTGCCTTCAGGCAAATCCATTCTGAGCTACATCTATGTTGTTGACCTCAGCTCATAACAGAAATGTCATGGAAAGAAAATCTCCAGCCAAGCTTCAGTTTAGTACCAGCGGAGGAAAATGCCTGCTTGCATAATTTGGTAGGATCCAATGGAGAGAGAGGCATCCAGCTGGCACAGTGGGCAGTGATGGCATCCACCAACAGCTCATTAGGGTGGAGCTGTGCTCCAGTGCCAGATATGCACCTGACCAGTATATCAGCCAGCCTGGCCCCTGAACAATGATAGGAGCCACATACAGATGGAAATTTGAGGTGTCTCCTTAAGCAAGTATGCAAAATGTTCAGACAGTTAAATGCACCTTGTTTTAGTGTTGGAGGAAGGACTTTGACTTCACTGTTATGATCTACTGCTTTAAACATGAATGTTTCCCTAGTTCATGCTGAATCAAGAAGAAATGATTTGAGTTTTGCCTTTTAACTTATCAGTGTATGTCATGCATTTAATGAAGCTGACTGTCATCTATTAAAGTGCATGCCTTAGCAGCAATTTCCCCCTTTTTGCTGTACCAGGATAATGCAACTACATTTCTATAATTAAACCAAGTGTTTGTTCTTTACCAGGTTATGCCTATATAACTACTTGTCTTCCAAGCTAATACATGGGCAAAGCATAGATTTAATAGCATCCCATACTTTTATTAAAAAGCAGATTTATGGCTTATGTAGCCATCAATCACCAGCAAACTTTCCTACGTTGCTCTGAAGCTATAGGACACTAATGAAAGAATATCTTCAAGACATAGAGAAATAGTGTGGTTATGCCCTTTGACAGCAGGAAAGGTATGAAAGATAGGAAATGCAGAATCTGAGTATAGATGAGAGCTTAGAAAATTAGTTTTTAAAGCTACATCTCAAGAATCACCCAGCCAATGGATATTGCTGGCTGGAGCATTCTGGGAGATGCTGACCAAAAGGGTAACTTTACAATAGATGACCTACAGAGGGAACATTTTATGGATGACAACCTATCCAGCCTTGAAGAAGCCTTATATTATATACCTTATTGCTTATCAAGAATGATTTTGTAGGTGATTTTGTTCCCACAAGGGACTTTTTTTGGTTGTAGCTGTTGTCTTTCTGATGAATTTAAATTACTGAGGCATGAATTTTCCTAGAAAGATCCAAGAACACATTTACTTTTTCTAATTAGAGTATCAAAATTAAACCAAAATTAGAGGAAAATAAAATTTCAAGTCTGTTGTTCAATTACCTGAATTGTATCCAGTGTATTCTGTGGCTGTAGGGTTACATGTGACTCCTAAAAGCTGTTTTTGTAGTCCTTGATTCTTTCAGAGTCCATGGGTTTCCCTTTTCTGGAAAGAAACAGGTGAATTGCCTCCTTTGGAAGACTTAGGGGCAACTCACCATTTAAAGATACTGTAGGGCTGTTCTTGTTGTGTGCCTTCAAGGTAGAAGCATTTCAGAAATAGAAGACAGGTTTCACTGTTTCGATGCTGAGATTCATACATGCCCACTTTTTTGAAATAACTTAGGCCATAATCCTAGGAAATCTTTGTCTCTTGAAGTCAACAGACCTATTCATTCTAGCATTCTAGAGGGCTGCTGCTCAGCACTGACATGTTCAGAAAGTATGAAATGAGTTTACAGTGACATAAATTTATTAAATCAAGAAGAGATCAGTTAAATGGCTGTTTTTACAAGGATATCCACAGCAGTGCAGCATACTGGTGGCAAAGAATGTGTTTGTAGCTATCGATTGTATTTAATAATGAGCTCTGTGAATGGCAGCATGGGAATTCCAAAGCTAGCTCTACACTTAATTTTGTTTCAAGAAGTTGTTAGTTGCAACTTAAGATCAAAAGGTAAAATACCCTGGAGTCTTAGATGCCAAAAGAGATTTATGGCAGCTTGACCGGAGTCTCCAGAGTCTTTAAAGAGCTTTGGAGTGGTGGGGGGCAGTTGCTATTACTTTGTTGTTTGATGTGTTTCTAACTACTAGGAGGACAGGTAAGGGTGCATGATATGAATTGCCTAGGGCTACAAGAACTTGTGAGCCTATGGGGTTTAATGCATCTGATGTTTGGCACTATGAACAAACCTGCAAATAAACTGACACTTTCTTACTATGCTCTTCCATGGCGATTGTATAGAGGTCAGAGATTGATGTTGGCCTATAGCACACTTGTATTTATCAAGGTGCAAGTAAGCAGTCCAGAAAAGTAAATGGATGTAATGAAAAACTCATCTTCAGTCTTCTGCCTCTATAATCAACAATCCTTAGTCCCAAGAAAACTCTTTGTCAAAAACATAACAATCACATTGTTGGAACAGATTGAAGATCCATCCATTCTTTCCCCCATCTACAATAATGATCAGTCAAATTCTTTTTAGAAACTCAAAGGTACTGTAAGGCAGCCATTTCCTTGCGACATCTGGTTACTAGAGGTTGGATATAATTTTAGATCCAGTTTGGATCTAATTGTGTATGCAATTGGACTGGTGGATGTGGATTTCCCTGTCACTGCCCCTCCATGGCAGTACCTCAAACCAGCTGATAGTGCAACACAGATGATCAGTAGCTCTTCAAAAATGGGTGAGATGTGGATGGGAGAGGGGGAGAACACCCTTCATATTAGCACCACCTCCTGAGTATGCAATGTGATGAATCCTGGGGCCGAGCTTAGCAACAGAACCACCCTAGCAACAGAAAAGATTCAAATTGATTGACTGGTACAAACCCCAGGCTAGGCAGAGGAAGGGGTTAGATGGGGGGAATGAGCAATGGAAGTTTAACTGAAAACAGAGAGTTGAGGTTCAGAACTAGAGAGAACAGAGTTGAAAGTTGGAGATGAGAGAGAGAGTTGAGTGTGGATGTTGAGAAGAGGATGTGTTTGGATTTGAGAGAGAGAGAGAAGTGTTGTGCTGGTTTATGAATCCTTACTTACAAAATATCTATTATGTTGACAGTGTATTAAATAAAGCTTTGTTTATATATTTTTATAAAGAGTGTCATTGATCTGTACTGGGTTATACACTCTGCCATCAGTACCACAGTCATTGGAGAGATAAATCACTGCTTGTCCTTATATCTGAGAGGAGCGAGGATTTGAGGAGATAACTTGAGAAGAGAAGCCACAGAATGGGGACACAGAATGAGAAGGGCCTGCATTCTCTGGAGAGGGAGAATAGGAGCAAACCTGAGTGTCATAGCTCTGGCTTGATCCAGAGATCTCCCTGACTGTTCAGACCTAGATAGGTCTCAAACAGGTGTCAGGCTAGGCAGGCCCGGTTCTAGGTTTTCACATGTAACTGCTCCATCCACAGAAGAGAATGCTAGATCCAATCCATTGTTTCTGTACTTAATGTTCCTTGTTTTGCTTTTAGTGTTGATTTCCAGTGATTGTACTATACTCATTAATTTCTCTGTTTTCAAACACACAGAACCAAAGGCAGAAGGAGCCAACAGAGAATTGAGAAATGAAATCACCAGAACTGAATCATGTGAATATTAATCTTTTTAGAAAACAATGAATGCACAGAGAATTTATAAGTTAAAAGATTGGATGAATACAATGACGAATAAAGGCAAAATAAAGGAGAGATTGCAGGGTACTAAGATATCATGGCTTAATTATACTCAGTTAGAGCAGTGGACAAGGAATTGGAACAAGAATAATAAAAATTTTAGAGAATATACTAGATTTGAACAAATGATTAATCAAAGAGAAGGAATAGAGAAAAATGAAATTTTTATGGGTATCTTAAGTGAAATATATAAAATGTTGTCAAAACATGAAGAAGAAGATGAATATCTTAGAAAAATATGGGAGAAAGAATTAGCACAAAAAAATAGATATCCAGGACTGGTGAAAAATTTGGAATCAGCGTCATTTAAAAAACTTATTTGTATGGATAAAAGAGAATTATTACAAATTGATCTGGAGATAGTACCTAACACCAGTAGATAAATTGTATAGATAAGAATTATTTGAAGTTGTGTTAGACGGGTTGTCAAGAAATTGGTACATATATTCATATGTGGTGCAATTGTGAATGTGTACAAAAATTTTGGCAAATGGTGTTTAAAGAGATAAAAGAGATAACAGAAATTGGTTACCAATATGTCCAGGTATAGCATTATTATCTATGTTTGATAAGGTTAACTGTACCCAGGCAATGAAGGATTTGATTACAATGAAGGATTTGATTTATTAACTGCAGCAAGGTTAATTATATCAAGAAAATGGAAAACTCAAGGAGAATTCCAAATAGAGGATTGGTATAAAGAAGTGTAGAAAATTGAGACTGATGATAAGTTAACATGTGGAATTAAGGTTAAAAAAGGAATAATGAAAGGGAATGATTTTGAAGTAATATGGAAGATATTTGTGGAAAAAGTTTTAATAAAAGAGGAATGTGTCATACCTCCACAGGAAGAACTGCAGTTTTGGAAGGTGGAGTATTCTGAAATATAATTGGGACTGGGGATGGGTTTACATACAGAGTTAGTAATGATATGTTTAGTAATAAGAATATATTTAGTAATAGTATGAGGTTAAACTTAGTTGAAAAGACAGAAATAGGAATGAAATTATTAACAGCATATTTTTCTAAATATTAATTATGAAAATAAATAATAATAATGCATATAATGTGAATGAAATTTAGATATATGTAAAAATATACAAGTAGTATGATTTATAATATGTGGAATAAGTATGTTATGTTGATAGATTAGCAGAAAAATAACAATGTATGCATTTTTCTGTTACAAATTCTCTTTTTTCATTTTTATGTTTATCATGTTGTTTTTCTTCTTTTCTTCTTCTTTTTTCTTTTATAATCAACTAAAATTAAAAAAAAGAAAACAATGAATGCATGGATAAAATTGAGACAATGCAGCAATCACCAGGATGGGCAATGCTTACTAAAATTATACATTTGGGTCAATATATGCTGAGGTAGAGGACTCTTCTTCAGCCTGAAAGCTGAATTCAATTTCAGAGAAATTCTTCAGGGTTGCATGCCACTGGTTGTGGGGAAAGTGCCAAGGTATGGAACAAAAAATACTAGCATATTTTTCTTCAAAGCTTTTACTGCTAGTAACTAAGCATTTGCAGAGGACTTCAGAATGAGTTAAAACCTGTAGAAATGATGGGAAGTCATCAAAATGATGGTCTTTTGGGAAGCATGACCTTCTGGGGAACCTCCTGGGGGCAGACTGATTCCTTAGGAAGGCCAAGTTCAGCCTCAGGGCCTAGAGTTCCCCATGAATGTTTTGTTCCTTTTGAATGTGTGATTCTGTATTTATGCATTGTTCAAATATGTGTGATTCTAACTTCTGGCAACCCTAAGTCACGGGGTTTTCTGGGGCTGAGATTATGCAACATGCTCAAGTTCATCCAGTGGACTTTGATGTCTGAGTGAGGAATCAAACCAGGCTTGTAGTCCAATGCTCAAACAACTACACCACATGGTCTCTGTTAGTGAAATAGGTGTAAATCCATCTTATGCTTTTGTATGTCTTTTTTTTTTTTTGGAGGTTGTAATTGTGGAGGTTGGTATACCCTTCAACCCCCTTCATAATGACCAAAGTCTACCCAGGGCTCCCTGTACCTACTAGCCATTCAGCAGCTGGCAGAGAGCAGGGGAGATTGGAGAACTATCTGGCTATGTCCCTGTAGCCAGATGCAGCTGTCGTTCACTGAGACCTCTGAAAGATCCCCAATGGATCTCAGTGGAGAGACATCAGAATGTGTACGGGGACATAATCAGATATTTTTCTTCCCACCCTTCCATCAGCCACTGAATGGTTGTGGGTAGATAGGGACTGTAGTGGCTAAATGGTGACTCCAGGGTGGGAGTTGAGAGGAGAGATGTAATATATTTCTGCTTGCAGAATTAGTATTCGAGGCTGTACCATACAGCATCTAATCCAAGATGTGATTGTTGCATTATTTCAGTTTTATTTCTGCATTTTGAATTGTCTTGTGCATCAGTAGCATCACAAAAGACTGTATCATCATCACCAAAATAGGGACTCAAAATGATTTACAATTTTTTTTAAGAAAGCAGTTCAATTAAAAACATATAAAAAGTGAACATTAAAATAGAATTTAAATTATTCACAGTATTAAAATAATAAGAATTCACAGTATTAAAAGAATAAGATGCAGTTAAGAAAAGATAAAAAGCAGTTGAAAGCAATTCAGTTTAAAACAATCAGCACCTCCTAACCCGTTCTTTAAAAACTTGTGTTTTCATTTTCACACTATTTAGTATCTTTTAAAATAATCTATTCCTGCGATATCATGACATCCTTTAATATTAAACTACATTATCATATGCATGCCAGAGAAGGCATGAGCATTCTCTTGGCTCCTCCTAAGGACTGTCTTGTTTGGGAACCAGAAGAGCTCAGTCTACTGTTCCTGTTCATAGCACCACTGGAGCCTCCATTGTCCTCCTTGTTTATTATGAAGGGTCAGAGAGAGAGAGTTCAACAGCATCAACTTGGGACAGATTAATGTAGTTTAATTTAATTTAAAGCTCTGTTCCTAAATGTAGTTATAAAATAAATATAAGGGGGACGTGCAGACTAAAATAGATGTATGAGTTTTGAAAGGAATCACCAGAACAATTTAAGTAGTAATGGGCAAGTGCAATAACTTTATTTACAAATGCTTAAAAAACATTTCAATTGTCATTGTTATATACCACCAATATCATTGTCATCACCATCATACTTTAATGTATTTATTCAAAAGTCTGAGTCCTGTTATGCTGGTGACATACTTAGAAATGCAATGTACCCTAATAACTTCCTCTGTTTTACTGGGGAATCCCAACCATACTCAGGTTATCTTTTGAATAAGAAGATTATTTTGTGCCGTTACAGTGAATAAGACCCAAATCAATGGAATCAAATTATATATATATAAAAAGAATATTATGTCATGTACTGGATAATCCACACTCCACAAAATTCATTCTGAGGTAGCCAGTAGTTTATTTTGTTGGCTAAACGTGAGCAGCACAGCAGACTTCCACAGAAGTTGCTGAGACTAACACATACATGAAACTTGCAGTTTTTATAAGTTAACATTGCAAATTAAGGCACTCAAAACAGCAATTGGTAAGAGCCATAAATCCATATACCACACTACTTCCCCAATACTTTCCTGGGCCAGTGCCCGCCACATATCCCCTCACCCATGCTTGACCAGGGTGACCTGATCATGTGTTTCCTGCTCTTATCTCACAGTCATCAGCTTCTCAAAACAATGTGTCTCTCTATTACAAACATTCATTTTCTCCCTTATGTGTTATTCCCCCCTCACCATCTCAGATACATCATTGCAATAAGCAATTAGCAATGGATACTTTGTAAGAGCAATTAGCTATACCTAACAGAGATACATAGTAGCTTCTCTGCAATGGTTAAATACATTTGCCCCAATACACAATCAGCAGACCATACTCATCTCCTCATGGCAGGGAGTCTAGCGACCTGACAGATTATATCTAAAAGTTGAGAAGAAGTTCGCGATCATGATAACTCTTCAATATCTTGAAGGGTCCTGGGCTGTCTTTTATTGAGACTTTTAATGCAGAGGCCATTTTAGCTTGGATTCCTGCACAGACAAGACTTTAAATGGTTTTTGAGCCCCCATCAGCAGTATGGGCTTTTCCACACTACAATACTATAGTGCTGTTATTCCACGTTCAACATCCTACAGAATCCTGGGGTTTGCAGTTTAGGGAGGGGCATTTAGAATTCTCAGCCAAAGAGCTCTTTGGCCTCAGTAAACTACAAACCCCAGAATTCCACAGGATATTGAAAGTGGAATAATTGCACTGTAACAGTGTAAGGTAGGAAAGCCCTAGGATTCAATGATTGCCGAGAAGTGCCCTGAAAACTATTTTTTCCAAAGGTCCTAATTACAGGAGTACTTCTGCAGTGTTTTGTGGCATAATAGAGGCACTGGCACATGTAACACATCTCCATGTGCATTTGAGTGTGAAAACAACAGAGCTGATATGATAGTATAGGTGAGACAGACAGCTGTTTCCAAACAGTACAAGTACAAATTGGGCCCAAACTTTGGTCGAGGATTGGAGTTAGCTCATGATGGGCCTGGGAACTTAAAACTGGGAGTTTGTTTCAGAGCTTAAGTAACTCCACAATTAATTATCCTCACTAAATTAGAATGATGATGATGTTGGCAATCAGTCAATCAATCAATCAATCAATCAATCAATCGATTGACATTGGTGCTGTCATTATCGGTGATGATGATTTTGGAAGTGAAAAAGATGCGTATCATGACTCTCCAAGGAATGCAACAGGCTTCATTGCATAATTGATCCCATCTGGGAATTGTTGGCCAAATAATGTTAGGAAATAGTATCATGCAGTACTCAGATATGGTTCTCTCAGGTGCAAGTTAGGTGCAATTAGGATTTTATATGCTCTGAAATCTATTGAAAAAAACATATATAGGGCTGCAGGTATTTTCACTTAGAAAGAAGCCCATCGCACACTCCATTTCTGTCAGAAAGATAGACCTTCTACAAATTTCAACAGCACTCTCAAGTCATTCTGTGGCTGTTCTGTACAGAGAGCTATTTAAGCCTGCCACTCTATTTGAGTCTGCCACTATTTATATCCAATCCCGTTTTCCAATCCCACACGTTCTGTTACCAGGCAACTCACTCCCATGTTCTTTTCTAGTGTTCTTCCCATTACCCTCACGTACCTTTTCCTCCTATCTAATGTGTGGCTTTCCTTGCCACTGCAAAATCTCCTTTACCCTCATGTTAAAAAACCTTTAGCTGAAGTATGCACTTATGTATTTCTACCTCTGATAAGAAAATGAGTACATTTCCCTGTACTTGCTGTTGTTCACCAGCATATTTTATCTGGTACATCCCACCTTGAGAGCAACCAGGTAGAATGGAATGCTAATTACATTAATCAGATTCACCAGGTTAACAATAATGTTCAGGTCTTGTACTTTGTCATCTATTTCCCCAAGAACAATTTGGGATTATTAAACCAGATAGAGTTGTTCGCACTCTCTCGTATGGTTGCCATGCAAGTACAGTTCTGAAAAACTCTTGCAAAGGGACAGGCTCCCAAGCGTCTTTCCCTGAAGCTAATAATAAACCCCATAATGCACTTAAAGTGACAGAAACCATCACCCCATAGAGGGGCAAACAGAGCGTGACAGCACACATGTATTGCTGGGAAATAATGAAGCCTTTTCATCATATTTTAATGAAGGTGATGGTGTTCTTAGAGAATATGAGGACATTAGAATAAGGACAGTAATAATTTCCCCTCTTCCAGTTAAATAATGCTATACAGATGGTGCCAGGAGTCTCTTTAGGTTCTGTTGACAGAGGAGAAAGTGGCATCTGAAACCACATGAAACACTTTTCTGTGACATCTAATGCAAATAGTTAAATGAAGATTTTATTAGAGATGGAACAATATCTTACTATACTGGAACACAGGGTGTGTCACGATGTTATATGGCATGACTGTTTCACACACACTTTTTTTTGTTTTCCCCATTTTTAAAGATTCAGCAGAAGACTGAAAAGCTATTAGCTAGGGAGCAAGGGAAAAAGGAACATGCCTGCCTTATTGAGGCAACTGGGCAATGCTCCTTAGATTCAGGCTAGTCACTTTAGGTTAACTAATCTGGACAGCATGTGGATGGAGATGTGGGTTTGAAAGTAGCACTGGTGCCAATGGGCAGCATTCACAGTTGTATTCCTCTTCAAATGTGGATGTTGTCTGTCTTCACCTAATTACTTTTAATGAAATGCCAATTCAGATAAGTATCTGAAAACACACGCATAGCTGCATTCTTCCCTGGTTGCTCATAGATAAGTCCATGTAACTAAATTGGAGAGACAGTCTCTGCAACCCCCCCTAAAAAAGCCTGACTGCCAACGAATTTGGTGGCACAACACAGTAAGATTTCCACAATTACATTTTGCTTTAGGTCTTGTTTGCGCAGAAAATAAAATGTCAATCTTAACATGTAAATAAATACAGTGATAGTATTATTCTATACGTGATATCTCATTATCTGGGGTCATAAAGAGAACAAATATTTTTAAATAAGTAATAGGAGCTTCTGAGAGCCTTCTGACTCCAAGCGTCACCCCATCCATAGACATTTCTTGAATCCAAACTTGGCTATGTGCAATTTTACAAAGGATGGAAAGAATGTTGGTAACTTCAAGATTTTCACCAAAATTATACATTTTGTACCTTCTGAAACCTTCCTTCGGAAATTCATGTCTATGTCGTATGTGTGAAACCATGCATTCCTTTCTTTAAAAATGTGAACAGTAAAAATATGTACAGCTGAAAAATGCACACCAAGTCTGTGGAGAAAATGTGTGCAAAAATGTGTGCAGGAATAAAGGTCAATAATTCAGATTTGTAAGTGAGAAGAAAAAGTCTCATAAACTAAGATAATCAAAGGCTAGGACAGTAACTTGGAGTTGTAGATCTGTAACTGCTCTGCACTCAGTAAAACTGAATTTGAGATTACTGTAAGATTACTTACTGTAAGACTACATAAATGCCTCCCAGCACACCTGAAAAGCCACTAGCTAAATTAGGAAAGGAAATCTGTTGAGCTGCTTATCAGGTCACAAGGAAGATGACATTACCAGCCTCCTTCTGACTAGCAAGCAAGGTTAGAACAAGCAGAAAGACCTCGGCATGAGGGGGCTTGAAACATAGGCCATTTCTGCACTACACTGTTCTAGTGCTATTATTCCACTTTCAATATCCTGTGGAATTCTGGGGTTTGTAGTTTACAAACCCCAAAGAGCACTCTGGCTGAGAATTCTAAATGCCCCTCCCTAAACTGTGAATCCCAGGATTCCATAGGATGTTGAAAGTGGAATAATAGTACTGTAACAGTGCAGTGCAGAGATGGCCATAATCTTCCTTGTGACGTCCTCACTTAATGTGGCTTCTGGCTGTTAAGGTGGTCTTAGGAGGTTGAGCTAGTTATGTATTCATGACTAAGTAGTCAGTATCAGCAATAGATCTGCATGCTGGCATACACATAGGCTTGTCATATTCATCTGAAATGTTTTTGAAAATCCTTTTGAAATCAGATCTTCTCCTTATCCTTATTGAACACAGAGAAGTAGTGGCAGCAGCCTTCTGTACCCTTTGTTAAAGGAATGGAGGGACTTAAATGGTCTTAGGAAAGAGCAGCAAGCTCCATTAATACATGCAATTAGACTTGGAAAGTCCTGTCAGCTGTAGTCCACAAAAGCAGGCTTTGATTAAATTACCATGAGGCACTTTTATAACACTCACAGGCAATTCTTAGTCAAACATATTTTACTCTGAGGATCAGAAGTATGGTTGCCACACCACACTTTTGCGCCTGTATAGGCTGATACGTATTCCTGTGTACATGCAAACAATGAAGAATTTCTCCTTGGAACACCTAAAAACAGTGGTACATGCGCTGGTAACTTCACGGCTTGACTTCTGCAATGCGCTCTACATAGGGCTACCCATGTGCTTAGTCCGGAAACTTCAATTAATTCAGAATATGGCAGCCAGGTTGGTCACCGGAAGATCTAAAACTGACCATATAACACCTATTTTGAAGTCTTTACACTGGCTGCCTATTAGTTTCCGGGCACAGTACAAGGTGTTGGTTTTTACCTTTAAAGCCCTTCATGGCTTGGGGCCAGCCTACTTGCGGGATCGCCTTCTCCCATATAATCCACCCCGCACATTAAGGTCCTCTGGGAGGAATCTACTGCAGCCAATCAGAACTAGGTTGGCTGCGGTTACCCAGAGGACCTTTTCTTCGGTCTCTCCCAAGTTATGGAATGGCCTGCCGGAGGAGACGCGGCACATTACCAGTCTTGACTGCTTTAAAAAAGCAGTCAAGACTGTTCTCTTCCGACAGGCCTTCCCAGACTAGTGTTCCACTGCCTCTCATCAATTGTCCCTTTGTTTTTAATTGTTTTTAATTGTTTTTGTTTAATTTTAGTTTTCAATTTATTTTTAATCTGTTTTAATAGTGTGTTAGGGGGCTGGTAGGGTTGGTGGGTGGGGAGGGTGGGCTACATTTTGATGTTTTAATATTTATATGTTCTGTGATGCCGCCTCGATCCATTTGGGAGAGGCGGGATAAAAATAAATTTTATTATTATTATTAATGAAAAAATAGGTCCATGTACATCTTTCTCACTCTAATATGGATGGGTTTTCAGATGGGCCCTCTCCTCTGCCTTGTAGAATATTCTACTAGCTTTGGGACAAAAATGGTGGAACAGTTCAGGGTTAAACAATAGAGAAATGTACATCAAATGATGATTTTTTAAAGGAACAAAATCATGATACTAACAAAACAAAATGTCCTTGTAGATGAATATTTTTTTAAAAGCCTTACTCAATTAATGTTTTAATATGCCTAGAAATATGCATTTTAATCTGAGGTTTTAGATTTTATAAATGAATGGCTAACTGGAGTTGGAATGAACATTATGAATTATATGTAAGAACTGAGAAGGGTAGGATGTTTTCATTCTTCTGTATAATAATTAATGTTTTAAACAATGCTGAATTTCCATAATATTTGTTATGGCTTCCATTGTTGTTTTCTAGCATATACAGGGAATGAAACGTTGATTTTTGAACATGTATTTATAAAATTGAGATTAAATATTTTACTTGCAATATTGTATTTCTAGTAAAGGCAACTCTTTTTGTGCTAGTTCTGTTCATGTTACTGAGGTTCATGCTTCCTCTGTGTATCCATTTCATGTAAATCTGGGATCAAGAAACATTTTATTTACTTCAGACACCAAATTTCATAACAACTAGTTTAGCTTGGCCAATTTACTGTTTTTTTTTTTAAAGATTACCTTTCCCCCCTGGGATGACAGGGTAGTTCCTCTTGGAAAAGCTGTGCTTTTTATTGGGTGAATGTAACAAATATATAACTTATAGAACTGCTAAATGTCAGGTTTTGTCATTATGCTTGTTGCCAAAGGTGATATTCATAATATATTTGTGTAATGGCTGTTTGCTAATTGCAATAAGATTTTGACAGGCTGACTCTTTTTTTCTGATGTTGAAGACTGTGGTTATTTGGGGGAAGAACAATCAATGTAACTGATCTCCTTTTACGGTTTAGAACTGACTCATCTTTCTTCAGCTTAATAATTTTCATTCCCTTCACCCGTGGCCCCTTCTCTTTCAGCATTAACTTGTGTCCATTGAACAAACTTTGAAAAATAGCACCTTTGCTTTGTACCATCATAAATCTTGTAAAAACTCAGAGATTTTCTTTCTTTGTTTTTTTATATGAAGTAGTAATCCCGTAAGTACGCTCAGTTCTAAGAAAATAGCATTCTCTTGATTGAAGATACCTCATTACCTTTTCCCTCTAAATACGGAATCAGACTTTTAAATGGTAAGCCTCTGAGGCAAACACTATGCTTTCTTGACTACTAATCTATGGCCCTTTCTGCACGTGGCGAGGGAAACGCTCCCTGCCACTATTCACCAGCTTTTTGATGGGTCCGTTTGGGTCCATCCTGATGAGGAGCAGTGTGAGCTCGTCACTCCGCACTGCTCTGGCATCCAAAATGGTGGCTTCCGATTGGTGGGGGCTTCCCACCAACCGCTGAAGCTCGCCAGCTTAAAGCCCGCCCCCGGCAGATCTGCAGCCTTACACTGGTGCGCGCCTGCAAATCTGCACCAGAGTGCAGGAAAGGAGTGGTACAGAGTGGCGTGCTCCATGCTTTCGAAAAACCTGTAAAAACAGGTTTTTAAAAAGCACGCTGCACAACCACTTCAGGTCGCTCCGGAGTAGACTGAGGTGCGGAACTGTGACAAGTAGTCCAACCCAGTCTGCTCCCAAGGTGTGGACGACCTCCATCAGAGGTTGCACCGCGCCGTTCTACTTACCCCGTGTGGAAAGGGCCTAATTTGCATGGTGTTTTCCTTACATTTTCACCCCAGTTCTTAATTCTTTGCTGGAGTATCTCTGTTCCTTCCTCTTTGTTTGTGTATTGTCCTTGGTATAGTTTCTTCTTTTGTACTAGGGCTTGTTATCAGCTGTTGCATTTCCATTATGATAGTTTAATTTTCATTTAATTTATCTACATTTTTAAATTTTACACTTTTACATTTTTATATTTTACATAATTAATTTTCATTTAATTTATCTACGTTTTTTGTCCAGTTTGTCTCCCACCTCAAAGTCTCTGTTTTCCCATCCTATTATTTTCTCTTCAATTTTCTATCTCATTCCTTTTGCGTATTATTAGGTCTACTCCCAAAGACCTTTTTGGATTTTTTTAAAAAACTATCTTCTGTCAAAACTGGTACTGTTTCTTCTCCCTTCTTCCTCTTCCCTTTTCTTATGCCTTTTTTGGAGGAATATTAACCAAATATTGATCAACCTTCCCTGATCTCATCTGTTTACTCACACAAAAGTAATCAGAATAGATGCAATTTTACCTGGCAGTATTGAAAAGTTCACCTTCATTATTAAAAGCCACAAATTTTCTTTTTAATCCTAACAGAAATTCATTCAATAGTTAATCGAGATAAATTGTATATTCAGTATTTTATAATGGGCTGTTCGTTCAGTATATTTCCTCATTAAATGGAATGTATTCAACACATCACATTTTTTTCTTCTCATTTTTTCTCCATCATTAACTTTCCAAAATAATCAAACACAATTGATCATCATATAAGTCATACATTGTATCAAAATAAGTTCTGCATTATTTCATGTCTTCTGTATTATTTCTTTACTTGGTGTACCTCTGATAGGTAACTGCCTCTCTGTTTGAATCTCTTGCATGGATGTTCCATGTCTACTCCAAAGAGGCACCATGGGCTCTTTTACCCTACACAGTTATAATGTCAGGGTAGTTTAGCTGCCATGACAACTTCTTATGAAATCTTTTATTTTTTCCACCAGAGAACTCTAGTGCCTCAAAATCAGTTTTCAGCTAGCATCCAGTAGAATCACTGCACTTGCAGAACCAGCTTCCATAAGCACAAATGGGAAAATAGCAATTCTATTCCTTTCTTCAACATGCCTTCATCTCATAAAATGTTAATAATTTCTCTAGAGGACAGGCTAACTCCCCAAGGTAGTCTTTAAGTGCTGGTAACGAGGGAGAGGAACAAGGAATGGCTATAAAAATTGACATTAGATTGAGTCCTCTGGTTGGGAATGCTGGAAATGCAAAAACACTCAGGGTTTAAGGAGTTAAGAGAGTGGAGCAGTGATAAGAACAGTGTTTCAGAGACCAAAAATCTCCTCAGGTCTTACCACTTATCCTAACCTCTCTTAGACTGATTCTCTTAGGGACCACTCCACCTCTTCTCTCTACCTTCTTTCTTTTTTCTTTTTCTTCCACAGTTCCAAAAATAATACTAACTTAGGCCTGTTCCTGTTGCAACCTAGCTTAGGCCATTTCTGCCCTACACTGTTATAGTGCTATTATTTCACATTCAACATCCTATGGAATCCTGGAGTTTGCAGTTTAGGGAGAGGCATTTAGAATTCTCAACCAGAGAGCTCTTTGGCCTCAGTAAACTTCGAACCGAAGAACTCCACAGGATGTTGAAAGTGGAATAATAGTGCTATAATAGTGTAGGGTGGAAATAGCCTTAGTCTCCCACCATTAGAGAGCTTTTGTACCTCTAATGGAGATTCTATAATAAAAGTTTAGTTTATTTTCTGTAGCAGTTAGTGTCAATATTCTTTAATCATAGTAGCTAGCTGTTGCACACATGCACTCTCTTTCAGAAAATCTGTGGCAGTTTTCATGGGATGATCTGGATCCTAACAGTCTTTCTTCTCTTCTGATTATATCCGGTTTAGGGAGGGGGTGAGATAAATCTTTTCATGTTTTCACAGAAAAGCACCCATTGTTAATATTATACCGTTTCATGCCTGAACCATCTTTGTGTAGTGATCAGGATTAATTCTGGAACAACTAGGAATGGAAGAGAAATATCTTTTTTTATTTTGTTATAAGTTGACCTAAATTATATTTCTCAGGCTGATATGCAACCTAAAGGCAATTATGATGAAGTACCAATATTATTATTCTTTTTTTAAAAAATGTATACAAAATTTCAAACATCTGCGAAAGACAGATACACAAATGGTGTACAGACAAAACTGACATTACAGGAAACACTATATAATAAGGCATATAATAGGAGAAACTGTTTCAAAAAGTTTGTATTAGAAAAAAAGGTATAGAAATTTATCTATACAAAATTATGTATACATAACACTAAGACTATTGTCCAGCATAGTGGTGTGTAGTGCAGATTTGGATGAGATGAAACAGAAGAACTATGTTTTTTCAGGTATTAATGTATTTGTTGGAGGGTTAAATATTTTTGCTACATTCATTGTCCTAAACAGTTGTCTGATCTAATAGTTTTGTTCTTTCTTCAAAATATGAAAATTTGTTCATTTTGTAGATTTCAAGTCTAGTAAAAATCCTTTTAATACCATTGATTATATCAAATGACAGAAATGACTGTTGGATGCATGGTCTCATTCTGTTACCTTAACCCTGATTTATTAAGGTTTTGTAAATCATTGTTGGCATACTGTTGGGTATTTACCTCAGCCAATGTGGTGTAGAGCATTGGACTACAACTCTGGAGACCTGGGTTCTAATCCCTGCTTGGCCATGGAAACCCATTGAGTCCCCCTGGGCAAGCCACACTCTCTCAACCTCAGAGGGAGGCGATGGAAAACCCTGTCTGAACAATCTTGCCAAGAAAACTCTGTGATAGGTTTGCTATCAGTTGGAAACAATTTGAAGGCACATAACAAAGTGACTTATGATTATGTAAAGGTAGATTGTATTGTTAAAACTTACATTGTCAGGAGTGGACTGGGGTGTAGCTATGTTTCTAAGACCATTCCACAAATGCAGCAGGAGGGCTGTTGTGCAATGGTTCTAAAGCACATTGTGTCCCAATGCACATGTCCCAATGCACAATGAAATACATTGAAACTGGAGGCTAAAGCAGCTGAGGGGCTCCTTCTTCGTTAGGATTTGATAGATACTGAA
Source organism: Iguana delicatissima (assembly GCA_948472985.1). Taxonomy (NCBI): domain Eukaryota; kingdom Metazoa; phylum Chordata; class Lepidosauria; order Squamata; family Iguanidae; genus Iguana; species Iguana delicatissima. The sequence continues at coordinate 1,205,652 of CAOKZL010000170.1, read as the reverse complement.
GAGATCTTGCTGCTCTTTGGTATCTAGCAAAAAGACAAGGAAAAACTGCATAGGAACCATTGGTTAAATAGAAGGCACTGATTAATCAACCATCTGGCATCCAGAGTAAGCCACCTATAAATTTCCTAGAACCCTCAGAGAAATCTTGTTATTTGCAGCAGTTCAACCCCTTCAACTGACCATGCTCTTTGTTTTCCTGTGTTTCCTGGCATTCTTGAGCCCTAGACTGGCTACATTTAATGACTTCTTGTCTCATCCATTTTTAGCTTTGGATATTTTTTGGTTTGTATAACAACCTCTGGACTGGCTAAGAACTTCCCCCTGTGCCTCCCTTCACATCTTGGATGTCCTGGACTGGACTGGCTTTCCTGGAGCTGCTTCCATGAAGTGAATCTCAAATGAACATCTTGGACATTTGCTGCCCATAGGCATAGGACACAGGGACATGTTACACAATGGGGGTCCCTCTTGTACAATGGGACATCTTGCATGGTGTCCCACTGAGCTTTGCAGTTCAGTAGCATGATCATGTATCATGTCAGCAATATAGCTCTCCCATTGTAAAGTTATGCATTATAGTCTCTGATGCAAAATCTTGGGCCATGTTTTTGACTAAATGTATAAGTAATACTTGTGACAGCAGTTGAAGAGACAGGAGAACATGCTTTTTTATTTAGATTTTCAGAAGAGACTTTGCTTCATGTCTTGCACAAAGCTCTGGACACTATTATGCAGGTGTGCCAGAGAGCCCAGAAGGTGAGAAGTTGGGAGGAAAGCCCAGAAAATGAGGGAAGATGCCCAGCCCAGGTCTTGTGTGGTGATTCTGGCTAGGCTGCTTGAGCCCAGAGCCAGGTGGTGCAGCAGAACTTTTCTTCCAAGCAGCCACAAGGATAGAAAGGAGTCCCTGTACTCTTGTGCCTGTTTGGAAGAGAAACGGTGAGAGTCTCAGTGCTCCTTTGGAAGAAGGAGTGAAAGAAATGCTATTTCCTTCTGAAGGAGCACTGAAAGAGTAAACAGGGTAAGTGCTTTCAAAACAAGCATTTATCCTCTATAATCTCCTGGTGCTCCTTCAGAGGGAAATCTGTTTTGTGCTTTCCCTCAAAACAGCACTGAGATCCCTACTTTCTAGGCTCTGCTTTGGAGGAAAGAAAGGGCAAAAGAAATGTGCTTTCCCAAAGGAGCATTGAGAGAGTAGAGGGAGAGGGTAGATGCTTTCAAAAGAGGTACTTACCCTCTCTACTCTCTTGGTGCTCCTTTGGAAGGAAATGGCATTTCTTTCATGCTTTCCTTCGAAGCAGCATTGAGACACTTACTTTCCACATGCTGCTTTGGGGAAAAGAAAGGGCAGAAGAAACACCATTTCCTTGGTACTGCTTCAGAGGGAAACAGCATTTCTTTCATGCTTTCCCCCAAAGCAGCACTGAGACCCTTACTTTCCAGGTGCTGCTTTGAGAGAAAGAGCAAGTGAAATGATTATTTAGGCCTACCTTTCAATCATAACCTTCTTCTAGGAAATTCCAGTTTATTCTACTCTGCTTGAAGGAGAGACCGTTAACAACCCCATTTCCTTTGCATTGTCTGCTGGTAGAATAAGGGATAAGGGTGAGCAACTTTGCACAAATATTTGAATATTTAAATAAATATTTGAATATCTAAATTTAAATATTTAAATCTTGAGTGGTCTTGCAGGTCCTTGGTAACAAATTATATTTGCAGGGGGTCCCCAGTAAAGAAAAGGATAAGAACCATTATTTTAAGACTTTTTAATCCATTCATGATGGTATGTTTTCTATCCTCTTTTTTATAGCACTTTTAACTAGAGCAGACTTACATCAAGAAACTGACCTATCCATCTCACCCTGGCCTCATGCTAACAGCTATCCCACTCAGTTTGATCTGAAAGTCACATATGCAATGTTAAAGGCGAGGTATCACATCATACATGGCAGCTGCTATAATACTTGTTTTCTGAAAGTTTCAGAACTATGGCTACAACAGAGATTTGGAACTGTGCCCTCCAGCTGAAGCCAACATCAGCATTCAATCTGAGCTTTTTTGCTTCAGTGGAATACAGGTCAGTCCCTATTCATCTGCTCCTTTAACTTCAATACTCTTCTCACAGTAAGTTTTGCTTGATAATCGAAAAGATAAATAAACCAACCACAAAATAAGAGTATATCTGATTTTCATCAGTTCCTTCTTGCTCCAATTGTTATAAAAGTAATAAACAAAACACCATCACATTTTGGAACAAATGTTTCCTTCAGTGGATTCACTGTACGCATACTCGGCAGCAAGTATTGGACCAAGAACCTACAGTTCATGCATTTATATTTGGATTGGTTCTACCAAGTCACTGCCAGGACTACTGGGTATTTTCAAACAGGAAGAAAGGATGATCCAATCATGTCCTGACTGTCTTCATTCACAGAAATCATTCCCCCAATGCACATGCAAAAATGTGTATGTGCCCTCAGTTCAATAAATAAAGTATGTTACGATCACCTCCTCTTGAAGCAAGTGTGTTTCTTTAATATTTGAATAATCTTCTTCTAGTTGCTTTGCTCAGTATTTACCTTGTTCTTCATGCAGAGGGACAAGGTTTCTCAGCATTTCATCTGCCATTTCAAAATGCATTAATTTGCAATCAGCATCTTTGCATTCTACCCAATTACTATGCACTAAGGCCTTCAGCACATTAAAACATCTCATATCAGTGGTGACAACTAAATGCCTGTATTTCTTTTTCTAATTGGTATTCATGATATAACCTCTTTTCCTTTTTTCTTTCAGTAAGAGCTGTATTCTCTCTCTTCAAATAATAAGAAAATATTAGCATTAAATGTTACCACAACAGTGGCCTCTTCATTAGACTGCCTCTTTTACCACCCACTTGTCTCTGTCTGACTGACTTGCTCTTTACTTTAAGTACTCCATTCTGGCATGCTAATCAATGGCTAACTTTGCTTGAAGACCTACCCTTGTCTTATGAAGTGCCACCAGTACACTCAGCTAGCCATCTCATTACCAAACTTTATTTAAGCTTCTCCTCTTGTTATCACAGGCCAGACTAATATTATTTTCCAGTCTTTTTTTTTTTTTTTTTTACATTGGGTGGAACTCCAAACAGAATTTCATGTCCTTTGTATCAGAAAGTGCTGATTTTATTTCATCCTCAAAGGAAACGAGTTTTTAAAATGGACTCTTCTATTTGTTAAGAGCCACATCCTAATTATAACTTCAAGTAGGTGGCAAAACAAAATTAAATATCTTGTGATTATTGGAAAACCGAAGTAATGGTTCAGAAGAGTGATTTTCTGGCCAGCCCCAAGTCAGTGACATTCTAAATTTTGTGATAAATAAAAGTAACACTAAGATCCCAAGTAAAAAGGTGTGTAAAGATGTTCCAGAGGTTCCAGTCACAGTAGCTCAGGGTCTTTTTAAGGGGGGGGGCACAAAGGCTAATTGTTCCAGGCTTCACATGGGAGGGGCCCCCATGCATGGCAGATACTTCATCACAATCAGCATGACTATGGCCATTTCTGCACAATGTTGCTGTAGTGCAACAGCAGTGGGTTGTTTCCAGTCCAGGAGCATGTTGTCACTATCCAGCAGCCATCCCATCCCCAAGTGTTACAAAACTGCCTTATACTATTTCCAGGGGGAAAAAATCCATTAAGAGCCTCCTTTAGCACTTCAAGCTTGTCAGCTGGCTCAATGTAGTACCATAATAGCACTTGATAGTGCTTCCTCTCCTTCAGGGTCCAGGAGTGGATGGGATGTGGGCGTGCTCATATTTTCCCTCCCTCAGCTATTCCCATGATGTGGTAACTTTGAAATCTATCACCTGTCTGTGTTTATTTTAAATTTCTCCTTTTGAGTTAAAACTTTTTTAAAAATACATTTTTAAACATCATAGCGCAAAATGCAACAGTGTACTAGCACATCATGCCGTTACAACATTGCTGAGCTAGTATAGCTTAAAAAAAAAGACCAAACGGGGCGGGGGGCAGAGTGAAGGCAGGGAAAGGGAGTGACCAAGGATGCTATAAGTGTGGAAGAAACACTGGTGGCAATACCATTACTCAGGCGAAAGAGTGCGCAAAAGAGCGTTCCTAACCCAACAGCATCACACAAATGGCAATGCTGGGATTGTAACTGTACAATGTGCTAATGATGTATAGTATAGTGGAGAAATGGCCTATATTGTTCTTTTTTCAGACTCTCATTAACTTCAGCTTGGTAAATGTAATAGAAAAATCAGGAAACAAATGCTACTGGGGGCAGAGTCCTTTTGACATGATCAAGATGATTACAGCCACAGGCAGTGCAGATGACAGTAATTCAGCCCCAACGTAAGTCAGATATTTTATTATTATCATAGTTATATGGCTCCTTTTTCATTCAAGGAACTCTATCCTTACAAAAACACTGTGGTTGGGTTAGGCTGGAAGTGAGTGACTAACCCAAAGTCATCCAATGGGTTGTATGGCCAACTGGGAGACTAGGTTCTTGATTCCCCAGATCTCAGACCAGGAACTCAATCACTATACTTAGGGCTGGAAAATAAAATTTTCCTTCAGTTACCCAAGTTTTTAGAAGTTCAGAGAGTGAGACACTATAAATTGTTCATGTGCAGAAATATTGTATTCAGATGCACATCTAGCATACACAGTACCTAGGGCAAACGTGGAAGTTGTACCCAAATCTCCCAGGGCCACCACCATCTCCTCTACCGCTTCCAGCACTGCTTTTTTGCATCCCACTGGCATTGTTGCCCAGGGCACAGGCCCTACTTGCCCCGCACTAGATATGCTTCTGCTTATATTTGCTGTGTTTGCATCTAACTTTGCCAGCTCCTTTTCTTTGAGTGCTTCAAGTGTATTTCTATATGGTCAACTGAAGTATTAAGTCAATGCGATGCTAGAAATTTAGGGACTGAAGGAAAATTTCTTGTGCAGTAGGAGAATTCAAATCTGGGGAAGAAATGTCCTACTCCCTTGAAGGTAGGACATTCCTGTGCAATGTGAGAAAAAAAGTGTACTAATTTGAAGTCTAATGTTTATCAAAGTGTACATACTCATGCATAAGTTGACCTCACGGGCAGGTTTTGAAGCCAAACTTATGGGTTTTGATATGACCCATGGATATGTCAAGGGTCAATCCATGGAAAGGAGAAAGTGCCAGCACCATCTCAGGGAGGCAGCCCTCCCCTGGCTACCACTGCTGCCATTTCCCTGCCTAGGCCTTCAAAAAGGCCTTTCACCACTCTACTCAGGGAAGAGGATGGTTCTTTTTTTCTTTTATAAAAGTTAAGGTATAGTATTAATTTTTATATAAAAAAAGGAACAATCTCTTTCTCTGGCTAGAGTGAAGAAATGTGGGAGCTTACTGAAAAAAGCCACAGACTCCTCTACTCCCTTGGCGATCCTTTGATGGGAAGTGCCATTTCCTCTCCCAGGCATTGAAAAGGCAGAAGTGGTGCTGTGGCAGAGGGAGAAGATGAGGGTTGGTGCTTGTTTTAGATTCTCCTGGGATGAACTAAACTTTTTCATAACTTTACACAGAGAAATTCCTTTTTTATAAGAGTTAAAGTACAGTATTTACATTGACCTGTGGATAAATCAACCCAGTTTTTTTTGGTCAATTTTT